>JAEIFP010000752.1:1200000-1800000 GCA_018903935.1 Drosophila insularis
ATAAATATTGTTCCAATATTCCAGGTTGAATTCAATTTGTTGCAACGTGTTATTGTTTGTGTGATTCTTTTTGTTTGTTTTTGTGATTTCTTTACTGAGTCTGCGTTTTCAATTTTGAGGGTTATCAGCACACAATATGCGTGGTGGTGATGGGCCACGTCTTATCAGGAAATTGGCAGACGAAACTCGCGCTCAAGTCAATGCCGGTGACATCTCTGAGCCTGCCAGAGAGTTCATATTATTGATAAGCTTGCACAATTCGTTTCTTTCAAAAGAAATTGATTTTCACATTTATATTTCGAATTGGATTCTTGTTTAATTTTGACGGCGCGCTGTTGCCATTCAGTAATCAGAGACCATGGCACATTTTCTACGTATTTTCCATGTCATTTTTGCGCCAAAATTGAACACACACGCAAGGAGAAAGAATGAGTTAATAAATATTTTATTTTTTATATCTTTTGCAATTGCCACACACAATTAAAAGTTTTCCTTATTCCCACAATTAGGAAATGTTTACGTTTCTGTTTTTCTATCTGTTGTTCATAAAATTTACGTAAATTTCTGTGTTTGAAATAAATAAACCCGTGATTCGATACGACCATAAAACGGCCCGCACACACGTCTATTTGGCCCGTTAATTCATTCACAACTGCTTAAGCGCTCCTCTGACGCGAGTCGGCCAACCAACTTTATTGCTGGCAACATGTTGCCGCCGAGAGAATGAGAGAGTTGGAGAGAGACAGAGCGAGAGTAGCATGCGGCCGTTTGGGACTATGCGGCAGAGCGAGCCAGATACAAAGAAAATGATAAATGGCGGCATTGTTTTTGGGCAACAACCACACACACGCATACGCACAGTGGTTCCAAATACATGCATATTAAAAGCAAATAAGTAAAAATTAATAAATGGAAACATTAAGAAGAGTTTTAATGGCTGTAACTATTTCAATTTTTGACATCTTCTGTTGTTATTACTAGAATTAATTAATTAATTCCAAACTTCATTTAGATTTTATATTAGAGATACTTGAAACTTTGTTAAGAATCAGATATTTATAAGTGGTAATCGAAAGTAGATCAATACGTTTTTAAAATATTATATTAGATAGATCCATTTGATTTTGCTTATGTCCTTTTCAAGATAAATTTAATAATTTAAAAAAATTCATTCTTTTTATTGTTTATGTTGAAGTCTCCTGACAAAGGCATAAAAAATGAACTATAATTTTTTAAAAATGTCTTAAAAAGTGATTTAGGTGATATACGTATAAGCAGAACTTTGCTAAAATTTCATGATTAAAAATATGTATATTTAACTCATTGAATGATACTTCTACTGAGTCTAAGTTATAAGAGAGATAATAAAAATGTTTGTATGATTTGCAATACAATCTACATATATGGGGATTTTCGACACAATTATGAATTTATTTTCATCTGCCAAAATTCAAGAACTCTTCTAAATTCCAAACAATCTATGAATTTGCAAAACAATCAGCATTTTGCAACCGTTGCAAATTCAGTTAACACACTGTAAACATGTTAGCAACATTTGTTGCCAGGGCAACATTATTTACGCCTAGATGTTGCCATGTTGCCAGTAAAAATGTTGCGCGCGCTTTTGTTGAAACTTGTTGGTTGAAAGATATTGTTAAAGTCGAGGAAAAAGTATTTAATTGAATAAAAATATATGTCTGTATGTTTGGAAAAAAAGTAAATTAAACAACAAATTGAAACGATAAAAAACGATTGATAAAAAGCGAACTCAAAAAGCCCCGAACACGTTGCGATAAGAATTTTTGTGAGAATAACTGAAACGCAAATAAAATTTAGAAATAATTATTAAAAAAAAAAAATAATAATAAAAGTTGATATATGTACATGGCTTTTGATTTTGAGCCGATAATTGCTGTCATGAATGTATAATAATACATAATATTTTTTTATAAAAGAATTTCTCTTACACCAGGAAACCCTTTTTTTTGGTTTTTGTTTTTGTTGGTTGTTTTGTTCGGTGGGAACAGGCTGAACTTGATTCTGTAAAGCGACAACAACAGCAACAACATAATCACAAAAATTACCGCCATGCATATGAAATACAAATATGCCGCTGCTTTTATACCCTTTCCATGTTGGTTTACCGATTTTTACCCTTCTTTGCCAAACGCACGCAACAAAACACGAAAATTTTGTTGGTTTTTTTTATATGCGGCAAAAGATTTATTGCTTTTTTGGCAGCACAATTGTTGGCAGTGAGACTGAGGACAGAGAGAAGGAGCAAGCGAGAGAAAAATAGTGAAAAAGTTGAGCCACAATTGAAAGTGAAAAGCGTGGAAACGTGGAAGTCATCGAGAGTGTCGTCGGCTTGGTTGGTCAGTTGCCGCCGGGTCTAAGGACTCTCCAGTCTCTCCAATTCCTGCTTCGATTCCCAACTCAATGACTGCGAGTCCTACACCGGCTCCTGCCACTTTTTGTTATGGCTTCATTATGCCAGCGGACCAGCTGGCTGTTGTTGCTTTTATTCTAAATTTCTGTTTTTCATTTTTTTTTTTTTATTTCAATATCCCTTTTGCATATAATTGAAACGCTAATTGCGTGAAGCCATAAATTTTAAAATGTTGCTTTTTATTTGACTAGCACAAAGCGAGAGTGAGTGAGTGAGCGATATGTACGCTTCGACATTGATAACTTTATTTAATGCATTTGATATGCAACAACACAAAACAACAAAAAAAGAAAACCAATCAACAGTTGAATATATGGAATTTTCTTAGGCTGGAGAGTATGGTCATAGCTCATATTGATAAGATAGAGACGTAATAATTTGTTCCATTCAAATTCCATTATAAATTATGAGTGAGCTAGAGACAGAAATAATACAGAATTGTTAATAGTACCTAATTAAATAGAAATTGTAAATCTGACAAACTCGATAAAAATTGAATCAAAACTTAAATTTTTCAATAAAATTAGTTTTCGATTTTAATTTTGCATTAAGCAATTGTTGAAATAGGCAGAGTTAATTAAGTTTCTCTTTTATAAATAACATCAAACTAAATTTAATCAGACTGCTATACATATATCGATTAACTACTTTATTTTTGATTGATTTATTTAAAATGTGTAGTTTTTATAAAGAACTTCTGAATTTATTGTGTGCCTATATAGTTTATGCCAAATGAAACGATCCATTTAAAAACTATAGAGTGTCAAACTTCAAGGCACTTTTTGTTTGAAGAAAACTTTCTCATTTATATGTTCAACATTTGCCCCGTTTCTAATAGTTTTTCCCAAAGGTATAGATACATATATTGAAAAGAAATCTCTTAGAATTACTATTACTCTCCTGTACATATATATACAATATATTCCTTGCGCCTGTTTTTCCTTTCTCGCTACTGTTAATTTAATTTATTTCGTCATCTGTTTCGAGCGCATTTAACATCCATTAAGCGAACGGCAATTCTCTTGATTGCACAAAGGACACACGCTCTGCTCTGCCCTGCTCTGCTCTGGTTTATCCCCCATCCCTGGTCTAATGCATTGTCACCCCCGCATTAGCCACCTACCCCTCCATCATTAGCCGCAAAATTGAATGGGATAGAATGCATAGGTTACTTTGGAAATGCACACAGAGCATGAGGGGAAAATCAAAAACAATTGAAATTTCAAACTGAGTACCAACAGCAAAAGCAAAAGTCCTGACAAAGACGGGAATCAGAAAAACGTTATGTTCAGAACAAAATTAGAACCTCCCGCAAAAAGGCCAACTGTAAAACGAGGAACTCCGCTAATGGGCAGCAAACCATCAGCCCATCGGCCCATCAACCCACTTTCACAGCCCAGTGAGATCCCAGCGAGTTGACTGGCAAAAGATATTCCAAAACTCCCATATCCGCAACACATTCCGAATCCGAATCCGCATCGCATCGCATATGAGTATTGAACGACGAAATGAAACGCACATAAATCAAAATGGCTGGACAGCGGCAATGTCAGGAAGAATAGGAAGGGGCAGGGAGAAGGACGCTCGATGCCGACGACGACGACGACGCCGACGCCAATGCCGGGCACGGTTTTTAGACTGACAGGCGGGCTCGAGTGCTCGGGCTAGGTCTCTGACTCTGACTCTGACTCTCGGGTTTGGGTTCTGGGTTTCTGGGTTTCGGGGTTGAGTTTGAGTTTTTGGGCTCTTTGGTTGCACACGGGAAATGAAACTGAAAAGGGAAAGGAAACGGCGTTTTGCTGTTTTTGCGGGGTAAGGGCTGCGGGAAGGCTGATGGCGTTGCTCGTGGTGGTGGTGGTGCTATTACTACTGCTGCTGCTGCTGCTGATGGTGGTGGTGGTGGTGGTGTCGCATATAAAGAGGAGAGGGCTAGTGCGGGGCATCGGCTGAGTGCGCGCTGCTGAACAAATGAAATGACGACGGGTTGACTGCCTGTCAAAAGAACAAACATGGGCGCACAGCGTCGCCAACAACAACAGCAGCAGCAGCCGCCATAGGAAATCAAATGAAATGAAATCCACACACACACACACACACATGGCAAAACAAAAGCCAAAAAACAAAACCCAAAAAAAAAAAAAATTATCAACCAAAAAGCGAGACAAGGCCTCGCCAGCCACAAAACAAAAAACCAAAAACAAAAAAAAAAAACAGCCAAACGAACGAGCCCAGAGTCAGCATCAGCATCAGCTCCAGAATCACTGGAGATGGAGCAGAAGCAGTCTTGTTGTAGGAGTAGGAGAGCAGGATGAGGAGCATGAGTAGGAGACAAACTCAAAGGCAACACACACAAAACAAAAGTTCTCTTCCTTAGCCCCCTACCCACCCTCCTCATCATCTGCTATTCCCTCTCTGGCCACATAAGCAAAAAGGAAACCAAACAGCCCCATCATTGTAATCATCACCAGGCAACCAAAGACCCGGACTCGTCGTCGTATTCGTCCCCCCCATCCAATCCTATCTAAAGCCTCGGGGCAGACAACAGCTTTCCTGCTCCCTGCCCCCTTGCCCCTTTTCCCCCCAGACACTCTCTTCCCCGAACTGTGCGGGTGGTTGTTGGCTGCTATATGATGAATATGACTTCGTTTTTGGTCACATTTGCGGCTTGCAAAAACTGAATATTTGAATATTAATTAACGCTAATAGAATTGTAAAACAGAAAAAAAAAAAAACAAACAAAAATAGGAAAATGTGGTGATAATACAACTAAAGAAATGGCAAAAATATTAATTGATTTGTATAAATGAAAGAATTTGAATAAAATGTATTAAAAACTTTAATTTCTTGGTTTGTCCTGATCTGTTAAGCTAATATAAATATACTAAAGTTATTTAAAACCCACGATTTCACAAAATTGATCGGGTTTGAAAACAAAAAATCATTAAATAGGCATTGATCTCAAATTTTACAGACCAGGACGATATATTCTCTGCCTCATCACGATGATTCGCAACATAGATACAGATCCTTCATTTAAAGTAATCCACAAATTACGGGTAATATATTTTACTCAAAAAGTAGCAATTATCACTCGATGAAGAGACCACAAATGGTATAGAGTGATAATTTATTATATGGCCCTACTTTGAACCTATAACAACTCACACCTGTCGTCATCTGTTAATGATTTCATTTTCTGAATGCCACGCCCTCACATACTCCCAATGCTTGGTAGAATAAAAAGCAGTGGAGTGGGGAGTGGAAAAAAAAAAACGAAACTGAAAAACATCAAGTGGAAATTGAAATGTTTTCCATTGTAACGAATATCAATTTCGACATTTTTTGGTAGCACACAACAAAAACGAATGAAGGAAGGGAGCAGTGGGGGTCAGAGACATCAGGAAAAAAGGACACGCAAGAAGCAGCAGGCAACAAAGCGAACGGGGAGAAGAGGCAATTGGACAGGCTCGGCAACATCTCTTGCAACATGGTCCTGCCGCTGCTCTTGTTGCTGTTGCGAGTGAGTGTTGGCAAAACGCACATGTTCCAATCTAAGCGACACAAAAACTGTACATGAAATGATTACAGAGAAGAAACGGGAAAAAAATGAAGGCAAAAAAGGAAAAATTTCAATTTTAGAAACGTGTTCCGGTAGGTTTTTTTTTTCTTTTTTTTGGTGCTCTGGTTCTGTAACAGTTGCTTTGACTTGTCTTGTGCGATATGCATTTTTGGACACTTTTGTGTGCGTGGTGAGAAAAAAACAAGATGGAAAACCACCCCCCCGAAAAAAAGAAATAGGGGAAGTGCCAGAGAACAACATGGACTCAAAACTCTGACTATGACTTTGGCTCGGAGTCGTAGTTGAAGTCCGACATGGACATGCTACACGAACAGGGACAATGACGGATGAGTGCCTGTCATTATGGCGGCGAACAGGGGCTGGCAGGGTGTCTAAAATCGAGCTGACGAACTGTCACTCACTCACTCACTCGCTCACTCACTCACTCACTTACAGAGAGACAGATAGTTACAGCTAGCGAGAAAGAGAGATTTCGGAAATCTGTGGACGGCCTCTACTCAGGCAAAAGGGGGAGGACTGAAAAATCCTGGTATAAAGATTGATTACTTAAACAAAAACAAAAAATAAAGAAAATGGTTACCTCAAAAACAAAAATGGAAGCAGATTAATATTCATAAGAACAAGTTGAAAACAGAGAAAACCGGAAAATGAAAATTTGTTAATTGTTGGCTAAGCTGCTCTTTCTACGCACTCAAGTCGAAAGTGGAAATAGAAAAATGTTTCTGTATTGTAGGGTTTGCTTTTTTTGCCTTTTGAGTTGGGTAATTCTTTTGTTTCTTTTTGTTTTTTTGGTGGCAGAAAAAAAAACATGAAGGCGGATACGAAAAAGTTTGAAAAAAAGTTATTCATGAATAATTTGGTGCGCTTTATGTTTTTTTTTTTTTTTTTTTTTTTTTGGGCAGGGTTTCGTCTGTTTCTGTATTTCTTATACAAAAATATTTAATTGGTTGCGCTTGAGAGATATTTCATTAATGGATGGAGTCCATTCTTCTCATGAGAATTGCTTGAGGAATACCCAAAAAGAGGCCTTAACAATTAGTTGTCTAGAAAAAGTATTAAGGAGATAATCAAATGACTAAGGAACTGCGTAGATTAAACGAGCCGAAAAAACATTCATACGTATTAACTTTAATCTTAAAGTTGACAAAAATCTTTCAAGTAGAATGATCCCCAAATAAACTTATCTACACTTACAAATTTGCTAAATGAGAAACTGACAAAAATATTTTCAAAATTGGAAAATGTTTGAATAATAAGGCCAATAGAATCCAATATTACAAACCATAGTTTTAGAGTTATAAAACTTCTTTTGATGGTTCTGTTTCCCTTAAAGCAAAGTAGTTTGAAACATTTATTATACCTGCAACGAAAAGAAAATGGGAAGCAATGCATTAGTAAATCATTAATGGAAAAATAAAATCAAATCAGGGGACATGAAAAACACTTAAAAATTCGTCACACGCAGAAAGGAAATTGAATTACTTTCGCTCATTTCGAATGTGCTCTTGTTATTTTAGCCCTTTCCATTAATGAAAATATTGAGAGCCAAGGAAATGCCTAGAAAAGAAAACTTTTCACAGACAAAATAAAGAAAAATGGAGAAATGGCAAACCAACCCTGCAGGAATTGTTTGGTTTTGGTCAACTTTCATTTTGAGTGGGCGTTCGTCCTTCTGCCCTGTCTTGCCGAGTTACACGAGTTACAATATTTTTCAATTAGAAATTATTCTGTTGAAAGTAATTCGATTATTTTCACTCGGAAGGCTGCCAGGGAGCGTATCCGTTGCTAGGACTAGCTCCTGGCCCCCACCAGGACCATCTATCGTCGCTGTCGCGCCAAAAACAGGAAAAAAAAATAGAACCATAGAATTGTGTAGATGGTCAGGCTGGAGAGTGTGAGGGAAAAGGGCATTGGAGAAATGTTTGGAAACAGTTTCGATTTCTGGTCAAAAAGGTAGAGGGGAAAAAACATTTTTGTTGAGTTTTCGTTTTTCTTTTTTTTCCGTTTCATACTATTTGTTGGTTTTTCGGACTTTTTTTCTAATGAATTATTTGCTCAAATTGAAAAGCTGTTGCTGACAAAGTTGTTTATTTGGCTGGCTACGTATTTCCCAAAAGATTAAAGGGCTAAAGAGAATAAGCAGCAAAAACCTGTAATCAATTTGTAGAAATCAAAGTGAATTTAATTACGTATCTGCATAGAAAAAATTAAACTTATCCATAAGTTATCTTTTATATATTTAAATTTCTCACAACGGTAGAATGTCCAATTCCTTTTCTACAGGACATAATCTTATCCAAAAACCATCAGCATCCCCTTCCCCTCGCCCCTCTGAATGCCTTTTGGGAAGGAAAGGCAACATAATCGATTTCCAATCGCCATTCGTTACAAATGTCGCTCGCACTTCATAAAACAAATTTATGAACTCGCCGCCAAGCGCTGCCGATCATTGATCTTGCTCTCTCGACATCTTCATCAGGTGGCTGTCTGCTGCCTGCTGCCTGGTGATCTGATCTTGGTTAAATTTACAACAAAATGTGTCCCACAATGTCGTATGCCAGCCAAACAGCCAGCCAGCCAACATGAGGAACGACTCAGGCAGTTATAACTCAATTGTTGATCCAAATTCCATGCAATTGCTCCCCTGGTTACCCATTGTTCATGGCTGCAGATTGTACGTGTGCCTCTGATTGTGTCGTAGAAAGAAACCAGTGTGCGACGCGTCGTTCAATTGTTGTAGTGCACTTACTACCAAATAGCCAGCCAAAGTCTTGACTCCGACTTGAGCTGGCTCTTGTCGCTCGGCTAATGAATTTAATGCAACATTTGGCTGCCTTTGCTGTGTGCATTGTTGCGTGGCATTTGTTTTTGCCGTTTGCTTTTGTGCCATTTTTGTCTGACGTTTTTGCGCACGAGTTATGCGTATTTATGATATACGTTTTGTAGGACCAATTCCCCTCCATCCTCGCTGTCTCACTGTCTCACTGTCTGAGACACTGAAACTGAGTCTGAGACTGAGTCTGAGTTTGGGTCTGGGTCTGTGCGCATGCACAGGATGATGCCGGGTATGAAAACAGTTTTTGGTCTTTGGTAACCTGTTGCGTTGTTGTCGGCGTTTTTGCGCCTCTGATTGTTTTTCCCTCTCGAGGGTGCAGAGACGGGGGCCAACTGGTTCTCCACGCGGTTTCATTCCTTTTTTCTGTTTCTGTTTCTGTTTTTCTTATGACATTTTCTTGTAAGCTACGCACCTACAAGTCAAATTTATCTCGCTTATTGGCAAGATGAAGTTGTTACAGATATTTCGTTGCATTTCGCATCGATTTTGATTTGAGTTGATTTTGATTGTGACAACACCGACAACAACAACAACAACAACAACAATAACAGCCAAGGAAACAAACTCGAAGACAACGACAACTTTGACATGAAATGACGCAATGTGCAAGGTTGACAATTTTTCCTTTCATATTTGGTAAACTAAATTGGAAGTCACAAAAAAAATAGAAGGGTGTCTCATATGATTTTTTAATCACTGTTTTGTTAACTTTATTAAATGTTTTTTAAAATTAATTTTTTTTACTTTTTTTGTGTGAAAAATCCTTCGAGAAAACACAATAAATTCAAATCTGGTAGTCTTTCGGGGACTTTTTTTCAGTTTATAAATTGTTAAGAGTTGTTAAAAAAATTCTATTTCCAAAACTATTATATTTGTTGACGTATTCGTTATAAAAAGTTAAGAATTTTAAGATATAATCCAACATGCTGAACAATTTTGGAGAAAGTTTTAGTCATTGATTTTAAAAAAAAAAAAAGGTTGCTATATTTCTATTGGCTCTAGTTTTAAAGAAAACTCTTCAATTTGTCGATAACTTTTTTTCAGAACGAAAATGGTATTTGAAATATCATTTCCCTATGATAACATTTACTATATGAAAATAAAAGTTTTCACATTGTATATTTATCGATGGGTACAGGAAGTCTTATGAAATATTGCCTTTCTAGTCATTTTTGAATATTATGAATAACAAGTCAAAACAACAAGGAGTGAAGGAGACGGAGGGCCCTTTGCTGACCCAAATGGCTAATCCAATTTAGTTTTCTTCCCGGAACTTATGCCATCCAGTTCAAATCGATTCATTAAAATTGCCAAAATTGGCACAAAGATTTGCCAATGCCGAAAAAATACAATAAAAAAATGAATAACAAAGAACTGACCATCAGCCAAATAAAAACCCATAATCAAATCCCAAACACACTGACACACACACACACACACACATTTGAAAGCACACACACCAGGGCACAGCTTGTGGTAATTTTGTGGGCGTTTTTACTTATATTAGGTCAGGAGACGTGCCCTGAATGAGATGCGGGATGCGTGTGATGATGGCGACGGCCAAGGAGAGCTTTAGCTTCAACATGGAGATTGAGCTGATGCTTTGGTATAGAATATTCTAAGACCATCTAAGTCTCAAACAGAAACGGTACGTTCCATGTCCTGTGCGGTGCGTGCGAATGAGTTGAACTGTCCAAACTGGCCCAACTTTCACAGCAAGAACAACAACAACAAAAACAGCAACACGAACACGTTGCCTGACACCGTCTCCGTCTCCGTCTCCGATTCCGCATCGCCATCTTGTGGCCCAATATATGCATGAGGCTCACATAAATCAATGTCAACCATAATCATTTAAAATCAATCAAAATACGAACGCTTTGACTGCAGAATTGCCGGGAATTGGTCGAACGTGGCCTGGCTTGGCCTGGCCGGGACGGGACTAAACTCGACAGGTTCACCCCTTCACCCGTTCATTCTCCTTGGCTAAAGAGCGAGGAGTGAAAGGGAGAGAGAGTTCCTCGTACATGTACATTAGCTGTTCCACCTCCATCACCTCCTTCATCGGCTATCTGCCGTCTATGATCTGGTGGTCAGTCAGTTTCCAGTGTCTGCTGCGTTCTCTGGTCTGGGTCCACCAGCGATTAGCAGTGGCCTCACTCGCTCGAGTGTCCAAAGCGCCCCCGCCTAAGCCTTTACTCAGTTTCGTTTTTTTTTTTTCTGCGATTTTTTCGCCGTCAATTTTGTGTAGTTTTGACTGGTGTGTTGGGTGTATGTGTGTCTCAACCTGTCCGAAATGGCCTCGTCGTCTGTTAGATACTCAGCATTACCATATCGTTCGATATAAATCCAAAATTCATTCGTAGTCAGTCAAAAAATGCCCTCCATGCGTAACTCTGTCTGGCTTTGGCTCTGCCTCTGTCTCTGCCATGCGTCATTCCATCATCCAACTAATGGCGACTAGAGAGACAGTGGGTTAGCCTTATCCTTTTACTCGAACAATTTGCCTAAAGCGAGTATCCCTTGTGTGCCATAATTGAAAAAAGATTTGACGAATAGTTTTCCCCTTAGTTTTATGACTACTTTGCTCATATGATGTAGGAGGAGCCTTGAAGTGGCATCCATTCCAATTCAAAATGTTTTCCACTCAGAGATTTTACAGCTCTATACAATATTTAACCATCTTTTTTTGTGGATTTCTGTTTAGTTTGCTCCACTGTACATTTCATTGGGAGTTGCAGTTGTTATATTTTCGCTTTGGCAGGCACCACCGGCGTGGCAATTTGAAGTTGGTAATACTGTTCCTCGATGACGGCGGGGGGTATCAATCTGGGCGAGTTTTCGACTAGTTACGAGAGGCAGCTACAACTGCGGCTGGGGCTTGCTTATCGTTGACGATGACGCCATTTGTGGAAGGCCTTTCATTTCCATAGCACATGTAAATGAGTTTGGGCGCAAATTGTCAGTAGAATTATCAATAGATTTAACCAATTGATTCGAGTAAATGTTTATCGATTATAGAGTGAGGGGGAAATTAAATGCCAGCTGGTGGTCAGAATCTTCTACATTATATCCAACTTACTTCCATTCACCGCCATTATCTCTCATTCCATCCCCATTGGGCAAAAGGAAAAGCATCTGCCAAACGATGTTCAATGCCTTGGCACCTGTCAGTGTGCGTGTGTGTGTGTGTGTGAGTGTGAGTGTGTGGCTGAATATATATTGTGTGAACGTCTGCATATGTTAATATTTTCCACTATTTTTCGCTTTAATTTCCTTTTGTTTCACTGTGACGAAAGAGAACGGCCACAACGGGAGCAGCAGCAAATGTAAAAGAAGCCGCCGCCAAAGATGGCTTAGAAAATTACAGGTTCGTCGAGGGAGTAAGTAAGTGGTGGGTGGTGGGAGTAAGACCAGACCACTAGCAATGTTTCTATGCCACTTTTGTGTATTTGGTATTCATTTTTTCTTTCTTTTGTTTTTTGGGTGTTTTTTGTGCATAATTTAACGCTGAGAAATTCTTTACCTTTGCTTTGCTTTACATTGGGACTTTCCCTTCGTTTTGCCTACCTTAATAATAATGGCAATAAATCATAAAAATTGCACCTTTCATTCAAGTCTGGTTCAGAGATTTTGTTCGTATAGTCTTCGTCTAATAACAACCTTGCAGGCATTTTTAAGAACCGACTTTTGTCGGTTTGTATATATGTATGTAGATGTATTTGCTTATATGTATATACATACATATATATAATTATATGTATATACATATGTAAAGGCAAGCGCCATTCCTTTTATTTCAAATATTTGAATTTTTGGTCAAACTTTTCGTTTTGAGTTTCGTGTGTGTGTGTGTGTGTGTTTGTTGTTGTTCCATTCTTTTGTTGATTTGCGTGTTTTGAATAAATTTTATGCGTTTGTAGTTGACATGACATGTGCGTGCAAACATTTTTCATTTCCATTTTTGTATTTCTCGTTAGCATTTAAAAATATATTCGTAATTAAACAAAAACCAGCCAACAAAAACCAAAAACAACAACAACAACAACAGCAAAAGAAAAGGAAATATTATGCCACCAATTGAGTTTTATTGTCGTCGTATGTTCTGTTCCTTTCGGTTAGCACTAGTATTTCTTTTTTTTTGGATAAGGATCATGTTGTTGCTCATTGCACTAATTACAGGACTCATTCATAACTCTCCAACATTGGCTTCATGTGTAGGCGAATGCGTGATGGAATTTGTTTGGTTTTGGTTGGTCAAATACAATATTTTACGGGGCATACAAACAGCAGCAAACAAAAAGAAATGTCGAATTTTTATAGGAAGTTTCTATATAGTTTAGTCAACCAGAGTAAAAGTAAACTTTAATGTTAATAAAAAGAAATAAAATTGAAATATTTTCTTTTATTTTGCTTAATATTGTTGTTGAAATGTAAGAACTTAATCAAATACTTTTTATTTTTTATAATTTTAAAGTTTTTAAGTTTATAGCTTTTGTTTTCCGATATGCATTTACTTTGCCAGAAGTCGTTCTTTAAATAGTTTAGTTAAAGAATTGGGATTTTGCGACCTCTGGTCAAGTTCTTATATAGAAAAGGCCTTTAAAACCTTTATAAGCCTTTATATGTTTCATAAATATATTTGGCTGATGCCATCGCATTTAAAAAGATTTAATTGTCAGTGTCAAACAAACAAAAAGATTTCAATTCTTGTGAATTTTTTCTTTTCGAACTAATCCCCCAAGACAAAACCATTATTTAAAGAGGTTTCATAAATTATGCTAAGTAAAGATTTCAAATTATTTGTCCACTGCCAAATGGAATTTGTTTTGAAAAAAAAAACACAAACAACAGAAGTGCTAGAAATTATTTAGCAATAAATGTGCTTTTTAATTATGACAAGACCAAAACAGATACATATACTATGGAAAATGGGGAAAAGTTGACAGTTTTCGATGCTGTCAGAGACGAGGAACATGAAACAGCAAAGAGGAACTGATGTTTATTATTTTAAAGAAGCATTTTTTAAATATATACTAAACATATTTTAAGTGTTTTGCAACATGTTTATGAGACGCAAATGTAGGAGATCTAAAACACACACACTCACACACAGAGACACCCATTCACACAGATGTTTTTGGGTTAAAAATTTCTCGTAGGGACAAGGAGCTGGCGTCGATTGATTTATGGTCCCAAATTGAGGAGCTAGTGCCCCGGCACCAACCATTTTGGGATCGGTTCAGTTTCGGTTTCGCTTTTTGGCAGCCAAATTATATGGCTTTTGTTGTATAGGAAGCAGTGTATTTATATAGTATGTGTATATATCTAGAGATGTATATATATACATACATTTTTGTATAAGGGCAACTTCATTTTCATTCAAAAGTTTCGTCTGGCGCCTCTCTGCTTGCAGCTGTAGAGGAAACAGATGGACCTAATTTTTCAATAATTATTAAAAAATTGATTTCAAAGAATACAGAAAATTAATAATAATTTCAAAAACCCGGGGGGAGTTTCTAACTATTTCTGTTCGATCAGTCTTAGGTAAGTTATGTCAGCTGTTGTCTATTTAATTTCACATAATCTTTTTCCTTTCATCCATAAAAAATCTTATCATTTTACCATCGAAACCTTGAAAAATTGTTAACTTCTTTGTTGTTATTTTGTGAACTCATTAAATTAAAATTTTTACAGCTTATTTATTATTTCATTCACGTCAACTCGTCGTTGACCCCCCACAAGACCAAAAATAAAAACAATATCCAACTCCCCCCTAAAAAAAAACAATGTTGTTAGTTGTTGTCTATTTTCCTCTTCTTTCCTCTGTTGTTTTTTTTTATTTTTTTGTTTGTCCGCTTTTTTCTTTCTTGTTGTGTGCTAATTAGTTGAAAATTTTATTGTAGCTAATTAATTATGTGACACGTTTATCTAGAGAACATATTTTATTTTCGTTTGTTTTAAATTTTTTCGCTGTTCAACTTTGGCACTGACCTACGGAAATGGAAATGGCTATGGAGACGAACCCTACCCCACTTCCGACCTCGACCACGCCCTGTTTTTTTGGTTTTTTAAACAAGCAGACAACAATTAAAAGCCAATAAGCAGCCAATTTCATGTAATTCACTTAAACCTCAAACTCAGTTAAGAATCAAATTCAGTTTCAGTTCCGCTCCCTCTCTTTCTTCTCCCTCACTCTCGCTAACTCTCTCTCTCTCTCTCTCATGTTCCCGTCGACAATACGAGGCCATAAAATGCCGTTTTACTGCCATTTGGGTCTGGGCCTTAGTCTGGGCATGGGCCGCCTCCAGCCAGCTGCGGTCTTTGCGGCCAAATGGCAAAATGATTGCTTTTTATGACCTCATAAAATTAGATACAAATCGTTTTGTCGACATTTATCTTTCGCTATGTTGTGGAGTGTCTTTAGCTTTTCTTTCCACTGACTCTCTCGAAAATAAAAAGTATGCCAAAATGTCTCTGTGTGTGTGTGCGATGATCCCTTTGGTTAAGTAAATAATTTAACGCCTTTTATGTTTTATGTGGCAATTATGAAGTGCTTAGTCTCTTCTCCTTTGCCCTGATTTGGTTTGGTTTACTCTGAGACTGTGTTTTGGGCTCGTTTTTACGACTTTTATTGGGATGGGTTGATTTTTATTGAGTCATGGCTGGTTAATTGTTACGCCAAGGTGAGGAGAGTTTTCATATAGCGATTTGGTATAATAAATATTTAAGAATTGCAGAAACAAAGTCAACTGTAAATCATCCAAAGCTAATGACGAATAAACCACTTACAATTTTTTGAACTAAGAAAGATCCATTCAAAACTTTAAAGATAGGTAAAAAATTAATTGATGGGCAGTTTATGATTTTTCTAGTTTAAACAGGTCTAAAAGATTCGACATTTTTAAATTTTAAAATTCAAATTCATTTGCAAAGACTTCAAATTAGTCAAATTGTTTAGCTAAATGAGAAAATGTCTTATTTCTTCACACTTTTCATTTTGAACTTATTTTCCAGGCAAACAACAAAAGAAGTCTCAGTTGAGCCAAACAAAATTTTTAATTAAATTCATTACAAAATTCATTCGCATCGAACAAAAGTTTACTGGAAAATGGTGAAGATTGAAGAGCAGAATGATGATGTGGCAGCGGAGAGCGGGGGCGGTAAGCAGCAGGAAAAAATAATAATAAACCGCTGCCTGAATTCGATGCAGACACGGGCGGATATTTTTTGACGTTGCCCAAAGGAGAAGAAGACATGCTGGGCCTTCCCCTCCCTTCCCTTCCCCATCTTCAGAGGCAGACCAGGCCAGAGAACTGGTCAGAGTCGTCGACAAGAGTGAAGAGAGAGAGAGAGAGAGAGAGAGAAGAGGGTGGGGAAACTCGCAGCTGGGGGGCAACAGCAAAGGCAATATCCTTTTAGGACATGAAAAGGTGGTTGCAATTTTGCAGAGTGCACAAATAAAAACAAAAATTGTGAACTTTAAGCAATTTTTTTGCTTGCTCTTTTTCTGCCTTCTTTTCTTTTTTTTGCATATATGTATGTATGAATGAGAGGAAAATTGAAGAAAATCTTTTGGTAAAAGGTGTCACAACTTTAATTTCCGCAGTAACGCCACAGGACCAACAACAAAACAGCAACAAAAAAACAAAAAAAAAACACACACAACAACAAAAAAGAAGGGAAAGAAAAGAGAGAGAAGGAGATGGTAGAAAAGCCATGCATGTTCACTTTGTATGTAAATCATGGTGGAGAGCGTCACCAGCAACACACAGGATACACTGGGATACACAGGAAGAGGATGAAGAATGGAACTGAAGGAAGGAGGCTGACTGCAGGATGAGGATGCGCCGTAGGTGGTCAACGTGGGGATGCACGTATGTACGGACGTACATACATATATGCGGAGTAACCGAGACCGCAGAGGGCGCCGTAAAAGCTTTTTGTGTCAACGCCATCAACGTTGAAATCAATTCAACCAACCGCCGACTACGACAACGACGACGACGCCGCCAACGAGGACAACGGCTACAACGTCTGCTCCTGGCATTGCTGAAGAGGATGATGATGATGATGACGATGGTGATACCCAACTGGTTATGGTTATGGTTATGGTTGGCAGACTTTTTCATTGTGGGATGAGCAAACGAACTTTCACCTACGCGTTTCCCTGCACAGCAGGAGCCACCAGTCAGACACCAGCCAGCCTCCAGCTAGGAGGAGGATGGGCATGGGGTTCGAGAGATGCCATCAGCAAGTGTCAATAGCAGCAAAACAGCGCAGGGAATTATGAAATATTTTATTAAAAGCGAAGGCAAACGTTGGAGGACAATGGATCAAGGAGAAGCAGTCAATGCTCAAGATTTCACATTGAAAGAGACAATCGGAGTAAATGAAACGAATAACGGGTAGTATTTCCTGTTAAACATTTTTATGCATTATAAATAAAATACACAATAAGACTAAGTGATATTTCATTTAATAGAGTACCTGATTTCGATATACCACATCTTTCTGTTTTCTAATTCGATCAACATTTTCTTATAAAGATTTCATTAGGGCTAAGGGTTGTTTTTACTCATTTTTTAGATATGATTTTTGGGGTAGTTTCTATCACTCGCCTCGGTTTTCGCTCACTTTCAATATTCTTATTTAGTTGAATCATCGCTGAAAAATTTCTTTGCCTAATCTGCATGTAAATGCTATGTGAATTTGAATAAATTCCTGGAGTCAAGTCAAGTCAAGTTTCATTTGCACAATTTACACAAAATTAAATTCAAACTGTCCTCGTCCTGGTTCTGTCCTCATTTTGCTGCTGTGTCTCTTGCCAGTGTCCTTCCATTCCAAAAGGCAATAAAATGAAAAAATTCCAATGCAACGTTTGAAGTTTATTGGCCATAAATAAGATGGAAAAAAGGGCAGCAAGCGACTCGACAGCGATTGACAATTTGATTAAAAACAACAACCAGCAAAACACCATCAAGGATGCAATTCATTAAAGTGAAAGTGTGGAAAATGAAAATTGAATTTTCTACATGCGAAAACTTTTGCATACCACTCAACGCTGAGTAATTGTTGCTAATGAAAGAGCAGGAAAAACGATGAGGAGCAGCCCAATGAGGAGGTGAAGGTGGATTTTAAGTGGCTAATTTCGCTTTGAATGCCAAACCAAAAAAGGGGAAAGAGTAAAGGTAGCAAGGGCAGGAATATAAAAGAGAGATAGATAGAGAGAGGAGAGAGAAAGCTTGCTGCTGCTGAAGGGGAATGGGTAACAGGATGACAAATGAAATTGCATTCGCTGCACAAAATGCAAATGAAATGCATGTGCAATGGCCATGTGGAGGATGCCAACAGCAGCAGAAGCAGCAGCAGCTCTGCCCGAAACAGGCAGGAATAGGAGCAGGAGCAGGAGCAGGACAATTGAATGCAATGTGCGAATGTGTGAACATGCATTTGTATGTGTGTGTGTGTGTGCGAACATGAGTGAAATGTCCACCAATGCAAATTGTCCGTCCCACTTGTGTCCTTTGTCCCATGTCCCCTGTCTTCTGTCTCTTGTCCTGTTCTGTTCTGTTTTACAAATTTTGCATTTATTGCCTGTGACAAAATATGATACGAAAATTAATATTATTGATTAAATAATTGAAATTGGCATTGCTCTTCCCACCCACTCCCCCTTTTTGTGGTGTTCCCCACTCCCTTCCAGCATGCAATTGTATATATAGACAATAAATTATTATTCTGTTGGACATTTTGTGTGCACATTCTATGAGTTTTGTTTTCTCTGTGTTGACACTTTGACTGGGGTCGCCTTTTGTCATTCTGCTGAAACATTCAAATTAATTTTAAAAGAAATCAAAAACTTTAATGTCCTATAAAGAAATAAAAAGTGAAGAAAAATCAAGCCGCTATATAGTAACTATCTTTAAGCCCTTTTAGAAGAGTTGATTTAAACATTTAAGAATTTTCTAGCTGGCTATTCTTTAAAATGAAATAAGACCACCTTTTAGTGATCTGAAATTCGTCCTTCACCAATTTCTATAAGTCAAGATATTTTTCTTTTATTGCTCATTTTTCGTATTTTCCACACTTTTGCATAATTTGCATGGTAATTTCTGTTTATTTTTCCTAAATATGACTACCATGTGTATATTTCAGCATTTACCGAAATTGCATAATTTCAGAAATTTGTCAAAAGACATAAAAACCGATCATTAAGCTAATAACCATGAGAAAGATCAGTAGATACTTAAGGTTTATATTTTTGACCTTGCTACACTTGGCCAACCACTGCAAATAAAGAGAGTGGAATTAAGGATAATAAACAAGGATGAAAAGTCATAAAAATTGTTGTATATGCTTTTCACTTTCCGTTTCCTTGACCTTGCCTATTTAGGCAATTCTATTGCATAACATTATTCCGGCCTATTCGTACAATTAGACCCGGTGCCTAGGTAAAAATACACAACAATTGAGTGTCCTTGCTGTGAAAGTGTAACGAAAACGTAGTCCTTGTACGAATTGCATAAGTTTTTCTTAACTGGACATAAGAAATTGCAACAATGCAGCAACTTTCTCTTTTGCATCCTGGGACTAATCCCTTTTTGTGTACTGCTGCACTTTCGCTATTGAATTGAAAAGGAGTTGAGGTCCTTTCTGTTTTTGTTTTGTTGGGAAAACAGGTTCCCGGTAGATTTGCCTGCAGTCCAGGAGGCCAACAAAATTTTGGAAAAAACCATGAACAAGTAGTCTTCACAACGAAGATAGATTGTGTGTGAAGAATCCTTTCAAATGATTTGTTTACCAACACACAGCGAGTTCTCCGTTCGTTCGCCTTCGCCTTCCTAGCCATCGAGCTGGTGCTGGTGGCAGCTGTTGCATTTTCCACGCATTTATCACACAACGCGCGTCCTTCTCTCTCTCTGTCTCTCTGTGGGTCTTTGAAGTCGTCTTGGTCCTCCTCATCAGCTGGTTTTTCGGAACATATTTCAATGTTCGTGACTCTCGATTTTTGCCCATTTTTACGTTTTCATCTACCCAAAACAGGGAACCAAGGTTCGTGTTGCTTGTCCGTTGTGTCTGTCTTTGGTGTCTGAAACGTTTTTATTTTGTGCGATTTAATTTTTATTATAATGCTCTATGGTCAATCGCACACGGAACGAGAATGAGGTAAACAAGATGATGTCGAGGAGAGGGAGCAGGAGGAGTCATCGCCATCGCCATCACCTTAGCCTTTGGTTTATCGACAAACACTTTACGTAGCGAAGCCATCACGGAAGAAGACCATTTGGTTGAGAGGTGGCAACAACACCAACGGGCATGGGTAAAGATGTCAGAGGCGTTGATTGCTAATGGAGTAGTTGGAGGGGGTAACGATTTACAAAAATACATAGTTTTAGTCTGTATCTGTATCTACTTTGTAAAAAGGGACTAAACTTCTATTAGGGACTCGCTCTCGGTTAATCGCAGGGTTTAGTAACTTATTCAGATGCTGTTGCTTAGGAAAAACAAAAATAATAGTTTGTACATTTCTTGTTCGTCTATTAATCCTGTGATCCCTTTTGGTTTCGCCATCTATGAATTTAGCTGGACTTTTATTGATGGCATTTTTTCGTCTTTGTCTTTTTTTGTTTTTTGGTTTTGGATTGAAAACATGTTTGTCTGCGTTTTACCAGCAAAAAAACAAACAACTGCTTTAGCCGTTAGCTTTTACTCGGTGCCTTATTTTAAGCTGCAAAAGGTTCAATTTCAATCATTATGCACTCGGGTACCATAGATGCTGCCCGTTGTTCACCTGCCTGTCGCTGCTTATTAAATGATACCAACTCCGGGCAGCTAATCTCGCTTGTCACTCGACGGAGCTGTTTGTTTTTGCTCCTCTCCTTCTAAGTGGCATCTATGGATGGCAAATGCCGGGATCATAGCTCATAATGCTTGCCTCGACTTGGCGACTTGGCGGCATTTGCAATCTTCAATTCATTTACATTTTTATTCACGCAGATTAACAGTATCACAGGCATGTCATCATCTTCGACGGCTTATAAGAGCCAGCCAGCTGGCAATGCTCCATCTTCCATCCCGAAAGTCCCATATTGCTATTGGAGTTGAAGGTGGCTAAGCAAACGGAGAGGCAATCGCATCGTCTCTTCCCCAAATGCATGTGCCTCCTCCATCGTCCAGGCACTTTGTGCACACGTACGCCAAACTGTTGCAATGTCGCAAATTTTTATCGCACGTCTACAAGAAATTCAACGCGTGCACATTCCGCATTCAGTGCTCAGTGCCCAAACACACACAGCATCAACAAGAAGGCCAACGAGAATTCATAGTGCAAACAGTGGGACAAAATCTATACTAGGAACCAAAGCCAATATGCTTTTTTCTATATCTATATCTATATCTATATAGTCTAAATTCAATTGGGTTGCATAGTAAAGAAGTTTCCCATACCTATAGGAATTTATAGATTCACTCTTTCGAGTAATAATTGAATATGTAATTATTGAATATGTGTATTTTTTTTAATTGAAAAAACAGTTTCAAATCGAAAGAACAATGTATTCTGGCTGAATTCCCAATGGCTATAATAATAAGGATAAAAAATATATTCAATTTAAATCAAACCTTCTGTTATAGGTTGGAAAGGTTGTAATCCAAACAGATTTTTCAATTCTATAATCAACTATGATTTTCTCTACCGTTTCTTTTAAACTAAAACCTTTTAAACTCAATTAAATGTTTTTGTATCCTGTAGATTTGTTTATATTTTTGTTTCTTTTTTGACGGGGCTCCGACCAAGGTGACATTTAGGTATTGTCCCTGGGTCTCTTCTGCCACGTTTTGCTTTCAGTCTGTGCGCGTAGATCTGTGTGTCTATTTATTTCGCCATGGACTTGGACTTGCCTGGCGGATTTGGACTTGGTGTTGGAGTCGGGAGTTGGGAGATGGGAGATGGAGTTGGCAGACTGCCTTAGCTGCAATTGACTTGCGCTTGTTTGATTGCATTCGAACTCGCACCTTGGAGCAGATGCAGAAGGAGAAGGAGGATGTGGTTGCTGGATGCTGGATATTGGAGATGAAGAGTCGCCTGCTTGTGGTTTCGCCTCTGTCATGGCCTCTCAATTCCCTCAATTCTCTATGTCTGTGGCATTTCGCAACGAAAAATAAAGATGTTAAACGTTTTGCTGATTCGTGTTTTATGAACTCAATTTCAATTTATAATCTCTGTTGCCACTCAATGGCTTTGGCTGCAGTTTTTCGAGTTTGAGGCGTTTTAGCCTTTTGTGTTATCGCCCAGAAATACTGCTCAATTCTCAATACGCTCCGTAGCTCTCTGTGTTGGTTTGTCTGTCTGTCAGTCAGTCAGACAGTCAGACAGTCAGTCTATCTGTGGGTTACTTAGTTAGCTGCTGGCTAACTCTTGTTGTTGCATTGTCAAGTCTGCAATTTTAATGTTGACAGAAATCAGATATAGGTAAAGGCAGCGCGGCCCAAAGGAATGCTGCATGCACATTTAAGGTATTTGGCTATATGTAGTCTGTGTCTCTTTGTCTCAATCCCCTCCCCAACCCCCTGCAATTGAGCTTACTTGAGTTTAACAAAGTGAGTGAGTAAGCCACCGAGACAAAAAATGAGAGAGAGAGAGAGAGAGAGAGATGCCATCACAGCAGCTGTTGGAATAATGTTTGCGTGTTTACCTGCAATGACAACAAAGAGATGAAGAAAAA
This sequence comes from Drosophila insularis, assembly GCA_018903935.1. Lineage (NCBI taxonomy): Eukaryota > Metazoa > Arthropoda > Insecta > Diptera > Drosophilidae > Drosophila > Drosophila insularis. Next base: position 1,222,593 of record JAEIFP010000752.1, read on the forward strand.
ATTGATCATTTGTACAATTTGTTTAGATGCATAACTATGCAAAATTATATAATTGCAATTAAACATAAATTTATTAGTTATCTTGTAATGGAATAATAAAACGACAAGTGTTTACTCTAAGAACCTGACGAATTTTTACGAATTTAAGAAAACTAATTTAAATCCGGAACATATTGAAGGTGAAGGTTTAAAAAATATTCTTTCTGCAATATATTCATTTAGACACAATTATTAAATTTTATTTGTAGGTCAGATAAGAGTTTTAACCCGGTTTCCATTTCAGGATCAATAAATGTTAACAGTAAATAAAGATAAACACTAAATAAAATAAACATGAAATTGATATCGGGTTAAAACTATCAAAAACGTCCTTCCGATTGCCTTTTCATTTTCCAAAATTATTCAGTTTTAAGTAAATATATTGGAATATTCGTAAAAAACTTTTTTTCTTCATGATTATCGAGGAATAAACATTGAGGATAATAAACATTCGAAATGGTCTGGCAATATTAATAAATCCTTAAAGTGGCTTAATCTCCCCCTCGAAAATTGTTAAATTTCTTTAGCGAATAATCATTATTTTCTGATCGGACACCTTTCAATTCTAACAACGTATAAATTGGAAACAAACGAACAATAGCTTTGCCTATTTAATACAATAGTTTCTATTTAAGATTAAATGAACCAATTTTTGGGAGATATTTAACATATTTTTTCATAAGTTTCCACACTTTAAAGCTGCCACATCGATAGCGGGAACAGCAAAAAGAAGAGAAGAGAGAACTCAAACTCGACATGCATTTTTATCAGAAAGTAATAATTCATTACACACTTTTTTTACCAGCCATAGCCATAGCCTGGTCTGCGTTCCGCCCCTCGTTGTTGGGTTACTTGAACGCCTTTAACCATAACCTGGGATGGGGGATGGGCGATGCATTTACCGCACTCGACATGGCCAGCACGAGGCCCCGTTAAAACCCCAAACCCCTCTCTACACTACCTTAACGGCATTGGCAACGGGAATGAGTGTGGCTCAGTCGATTGCGTAAAAAACAAATGGGTAGAGGATCAAGAAGTAACAAAGTGAGAAAGAGAGGATGAAAGGGGGAAAGAAGGGGAACAGCTTTTAACTTTACCGGGAAAAGTGTTTCGTTTCCCTTTTTATTTTTTCGTAGTGATAAGTCAGTCGGTCAGTACGCACCTAGAAAGGAAAATACAAAACAAAAAGCCAGCGGATAAGCTAGTTAATCTACTCAATTAACTAATTGCCGACGCCGCTACAGCAAGCGAGCAGAAAAAGAAAAACAAGGGACGAAATTTTCTCGTTAAAAAGAGAGATAAGATTTCTTGAAAAACCAAGGGGCGAAAAGGAAAAAAAAGAGCAGAAAACTGGAACCATAAATCAATGTAACTGTCAACGTCATCTCTGAACCATCAGCAAGAGCGTCAATATTCTCGCCAAAAAAAAAAAAAAGAAATATAAAACGTAGCCCAAGCAACCCTCAAATGTCAGAGTCCCTTCTAGCCACGCCCTTTTGTGCGCCCCCAATCAGAAAATGGGTTAGTTTTTGAGGGTTTCATTTGCGTCAGCAATATATGAAATATCAACGAAAATTGTTTCAAAATCTCCTCACATACACGCACACACAAAACATTATTACATACAAGAACTTCCTCCATCGAATGTGAAACTAGACAGACAGACAGACACTCAGACAGGATATTACAAGCTGCTTGTGGGGAAATTAGATCTAACAAACATCGTCTTAAGTACACACAACTCGTACAGTAAACTCTCACAGTGGCGACTTTAGAGCGGAGTGTGAGACTTTTGTGTCAGACAAGAGTCAAAAGGTCTCCCCTGAGATGGGCGCCAAGAAAACGCATACATGTAACTCATAATTGGTTTGATTTTAGGGATGAAATATGATTTTTCACATTTTTAAAGAGCTGTCTAAGAAATTCTTTTGAATTCTACACTCGAAAAAAATTCACTCTTTAACAATTAAACTATATAAATAAAATAAAAAAAGATTTAACAAATATTTTTAATTAAAATAGATATTTAAACAAAGAATAAATTTGTGAAACTTGTGAGGGTTTAATTTAAAATTAAATTTAACAAATAATGCCAAATAAAGTTTATTTTCTTAAGAAAGAAATTTATTTTCCTATAAACGTTGTATGGCGAAATCCATAACTCGAAAACATATCTGGAAAATCGATTAAATTTCTGAAAAAAGTTATTATACTAAGGGACTCCAATTCGAAATGAACTTCTAAAGATTTTAAGAAAAGTTATAGATTTGTTGTAAATAATAAATATTTTTCAGCCTATTGCATACTTTTAGGAGCAAATTTCCCTGATTTCCACACTTGCTTGCGAAAGATTGAAAATTGTTTCATAAACCAAACCCGTTCTTCAAAAACCGAAGATGTTGCTAATTTTAAATTAATATCTTTTAATGGATAACTTAAAATATTGACTAAGAAATTATTTGTAAGAAATTAAACCTTGATTGTTGGTAATAAATATTTTTAATTCTTTATTTAGCTTCCAACGTATTTTAGTTTCATACAGATCTGATTTTGAGTATCCATTTCGCGATTTCACTACCTTCTATACCCCACTCCCAATTTTTTTTTTTTTTGCTACAGTTCAATTAGAATTTAAACATTTTTGAGGTCTAGCCAAATGAATTCATTTGTTTCGCTGCGATGAATCAGTTGCAATAACAACAAATAAACTTTTTGTGGGCGTGTCGTGCAAAAATCAAAAGGAAAAAAGTTTCGTAGGGGGCGTTAGGCGATTTAGCCAGCCAGCAACTCAAGACGAGGTAGAGGCAAACGAAATCCGCTGGCTGCGCCTTTTTTGTGGTTTCTTTTTGATTTTGGTAATGAAACCGGCTTTTTATTGAGAGGGGATTAAGTTGTGAATCGTGAGTTTAGGTAAAGTGCAAAGTGGATGAGCTTCAACGGCGACTCCAACTGAGTCGCGAGGCCTGCGGTGATTAATCCATGAAGTAGAAGATTTTCACCTAAAGATACTTGGACGAGCAGATGCAGCAGCTGTAGCCATATGAAGGTTGCAGTCTGTCGTAGTCGAAGTTGAGCTTGTGGTTGTTGTTGCTGGAGATGGAGTTAAATGTTGTAGACCTGAAGTCCAAGTCGGAGTTGGAGTTGGAGTTGCAGTCTGGCGATATTTAACCCATGATTACAATGTTTGTAAATTTTGCTGGGTTTCTGTTGCTCGGGGGCAATTTGTATGCGAATTGTACCTAAATTGAGGTGGGCGGTAGGCGGGGAACAGGTGCTTGTTTCCCCCTCTCCTTCACTCATTCTCTCTGTCCTTTTCTGTGCTTCGATCATGCCAGGTAGTTGAGCAATTTATTATTGCCGCAAATTGATTTTTATCTAGCCTTAATCGATTGTTGTTCTTATGGAGTTAGCGTTTCTCTGCCATGCCCTTCCCCCCAAACATTCACCTCCTTCTTTCATTCCCCATTTACCAGCACAAGCTTAAAGAGGAAAATTATTTATGTTAGTTCACACGTTGTTTTACACATAATTTATTAACCGACATTTTCTAGTGCAAAAACGTTGTGAATTTGTGACCTTGGGGGCAATGTGTGTGCCTATGTGTGTGTTAGAAAATTGTGTGTCTAGTTGTTGTTGTTGCTGAATGTCTGCCGGGTGTGAAGGTGATTTACAATTGGCAGTATGCCTGTATTCGATTTTGGTGGAAAACCATTGGCAAAAAGATATTTATGACAGTGAAATGAGCGGCAAATTGCTTGCAATTACTGAAAACCAGCGCGTGTTTCGCCTAAAGACCAATCATTTCTCATAGATCGGCTAGAGAAAACACGATTTCAGGTGGAGAGTGGTGCGATCTAATTTGTGATGACTGAGAGCCATTACAAATGGTTCTAGTTTATTTTTTTTTATTTTATAAACTAGATCAAACTCGAAAAGATAGGAAAACGTAGAGAAAAATATACTCAGATTCTTTAGAATACGAAAGAAAATATTTTGAATATTTTAGTTGATGTCAATATGAAATCCAATGTTCCAATTAAATAGTTTAGTGACTTAATAAATACACAAATTCCCGACTTGACTTGATGGCATAGCGACTTAACTATTAGTAAAAGATTAGTTATTTAATACGATAAGATAATACTCTGAATTTAGTTAATTTTAAAATGAAATGATATGTTCTATTTTATGATAGGTTTCTATTTATCATTCATGCCAAGTTAGTCACTTAACAGATGACTTAAGCCCAAGTTTAAACTTTTATAAATTAAATCTTCCTTCTGTTTCAAGTAATAAAAACTTCTTACTTATGTGTTCGTGTAATTATTTTCTATAAAGCTCTCCCTTTTAAAGTATTTAACTTGTTATTAACATTTTTCATTTTAAAATATGAATTTTTTGTCACCCTTTGGCTACAAATCGACGCGATTGTTAAATTCAATTCAATGAAAATTGTAACAACTGCCACAAAAAGAAAAAGTAAAAACCGCAAATGAAACAGAGCCCAGTTGTTGCCTGAATTTTGTAAATATACATAGGTATATATGTACATATATGTATATATGTATATGGTATATATTAATTTGCGAACAATCAAAAATCGACATGTGACACGCGTTTTTTTTAAATTTATGCGCTACGAATTGCATTTGCAATGTTTTTTGCAACCTTTTTTTTGGTCGTTGCAAATGCAACATCAATGAATGCAAAATAAGTGGAGGCAGGGAGAGATAGAGAGAGAAGATGCTGGTTGGTGGCTGTTGCTCTTCTTCCTTTTGAGTTTGTCACAAATAATAATAATCATCATCAACGAGAGGGAACAGCAGCAACCATGTAACCGACCTGCATCTGTCTGTCTAGTTGTCTGCGGATGTGTGTGTGCGGATGTGTATGTGTGTGTGTGTGTGTGTATCAGACATATCAAAAACAATTCGAGCTCATCAGCATCATAGTCGTTGTCAGGGCCTCCCCTCATTTTGTACTATATGCACGACAATTCCTCCTGTTCTGCCACACACACGCCATAAATCAATGTTCGATTTTTCCAGCAGAAGGGAAATTCGCAAAAACAACAAACCAAGCAAAGACAGAAACAAAAAAAAAAGCGACAAAGAGAGAGTGCGAGAGAGATGGAGGGAGAGAGGAGGGCGCAAAAAAAAAGCTGCAAACCTACAATTGGAAAGACAGGCAAGGACACAGGACATTATGTTCGCGCCATGTTTAAAATAAAAAAAAATTTTTTGCGCTGTTTGTCTCTGATTTTCAATTCTTGTGCGTTTCAGTCAGCTCATGCGTTACATATTTTATTGTTCTTGTTGTTGTTGTTGTTGTTGTTGTTCTTGGTGTTCTTGTTCGACTGTAAAAATGCAGTAAATTTTGCTGTTCTCCTTGTTGTTGCCGATGACATGCGGGGCGCCGGTTGTATACCGCAAAAAGTAATATGTATGTGGGTAGCAATTAAAAAGGAAGAGAAACAACTGTCACCCAAAAAAAAAAAAGACTCGGGAGCCAGGTAATCCAGAGCATTACATTTAAACGAAAACGACTAAGCACATTAATATAAAGAAATAAGAGCCTAATCTCTGCCTCTTCCCATTATCTTAATTAAACGTATTCTTTTAGCAGCACCAATTTACCTGCACATTGGCCAACTTATCAACAAATCTGACTGAGACCAAAAAATATTTCAACTAAGTCCATCAAAAACCGCCGCCAACAAGCAATTTTTCTTGCAGTTTATCAAACTGTGAAAATTGGAAACAAGTTTCAAGCACAGCATAAAGTAAAGTTCAAAGTTTTGGCCCTTTCAAGTGGCCAGCAGCTGCTACAATTCAACAAAATAATACTTATAGAAAAGAAAATGTAAACTTTTTATAGACTTGTCAAAATTTTACCTCAAAATTTGTTTACATATATGTTAGAAATCCGTTGGATGTGAAACCCCAAATTTGGTTAAAAATATGTGTATGTATGGTAGAGGAAGATCACTCATATATATATATATTTGATTTTTGGGCCCTATTTGGTTATGGGCTATTTGCGATGCTTTTTCCGTTTCGTTCTTAGGCGCAGTTTACGTTTCTCCAAAATAATTGTACACAATAATTTCATTTCCGTTATGGCAAACATGTTGTTCCAGACCGATATCGATTTCGTAACCGGCGCGGCTGCCTTCGATTTCTTTGATCATTTAATAAGCATTTCCATGAGAATTTTTTGAATAATTTTTTGAAATTCTCTTTTGAGCACAATACCGATACAGAAAGTCAATGAAAATTATTTTGGATTTTTGCCGTCGGCAAAACGCAAAACGCCACGCAACGAAAAGTTTTCCCTCGTTTGTTTTATTGTTTTTCTCGACTCGATGCCATGAATTTGCCAACTAAGTATGCCGGAGGCAGCCTTAGGAGCCAGAACACTCCAAATGAATTTATTTTCTTTTCGGCCAGGCCAAAATCAGACCAGACCAGACCAGCCAGCCAACATCCGTCTCGTAGTGTAAAAAGTAACAGATGATGCTTTACGAGTGGCCCAAAAAAAAAAAAACAACAACAACAATAAAGACAGAGGAAAAACGCTTAGCAGACAACAAAAACAATGTGCGAAAGGAGAGCATAAATTATTTCCCAATAAGAGGACCCTAAAGAGAGATGAGAGAGAGAGAGATACATACATATAAACAGCAAGAGTCCCTAGAAATTTAGCTTAAACATAATAATAAGGACATTTTTGTAAATACCCATAAACTTTGGCCAAATGACTTCATTTTTGGTTAAGGCAACACTATACAAGCCGAGTGCCACTATAACTCTTCAATTCGTTGAGGGTTAGAGAGATAAGAAAGAGCGAATAGAGGCAACATCATTCTCTTAGCGTATTTCCAGCATGCGCAGTTTGTTGCCAACGATGAGCACCGAGGAAGAACATTATGGTTTATATGCGAGGGAAGGCTTCGTCATTGAATCCCATTCCAGCTGAAAACCGGCAACAATATACACACACACACACACACACACAATCAAACCTAAGTATTCACATGCTGACGGCAACAACAAGTAACTAAGAACAATGGGAGCCAATGGGATGATTTCGATCTTTAAATCTTTCATATAGATAAGAGAAATGCTATTACGAATTCAGGAAATACCTTTCGATATCTCTGCACCATCAGTTTGATATCTTTAAATTCAAAAGACAAAGCTAAATAAAGCCAGAGAACTAATTAAATGAAACTAATTTAAAAAATGGGAAAAAATTCTATTTAAAAGCAAGGAAATGCATAAACTAAAAAACTATCTATTCATTTGTTTAAGAGGCAGATCATATTTGTATAGACAACTTGAGAATTTTAACGAAATCAGGCGAATATAATTAGGGTTCAGTTAGTCAGTTAGCAATAAATTTAATTGACTTTTGATAAATGACTTAATTTATTGACTTTCTTTTAATAAAAGCCACTCGGAGATAAACGTTTACTTTTTTTTTAGCCCACTGTGCCTGCTGTTGGCAACATTCTCATTGTCACCATTCGCCAACATCGTAAGCATTATCATCATCCACATCGTCATAGCCATTGCCATCATTGTGCAGCATGTAAAGGCAGCTAATAAAATTAAAATGCCATATTTCAGCCGTTGATAACAATAAGTGCGCCCAAGTTGCCATCGTCGACTTCGCCTCCGCCTCCGTCTCCGTCTCCGACTCCATCTCCATTTTACCAGCGTCTACATCGTCTGCAAAGTAGGAAATTATTTTTTGGCACGAACGGCAACGGCCTTGCGGCAAAGGAGAGTCCAAAAAAGGACCCGAATGCCGTACAAGGACCCACAGCCAAACTCTCAGAGCCGTTGTCTGTTGATATGACAAAAGCAACGCAAAAATACCTGTAGGATAAAAGTTTGATTTTTTTTTTTTTTTTGGTTTTTTGGAATTTTAAGTTATTGATTTTTGCTTGTGGCGAAATTCTTTCGTCTCCCAAGAAAATTATGAATATTGAAAATGAATTTTCAGAATGGATTGAATGGCTGGGGGGAGGATATTTTCCTAATTTGTGATAAACATCGCTTAGACAAGCAGGAAACAGTAAATGATTTATGCTGACTGGATTTTATTGATTCTATATGCATAAGTATATAAAGGTGGTGGTGATAGAGGGGCCGAAGGGGCGAGGCTAATCTATTAATGTGAATATTTATTCACAAAGACAAAAAAAACAATTTGGCAGCCCCGAAATAAGTTCGAGGTACATACAGACACTAGGAGAAGTATGAGAAGAAGTGTAATTAAATTAAAATTCCTGTTACATGACAAGCCAAGGCAAAAGTGTCGACACACACACACACACTAATACACATACAAAGAACGAGAAACAGGATCCATGTCCTGGCAAGTGTATGTGTATGTGTGTGTGTGTGTGCATCTCTTGAGCTCGTTTTGTGCAAACTAAGACACGTTGTCAGCATTCATGTCACCGAGTAACTGGAAAGAGAATATGCCCGGAACATGCCAACATCGGCATCGGTTAGGGGCAAAACTGCCTTTTGAAGTGGCTTTCTGCATTCTAGAAAAGATTTTTCATTAAAATTTTACCCACACTTAATAGTTTTTCCGGATTTGTTTTGCTGGAAAAGCAAAATTCCTATCCAAATTGAAGAGCAGAAGGGGGCAGAGGCCAAAATAAAAAACAATGTAAACAATTTCCGTTTATGTATGTCAAATTTAAGGATTTAAGCACATTTTGGATTAGTTTAATTTTGAAAGTTTAATTTAATTTTAATAAATGTTTTACCAAAGTTTTACATCTTCATTTTAGCTAATTTTTTTTCTATTGAGGTGTAGATCGATCACGTTTAATCAATGGGAATTTAAAAACTTGTTAAACATGTATATAAGAAGCAATTTAAAAATCAATATGTAAAATTTTTTATAAGGCAAACATCTGATGTGTACATTCAATGAAAATTTTCTCCTTTTCAATCCAACATGGGTCTTGATCCTTGGGTTAAACCCACCTGACCTGCACTTCAAAATTTCAAAATTGATTGCACTTGACTTAACTTTTCATTAAAGAATCTGAAGCAGTTTTTCTGTGTTCAAGAAATATTTTGATCTACTTTGTCTAGTTTGGTTTAAGCCAAAACTAGATTGAGTCAAATTGAGAATCAACTTGCGTAACTTTCATTGACATTTCCTGTGCCTAAAAACTTTACCGCCAATTCGCCGTATGTAGAAACATCAAAAAACAGATACAACATACACACATGAATACATATGGAAGAAATCGGGTTCTTGTGGGCTAAATTCCCTTAACGGAGGTTCCAAGAAACAAAAACACACACGCACACACACACAACACACAAGAAGAGACAACAACAGGAAAGCTCAAAAAAAAAAGGCAGAATTCTTTTTTGAGTTGAGTTTTTCATGTATTTTGTTTTTGTTACGAAGAACATTTAAAGAACCTCGGAGACCGCAAAAGAACTTTGACATTTTCCTTTTTGTGATCAACGTCTTTGCCTCGCCCTCGGCCTCTGCCCCTCTGCCCTGTCTCTCCTGTCAGTCGCCTGGCATACCCCTCCTAGTCCCTAACCATTCCTTTGCCACAACCCTGCCTCCATCCCCTCCCCCTGTTTCTTGCCTGTCACTGAGTGTGGAGCGTTTTCATGTTTTTGAGCGCAAAAGTTTTTGGGATTATTTTTGTGTGCGACTTTTTTTGTTTTGGACATGTGAAGAAGTTGACTTTTTGACTTTTTCCATAGAATAACAGAGACTTTTGTTTCAAGAGAAGTTGGTTTCCGTTTTGTTTTTGGGAATTTGTTTTCCGCTACCCTCTGAACTAGCTTTGACCTTCACACCACTAACTATGTTTATTAATTGTAAATACATTTCCCCAGTAAGGCATATTTTCACTTCTTCTGTCTTTGCTTTTGCTTGATTAACGAAATCGATGAAGAGCGACTACCGAGAAGGAGATCCAGAGAATGAGAGCTAGAGAGACATGGGGAAATACAAAAACAATTCTTATGGCACACGCACATAAATCAAAGTCGCAAAACTACAGAAAAAGTGTCAGAGTTTTGCAAATTACTTGGAAGTGGCGCACAGCCATCGTGACGTTGACATCGCCATTTGCTGCCTTTCCGCCTCCGCCTTCGCCTCGGCATATCCTCTCCAATCTTCTAGTATCCTACATATGCACATATATGTATGTACTACTATCCTACGATGGCCTTTGGGGAATTGCTTAGCATGGCTCACACACACACACACACACCCATAAACACACACTAATACTAACAGAAAGGCTGAGGCTTAGCTAAGTGGAGCAACATGTGTGGGTGTCTTTCAGTGCCTTGAACAATTGATACATACTGAAAATGTGCGAAACTACAGTGTTATCTGCTTATGATGAAATAAAAAAAATATACAGATAACATTTTCGCCATACAACTTTTAAGCAAGATCGAAATGAAAATCCTATACACATTGTCTTAGCTTAATTTATTCATATTTTAAAACTAAAGCTTCAAAATTGGTAAAAGGAATCGAAAACTTTTGAGAAAATTCCGAAATTTCCAAAGAACTGCTTGGAGACTTTAAAAAATGTTTCTATTTACAGTCAACATTAAAACCACAACTTTAAAAAATTACTTTTCTTTTTATAAGGTAACAAACGAATAATTAAATTTGAATAAACATAAAAAAACTTTAGTAGAAAATTATACTACAATCATTAACATTAATTGTTGAGTTTGTAAAGGGATTTTTCAAGTTTTTCCCCTCGGAGTCGACAAAGAATTTACGCTTTCTGGCTAATCAAATATTATAAAGTAGGAAAAAACCACTTTTCATTTACCATTTATTATTAATAGACCATTTGGGGATCGACCGAGTGGTCACAATGCTGGATAAGAAAAATGGAAATTCAAACTTTTTCGATATGGATATTGAGTTCTGCTCTCGAAGCAGAAAATTGCGCTAATCAGTCGCTCCAATGGCGAGCCAAAGAATAATATTTACGAATATAAGAAATAAATATAAATCAAACGAATGGGAAAAAAAGTTGCCAAGTTTTATTTCGGATAATATTCAATGGAAATGTGTGAATGATGGGGATAAAGGGGGGGGTCCTGTTTCTCTGGTCTCCTCTACCCTTAGCAAGCAACAACAAAATATTTGACATTATTCCAAAGGCCATAAATCACTTCGATATTCGAGGCCCTCATAATTAGAAATTAGTTGTGGAAAAGTTAAAGTTAAACCTCAACTGAAGCTAAAGATGGCCATGGAACTGGAAGTGGAAATGGGTAGCCAAAGTCATCCACTTTGACAGACTATTATGCGGAGAAAGGTTTCTTTCACTTTTCATGGCCAAGTGGCACCAGCAACGGCAACGGAGGAGGACGACCACGCCAACTACGCCAACGACGACGAAGAGCGAAAGATGTTCTCGCTGCGGAACTGTCATTTCCGTTTTACTTGTAAAATGAACATGGAAGTAGTATTCAAAGGCAAATGTGGAGGCAAGGAGAAGAGCTCAACCAGGGAAGTGCAGTAGAAAGCCTGGTGTAATCGGAGGGAAGGGAATGAGGGGCAAAAGGAGCAGCTGACGCTGACTTGTTATATACTAAACTGCTGCAAGACAGGCGGAAGGATGAACCAGAAGCGAGTGCTGCTGCTGGGGCCAGACCAGAGACAGACAGACAAACGGACGGCAGGACAGACGGACAAAACAGACACAAAACGGTAAGCCAAGGAGGCGAGAGAGGGGGAGAGAGAGACAACAGGAGGCAGGATGAACGGACAGACGCACGGACGGACAGTTGCGTTTAACGTTTTTCGCAAAAAGTTTCATTCGTTTTCGTTTCTCGTTTTCGTGTATTTTTCGCTCAAGGAAATTGCCGGCGAGTCGGTGTCAGAGTTGGCTGAATACTGAAGAGTGGAGGGAGAAGAGAGGAAAATGGGGGCAACCCAGCCAAGCATTTCACTTCAGTTCCCGCCGCAGCAAGACTCTCTCACTCACTCTAACTCTGCCTCTGCTCACTCTGAAGGTAACAACGCAAGAAAATGCCAGGCAACAAGACAAGCAGAACTGACGTAAAAAGATTTTTGTGTTGCCTTCATCCCACCCACAGTGCTTAACCCCTTCCCTTTTCCCTTCTCTTGCCGCTCCGGAGCCCATCTTGGGGGAGTACTTTCAGTTTGACTTGTCGAGGGGTTTGCCATTCCGATTGAGAATCATCATGAAGTGGTATATATATTTTGTTTATTTTCTCCCTACACCCCCTCCTGCATCCCGACCACTTTCAATAACACAAATATTTTCTTAAATGCTACTTCTAAATAAAAAGCAGAGAAAAAGAGTTTAGAACCCAATTGAAAATTCAATGAAAATAAACGAAAATTGTACGTGTTTGAATGTTGCCAATATTCAAAAAGGATTACAATTTGAGAAAAGGATAAATGGATTATGCAGGCAATGAGTTCAAAATGAAATCAATAGGATTTTAAAGAGATGTATTTCGTTTTTGATTCCACCATAATTTAAGGAAATTTAAATATAACATTTTAAAAGTGAAGAATTCCCTAAGTAGTTTAATTCGTTAAAATAGACTTTATTTTAACATTTGGCTTTAAGTATTTTATTTTTGTTGATTACTTTTTTGACTGGTTACACAGAGTTGATAATGAAATAAACGTTTCTATTTATAAATCAATAAATCGTAAAAATATACGCACTTAAAACAGCTACTGATAATAAAAACTTCAAATCATAATATGTGTATATCATAATATGTAGTTTTTATTATTTTAATTTATCGCAAAGTTTGATAGAATTTCTTTTATTTAATTTTCTATTCTTTGAATCAAAGTTGATTTTTGAATAAAATACTAAACAAACTCTCTTACTTCATTATATTCCAATCTAAAATTTAGCCCTGACCTTTAAGGCTCAATATCTGCATTACTTATACAGTTTTTGCACCCTCATTTTGCTGTACATATATATACTTTTTTTGTACCATTTTTTTTTTTGTTTTTTAACAAAAATGTTTTTTCTTTTGCGTCACGCTTCCGTAAACATGAAAAGGAAGTGCACGTCAAAGCTTAGACACAAACCACGAAGCGTAAAGGTGCAAGTGAAGCTAAAATAACAACATTCATTGCAATTTGCCACCCGAAACCCCAACAACAATGTGTAATGTAAGTGGAAATGGAAAAACCCAAGCAAACTAACAACAACAATGGATTAAAGGGCATCCCATCTTCATCATCTAATTTCCCCTTTGCCGCTCGTCCTCTTATTTATCTCCTCGTATGCAGCAATGCGTGCCAGCGAGAATTTGTTGAACAATTTCGCTAAAAACGTTAAAGAAAATGAAAAGGGAAAACTACTAACTATATAACTTGCTACAGTGCACGAAAGAGATAGAGTGAGAGTGAGATGGAGATGGAGATGGAGATGGAGAGAGACAGAAAGATGGAAAAAATGCTCACAAATTACAAACAATTAAATGGCGAACAAAGTAAGCCAAAAGCCGCAATTATCACATCAAAAAAGTTTCAGTAGGGGCAACCAGGAGGGGAAGAGGAGTAGATGAAAGACTTTAATTTATGAACTGCTGCGCTGTGTGGTTACTCAGCCGCAGCTAGGCTACTAAACCCCACCCTCCCTCCCCCTTGCCCTCTTTAGCTATTCCAACTTCAGTGTTATTTTCACTTGAAGAGAAATGAAGAAAAACTAACCAAACAGGTGTCAGGCCATGAACAAGCAAATTTACTAAAGTCCAACTAACTAGATGGATGCTATTATTAAAGCAAAAATCAACTACTTAATGGAAACTGCCTTCATTCCCTCTCTCAAAGCATTGACAACGATCCAATTTCAAAATGAAAATTTTGTGTTGCTGTTGTCAGTGCCCCTTCAATTGAATTGGAAAAAGAGCGACAAAAAAATAAATAAAACTTTTGCAACGCAATAAAAATAATACAAAAATTTTGCACGTCCAGAAAAGCTATCGATTTGCAGATACCCTATCATCTTAAATTAAGCTCAAACTAATCTTACATTTTTTAAAATTTAATTATCAATATTGTTTGAATAGAAAGATCTTGATATAAAAGATCTGAGAAATCGCCAAAGAAGCCGGTGATTTAGATACAGATATAGACAAAAATGTGAAATCAAATCGGGCAGTTCGACCATTTCAATATACCATTTCATCTACAGCTGCAGGGTATCAAAAATAAGACGATGAAGATGAAAAAGTATGGGGCATATACCCATCCCCCACATCCAAGAACAAAATTCAGCTGACAGGCTATTGAGGGGGGAGATTGCGGTATAGATTTCTATCTAGAGAAAGAGAGCAAAAGAGACAGATGGAGGGTTTGTTGTTGTATTTTTGTTCTTCTCTATAGTTGTATTGAGTAAACGAAAAACAAAAACTTTTTTCCACTTGAGTAACTTAAGTGCCAATTCCCCTTAAAAAGAAGCAAACTCAAAAAAAAGAAAGAAAATACATTTTTTTTTGAACCCATGAAAATATGAGAAACCGCATCCTAAATGCTCTTTTCCAAATTATACCAAAAAACATTTTATAAGGAGAGTTTTATAATTATTTTTTTCTTTAGAGATAATTATCTTAAAAATAAATCTATAAAGTAATCTTTAATGATTTTAATTAAGGAAAAAATGCTTTCAGATAAAATAAGGTCCAATTGAGATTTGTTTTATTATCAAGATAATGATGTTTGCATATTTGCGAGTGACGAAGCAATTCATAAATTATAAATGCCTTTTAAAAATTAGTTAACTAAAGATGATTACATGAGAATTATTCTTTTAGGGTAAGAAACACATTCACATTAGCCGTGTGCACATACATACATAGATCTGTATGTACTCAATATCAATTTGAAATGAAAATTTCAAGTCGAAAGTCTGCGCAATGTTAGATGGAAAACTAGGCTATCAACAGAAACTACAAAAAAAAGACTTTTCCTAAGATTTAGAATTTTAAGACTCGACACCTTTATGAAAACTACAATATGTTTCAAAAAAATGTGAATTAATATAACAACAGCTTAAATTTACAACTTTAAATAGATTTTAAAACGTGAATGATTTTGATCATTAAAGAAAATAGAATAGATATATTTGTAGGGAACATTCTGCAAAACTTGTATGTTAAATATATCTTAAGATGGTCTAAATACATAAAATACCGAATTTATTTAAATAACATGTAATAAAAGCAAAAAAGTGATCAAATAAATCAATAGCTTTCTATTTGTATTGCTCGTTTTATTATCAGAATAGTTGATATCCAAATAAATAAAACCCAACAGACTCAATAAGAAGTTAACTAACCTAACCTAATCCATTTTCGAAAAAAGATTTTTAAGTCAACTAAAAAATGCCGTCGGCACTTGAAAACGCACAAAATTCAAAGATTTTACAATTAAAATCGAAATTTATAAAAATGAAAAGCAAATCCTTCTCCGACTTTCTATAAAATTTCTAACCAAAGGCTTTTTGGTGATTGATTTTAATGGAGAAATTTGCATAATGGCCGATCCGATGCTTAGTCATAAAGCACTTCCATAGGCTTTGAGCACACACAAACACACACACACACAGAATGAACTCACTCACACAACTATAGAGGGGAAGGGCGGCCATTGATTTGCCGACGGCAATCGAATGGAGAAAAAGGAAAGAAAGAACAAAAGCAAAACGCAAGCGTCAGATGACTTTGAGTGGCGAATGCCAAATGCTCATCATCATCCACCAACGAACATCTGGAATTGGTCCTTGGTGCGACCAGCACATGGCGGCGGCGGCAACCATCACCGAAAGAGAACCCGAGAGCTAGAGAGAGAGAGAGAGAGAACGAAAGAAAAGAGAGACGCATAACTGGAAACAGCTGCGCAAAGAGAGAAAGCTATTTAAGAGAGTTTTCTCTTTGCATTGCTCAACTCTTAACTCTCTTAGTCCTGCATTAACGTTTCAATTAGCTCTCTTTATTGATTCTATATATCAAGCTATCTCCTTCTGGCACAGCTGCTAAAGTAAATCCCGCCAAATTCAAAATCAACTCACTGGAAATCTCTCACGCTCTCTTTACTCATCTCTCATACTGGAAAGTCATACATTGTTTTGGCCAAGAAGTAGAAGAGTGTCAGGATCTGGAATTTGTTTTGAAGAATTTCAGGTATTTAAGGTCAAGCATAATACCCGACTTGCATATATCATAACGGTAAGAACACACGTATGCGGTAAAAAGTAACCCGCTAAAGCAAAAACAAAAGTCTCATTCCCTACGGGCACGTATGACCCCTTTGAAGGTAATGACTTTTAGGCCAATTAAGCACACGAAGAAACAAAATTGCAAAAATTTACGCATAATTTGCATTATTTTTGCCACACTGAACGAAATTAAAGTAAACTAATTGAAACATTTTGTAAATACTTTATCGACTTAGTTTAAATTTAATCCTTAAAATGTTTATTGGCTATATAAAAATGAGTTGTATTATCAAACCAAAAATTAGGAAATATTTCACCTGATAATACCTGATAAGATGGACGGATTTAGGGGACAGTATGGGAGTTCTGAACACACACCTCAAAAAAGAGGGAACTTGGAATTTTAATAAATACTGAAACTGGTTATTACCAGAATCAACTCAAAATTTACTGAATTTTCTTAGCCGAAAAACTTAATTTATGGTAAGTTTACAATGATACTTTTGCCTCGGAAATTTTATAATTTGTTTGTATTTCATTTTACAATGATAGTATAGTAAACCGATTTCCTAAAATTCAAATTTTAAAAAAAAAAATGAAATTCTTTTTAATTACTGTCAGTTTCCCATAAAATTATTTAGTTTAAATAAAAGGAAAAAAAAAACAACTAAAATACTTCATTCACTTTCAAATGCCAATTTAAGACTTAGACAACTAAAATCAGTCCATGGAAGCTGTATAATAAACTAACTTATTATTATTAAAAACTCTTCAAATGTTTTTAAACAGATATTAATCTAAGCTCATCTAATCTTTTGAAATTTGAACTAGAACTTCTTAATATGAATATAGAGAACAATGCCTTTTATTATATTAAGTGAATATTGACAAAGCCAATAAACGAAACTTTCGATCAGAAAAAGATTGAAATACCAAAATCGTACATACACGTGTTTGCTTCAGTTTTTTTTTTTTTTTTTTTTTTGGTTCTTCTGACCTTCGCATACCAATTCGAAATCAATATTCCTGGTGTCAGTTGGTATCGATAACCAAACTGGCAATCCCCCCGTGACTTGCTCAGCAAAATAATTAAGTTCTCAAAGAGCGAGGGACAGACAGGCAGACAGACAGATAGAGAGTAAGAGAGAGATAAGAATCATGTTAGCTAGAGATCAATTAGTTGATTCTCAAACCAGCCAAAGCATACATCATTTTTGTTTTCACGCCCCCTCCACTACATCAACTCCAACTCCAACTTCAGCTCTATCTCCAACTTTTCAACTCAGTTTCCAGCACCACCTCTGGCACCAGCAGCCTGTCCTCCTTTTGTGCCGAGTGCATAAATTTACATATGAGAATGGATTGAGAAAATGCATTTTGAAAGGCTGTTGAAATGCTGCAGAGCAACCTGCAGAGAGACGACGAGCACCTGCCTGGATTAGCTGCAGGGCAGAAAGATTGCCAAAGACCAGAAGAGTCCGAATCCCAGTCGCAGTCTCAGTCCCAATCCCAGTCTTGGCTGGACATGCACATGCTCGGACAGGGAGTAACTCATTTATCGCTGGGGATACGGTTTCTGTTTCGATTTTGCATACCCTCTACAAATGCTGGTAAGAAAGGTATATTAATTACACCTGCGAATGTCTATACATGTTGTTCCATTTCTAATAGATCGTTTATCTTTATTAGCGAAGACAGTTTTATATTACTATGTTTTAGTTGCATTTAAACTATGTATGCCTTTGGCTAGTGCGAAGTATCGAGACATCGGCTACCTGTATTTCATGGACATAAAATGTTTTTTCCTTTCCTTTTTACGTATTTAAACAACGAATTTGCATGCTCTGGAAATTGTGTTTTGAGGCTTGTTAATTTTCGACTAAAAATCCAATGGACTTTACCTAAAAATCCCCCAGACCGATCTCACACATTGCGTGACTTGCCATCAGACTGTTCGACCGACTAAGAGACTGAGAGGCTTACGCATGCGCGCGCTTACAAACGCCAAAACTCAGACAGGCAAAAACAACAAAAATACTCGTAAAAAAACAAAAAAAAAAAACAGAACAAACTCACACACAATCCATGTGGAGAAGGAAGAGGAAGGAGCAGAATAAAATGAAGGGAAAATGTGAAACAAGAACCAAAACAAAGTGTTCAATGTTTCCGTTTCAAATTCTATGGAACAAGACATTTGCCCGAGAGCCCCCCAGGTCTCCCTAGCCCCCTGTTCCATCCCTCTACTCACTGACCAGTCCCAATCCATGGCCCGGCTGTGTTCTTTGCTCTGCACTAATGTGACCACAAGATCCCCATTCCCATTGTGAATGGCCAGCGGGAGATCTGCGGACTGTGGGACAGAGACAATTGGCGCGCAAACAATTGTTCGCCTTTGTTTTTGTTGCTTTTGTTTCTTTTTTCGGTTTTGTTTTTCTTTAGAGCTAAAAAAAAAAAACAAGTTCGTCTTTTGGCTTTAAGAACCACCGCCAGAACTGTTCGGAGCTTCCAGACAACTAACCGACTAGCACAATGAGAAAAATGTATAAACAGTGGTTTAAAAACTATAAAAACTAATTTATTTAATTTCTGTAGGGTGAAATAAATTTAAAGTGAATATAAAATAATGTTTTGGAAACTTTAAAATATAAAAATATAAACAGCTAATTATAGTAAACCATGAACTACCGACTGTTTAAACAAATTTTTCAAAGTTGTTTTCCAAATTATGCATAATAAATTTGTTTTTTTATTGTACTAATTTGATTTAAGAAAAGACATATAACGTTGCCCGTTTTTATCTTGTAATTAATGGAAATTTCTTCGGATTTCCTTGTTGAGTTGAGTAGTTGTAAATTGGGCCACTTTAAGGTGTAATTGTTCCACTGTATTGGGCCAGTTAGTTGGCCTCGCTCAGCGGCAGAACTGGGCGATTGTGCCGCAGATAAAGGAAAGGCACTTGAGCATTACAACCAAAACCAAGTCGAAGAGCAAAGGCAAAAGCAAGCCTCCTATCACCTTCGCCCTTACCCAATAACCAAAAAGACTTCTTGCAAATGGGGCCGAACCCATAACAACAAAAACAAAATCCAAAACAAAAAAAAAGTGCAAGAGAATTAACAATTCATTTTATTGTTAAGTATGCCTGGGTCTTAGGCTTGAGATGCCTAGGAGAATGGGAAATGGTTGTAGAATGCGATGGGTAGAATGGATATTCTTCCGTTTTGTTGTGTGTGTTGGCCTGGCTAACTCTTGTTAGGCCTTGTCTGCATCTCTTTTAGCCCTCTGGGGGCTGCAGCCTTATAGTTAATAATGCGATAATTTCATTTTCATTCAAAGCAAAATCCGGATGCAGGAGCATAGCCAGCTACTGGATTACGAGCTGTGTGTTGTTGTCGTTGTTGCTCTTTTGTGTTGCTGGCGTGTTTGTCTGTGTTGCTGGCAACATGTTGCTGATGCATGCGCAAAATTTAAATTATGTTGTTTTTGTCGCATGTTTTTCGCTTTTTTGCGATGCGCTTTGTCGTTTCTTTAACCCCCTTCCCCTGCCCATTACCCTTTCTTTCTGTCTGCCTCTCTTTCAGTGTTTCCCTTTTTTTTACATTATCAATGAATAAATGAAAATGTTTTTCGGTCCTGTTGTTGTTGCTGTTGCTGCTACGCCTGGCATGCAACATCTTCTTTAAGTTGCTTGGGTTTTATGTCACAGGCAACTGTCATTTGTACATTGAATTGCTGCTAAAAATTTGCATAAAATCACAGGAAGCACTTAGGATTAATAGGACAGGTCGAGAAGCAGGCGAACAGCGATCATTAATTCAACATGGATTGCGAACAATTTTTCCCTGTTGCCCTTTGTTATCAGTGAGGTGGGGGGGTTAATTGAATTATACCTTAAACAGATCGGATCGAATTAAATTGAATGTTGTTTGAATTGATTTACCTTTTATCATCCCAAACAGTTTTGTAATCCATAAAAGTAGACTGTGCGGGTAATCCAAATTGCACAAGAGAGCTGCAAAAGACACAGAAGAGATGAGTATTCGGCCCTATATCGTTTGGTAGTGTAAGTTTAAATATAAGATTTTGATTATTTTTCAAATGTTTAATCCATAAGTGTTTATTTGTGTGTTAACTTCAAACTTACTTTTTAATAATTTATTGTTAAGTAGATTATCATCAATAAATTGCTTACTATGTGTACTGGTAGTTATACAAAGATTGTCTAAAAAAATGTAGTTACAAACTAGATCTGAATTATAGAATACATATATTTAATTTACATTTGCTTGCTATATTTGCAAATTCCCAAGAAAGGTAAAAAAATTTGGCTTTATAAAACGATGATCGAAAGAATTTAAAGATCCTTACGCTAATACACTCTGGAGCTTACCTTCTGGATTGACCTATATTAAAATTACATTTTCCCCATATAAATTGTACTAAACCCGTTTAGAATCATTACCTTTTGATCGGTGTAACTTTTCTCAATAATCTTATAAATTGTGACATTGACTTCCCCGAATTATTGAGCCAGATTGAATTCTTTACTATCTATAGGGACTATAAGAGTCCTCGCCTCATTATTGGCACAGAAATTTCTCAGCCATTCCTAAAAGCCGAAAGCTGTCTTACATCGTATTGGTATGGTCAATGGGCGAGTTGTACGTACAGAGGTGGTCAAAAATATTTACACAATGGACTTTCTTTTGCAATTTTTATTTTCGAAGATATTTTGTTGTTGTTGTAAGTGAATTATAACAACAAAACATTGTATTTTTTGCAACTAGATGATTTAAGAAAAAAACATAAAAAACCAAAAATGTCCGTGAAAAAAAATGCAAAAGAAGGAAATATAGTAGTTTACACATTCGTCAAAGAATTTTTAGTTTGGTTTATCAACATCTCTAATCTATATCAGCTACAAAAAGTGTTTATCTGTTGGGAAACCGTTCAATTGTGGACAATCGTCAAGTTATTGCAATTAATAGCCTCAGATACAGCAATCCGATGGGAAGGGAAAAGAGACGTAGAGCGTTGACGCTTCCCTCTGCCCAATTGTCATTGTTAATAATGGCAATGGGTTTTGGTTACACTTTGAATCCGATTTCGACTCCGATTTCCGTGTCTAAACCAGGTGCATACATGTGTCACTCCGCCTTGGAGGAGCCGCTAGCTCAGTAGCGGCTGTCGCTTTCATATTCGCACTTTTATCCAAAAGAAAACAAGAGGAAGAAAAGAAGGCAAAGTCTTTGAATTGCATTGAAATTGCATTATTAACGCCTGCAAAACTGTAGGAAAAAAAACAAAGTCTCCTGCATTCAAGGTGTCCATGGCAGAGGATACCAAATTGGAAGTTGCAGTCCAAGTCAGAGACACAGTCAGAGTCAGAGCCTGAGTCAAGAGTCCAAGTCGAAGACTTAGTTGCTATAGGTGTGAAAATAATCTGTTTAACGAGGGAGTTTTACAAAAGACCCCGCACGGCAAAGTCGGCAACGACGGCAACAACAGCAACAAAAGAGGCAGGCAGCAGCAACAAACGAGCAACAATAATGACATTTGGCGCAAATGAATGGGTGGAGAGCAGGCACAAGAGCATCCTCAAATTTCCTCCACCTCCTGCTGTTGTGAGGAGAGGCTTACCGCAAAAGGATATGACAGCTTCGAAGCAGCCAAACAGCAAACTGGAAACTGGCTAACAGGAAACTGACACTTGGCACTTTGGGCCTCTGTTTTTGCAGTTTTTTCCCAATTTTTTTTTTGTGTTGGGTCTTCCCTTTGCACGATCACAAGGCGCTGACATTAAAAGGTGGGAAAATGTCAAAAGATGGCAACGGTAGAATGTTTTTTTTAAAACCCCACCGACTTTAATGGGAATATCAAAATAATTGCTGAGGGATAATCAGGAAGCAAGGGTTCAATCGATTGATCGCAACTTCATTTTTCAGCTGCAATTCCAAAGGGTTAGCGAACTTTTTATGCAAAATCAATTTACTAATTTTCAATTTTCGTTGCAAAAAAAAAAAGAAAGTGAATTCCTCACCACACGTACATTTCTATTTCCATCCAAATCCCATTTTTAGTCCAATCCAAACAAACAAAAAATCAAAGCAAAATGTATCTATTTATGATCGTGCTCATTTGGTTTGGTCATGGGCGTGACTCTAGGGGTAAAGGGGCTAAAAACCATATCAAAAGTTTCTCAAACTTTTCTTGTACAGAAAGATAGATTTTTATTTGTTATAGTTATAGCTCTACCTGAAGATAAGAAATGTTAAAACTTCAATACATATAGAATTCGTTTAAATTAGTAGATGGGTTTACTTTTTAGTTCTTAACTGAGTATTGGGTTGGTAGAAAAGCTTTTTAGCCGAGGCACTAAAACAACTGAGAGATAACGACACAATAAACTTTATAAAGTAATTATATAGTTTTTTATATCTACTCTAAGATTGCCTAACAATAAAATAAAGTGATGATAGTTAAAGCATTAGTCGCCAGAGGGCGTCAACATGAAAAGACCTTAGCCTCAAGTATCCTTTGAATACCTTTTGTTACATGGTATCTGTAAAATTTGAATTTTGCCTTACTTACCTACGATTCCTTAATAGAATACATGCCTATAAGTTAAAATTAATAGATAAACATTTCCTTTGCTGATTCTCTTTCTCAAGTCTAGCTTAGATTTGGTCTACGTCCATGACCTCATCCATCCATCCCAAAACATTCGTCGTACATGCTCTGGCGCACGTAGGTACCTACATTCCTATTCCAATACCGCAGACCCTTTGGAATGCAAAAACGTTTAATGATTCTGCTGCCTCAGCTGGCACCCAAAAAAAAAAAAAAAAAAAACAACTCTACCAGAGGCCAAGAGACCACCTAGGCTCCCCCTTTGTCTTTCATATGCATAATTTTTGCGCTTTTTATTTGGATTGTTTATTTGTTTTGATCGCAAATTATTTGTTTTTTTTTCGCTGCTAACGTTTTAAGTCGCATTTGACATCGAAGCGTGGGGTTTGACAGATTGACAGACAGACAGGCTGGCAGAGCTGGTCAGGATTGATTAGATTTTCCCGAATCAACTCACGACCAGCATTATCAAAACATCCATAAATATTTTTGTCATTTGGCCAAATTGAATTTATGGCCAAGAGTCGTAAAACAAAAACCGTAAAAAGCTATTCGATCGTAAAAACGGGCGAAAACGTTTCGTATTTTGAGGCTTTTTGTTTCGTATGCGTCGTTTGTGCGCAAAATACTTAATTAATTGAGGGTGTACAATATTCCGGTGATTCGTGGGTGGCCCAAAACGTAGTGTACGGTGCGTTTTGTTTGTTTGATTTATACACAAAACGCGAACGCACGCGGTTTAATGAGCGGCATTTGCATGCGCAGGCGCAGATCGACACCGAAATGTGGCTACACACACACAAACACACATACACACCCACTTATTTTGCAGTCTGGTTTAAAAATAGGCAAAGAATTAAGGAAAGACACAGAGAGAGAGAGAGTGAGAGAGGGCGAGTGGTTAGAGAGGGGCGGAGTTTGTTTATTTTCAAATGTTTCAAATAGCATGTGGCATGTCAATTTCAATTTCAATTTCAATGGCGTTTCGTGCCAAACACTTTGGTGTCGCCATCTGTCGGTAAGCGGTCGAAGTTGGCTGGTACTTTGAGTTATACAAGCCGAAAAGCTTTATGGAAGAAGGACATTTCTTACAAGGCAAATCGTTTATGTCCTTACTAGGGGATGAAAGTGAAATATTGCCTTGATACTTTATTAGAATTTAAAGGATTTAACTAAAGTTGACGGGATTTATTAGATATTCATTGAAATAAAATAGTTCTATAGAAGGACTCCCCAGTAAGTATTAATACAATCAGTTTTTTGAACTTAAAGCTTTTCTTGTTGATAAATGTCCTGTGAAAGCTTTTTTCAAACATATTGTAGCTAGGATAAATGTACTAAAGCTTTGGCAAGGCAAAGCTTTTATACCACTTATCCTTTTGTTAGCAAGGACATTTTGCTAGATATTTGGATCTAAAATATCCCTTTTATGGCACTTCAAACTATTTTTCATGCTGCTTGTTCGCATAATCTTAGCTAATTCTATGGAAAACCTTGACTTTATCTTGTTTTTCTTTTCCACCAATTGAATCAGTTAATAAATCAAAGTTGATCGCAGATTTATGTATCACTCCTCTCAACATAACGGCATTCACTTCTTCATTGAAACTGGACAGCAGAAGTGACAGTGACTCACTGTAAAAACCAACAAAAATAAAAACAAAAAGAAAAGGTTGCCGCCATTGTCTTGTGAATTTAGATTACCATGAGATAGGAACGTTTTTTTTCCCCTTAATCCATTGGCCATGTGGTAAGTCAGTGAGTAAGTAATCACTTACCGTTGTCAGTTACACGTCGTAAGTGAGATTTTTGCCTTTTACCCACCGCTTAACTCTCTGGCCTAGCCCTTCAACGGGCATTTAACTACGCGGAACGTTTAGTCAATATTTCGTGGTTGAAGCTTTTTCATCTGGACCGCTCGTTGATTCTTATCGCTGAACAAAATTCATGACATGAAGTGACCGAAACAACTGCGATCAACTCATAGTCACATCATGTACAACAAACTACAACAGCACAACAAAAACAAAAAAAAAAAAAATACTAAAATTGAAGTCAAGTTTGATGTGTGTTAAGGAGGGGATTGGGGTCTGGGTCTGGGTCTTTGGGACTCTGGCGCTCTATGACAACAACAAAAGGCGACCTTACCGACACATCGTTCATTTTAATTTGCACAATAACTCACTCTGCTCACTACTGCTGATATTTTTGTTGTTGTTTTTATTTCTTGTTTTACATACCCTGTAAAAGAGAGACTTCTGCTGATGAGTTAGTGAAGGTTCATTTAAATCTAAGAAATGGGAAGTCCTTATTTCAAACCCATAAAGATTTTGGCTACAAGAAACTTATTTTGGGATCGTTGTAAATTGTAAATTCTTGGCAACAAAAATTTTTGGGGGAAAGTAAAGTAAAAAGTTATATTGTTGGCATTGACAATCCTTTGATCATCTTTTAAAAGTAAATATTTTCAATTTCAAGAACAGGGTATTACTTGGTTCAGCCTCCTTAATATGTTTTAATTTTCTGTGCAAAATGAAAAAAAAATAATTACCCAAGGCAGAACGCAAAAAAAAGACTGATACCGAAAAAAAAAACAAACGCCAACAACAACGAAAGGTTAATTTAAATTTCAAGTCACACAAGACTCTACACGAGTTGTTGCTGTTTGCCACTTCTTGTAGACACTTCCCTTTTCCCCGCCTTCAGCCCCCCCCGCTTTTTTCCATCCTCTTCGCAACAGATAGTGTCACGGAAAATGACTTACAGGTATCTCCCTCCCTCTTCGTGTACTTGACCATCTTTTTTCGTTTGGATATTTTTTTGGTATTTTTCTCGCCTGCAATTCATCAAAATGCAAATCTCGTTGCCAAAAAAAAAAAAAATTATTTCGTTATGCTTGTTGTTAAAAAAAAAAAACAGAAATAAGCGGACCAGCTTTTTGTTCCTAGTTTAGTTTCAGCCAACTTCACCTCTCTGTTATGTGGTTGTTGATGATGATGATGATTATTGTTTATTAAGTGTTGTTTGGCCACAAAACATTAAATTAAAAGGAACTTTATTTTTTATGGGTTTACGTTTTGTGTGATTTTTTGTTGTTGTTTTTTAATTGTTATTACTTGTGTTTTCTGTCAATGCGTGTGGCATTTTTTTTTTTTTTTTTTTTTCTGTTTTGTTGCTTGACAATTTACAAGTTTCCACAATTAAATTTTATTAATCAACCATTTTTGCGGTATGGCTTGTTAATGCTTTCATTTTCATAAATATTATTATTTGTAAAAAGCTTTAATTTGGTTTAAATTCGAATACAGTTTAATAAATGGGAATAAATTCTTGAAAATTGTCATTTTGAACTTCAAGCCCGATTTCCGCCTCCCTTTTGAGGAGAGAATTTCCATTTCCATTTGCATGATGCTGGGATGCCAATTGAGACTTGGAATTTGCCATAAATTGCATGTGCGACAACTGCTACAACTGTCTCTCTAGCTCTAGCAAGTCCTTTTCTCTCTCTCTCTCTCTCTCTCTTGGTCTTTTGCAATTTTGACCCAAAGTTGCCTGAAAATGCTTTCTCAATGAAGTCAGTTCATTTTAAGTTCAACTTATGATGCGGCAGATATTTGTAAAAGACAATGTGGGAAAATATTCCAACAACAACAAGAATAATATCAAAGAGTATCTTTGTGTGTGTGGGTCGGTGTGGGTGTATGTGTGGGCGGGTGCAAATTGTGCATTGTAAATGTTGAGGCGAAACTTGGTTTGAATTTTGAATGACCTTGGCATAGAGGAAATGGCAAAAAGCATTATTTAAACTTAACAAGCAGACAACTGGGGATACACACACACACACACACACACATACACATTGACAACAGATGGTGCACATGTATGTGTGTGTGTGTATGGAGAGAGAAGATGGAGGCATGTTTTGAACTCAATCAGAACACGGCAACCCATTAGAGTTTCCTTCATTCACCAGGGAGGGAGTCAACTCAATGGTTTATAAACCCAAAAAGGGGTGTGACAACGGCCCTTCCCACCTATATAGGTATACATATACACATTTTATATATGTGTATATATATATTTATATATATGTATTCATATGTACGTATGGTGTGTGCGTGTATTTTGCTAATTTACTAGACAGAAATACGCCTTTAACCCACCAAGCTCATTTATTATATATATAAAAGACTGAAACGGTGAGGGAGCTGGGAGAGACAGGTTCCAGGTTTTGGGCTAACTGGAAA
Organism: Drosophila insularis; assembly: GCA_018903935.1. Taxonomy (NCBI): domain Eukaryota; kingdom Metazoa; phylum Arthropoda; class Insecta; order Diptera; family Drosophilidae; genus Drosophila; species Drosophila insularis. The sequence continues at coordinate 1,249,761 of JAEIFP010000752.1, forward strand.
AGCCAACGGCAGGGAGCAGGATCTGGCAGCTGGCTTCTGCCTGATTGCAGTAACAGGAATAGCCGCAGGAGTCATCGTCATCAGCGGCAGTCCCCAGTTCCCCCTAGTCTTCAGTGTCCTTCGTCTCGCCGTGTCTTTTCCCCCTTTTTTCCAACGTCTCTCATAAAACTCTGAGGGTAGCAAAGTGTAAAAATCGTGTTAATTTCGAGTAGAAAAAAAAAAAATACAAAAAAATCAACAGAAACATGAACAGAGATTCTTTGTGATTTGGGTTGTAACCGTTTTTATATGCGTTTTTAATTACGAAAATTAGTTTTATCCGGTGGTTAAAAGGGCTGAACTAAGCGAATCAAACTAATTATTAAGCCTTGATGGTTTTTGCCCTTAGATATATGTCTATATAATACAAATGAGAATATAGATTTGCTCTTGATCTTTGATCTTTTTCTATGATATTACAGGATAAATATTACCATACCTATTCTTTTATGAGTGGTTCAACCAACAATTTCAAACTTGTTCATTCAAAAGATTATAATCTGATTAGAGAGCAATTTTTCGATTAAGAAATTTTATAAATTTATGGCGCAAAGGATTTCCTATATGACTTATCTAACTGATTTCCTAAGTTTCAAAGATTAGATTATAATTTTAATCTTTGTATGAAACTCTCGATAACTTTTCTGTTTTTCTAAAGCTTGATCATACTATTGCCTTTATTTAATGTTAATTTTTAATATATATTTTTTCTCTTGTAAGTAAAATTTTATATAAAATATATTTTCATTCATTCAAAGTATGGGAAAAGTTCCAATTTAGCATGGTGTCGTCTCAACGATGATTTATGAACGTTGGCCAGAATGAACACACTCACATACAGAGGGAAAAAAAACGAAAATAAAAAAAGCAGCTAACTCTTGCCGCCTCTGACCGTTTTTCCTTAGCCCTCTCATACCCCGGATCTGCTGTCTCTTCATCACTTGCACATGTGTCGCCTGGTGGCCCTGGACTGAGATTTTCCACCACCAGACCCAGAGTCAGAGGTAGAGGCAGCAGCATCGCCATTGTCTGTTCGCCATCGCCTGGGTTTTGGGACGGTCGACGCTAAGCAGCGGTTGCGATGATGGCCGCCAACCTTATCGCCCCTAACCCACCACCAGCACCACCACCACCGCCAGGAACTAGACTACTATCACCACCCAGAAGCAGGATGATGATGGCGCGCTGCCTATGCCACATGTTGTTGAGCCAGCAAAAGGATATATGTATATTCCTTTCTTCTTTTTTGGGTTCTAGATTTTTTTGGCTGCGGTTTCAAGTTTCAATATTACACTCATCCATTTGCTCGATGGAAACATGTGTGCGAAAGACACTTGAGACCTTTGCTCAAATGCTGAGAAAAGCGCTACACGTAGATGGAAATGCCAGGAAAACTAAATAGAAAATTCTGTCATAATCAAAATGAAGTTAACCTTTAAACAAGTTGCCTGGCACCTCAGAGATACACACTCGTGCGAGTCCTTTTTTTTGGGGGGGGGGACCTATCCTTGTCTGTGTGTAAAGTCCGCAGTGCCTTTCTCTTACTCAGTCTCTGTATGTGTGTGTGTGTGTGTGTGTGTGTCGAGTTTGCGTGCATGTGCGACTATGATTAATTACTTTTGCATACATTTACATACAAATTTGTTGCCACATTGTCTGCCTCTGAGCTTCCCTTTTTAACCTCGCTCTCTCTCTTTCTCTTTTGCATTTCTCTTTGGGGTATATTTTTCCATAAGGGTTGAGTTGGAGACCAGGCCGAGTGCAGGAGGGTTAATTTCATATGATATTTTTCATTTTGTGCGCAAACCAGCACGGAAGGAAGTTGATTTGACAAAAGTTTTTTCTGTCGTTTTCTCTCTCATTTTTTTGTTTTCACAGCAGGCTGTGTGTGTTAATTGCGTTTAAATAATTTATAAAAAAATGTTGCGTAAAACCTTAATTGGAGAAAGAAACAGAAAGAGGGGTAAAAAAATAAACAACAAAATACAGAAAAAGAGAGAGATAGAATAGGATGACCTGGGAAATTGTTGGACTGACCAAGGTGAAACCTTCACCATTCATTTAAATTATTCCTGACGAGGCACTAACGAGATCTCGACCAAATAAATAATTGTTTATCGTTCTATATAACAACAATAACAATATAACAAATTTGTTCAGAATGTTACAAACAATTTCAGCTTAAAGATGAAGACTAGTCGATCTTTAGTCACTATACAGTATTAAAATTAGCATATACTCAATTTAAGAATTAAAGAAGATTATTCTAATTACTATTATTCGTTATTGACTACAAGTCTTTTTATATACAATTCTAAAAAGTGCTCTATTAATTATTATCTAAATAAAATAAAAAAGTTTCTACCTAAATAATAATTAGTATATTTTATATTTTATCATTCATTTCAAAACATGAACGATTCAATAAATACTCTTGATTGCTAAAGAGAAGACGTCTACAGATCGATATAAATATGATATAGTGTCGAACTTTTGAGTATAAAGCGTACAAATTAATAGATTTTCTTTTAAGGTTTACAGTAAGCAACTTATGAAAAATATCAAAACAAATTTGATCACTTTAAATATCTGTAAAAATAAATTAAAAATAGCCAAAATACGATTCGTGTTTTGTTAAATTATATGTCAAATACTTGGCACACGAATCAGGGAAATATTAGTCCGCCATCTACATACAACACACACTCACACACACACACACACACACACACACACACACGAACCCACTCGCTATGTATCTATCTCTGTCGCTCTTGTGAGTAAGCGAAAAAAAGGCCATAATTTTCCAATTAAGCGAAAATGAGCGATTTATTTGCCATGAAATCAGTGAGAATCGCCGATAAAATCTCTTCATTCTGTTGCACAGTTTGTTGCTGGCCATGGGCCATGTGGGAGCCCGGACCCTGAGTATCCAATTGGATAGAGCGGGCCAGTAGGGGGAGATGTGATGGCAGCGGGTGTTCCCCTACTTGTTGTTGTTGGTGCTGGTTTTTCGCTTTGCTTGCAGGAAAAGTGCAATGCGAAATGTTTGCCGCCACCGCCGCTTGCAATTATTTATTGTGGCGAGTCAGAGAACGCAGCAGTGGAGAGACGTAAAGAGCAAGAGGTTAGCATAGGGGAAGGGGCCTGGGGGGCTTGGGGAGGTGTGTCAGAGGGCGTGCAACAACAGCAGCAAAAGCAGCAGCAGCTGCTGTGGGTGGGTGGATGATGTGAATGTGGAGGAGTCTCTCTGATTCTGAGTCCACTTAACCCCAAAAGCCAAGCGGTCATACACACACACACACATGTCCACACACACTCTCAAAGAGGGTGAGAGAGAGAGAGGTGAAGAGCAATGACATCGCATCTCTCATGGTCTCTTTCCTTCTCTCTCTCTTGCTCTTTCTCTCTTAGGGAATTGAAAATTCGTGCCAGTGTCTGCCATGATATTGTTGCATTTTCTTTTTTCACGCTTTTCCACTGTATTTTTTTTTTTCTTTTGCATTGCTTTCGTTTTTCTTCCCCCATTTAATTCCCGATGGAAAATTCGATGGAAAATTTAACTTTGACATCTACAAATGGCATTAATGTGGATAATTTTAAATTTAAATAAACTACATTTAAATTAGTTGCAAATAGAATTAGTTAAATGCCAGATAAAAATTGTTTTTTTAAATATAGAAATTATTTGCAAAAATAAAATCAAAATCTATCAAAATTAAACATATGTTGAGTAAAAATTAATTTGTTAAATAATTCATCATTATAGCTTGCATTTTGAATATTTATTTTAGAGTGCAATTTTTTTTAAAATATTTATGTGGTTAAAAGTCAATTGATTTTAGTAGAAGTCCTTTATTTTATTATTGTTTTTTTTTTTATTACTACTACTTTGGAATTCTCAGTTTATTTATTATTTTTCTCGCTGTTTTAATAATTCTCCAAGGAGCAAGGGGCAAAATGGACAACAATGGACACAAAGTTGTGGCTCAGCTGATTGTCTGGAAGGGTTTTCCACCAAAAAGAGAGAAAAAAGTTCTCAACTAACTCAATGGCAAGTTGTGTTGCATGTCCAGAGATTGAGAGAAGGAAGGGAGGTTTAACTATTTAACACCTGTTAAAGGTAAAATTGCAGTTAGTGCTTTTTCTGTTCCTTTTTTTGGTTTTGTTGCCTTTGGTCTAATTAAAAATGCAATTTTGGCCACACGCCAAATACAACACCTCAACACCTCGAATCGCATGTCCAGAGAGAAGACTTCTGTTACGGGAGCCTAATTCAATTGTAAGAACTTGAACTGTTTCTCTGCCCCTTGTCTGGGTTCATTTATCAACAACTTTTCATTCGCACTACAAGTCCATGGCAGATACAAGGGGCTGGGGAGGGTAGGATGAAGATAAGGGAAATGGAATTGGAATCCCTTTTACACAGGTGCCAAATGCAATTTGTGTTGCATTTTTAATTTGTTTGTCGCCCTAGGGAATGAAAAAAATTTGTTGCCTTTGCCATGAAGTTCATGTTGCTTCAAGGGCAATGCGAATGAGGATGATGGGTTTATAGACAAGTTATAGACAATGTTAAATAAAGTAAAATATATGTTCAATATAAAATAAAAATATATTAGGACTAACTCAAGGTCAATATTTTAAACGTCTTTAATTCTAGTTCTTTAATCTCAATATATTTCTGATACGATTCTTGAAATTCTGTTTTATGTTTATCCTGTATAATATAAATATCATCGACCATTCAAAACTTCAACTCAAACTCCACAAAAATCCTCTCAAAACAAAAACTATATAGTCTGGTCAAAAATTGTCGAGCACTCCACGCATTTCCCTTCCACCCCTCCATGAAAAAGAAAGCACAAAAGCATAGAATAAATGAGGGGATAAAAAGACTACCTAAAAAAAAAATGCAAGAGTAGGAACATAAATTTAATGCATTTTCCATGCGGCTTCTCGACCCGACGGCACATGGATTTCCATTGCCGTTTTCCCCATTTTATTTCCATAGCCCATGGCCATAGCCATAGCCAGAACCATTTCCATTTGGTTTCATTTTATTTTCTGTTAATTTGGTCATTGCAATTTGCAAAAATTGTGAAATTGTTGCAGACATGCACAAAAATATTCTGCCTTCTCGTATGAAAAATTAATTCTGAATTCGTTAATTGAGTGTTTATGGCCAAGTCTGAAAATATGCAAAAACATACGAGCCAGCGAGCGTTCGTTCATATATAAAATTTTATGCAATGGAAAAACTCCAAATAAATATGAAAACAAATTAAATGTAAGAGATTTATGTTTTAACCCCCCCATCCCACAAAAAGGAGATGGGGAGAGGACTGACCCCACTATGCCCTACCCCTTCCCCTAAAAACAGTGGAAGGAATCGCCAAAAATACATTTTGAAAATATTTCAACATTTTAATGAGAGTTTTTGGTAAATTTATGCAACATTTTTTTTAAAATAATTATTATTATGGTATTCAATGAGCCAAAATAAAAACAAATTGAATATCAATATGTAATTTGAAATTCATTTGTAACTCATCTGTTTTCATTCTTGTTTTTTATAATCAAAAAAAGGATTCATTTCTAATGTGCGGAAATATGATATACTGAATTTATGCGTAGAAGATTTTAACTTTCTTTGGAAAGATTATGAATTAGTTTGCCATTGCCTAAAATTTACTTACTGCAGATGAAAAACCTTTAAGAAAGACATTTCTTAGAATAAAAATACATAATTCACGTAGCGAAAAAGCAAAGGAAAAAAATCAAATGTCAGTCAGTTGACTTCAATTTGCATACGAACTTAAATCATTTTGCCGTCTTTGAGTGTTTTGCTTGACTACTGAGTGAATGAGTATGGCTGTGTGTGTTTGTATGTGTGTGTGGCTGTGGGTGAGTGTCAATATGTATGCGCATAACAAGAGCAAACAATATTTCTCACATAAATTCACACTTTAACCAATTTGCATGCAATCTGCGGGGGTGAAACAACTCCGAGAACCCAGACCCTTATACCCCCAAAACCCACTCCCAATTTTTGCTCTCAGCCATAGTCAGACAGACCATTCAACCGACCGACAGACCGACCCTTTTGTCTGCACACAGTGCAACGCCCCCTTTGCTGCAGCCCACAAAATAAAGTTTTCCCCCCATTTTGCGCATGATTGAGATGGATGTCAGGGAGAGGGAATGTGCAAGGTAGTGGATGGAAATGGAGATGGAGTCGTCGGCTGCGGCGGCGGGTTATTTTTTGCTGCATTCAGTGCAAAAACTTTTGCATATTTAAATTGGCGCGCCGACGGGCTGAACGAGTGAGTGAATGAGTTTGAATGAACTCGCCGTGACCAAAGAAAGAAACAAAAAAAAGAAGGAAAACCAAATACAAGAGCTACAGCAACGCCGAAACGCAATTCTCAGCCCACATTCAAAATTTTACTCACTAACCAATTACAAATGAAATATTTAACATGGAAAATATAGTGGGACGAAAAAAGCAAAATATCATATGAATGGATAAATCAAACAGAATTCATCAAAAGATGTGCAAAAAAAAGTGGCGAAATGTCCTTGCTAGAAGAAGTTAAAGGAATCCCTTAGGGATTGAAATTATAATTTAAATTAATTTGTTCTACTCCAATCCCTTTTAACTTAAATCTTCTGATCACGATTTTGAATTCGACTACACTTGAAAATATGTCAATTTTCATATAGATCAAACCACTGTGCCTAGTCTAATTGTCTAACCTTCTTGTAGTTTATATTTGAATGTTTTTCCTAGCATTTCTCTTTTGACTTGGCCCAACATAAGCAACTGCATATATTTTACTTTTCTCCACTTTTCACAGTGTTAGAACTTAAATCAAAAGGTGACTAAACGAGAATTTCCTTTTTAAATTAATAAACTCGAACTCGACCCAGTCGACTGGGTGACTGGACAACTATTGTATATGGGGTGTAGGCCATGAGCTATAGTTCTGACCGAGGGCAGTCAAAACTTACCCGTTAACTGCGCTCATAAATTCTGCGCAAAAACTTTCGCACTGACATGCAGAAGTTGTTTTTTTTTACTCAACAAAACCCTTTGGGGGGGAATGGAAAAAAAATGGGAAAATTCAAAAATTGTGAAATAAATTTTTGCCCAAAAATTGTTCAAACTCACCAAATTAAGAACAGATACTTTGGAACAATTGCTTACCTGAAATGAGAGTAGAAATAAAAATGATTTTAATTTATATTTGTTTATTAAACAATATGATTAATATATCACAAATTTATGGCTAGCTTAAATTGAAGCGACGATAAGCAATTGTTTAATAATGACTAGAAATTCATTAAATTGATTTATTTATACATTGTATTTTTAATTGCAAAAATATCGTTCGTTAGATACTCTACTTGAATAAAATAACACAGAGTTTTAGTTCAAGGATCAAATCGGCAAAGCTTCAGCTGTTTCAAAGTTGGTTCAATAAACAAAACACAAAACCCTCTCATCATCGAGGGTGGAGAAATCAGATATATATATTCACATGTGTGTATATATGTGAGAGCTTTGGGTTTCTGGGGTTTTATCTTGGATGTTTTATCAAGAGCAAAATGCGAATTGTGCAACGCATGAATGAATACCAAGTGAATGCCAAATGTGGAAGTTAGAAGCGTTCCATCCTGACTGCCTGCCTGCTTGTTTCTTCACCCTTCTCCACGCTTCTCTCTCATTGCCATTGACGAGTTCGCCTTTGCCTTTGCCTTTGACTTCGCATTTAAATTGTCTGCCTCCGTCCGTTCGGGCATTTTGATAAGACCCGTTGCGTTTGCCTTGATAAGAACAGCAAACGAGGACTTGAAGTCAGTCACATGGTTCGACTGCTTCCTGCCACAGGCAGTTCACTTGGCGAGGGCATTTGTGCCACGCGCCTTTCGCATAGTTGGAGGGTTGCTTCTTCTTCTTCTTGTTCTTTGTCGTGGTGCTGGTGGTGACCCCTACGCTGCAGGCCAAGATGTCTGCCTGCAAGTTTTTTGCGATATCTCATTTTTATAATTAAAACACTTGGAATGAGACGGGACGGAATAGCACTAGAGAACCAGGACTGCGACTTTTACAGTGTATGTGTGTTTGTGTGTGTGTGTGTGTGTGTCTATGCCCCGCCAGCATTCCGTCCGGCATTCCAGCGGAGCAACCGAGCGAACTCGGTTGCCAACTGCTCTAGTATACGATTCGAGGGTGATATTTATCAGCTGCTGCCATGTGAATGTGTGGTCCGAATTGTCGGCCAGACAGCACCATATCCTTGGCAACAATCTTTGCCAGCTGATTGTTGTGGGGTTAGTTGAACCACATTGAAGTCCCATTGAAAGGGGATGAACGTTGACTACTTTAGTTGAAACAAAACTTTAGCATACAATTTCCTATTGGCCAATAAAATCATCAGTTTTGATTCATCGAGTAGTTTCACTCATTCCTCCAAAAATATTCCTATCGTTTCACATTATCTCAAACAAATTCGACCTCATCCATAGTGCTTAAAGGTCGCAAAATTAAGAACTCAAGTTCGTTTCATGTTTTGGCTGGTAATTAATAAATCATGTCAGCGTCAGGCAGAGCTGCTACGGTGGGGAGTGTAAATGTGTCAAATGCAAACACGCAGACCCACAGAAACCCCATAACCCGGCAACATGAAAAGCCCCCCAAAAAAGGAGACCCTCACCCCCAATGCGAAGCCAAGTTGAGCCAAAAAATTCAATACCCAGAGCCAGGAAATGTCAAGAACGAAGTTAACCAACGAACTCAACTGGCAACGAAAAACAAAACGTTGTTGAGGAATTTTCATGTTCGGTAGAAAGAAAAAAAGTTACAAAACTGGCGAAAACAGGAGGGGAGCAAGGGGCGAACAGGAGGTGTGGCTGCCGCCAACTCACACGCACAATAAAAAAATATCCAGAAAATAGAAGCAAGCAGGGATTTTCTGTCGGGTTTTTCTTTTTAATAAATTAAATAAATTAAAGCTGACTGAGAATTGCCTTATTTACCTGGATACATACATAATTGTGCAGGTATATAAAGAAAACCAAACGATATATGCAAATGTATATATAAATATATATATACATAGTCGAAAATGAAAACAAACAATGAGGGAAGGAGATAGCCTTAGTCAGCCGAGTCTGCCCCTCTCTCTCTCTTGCTCTCGGCCTCTGTGTATGAGTTTTTGGCAAAAGGAAATGATAAATGGTGTGGTAATATAAAAAATGGGAGAAACAGCGGGACAGCTCGCAACTAAACCAGAGGGAAAAACGAAAAGGAAGCAAAAAACAAAAAAACAAATGAAAATAAACGCTAAAAGAAAAACAAACAACAAAGAGTATCAGAATCGCCTAGAAAGAGACAAACCCAGAGGGAGATAGAAACAGCGGGAGAAAATATTTTTTCCTCTGTTTTGTTGGTCAGAAAAACAAAAATGGGCGCCGCCGCCGCTTTTAAGCAAAAATAAAAAAAAGGGAAACACAATTTGAACTTTGGTAACAATTTTCTATCTATGTGTTAGCGGGTTTCTGTGTTACGCAATTCGCATCCCCAAAAAAAATAAAAAAAAAAAACACCAAATACTGGAAATAACATAGACCCAACACACCCAGTGACCCTAATTTGATGTCCTTAGAGAAATTCATTCCTATTTGCCACACTGTGAGGCCTGTGGCAGTCAAGCACCCCATACTCTTTTGTTTTAATTTCATTTATGGCTTCCGTTTTGCCTACTTTTGTGCTCCGGGCTCTCTCTCTCTCTGTCTCTCGCTCTGGTTCACCCGGAGTCCTTCTGGTGACTTATTCCCACCATTTCTGGTCTTTTCATTCCATTTTCATATGATTTAACACATTATTCGTTAAAGGAAGTAAAGAGTAACTTAATTTATTTCATTAAACAAACATAATTTTTGGCCTAGCAACCTTACAAAATCTAGAGAAAATAAATCTTTTTGGGATAAACTGCAAATTTTTGAACACAATGACAACATTGCTTTAGAAAAACTTTTGTACAAAAGAAACTAGTTTCGGCAAGAAAACTAGGAAACCAAAAGTTTATTTCAAAACTTTTCTTCAAATGGTTTCTTTAGAATTCCAAAAATTAATGGCCACTGAAAATCCTTACAAGCTGGAGTAACATTTGTGAAATTATTTTCAAACAGGAAATAAGACCGAGTTTATTAAAACTTAAAACGAGCCTAATATAATATTTAAAACAAAAGGCAATCATTAATCTTTGCAATATATTAGTCCCTTTACATTAAATACTCAAAAGTAACTAATATGTACTACAATGATCTAATAATACTTTTATAAAGGAAGTCACAAAATTAATGCAAGGTGAAAGTATAAGAGGATCTAAGAAGACAAAGAGTTCAATCAACTAGTTAATAGAATTGAGGTCCAACTTTTTCGTTTTCAATTTTTAATTAAGAACTTTGAATTTAAGGGAAAATCACACGAGTTTTGCTTATTTTTTCACCCAACCAAAGGAAAAAGAAGCAAAGACGCAGACTAAGAAGAATGTTTTATTTTTGAAAATTAATTTTTGTATCAAAACAAACACAAGCGACAAAGACTAGAGAGAGAAAGGTGAAGAGAATGGGGGATGGGGTCAAAAGGGGCGTGAAGCCCCTAGAAAACAACTTTAATACATATTTCGCTTTTTCTTGTTGTTGTTGTTGTTGTTTTTGGCACTGAATGTTGTTCTTGCTGTTGTTGTTGGAACGCGCCAAGCGAGATAGATGGATGACTCTGGGTGCCAAGATTTATGGTTGATCAAGAATTTTCCGTTTTCCTTTTTTTGTTTTTTGTTTATTTTTAGAGATTTTTCTTTCCATCTTATTTCATTTCGTTTCGTTTTCAGTGCAATGCTCTCTCGCTCCCCCATTTTCCATTTTCCAACTGCAAGAAAAATCTCTGTTTAGGTATTTTTTCCTTTTTTTCCAAGTGCGAAGAAGAGAAATGTCTCTTGGGTGTATTCATATTAGAGTCGAGCCATAAATATGCGTTTTTTTTTTTTTTTTTGGTTTTCGCTTCGTCCACCAGACATCCGATCCAGGCGAAACTTCAGCCAATGGATGAGCAACGACAACGACAAACTGGGCGTACTCCTTGACGGATTGGACGGATGTTTGGTATGTTCGATGTGTTCCATCGGTCCGATCTGCGTGTAATCAACTGGCAAACAGTGCGAAAGCGAGTGCGCCTTGGTTAATTGAGAAACTAGTTTCAGTTCAGCCCAAGATGTTTTGCGACTTGACAAAAACGTAAAAGAAAACACATAAAACTTGTTGTCCCCATGGATAAAACGTAACGTAAGTGCGGCACAGTGTGCTGAAACTACATTTATTTCTGAAGATTCAATCACATACTATTACTAATAAGCATTCTACAGATATTTAATTTTAATAATAGAACATAAAGCAATTTAATCAAAATGATACCGAATAAAATTTAAAAAAATAATTCAAATGTAATGCAAATTTTAGATTACAAAGCGATGAGAGCGTGGTAAGCTTTTCTTAAGAACCCTCAAGACGTTTCCAATCAACGAAAATCGGAAAATTGAAAACAAACCAATTGTTGATAACTTCAACACAAGGCAACCGATTGTTAATTAAGTTAGAAGTTAATCAGTTTCAAATATTAGATGAAAATTGTCATTAACTTAAATTACAGAACTCATTCAGAGTCTCATGAATAAGTAGTTCGTCAAAAAGAACAGCTCAATGAAACGTGAACGTCACGATATTCCAATATACTCATTCTAAATTTTCATCCCAGGGTATTAACTTGCCATCATTTTCGTTCGCCATTCCTGTTGTTGTGGCAGGAAGTGTTAAACGGAATGTTTTAATAGTTGAGGAGGGATTCAAAGGTACTTTTCTCGCTTTTTTTTGTTCTGTATATTTTATGCAAATTACTTGAACCTGAGCTAATAACATGTTCCGAGTGAGATAAAAAAAAAAAAAACATTTTAATTTCTGTAAAACGGGTTTATGTCTCAATTCTGGAGACAAAAAGGATCGCATCTTATGACTAGGGATAAACACCTACAGCAGTTCTCTGTTTGGCTTTTGTCATTGAAAATGAAAGAGAAATTTGTTTAAGTCAAAAAATATACATGTACATACATATAGATATAAAAAATCGAGAGAAAAAAATTGAAATTAAAACAAACGAACACGAAAGGTGATAAATCAGGTGACACAAAATTAATTGAGTTATTCATCGGATATCGAACAAGACCGCTGCCCCCCTCTCACTCTCCCAGCCTGCTGCACCTGATACTTGTCGTCGCCGTTGTTATTTGGATGTTTTTGCCATTGGATATCAAGTGAGACAGAGAAGAAGATTGTGTAAGCGAGAGAGGGAGAGACTGAGACAAGCGATTTCAGAGATCCGGCCCAAAGCCGCACCTCAAACCGCAACGAGAGGAAGACTGAAGACATCTTTTCTGATTTTGGATTAATTTGTTCTGCAGTCAAGTAATTCCCCCACGCCCCACGTCTGCATTGCAGGCCCATTGCGTCACAGTAAAAAAAAGGTTAAAAAAAACAAACGTATTTTCGAAAAAAAAGAAGGAAAACATCGTGGCACAAGTCACAGTCACAAGTCCCTCTACTCTACCTGATGTGTGTGTGTGTGTGTGTGTGTGTGTGTGAGGAAGAGAACCCTGGGCTGGTTTCGGTTTTTGATTTTATTCTCGCTCGTTCGTTCGTTTTTGGCTTTTTCGCAGCGGAATGATATATGAAGTATCTCATGGTATGACATTAACAGCACACACGAACATGTAGTTTTGTTATTTATTGAGTTTTCAGATATTTTGAAGGCATTAACATTGAAACAAATTATTATGATTACAAGATTTATGACCCCGACAGCAAGTGAAACATACGAATAATCAAGTGTAGATAAACCAAACCAAGAGAGAGAGAAAGAGCACAAAACAAGAGTAGAAAGAGATTGAGAACAGCCAGCAAAGAAACACCAAACACAAAAATCGAATACAAAAAATATCGCACATCTCATTTAAATGAATTTCGTCCTGCACATTTTGTCGACTTTTCGCTTTTCTCCCCAACATTCCCGAATGCAACTGGTTTGTCTGCATTTGATTGATTGTGATATCATTTCATTTGGTATTTTCATGGAGAGGCGACAATTTTATAGATATTTCAATCATTTCAATAACAATTTGCATTACATTCCGGTGCGGAATTCCATGATAACAAGGATATTGCATGGTTGAGGAATTAAATGTTTGATTTAAATTGTGACTAACGATATTTCAACTGTAATTCCGAAACTTAAGACCTTACCAAAGAATTCTCGAATAATATTGCTGAAATTAAACGCGAAATTCGATTTAAACTCCAAAGTCGAATTTCGAAGGTATCTTTCTATGGACACATCGCAAGTTCTACCCTCGATTAGGTATTTGTTCAGGCTGTTGACCGTAAGCCCACATCACATAGTTGATTTGCATGTAAATTGTCAAAGGAAGTGATAAACGAGTGTCCAAGAGAGCGAACAACTCTATAAAGTAGCTTTTGTCTACAGTTTCTATGAAAATCTAATAAAAATGTAGCCAAACAGACACACACACACACACACACACACAGACACACGCCCATTTGTGACATGACAGAGAAGATGACAAATTGTTGGACAGACTGACTGACAGCAGCAGCAACAACAACACCACCAACAACAACTTCATGTGGCAAGTGCACAGTGCAATTAGTCAAAGTGGCAAGGTATCTACAACAACAGCACCCCAAGTCAGAAAGACAAGAAAAAAAAGAGTAATAAAAAAGCTATAAAAAATTATGAAGAATCGCGTTTGGTGCAAAAAAGTCATAAAAGTGTGATAAAATTATATAATAAAAAAAAAAAATACATTGACAAGACTGAGGTTAATACCGGCACGTAGCTACACGTGCTACGTGCGTCAACTTGTGGCAATTATGAAGTCCGCGTCTGCAACGGGCAACAAGCACCCAGCAATCGTCAAAACTCTGGGCCAGATGTCCGCCTTTGAATCAATAAATGCGATTAGAAAATACTCACAGACAAGACCCCGATCCCGTACCCCTTCCCCGTCTCCCTTTGCCGACCCAGACCAAAGAACAAGGCGCTTACCTTATCGCCAGCAAATCGTCTGCAAAATGCATCCGCCATAAAAAAAGCAAACCGTCTGCACTTGCGCATTTCAACTAGCCCACAACTAGCCAATGGCCAATTATGCAATTGGCAACCAAAAGTGTCGCGTCTTCGTGCTTCGATTCCATCGAATCGAAACTAGACATTTTTCTATACTTTCTGCGTGGGTCACTAGACGATGAGTCGTCCAATTCTATGTACAGAGTGGACGTTGGCTATTATAGCCTGGCCAGCGTCCAGAGATTATCAATGTTAATAAGGCTATAAAATTGGCTACGCTTCGAGTTCTCACAGAGAATCACAGAGAAAGATGGTGTGCAACTAAATCGTTTGAGATAAAAATGTTATTCGAATGGGAGGCTGCCAACAAATGTGTTCAAAATTGGTATTTTGAATAAATTCAAACGAATCTAAACATCAAATAAGATAAAGCTTGACATAAGGATTTTGTGAGAAAAAAAAACTCCCTATCTCATAACTGAATAAAATGACATTTTTTCGCAGAGCTGTTTCTTAAAAAGTTCCTATTAAAATATCCAAGCCCGAAATTAAAAACAATATCAGCAAATTTATATTTATGCGTTTCACTTATTATTTGGCACTGCACATCATTCATCAACCTTCTAATCACACGAGATTAATGAGAGCTAGTTAGTTCTTAGGACTCTTTGTGAATCGTTGTTACTTTTGCTACTAATTAAGCAAGGATGGGATTCCAATACATCCAAAAATTTCTATCAGAATTTATACTGATTTCAACTATATGTTCTACGGTTTGTTCTATAGAATTTGTTTTCCTAGACAATTTTACACGAATAATTATTTTGCTCACCTAAAACCAAGGGAACTAGTTAGGCTAAACGATCAAAAAGTCATAACTTTCAGTTAGTCTTTCAAAAATGATTGATATTATGAATTTATTACATAGTATAGATATATTGGGTTCTGAATTCTGTAATTCATGCAATTGTTCACATTATTATTGAACCTATGAACTTTAAATTAGACTTTGAACATTTTTCCCAAATTTGCTTAAAGTCAGTGCCTAAAGCCCCACTAAAACTCTGATCCTCATGACATCCGCCATATCGGATATAGAATCACTTTAAGAGAACGATAGGAACGCAACAACAAAAAAAAAAAACGTGGCGTCGGCGGCAGCCATAATGCTGAGGTCTAATCTCTACCGAAATACTCCAATGGCTGACATTTCGGGGGTGAGATACATCCGTAGAGCAAAGTGTCGAGAGGAGAGAGGGTAAGATGCTCTTTAACAGCTGGACAGCTTCGGGTGGAGGGAGTGAGATGGCAATAGTGTGTAGAGAATATCTTTTCAACCATCTTTGATGATGAATTTGAAAACCTAACCAGCAAGAAAATAAAACTAGGTTTTTGTTTGTTGTGTTTTTTTTTGTGTTTGAGCGGGGGTGAGGATACTGACACAAAAAGGGAAAGGGAAAATACCAACACAAAAGAAAAGCAACGAAAAAGGAAAGAAAAGAAAGATGAAACAGAGCAAGGCAGAGATGAACAAAGATGAACCAAAAATTAAAGCCCATTAATCATTTTGACTTATTTCTTTCCTCTTCGTTTCGTTTCGTGTGTTTTTTCTCTTTTGGGTTCGGTTTTTGTTTCGTCTAAAATTAATCTTGATGCCAAAATGTTGCCAGGGTAACCACAAATTGTGCACGAGAGCGAGAGAGATGACACTACAAATGGGTAAAGGGAGTGAGTGAGATGGGTGAGAAATACGGTCATGGGGATTAAAAGGGCAACCAACGCGTTCGCTCATAACAAAAAAAAAAAAAAAAAATATGAAAAAGGCAAAATATATGTCTGACTATATATACATACATACATCCATATTTTGTCCAGTTTTCAGATGTATATGCCAAAACTGGTAATCGGTGAATCGAAATCGAAATCAAGCAACTTTCGCGCCTCACTGGGGGATTAAAGGCGACGTTGACGTTGACGTTGGTCGTCCCAGAAAATAATTTAAAACAGATTAAACCGTTACGGCTGCCATTCACACCACATTGCGTCCTCATCCTGTCCGCCAGCCAACAGTCATCCACCCCCTGGCAAATGAATTTGAATTTGACCAAATGTCTTTTGCGAAAACACAAAGCAAAACTCGTCCTTTTTTGCTTTGCCTTCTTGCATATGCTGCAAATTTGCCAAAACAGCATTGGGAAGGGTGACTGAATAGAGGGGGTGGGGATGATGGTCTAAGGATATGCGGTGGGATTTGCCATTGCCACTGTTCACAGATACACAGAGGGTTGGCTCTCTCTCTCTCTCTCTCTCGCTCTCCCTCTCCGAGTCCTTGCCCCATCACCCTCTACATAAGAGTGGCATACTTAAGGGGCGCGTCGAGTGAAAACAACAGGACGGCCATAAAATCGTTTAAATCAAACGGCAGAACAAATTGGTTTCCTTCAAAGTCGAAAGCTTTATTGGATTCGCTCGACCAAAGGAGGGGTTTGGGTTTGGGTTTGGTTTCGGGTGTTGGGGGTGGTTGAGGTTGTTCAGGTTGAGGCAAAGAAAAGATGGTTGTCTTTTTGTGTGGTTTCAAGTAGTTTTTGCCAAGTGTCCTTTATTATATGAAGAATAATGAGTAAACCGTACTCGGCCAGATTGTTTATGCTTTTTTAAAAACTTTATGGCTTTATTGAAGGAATATATGTATATGGAACTACCTGTTTATTGAATTTGAAAAACACAATCATTTGAATAGATTTATTTAAAGGAAGCCGATTGAAATTAAAGTTATATGAATCTTTATGTAGCGATTACCATTAGTTAAAATAAGTATACCATATATATATATACGAAATTGTTAGTTAGTTTCAGTTTCATTGTCATTCAAAACTAAATTTAAATTGAAACGATATGTAAAAAATGATTACTTATTTTCTCAGATTTCTCCTTGATATTGTGATATTGATAATGTCTATATAAAAAGCCAATCCATTATTGATCGTTGCTAATTCTTGCCAATTGTTATACCAATTTTATGCAATGAAAGTTGATATGTAAATTAAACAACGAAATAATTGAAGATAAATATAACTAAAGCTTTGAAAACAAATTTCAAACAGTAATACATTTTCAAACAATTTTCCATTGACAACTGGCAAAGATTTTGGATACGCTTTATCCCCACAGATAATGAGTTGACGAAGAGATTGCAAAATAGGTTCTCATACTAATAAAATGCCTTCGAGTGCTTTTTTCAGCTTACGTTTCTAGAAAGGGTATATCAAAGTCGACTATTATTATCCTTTTAACATTTGTAAACTTAACATGATTTACATTCAAATCGATTAAATCTTTTCGAAGTTGTAGGTACTTTCTGTGTGAGTGCAAAATCTTATCGTGAAAGATTGAAGTTTGACACGATTTACGTACATACATCTAAATAAGTATATATATATACCGGTTAGCGATTTTCTAAGACATTGTTTTTTGTTGTATTTGCTTTTAATTGTGAAATTTCCACGAAATTTTGCGAGACAAGTTTTTAGTGTTTCAGTTGATTTTTTTCTGTTTTTTTGTTTCTGTTTTGACTTTTGCTGGAACTGACACGATTCCAACAAAATGCGACGTGGTTGCCGCTGACTGGTCGACTGCTCGCTCCACTGGCTGGGGGCTTTTGGGGGTCAGTGTGTAGTCAGAGTAGTGAGCAATCCGGACCGCATTTGTGTCATTTCGCGACAACTTTGACATGTGTGACATTGTTATTTTTTTTTTCATTTTAGTCTCTTCCTTTCTCGTTGCTTTGCCTCTTCTGCTCTTCCTTACTCTTTGGTTGATTGTGTTTTTTCTTTTTTTTTTTTTAACTTTTGCTGCCCTTTTTGCGACATTTTCGTGTGTGGCGGCTTTTGCTTATTTCATGTTTAACGCAGACTTGTCCATGGCTACGCTAGTTGGCTTAGATAAAGACATAGATATAGGTTTTTATACGATATAAACACACATACACATACATTTATATTTTTGTATGTTTGGCCTTTTGTTTGCGTTCAAATTTGCCGCCAAACTTTGTTCGCAGTTTGTGTTCTCTTTTTTTTTTTGCTCGTGCCGTTTGAACAATGAATTTATTTTTTTCTTAGCTGTTTGTATGTCCAGCGGCAAATTCGTCTGAAGCCAAGCTAAACAGATGCAGATACAGATACATACATATAAAAACGCTCTCTAAGATACAAATCACAACAACAACAACAAGACGTCAAAAGAAAGGAAATGCTCTTGAAAATCTAGAGCGTTGCTAATTGTGGAAAAAAAACAACAAACAGAGCCACAGAGAAATGTGTTGTAAAAAATGTGTGTTGAAATTTTCTGAAAATCATATTTTTCATATTTTCATAAATCTCCCATGGCGGCAATATGCAAATGTTGCGCAACATATGTATGTAGCCATGTAAAAACATACATACATACATAAGGACACGCGTTGAGAAAATTTTGTGTAGTAGTTACTTGGAAGTTTTACTTTGGTTGGAAAACAAAGATTTATGACAATTTTGACTTCTTTGCACACTTCAAATAAATCACAAAAGAAGAAAAAAATGTTCTCCTTCTTGATGGGTTTTGTGAAAATATTGGAAGTAAATGTGATTTATGATGAGAGAGAGAGAGAAATATTCTCACAGATTTCAAGAGTCCAATAATAAAAAAAAAACCAACAACAAGGACATGAAAACTAGAGAACTGTTTAATGAGAGTATTGAAAGTATTAGACATTTCAAATATATCCCAAATTTCAGAAAAGTCGTAGATCTGATACATATCATACATTTAATATAGATATATATATATCAGTGGATAGAATCAAGCTTAAATTTGTTGCCTTATCTATTTTTGTTTATTCTGTAGTATAAAGAACTAATTTTAGTTTCTTTTATATGTCCAATCGATGCTTGAAAACCAGTTTATTGTGCCAATCTTTCTCTTCTACCTTCATTTCGATTTTTCTTTTTATTTTTTCTTAATCCTTTGCACAATGGCTAAACAGAATTCAATTGATTTATAACCTAAATGCAAACACAAATGATATTTGATTTATTAACAACAAACAATAACAGAAAAAACGAGATGAAGGAAAAAAAAATTGAATTTCATTTTGAACTGAAAGTAAAAATCTTCAACTGCAATATTCGAACCGAGAGAGACTTGAGTGCGATTTTTCAGATCACTTTCAGAAAAACCCCGAGACCAACAATGCCAACTCATAAATAATAATTTTCAAAGGCCAAGACCAAGAACCACGTAGAGGGAGAGCATGAAAAAGGGAATCTAAAAAAAAGAAGTAGGGCCAATCCCAACTGTAAAAACAGGTAACCTTCAGCACAAACGAACAAACCAACGAGCAAACGAACACACACAGAAGTAGATGCCAAGAAGTCAGAGTCAGAGACCAAATGCGAGTCAAAGCCAAAAAGTCAAGTTAAAGCCGAGAAGATGCCGAACATTTAACCAAATTGCCTTCGCCAGGCGAAGGACGCATATTAATTTTTATGAGCATAGAAAAATGCCGATTACATAATAGTTAAGACCAAGGCCAATAGACCAAGAGAGAGAGAGAGAGAGGGAGAGAGAGAGAGACCCGCTGCAAATGGGCAGGTGACTTCCTAATGATTTCTGTCACATTTCTTTATGACAAGAAGAGAGAAATGCATCAAGCAGGTTTTCAATATTTCTTTCACTTTCATTTTCAAGGACATTTTTGGGCATAAAAAATACGTGCCTTTTCTTCAACCTGTAAGGAGTTTTAGGTAGATGTTTTGGTAGATTTTCATTCTGTTTTTCACAAAACTTGGTGTTTTTTTTTTTTGTTTTTTAGCCACCGCTGCTATTTTTTGGGTGTTTTTTTTTCTTTTTTTGTTAACTCTGTGAGTTTTTGCTTTCCAGTTGTCGCGTATCTCTTTGCCATAAATCATTGTCACCCGCTTCGGTTCGTTCATTTGCAATGTCATTGCGAGGAGCTTCCCGCTGGGCTCAGTTTCGGCTGTGGCCCAACACGACTCCGCCTCGACTATGATGACGTTCATTCCCTACAGAACCTCCAAAGCAAAAACAAAAATAAAAAGCAAATAAATAAAAACTCTGTTCAAGTGCTGACTTCTGCAATCACAGCAGAATCGTCCAAAAATTTGGGGCTGCCTTTTTACAAGCGTTCTATCGAATTTTCAACTAATGCAATTGGAAACAAGCCGGAAACAAAACAAGGAATTGGGTAAACTTGGCTAACTAACGAAGTTTGAATACTCTTGCAAGTTCAAAGTAATTTAAAAAAAATAAAGTCAGGAATCTAATTGTAAGATATTTTTAAAAACTATATGCAAATTGATTGTACAATCATGTATTATTCATCTTTCCATTATATCTTTAAGTTTTTAAGAAATAGATTACCGATCAAATTAAAGACATTTCGACTAAATGACTTAAATCAGAACAATTGATATACATACATATATCCACTGCCACACAATTGAATTGGGACTAGATTTTTATGAATTTTTAATAATTTAACCAAAAAGAAAGAAACTAAATAATCACAAATATACTGAATAATGCTTTTACAATTAGGTAGAAAATATATATAGAAGAAAATCCTATTATAAAATTTTACATTCAATAACAGATTTTATTGTTTATTAATCAATAATTTTTGCATATACTTTTTAATTATATATCAATTGTGTATGCTAATAAACTTTGTCCTAATAGAGTTTCAATGCAAAGTTAAATTTAAATTAAATTTAAAATTTTTATTGCGTTTTATTGTAGATTTAATTTAATTTTCTGGTCTTTGATTGACAACTGCCTCTTCCGATTCTCTAAAGGCTTTATTTGCTTAATTAACTAGGTCTTTATTGTTAACTGCTGACCATCTCAAATCTACTTATTACTGATGAGCCATCGATATCTATAATCGGGTTACATACTAACTTGACATATATTTCTATATTATGATTGTCTTATTGTTATCTTATTTCATATAGTCTAAACACCAACAGATCTAAAAGGTAATAGATCACTTAAAACTATTTGAACGACAAGACAGTTTATTGATTAGACAATAAGAACTTGAATCTTTTCAAAAATATTCTTTTATATGTCATTTATTCGAAAACAAGAATAAGTAAATTTAAGTACAATATAGAAATGACTATCCATTGGACTTTTCATTTCATTTCATGTTATATATATGTACAAATTAATAACAATTTTCATAAAAGAAAATATATCCAAAATTTTAACTCAAGTGATCAGTGTATTTTATATCATAATATGATCTAATAACTTTGTTTATTTAATGACGAACAACTTCCTTTAGCAAAGACAAATAAAATATACAATTTTACAGTCGAATATTTTAGGTTTTCTAAATCAAATTCACACTCCAAAGGTAAAGGCCATAAACAAATAGAAAAAAAGAAAAGATTTATTTATATGGCGACAAGTCTTTTGTAAAAACATTAATCAGACTCGAAACTAAACTCAATAAAAACAAAAATTATAAGAGAGGGAGAAAAAACAAAAACGAAACCAAAAATTTAAAACAACAATGAAAATAAAAACTTGTTTAGTTCTTTTTCCAGTCTTTTTTTTGGTGGCGGATTTAAAATTAAAATTTATTTTAAAACCTATTGATAGATGGCGACACGAAACGGCTAATTAATCATATGCAAAAACAAATGAAACAAAAATTTAACCCACCAAAAAAAGGTTAACAAATTTCACAGTCAAACAACGGCATCTTCTTTTGGTTGGTATTTTATTTTATATTTGTTTTTTTTTTTTTATTTTATACAATGATTTCACTTCATTTATTTGTTTTATTGAGTGTACAAAATGGTTTCAAACTCGGTCTGATGGAGATGGAAAAGATTCCCCAGAGAAAGAAAGAGAGCTCGGTCTTTTTCGATACGCCGACGGAAATGGCGATAAGTGGTGATTGCCTGCTAAAAATTAGCTACACTCATTTAAGGAAATAATTCATTTAAATTTACTTTCTGATAAATCATGAAAATGCAAAGACTTTTTTATATTATATTGAATAGGAAACATACGAATACATAACAAGTTTTCTCTACTTAATGTGATTAACAATTCTTTGCAAATAATCCTTACACTTCAAGAATGCTAACACAAATATTATGTACTTTACTTATATTATAATTTGGGAATATATATATGGAAAACGAAGAGTATACGTTGGGATCTATGTGAGAATGTCAGTTAAATTTGTAATCGAATTTAATATCTTATTTCATTGACCAATAAGTTGTCTTAATAAGTTCTTTTTCAGCTGTTTACTAATCTCTCTTGTTAATATGTAAAATTCTATGTATCCTATATTATAAAATGTGTCTAAAATTGAATCATTTCACTGGCTTCAAAGAAAAATGAGTACCAAATTTTTCTAAGGACAATTTTCCTAAAAAATTTTGATGATAAGGTTTCTGGGTTTTTGAAATTGGCGCAAAAAAGAAGAACTCAGATTGTTGTTAAAATTTTCATGCAATATGAAACCTATGTAATAATTATTTCATGAATCTCTCCTCAGTTTGTGTTATTTAATTAACCATTTATTGATGTATATTAAACCACTGTAGATATACCGATTTTGTCTATACTGTTTGGTTTATTTTTCCATTTTTCTCAAACATAAATCATCGAGATGAGAAAAAGCGAATGAGAGAGGTCGAGTAGGGGAGGAGTGGGTGAAAAAAGAATTTTTGTGCATTGTAAACGAAAAGCATTTTGAGTTTATGATTTTGTCAGGGCAGTGAAACATTTCCAACTGATTAAATCGATAAATTATGGGAAAATGATTTCATTTTCATTTTCAGACAGCATAAAATAGAAGTGAATCAAAAGCAAAGGATTGACTTCATTAAAGCTTATTGAACAAATCAAAAAATTCTTGTATAAAGAATGGTTTTTTAAATATCAAATAATAAATAACTAAACAAATATAAATTTTCGAGGCGCAAGTGCATTGAGAAAGAGAGTATGAGAGATAGTGTTAGAGAGAGAGAGAGAGAGAGAGAGAGAGAAAGAATGAGAAAGAGAAGTGAAGGTAGACAGAGAGTGCGACAAATATGCAAAAGGTCCAGACAACTAGGACAACAACAACAAGGACAACTCGCCGCAACAATGGCCGCATAAATTTTCTATGTATCTATGTATATGTAAACATGTGTGTGTGTGTGTATGTGTGTGAGTGTGTTTGTGCGAGTGTGTATGGAGAAATGACTGCATGCAAATGGCGCTGCCCTTCCCCATTTCTCTTCATCTCGACCTCTCATTCCTTTGCCATCATCAGTGGGAATATAGTAGGAAGTGAAACTATGTTGCCCAGGATATGTGCAATAATTCAAAAACCAAATTCCAAGTTCAAAGCGACCATTACTCGTGGGCTTCTCTCTCTCTCTCTACCACTCTGTGTATGTCTGTCTCATTTTTTTCTTGCTGTTTCTCTCTCTCGCTAGCTGCCCATCTAAGTGTCGTTCTTTGGTGAAGAATCCTCTTCTGGTTTTTGGTTAAATTTATGCAAATGGCTAATAAGCCTGTCAACAGTTTTGCAGTTTGCAACTCAAACTCAAATGACTGATGACCTGAGCCCGCACAATGCGAAATGCAAAATGCTAAAACACTTTTTGAGTTATGAAGTGTTGAACTTGTGTGAGGCCAACACACACACGCAAAAGTTCCAAAAGTTGAGAGAGAGAAAGAGTTGGAGAATACTTTAACAGTTCAAATACTTAAATAAACAGTCTAAAGTTAAATAAACACCAAGCAAAAATGTAAAAAGTATTCAATATTTATTATTTATTTTATCTGCTTTTTTGAAAATTATTCACATCAGATCTAATCGTTTTTAAACATGTTTTCTTTGGTTATTAATCCAATAGTACAATTATCTTTTAAATTGTGGTTTATAAATATAAATCATTCATAATAAAAATATTAAAAATTCTTCTTAATCTTTTATATACAATTTCTTATAAGATTGGAGTGTTCTATTGAAGATTTTGAAGATAATATTTATTGACTTTCAGGTAACTTCTTATAGATTGTGCTGTGTATTGTATAATTCATTAACTAAAGAAATTTGTAATTTTTTTTTACTATTTTTAGTTATGTTTTGACTTATAACAGATATTGGTTATATCTCAGTTTCTCGTTTATTTGACTTTATTATTCTCAGTAATTGAGTTTAACAATGTGTGTGTGAAGCAGTGCCTGATGATATATTCTCCCACATATTTCTCTCAATATTGTTTTTTTGTGTCGTTTTTTATACGTTTTCAATATTCCCTTGAAACGTTGTTTCAGTTCCCATACTAATGACATGCAAATTGAAACATAATCTCTCTGGCACATACCTTTTTAAATCCAAATCGAGAATCGTGTGCTGACTTATCCTCGCAGTCCTTATAGTCCTTCTACGTTCTGGTCTTAAAATTCAACTTGCGGCTGCTCGTTTGCACGTGCGCAAGAACTTTGCCTGCAGTCAAAGGGAAACTTTCTTGTTTTCTTGTTTCACAAAACTTTTTTCCGTTGTTTTTTACTTGGTTTTTTCGCTTATTTTGTTTGGCTGCTGTCTGGGCTTTTTGTTTTTGTTTTGTTTTTATGATTATATTATTAATGCTTTGTGTTTCGTATGTAAATATTGCTTGAGGGGGACTAGAAAAGTTGAGTGGGAACTCTTAATTTCTTTTAGATTATAGTTTAGTGTACACTTAAAACATGATAGAATTTGGCTTTAGATCTTGATCGACAATCGAAGAAAGCGAACGATTCCCGTTATAATTCGCGAATTATAAACACACGATAATAATATAAATAATAATAATTTTTAGTTGCTTATTGCACAATTTGATTTTGATTTATACAAAAGTATGGAGGGCAGACACCTGCCAGACAAAACGAACCCGCGCGATATTCCACTTTATGAGTTTTTCTCTTACTCTCTTTCTTCGTGGAGAATATCGTTAAAATTGTCTGGGCCCATCCAAATGGACAACTGAGACGCACCGTAAAAGGTTCTAATTTTTTTACGATTATTGTTATGATTATTTTTATGATTTTTACGATTTTGATGGTTTTTATGAGCTGTCAATTGTCTGGTGTGTTTTCTTTACGTTCATTATTATTTTCGGTTTTTTTTTTTGTTTTTTTTTCTTTTGAGACCCGGGAGAAACGCGCGTCTACGACAACCGACGACCGAATGCCAGCAAATAGTTTTATGGGGCTGCCCCAAAAGATGCGGTAGCTCTGAATCTGAATCTGAAGCTCTTGGCTGTTGTGAGTGCTAGCGTTTTCTGATTGAGCTGATGGGTGGGTGGAGACGGGGGACCCTCCAACAACAACAAGAACAACAACAACAACAACTACACGGATGATGACGATGACGACGACGACGATGATGATGGCAGCGACGGCGGCGACGGCGACAACCAATACGACAAAATAACGCAACGTGTAACACTCTCGAATCGACTCGACTCTCGGTGCCTTATTCTCTGTGTATTGTGTATGATGTTGATTTCTTTACGACTTCTATCAAACTAAACCCATAAAGCATTCAATTCAAAGCATATACATGTGAAAATCCAAGCGAGAACTCCTTTATTAATCCAGAAGTGCGCCAACAGCCACCACACACGCCTCTGCCTCTGTCGCTGTTCCTGCTGCTGCCGCTGCCGCTGCTGCTGCCGCTGCTACGGTCTCCGTTTCAGTCAACGCAAACTGTGGCAGCGACTGCCTGGGAGTATATAAATAATCTTATAAGAAACTGCTCAGGCACAGCGCAGAAGAGAGTTT
Source organism: Drosophila insularis (assembly GCA_018903935.1). NCBI lineage: Eukaryota > Metazoa > Arthropoda > Insecta > Diptera > Drosophilidae > Drosophila > Drosophila insularis. Next base: position 1,275,847 of record JAEIFP010000752.1, read on the forward strand.
TATTTATGTGCTGCGTCCACGTCGCAGTCGACTGTGCAGCTAGCTTCTCTGCAGCGTCAACCTCATAAAGTATCTTCTGCCTCTCAATCACTCACTGAGCGAAGCCACCAGGCCAGTGAGTGAGTTAGTGAGCTGCGAAAATTCACATTTCGCCCACAAACAGAGAGCCAGAGAGAGCGCAAACGAACCCATCGAAGGCACCGAATGTATCACTTTTTTTTTTCTTTTGGCCACATTCGTCCATGGTTTGCGGTCGCTCATACAGGCCTAAAATATCTTGTTTGCGGAACTTTTCAATTTCAGTTTTTGCAGTTTTCAAAACGTATTCTATTCGATCCAAATTTTGAAACTTTTGTCTATTAGAAGAGTTTATTCGTAATTTGGTATGTTTTAGTTCACTTATTTTTTTTTAGTTTTTATGGATCTTGTTTATTAAGAGGCGATATTTTTAAATAAAAATTTAATTAGAATTTTACCGAAAAATCTGTTCTTATCTAGTTCTAGTGTAATAGCTTAGGGAAATCAGGAAGATTCATTTGTTTGGTCCTTCAATATAACATTATTTTAAAAGTGACTTGTGAGAAAGTTTATTTTGGTCTATATTCCATACCATTTGTTAAATTTAAACTTTTATTAGCCCAATTTAATACACATTAAAAAACAATTTGAGGTTTTGATTTAACTAAAAAAATGTCTGTTTTCTTAATTAGAACTCTATTAAATACAATATACGTTTGTCCTTACTGACGTTGAATCAGAATATATCAAATTCTTAAAATATTATGTTCCTTACAATATGGTTCTAACAATTATGTCATGATCATTCTACTCTATTATTAATATGGATAGGTATATATAGGTAGTATTTATTTATTAGTTAAAATTATTTCGTGTGAAAATTATTTTACTAACAATTTCAGATTCTTCCAGGCGACTTTAATCGACCACAATAAAAAAATAAAATAAAATATAGGTGAATACAAGTGAATACTAATTCCAGTTTCAAATTAAAATAATATATTATTTATGATTTATAAAAGATAATTTAAAAATACTTTTCTGTTTCTGATTGCCGAAAAGAATTTGTTAGGTTCCCGTATTTTCCTTTTATAGAAAATATTCAACTAATCTAATCCCATTATCACCTAACAATTGGAATGGATGATGGAAATTCTATAAAAGAGATAGACAAACGGGGGGGAAAAAAACGGGAAAAGAATGATGGCCGCCGTAAAGTATGGAAACCGAATGAATCCTTTTTGCCGACGGCAAAACAATCATGGCCGTAGAAATCTTACACAAATACAGACACAGGACAGAAACGCTCACGCACACACGCACATGCATGAACCACCCCACATGAACTCAGCTTGCTCTTGCTCTCTCTCTCTTGTTTTTTTTTTTTTTTGTTTTTTGGGTCTGTCTGTGCTCTCTCTGTCTCTCGTTTGGCACAGCTGTTAGTGGACGTGGACGCCCCCGCCCCCGCGGATACTTGCTGTAAAAGACAGATCCAGATCCACACACACATTAACGAAAACTTGGCCGACTTTGCCACACTGCTGCCGCAGCCGTCGCTGCTGACGCTGACGCTGCTTCTGCCGTCGCCTCTGCTGCCGGTATAAACAGGGAGGAGTCCGGACAGAGAGACGCGCGCTCGTAAACCATTCTCATCGCGCTGGCCGGGAGAGCAACAACCAAAAGCAACAACAACAGCAATGCTTGCGTCTCGGCAAGATGGATGACGGGACCCGAACACGATGAATGTGTTGCGTGTGTGTGTGTGCAACAAAGAGCGCTGCCAGCCTTCTAGCTATTAGTGCAAGCAGGATGGCATGCTACGGCCGCGTTAAGTGTGACGAATGTGCCATTATTTTGCTTTATGTGTCGTGGCGCAATGCCTCTGCCGGCGCTCTGCTCGTTTTATTTTTTTCAATTGGTATATTTCTCACATAAATTTACGCAGTCGTCGACGTCGCAGCAACCAGTTGGCAGCGCCGTTGCGGCGAGTAAGCAGCGCTCTGGGCTTTTGAGCATACTTCTCTTTGAGTGAAGAAGTGAACGCAAAACCATTTGGAATCATTTGGCCATTTGCCGCTTCAAATGCACAAGGTATCGCATCGCCGCCAAGAACTAGAAGAAGACAAAATAATACAATATTGCCAACGGCAAATCATGGCTATAGATAATGCCAGAATAAGAAATTAGATCATTTTGCAGGGACTCAATGACCTCTCTTTTTGATTGCCTGATGCAGACCTTCTGAAAGAGACATCTTCAAACTAATACTTTGTGTAGATATAAATAAAGTTTGCTTTAAGAAATTCTGTAGTAGATGTTCCTTATGAATGGTTTTTGGGGATTATTAATCAATCCAAAATAAAGTGATTTTTGGGAGTTACCAACAATACACTTACATATATTAGCCATCAATGACCATTGGCAATAAAAATTGGATAAAAAATACCCCAGTTATACTTACATATAAATTATATTTCATAAGGCAGTGTTTTCTAAGCAATATATTTAAATTTTATCTTATTTAAATTAGTGTTTAACCTTGTGCATTATATACCAAAATAATTAAAAGACTGGAGTTCATATACACTTGTGTTGTGATCCATTTTACAATCATAATTTCTTCCAAAAATCTCCTTAAAACAGTTTCGATTTCCAAATATTTTTGGGTTTTATATAATTTTTTTATATTTTGAGAAATTGCTTTAAAAAGACTTTTCTATACATCTTCCGCGATATTTCTCATAAAGTAGACTTTTTGATGGATGGTAGCAAAATTTTACATTGGTGCGATTGGATCATAATTTTAAATATTATAATGGTCAAACATGATTTCGATTAGTCAATAAAAAGATTCAGTATCAAATTTCATTTGAGTAATCGGTTCTAAAAACTAAGAGAACAAATACTTGCCGCAATGTAAAGCAAATAAAATTTGTGTAAGACGTTTGTCCAATAATTTGGAAATAATATAAAGTAACTATTATACTTTGGCTAATACGAATTGAACTTATTAACTATTAAAGTTTTTGGCGTTGTTTTCCTAATTTTAACAGCCATAAGTTCTTGGGTATTTTTGTAAAAGTTTCTTCCTGGCAATTTTACACTCAATTATGTCAAGCAATAAATATCGAAAAGGAAAAGCGGGATGAATCGGTTTTAAAAGCCACTCCGACTAAGATAGAGGGATGGCGTTTGGCCCCCCCCAAAAAAAAAATCCCCTCCTGCCCTACTCCAATACGCATCGCTGCTCTTTGACAACTGTGCACCTCTAAATCATTCAATACTGGGTCTGGGTCTCGGTCTGGGATCCATGGGCTCAGCTGGTTGTCCTTTACGGTTTCGGTTTTTTCTTCTCTTTCCTTCTTTTCTTTTTTTTCATTTTAGTGGCGTTCACCTTGGAAAATATTTTCACATGCCCTTCGTTCCCAGTCTGCGTTTCCGCTTCAACAAACTGCAAAGGCAAAAACAACAACAACTAAAATAACAAGGCGCGCGTGCCTGGAACCTGGTCCTGGTCCTGCGACTAAAAGGTCTCTCCAGCAATTCAAGCAAATAAGTCAACCTGTGAGCTCCACCAAACAACAACAACTACAACAAGAACTGCAACAAGAGTCCCCCCCAAAAAAAGTGATCGATGAAGTTGCCCTCGAAATTTACGACGTGAAACTTTGAATTGTTTCGCATGTCGCTTCGATTTTGCCATCTGCCACAAAAGCAGAGAGAAGAAGGCACCGAAAAACAAAAACAAAAGCACACACCGCAAACTCCGCAACCCGCAAAATTTTCAACATTTACCTTTTACTTTTAACCGTTTTTTTGGGGGTGGAGGTTTCCAGAGCCGAAGACAATTTGAATTTGAACTGTATTTAATTTCGGAAAAATAGAAAAATTTAACAGAATTCTGTTTTGTAGGCAAATCAAAAAGAAAAAAAAAGAGAGAATTGTTTTCGGCAAGAATAAGTGAATTGATATTTAGTTCATTAATAAATTTAAATTATTCATTGGTGATTGAACAAATTAAATTATATTAATTTGAAATTTATGATTTGTTTTTTGGTCAAGCATTTTCTGAACATATTATCTAATAGACGAAGCCCAAGAATTTCCATAAATATTACTCCAAATAATACAATCTTCTGATTTTTATCAAATTTGACCTTATTTTTAGGCAAATACTCAGTTTTCCTATAGGCCCTACATACAGTTTTGATCAATTTCCGCACAGATGTTAGTATGTATATATTTATTGCATTTAATTTGACGACCTTTGCCTTAACAACAACAAAATTATTGACTACTGTCATTTTTTTCAAAAGATTGTTCCGTTGGGAAAAAGATTCTTTAAAGGCATAACTTTTGTTACGCTTTTTTGAAATTTTGGAAAATGTTGGAAATTAAATATTTAGTGGAAGCTTTTAAATCGTAAAAACACACCACACATAATGTTTAATGTGTTTAATATTTATAATAATAAAACTAAAAAATTTTGTTGTGGATATTTTTGTTTTTTTACATTGAAAATGACGGAAAATAAACAAATTATTTCTAAGTTTATAATTATCACTATAAAAAGTTATTAAAAACAAGGCTTTATCCTAGAAACTATTGGATAATTTTGAGGTAATGTTTTTTCCAAATAATTTTTTATAGAAATAGTCCATTGTATATTAAAGGCCACGAGAGGCGGAGGGGGTCTTTGTGTGTGTAATACAATTTTTTAAATAGAGGGTAAGAGGTTACATTTTATAATCCATCCTTTCAAAACAATAGTTTTATTTTAGCAAGTTATGCCTAAATAAATTTCTAGATTACTTGTTCTTAACGACTAACGTCCTAACTGTTTATTTTGTGGCGTCTAACTTGGAAAAATGAATCTATATAAAGTGAGTCTCTTCATTAAAAGGAATATCGAGAATCACATTAAAAAAAAACCCTCTATAAAATGAATAAAAGTTAACTAGAATTTTAATATTCTTGTAATCGAAAGTTATTTCTTAAATTCTTTAGCGACTGCATTCATAATTTCATTTATTTTAAGTATAATGAACAGATATAAAATATCATTCAGTTGAAGCCAATATAGTTTTAAAATTCTTTGTTTAAATACATGTATTCATATACTTCTTAAAGAGCTTTCTTTGAGAGAATTGGAAATTTGTTTTGTTGGCTAAATCAAAATTCTTGACATTTAAACACGGAATAAGGCGACTACAGGGCCCCGCCCATGCAGCATTTGCGGCACCGCCCTCAACCAGACAGTACGAGGGACTACTTATTTATAAGGTAAGCAATTGATGTTAGGCATTAGCTTCAGAGCCAAAGACAAATTATGATAAACGAGCAATAAAATGTTGTCATATGTATACACATGACTGCTGCCAGTTGTCCAATGTCCGATGTCTGTTGTCTGCTCTGTCGACCTGACGACTTCACATGGTTCTTGCGCGACTGCTGTTTCGCTACCGCCTCCGCCCCCTCAAGTAGACCTTACTCATGCAAGTCCTTCTGTTCGCTTTGCTATTGAAGTTATTTATTGACTCACCTGATCAAGTTGAGTGATTACACGAATGCATGCAAAAAAGATTGGCACGAATTCTATGGGAAAATATTTCAACCATTGAATGCTTTTCTTAATGCTAATATGTATTTATTACATGTTTATTTATCAGCAAATAAATCTTAAAAAATGCGAAAAATATTGGAAAAACTATGCCCATTGGCTTTTCTCTAATGATATGATTATGAAAAATATTGAGACCCCTGGGAGGAGAGAGCAAGTCAACGAGAGAAAGACAGAATGAGAGAGAGAGAGAGAGAGTGAAAATAAAATACGACATTAATATATATATATATATACATATGTATATATACATCTTTGGGATCGAAAGTAGCAAAATGCGTGTGTGCGCCATTAAAATGAAAGAAGCGGAACCGCCTACAATAGCATCAGCAACAATAGCAACAACAACAACAACAACATCTGGAGCTCTCTCTTTCTCTTTCTCTCTGTCTGTGGGTCTCCCTCCTTTCCTTTACTTTTGCTCTGGGTGGTGAAATACGATGTGGCAACTCACCCAAAGCGATGCCACTAACATGCACACACACACACACACACAAAAACCTCCCAACCACCCACACCCACACTCATATCCACACCCACAATTCCCCAACGCCCAAGCACTCTGTCCCTCTCTCTCTCTCTCTCTCACTCTCTTTCTCTTTGGCTTTGGCTTTCCCTGGCTCCCTCTTGGCACGCACGCACGCACACACTCGACACATGGCGCTATCGGCGCTTCCGGTGCGTGCGTTTTCATGCCCCGCCCCTCCCTCCGCCTACCGTTCTGCGAACCCCTCTTTGAAGAGCAACCCAAGGCGCTTGTTCTCCTTTCTATGCGATGTGAGGGTGTAGCAAAGCTAAGAGAACCAACCTACACACACACAAAACAAAAAAAAAAAATCTAAAACGCAATAACTTTGGGGTGAAAATAGCCGAAAATATCGATGAAGAAGGACACAACCGAACAAAAGAATAAAATATATATTAACGAATTTTCAATACACTTTACAAATTCCCTACATACTTATAAAAATATTTAAATTGTGTAAATACCAATAAATATAAAAATCAATGTGAATAGTTGGGAGTTATATCTTAATTCATTCTCTAACGATTCTGAAGGATTCATCTCTCTCATTTTAATTTGTAGAAAGTTTCATTAAAATTCTTAAATGCCCCTTGATAGTTACAGTATTTTTAGTAGGCAAAAATGAGAGACCGAAGCAAAAAAAAAAAATCAAGAAACAAGGAGAAAAAAATGCCAAAATAGAAATAAATTCCTTTGTGTGCTCTTATCTATATGATTTGTGATTCTGGGTGTCGTCAATTGTTCGTCTTGGTGTTGTTGTTGCTGTTGTTCTTGGTGAGTGGGCGGCACTAACAACCCACTCCACCTTCTATGTTGAGCAGCCCCCATCCCCATTATTCCCCCTCCCCTTGTCTAATGGAATTTCATCTTACAACTAAAAGGCCCAAGGATATGCCAGACTTAAGTCCTGACAGCCATGTGGCCAGTTCGAGATCGAAGAAAAGAAGAAAACTGGCCCATGTAAGACAAGCTAAATTTCGCATATAAATTTCAAGTCAAGACCAATCTATCTTCTGCCACCCGCACGTGAAATTTGAAATTCTTTTGTTTGCCAAAAGAAGATACAAACGAAAAATAAGTAGAAAAAACTAAAGAAATTTAAGAAACGGGAAGAGCAAGAATATATGAGAATATACGATATACATATAAATATAAATAATATCTCATAATGTCGTGAAGCAACTGCTGCATTGTACGAAGGAAGGGAGGCAGGGAGGGTGTTTGAATGTGGCGGGGGCAGGTGGCGGCATTCGCACACGTATATTATAATGTTGCGGATAAAGAGATACAATTTCATTGATATCGTCTAAAAAAGTCCAATATACACAAAGATTTATGACCATAAGCGGGAATACTTGAAGATGATAGTCCCCTCTGCGCCTCCCCCGCACTCTATAAACAGACACAGATACTTGAATTTGGCTTTGACTTTTTATGTGTTGCGGCTTTTTTTTTTTTTGTCTTCTTGGCTGTGTTTTTTTTCTTTTTGTCTTTTTTCGGGTTTCTTGTTTCTTTTCTTTTGCCAAAAAGATTCATGTTCATGACCAAAAAGATACAACAGCATAAAAATTATCAAATTTTGTGTCATTCTGCAGATTGCAGATACCAATGAGATCCTAAGATACTCAAGGCATATAAAACATACGCAACAAACGATTTTTGATAAATGTCCGTCATTACACTTTTCATTATGAGGACCATTTATCTTTTGCTCTGTGGCAATGTGACAAGGTCTAAATAGAACCGTAATGCGCCAAATTAACGGTAATTCATTAAAACTTAACGATTATGCCAAAACAATTGAGGCATTTTATTAAATTCCTTAAGCTGACAAAAAAAAGAAAAGTGAATTATTATGTGGAAAGAAAACTAATGACTAAATTCTAGCAATGAGTAAAAATTATTTGCAGTCAATAATAGAAGAGAAGAAGCTATTAGATACATGAAGTTTGGGAATATTTTAATATAATTTTTGGATATTTTAGTTTTTATACAACCTAGTAGACCATTTTTCAATGTAAATGTTAGGATATGAATGAAAATCTTCCAAACATTTTTAATTTTGATCTTTTAAAGATAAATTTGTGGTCTATCTGCCTTGTTTTTAACTGTATTTTTGCCAATTTTTAACAGAATTTCATTTAAATTTATTATGTTATCATATTTGAAAAAAAAAAACAAAAAACTGGACATTTTAAAAAATATTTTAATTTTGACCCGGTATTGCAAATAATTAATGTGAATTTCAATTTAAATTTGAATTTACAAGCTTATTAAAAAGATATAACCTTTGGAGAATCTGGCAAAAATTTAGCAAAGCTAAGAAGTTTTCAGAAATTCTTAAATTAAAATTATTTTCAATTTACCTATTTTGCTCAGACTATATTTTTGTAAATGAATGATGATGAGTCTTTTTTGGCTGGCTTTAAAAGATCCCCTAAGAGGGCTACGCCGGAGCATTTTCTGACTCTGCTATATTCTTAATCCGGCACTGAACGGGTCTGTCGTCCGTTTCAAGCTCCTCTTCCTATTAAAAAATATTTATTTGATATCATTTATTTACTGTGATACAGTATGTATCTTTAAGCATGGACTACTGCATTAGCACGTAAAAAATGTTCGATCTAAAACTATTATATTACATATATAAACTAGGCAATTAACAAATGTATAGTATAATTAGCTTTACTTTTAAACTTTGATTTGGGAGTTTATAAAAACAGTAACAATTAAAATTAAATGTAGGTTAACGTCCAGTCCAGAAATTCGTTGAATATTTTTCATTTTAAATTATTCAATCCAACAAATAGTTTCAGACAAAAGTTCTTGACGATTAGAATATTAAGTTCTTATAGAGTATTTAATTCATTGGTTAAAGTGCAAGGTTCATGTTACAGTTTGTTTTTGTTATTAGTATTTGTAAGGTAATTAGTTTTTATTACTTTAAAAAATATCATCATTTATATATCATCACTTTTAATTTCTTGTTGTTGTTGTTGTTGGATATTTTTCAGTTTTTTGAGTAATTTATGTGTCATTGTATTAATCCAACCTTGAGGCGACCAACTGACCATGAAAAGCGAAAGTAACTGATTAGTTCAGACCACACCTGAAATTCAAAGAACAATGGAAAAACAAATGTAAGGTACAAACCACTTCGGTCACATCAAGCCATTTTGGATTTACCATCATTCGAACAATAGAGGAAACATATTATCAGGTGGTAGGCAGACAGACCCAAACCGACATAGTCTAATTAATGCTCAGCAACGGGACAAATGCTCTGAGTCCATGTTGTAATAATGCATAAGAATTCGAAAACTGGGCAAATGCAATATAATTGTGGCAATTGTCCTTGCCGCATGGCCAGAATTTCAGTGGTGCAAGGTCACGAACTAAACTGAACGGAACGGAACGCCGCCAGGAATCAAGGTTAATTGTCCATTAAGTGTGCAAGAGACAGTGAGGAGGGAAAATCAGAGGGAACGGAGAGGTGGATGAGGACAAGGAGAAAGTGCAAGTGTCTGGAAATTGCCAGCAACCACCAAAAGTGAATGCCATTGCAACTTAAACTGAACCGAAACAGAAACTGAAACTGAACTGAACTGAACTGAAGCTGGGCGTGTGGGTAATTTATGAGGTCAATGAGCCCTTTTGAATTAATATTGTCCTTTGACCTGCTACTGGTTACTTCGAAGCCGTTGTAAAGTGCATTTATATGTTTGTGGTTAAAGATTTGTCAAAATATTTTCATCGAACCAAATGAGCAAATTGCGTAAGACAAATTTATTAAAGTTAATTTAATCACCAAATAAAAACATTCAGCGGAAGTCCATTAAAATGGAAGAAAATAATTTATGCAACTTAAGTAACTAAATAAAAAGAGGCAACGTACAAAGACACAGTGGTTTAGGTTCTTTAAAAATATAATTATCTATAATTATTGCAAGTTGAAAAAAAAGATAAAAACTGTGCTTTATTATCCCAAAACTATTTCATTATATCTGAACTCTTTTTGTATTTCTGATTTAAAAAAAAAGTGCTTAGCTACCAGCAAAAACCTCTAAAAAAAAGTTTAATTTGACCAATCGCTAAAATTTGGAAATAGAATTATATAGTTGACCACTTCCTTTCCAAATATTATAAATTTTTGTCTAAACTTTATTGCTTAGCTTTATTAAACTTGCACAGGAAATGGAAATAATATTTTTATATTATATAGTTCAATAGATGATTGAAACTCTTAGGTATCCCATTCGGTTCTTTAAACAAAAATATTTTTACAGTGTCCTTAAAGTCATTTTGGGTTTTGATCCCTTATATTTAAACCACTGTGCTTGAATAATCAAATAATTTCTTGCACAACTTGACTATGAGTGTCCACCCCAGCTAGCATGATAATGAATTCAAAATCACTTCCGATTTGTCGATTGAATAGAATGGCCACAATAAATTTGCACACACACACACAAACACACAGGAATTACACACACAGACACACAATCTGAAAGAAAAAGCTAAATAATCCCCATCTGAACTTTGGGGAGCATAACAAGAAGTGAAAAAAGATTGGCACCACTTAAAAGAAATTGCCAATGATAATGATAAAATAAACAACAAGAGGAACATGGCAAAGCAAGAACTCCGAGCAGAAGGAGAAGTGGGGAAAAAGGAAAAACTTTTCATTCTAGAAGAGAAAAATCTTGCACACAAACACTCACACACACACACACACGCCAAAACCAAATAAACAAAATGCCTACGAGAAAGTTTTTCTTTTCCTTTTTTGGTAAATTTCCATAAAAAAAAAAAAACAAGTGGAAAGCAAACAAGTTTTTAGAACGGCCACATGGAAGGGGCTCAGCTAGGAGGGAGTAACTAGGCAAGGAAAAACAGAGAAAAACCGTAACCGTAACCACATTTTCTTCATTTGAACAACAGCAACAAGAACAACTGTGTGGGTTGGTTCTGTGATGATTCCCTCCGATATCCAACTTGCCAAAGTTTGAGGTAAGATAAGGCATTCAGCTCATTGCCAAACATTCCTAAGGGAAATCGGTTTCACTCAATTTCCAAAATGTTTCAACACATTCGCTGACTGACTGGCTGACTGACTGACTGCCTGGCTGACTGAATTCACCCTCATCACCTTGGGGCACAAGTTCGTTATAAGCCACAGAAAAATATATATATATACTACATATATAAGTATGTATGTGTTTTTCTTCATCTTTTCCCTGGAGACCAACAAACCTAATCGCTTATGGCGGATTCTTGTTGAAAGAGCCATGCGGGAATCCCAAATTCACTTTCTCCCTTGATTGGGGCCCAGTTTTTGGATTTTCAGTCATTTTGCTTAGATGCAAATCAGACAGATGTCAATCTGCAATTTTCCTCTGCCTTCCGCTTGATTGCCATTTTGTATAGATCAATTTGCCTCTTTCAGTACAAAACTTGCAATTATCTGGAGTTTTGGTATTCCACTTGTGTCCCAGGCAAATGCATTTTCTGTGGTTAGACGAACTAAAAGACACAGAAAGGAGAAAAAATGGGCATTTATTGGGTTTAATTGAAGACCATTAGATGCTGCACAAAACCATTTTAGCTAGAAGAAAAAGAAAACATCATCTTAACGATGCGGTTCTAATCAATTCAAGTAAAAAATTTGACACAACTCTTTAACAATGGGATGAAATTTTGAATTAAACCAGTGGGTTTAAAGTTGTACTGCTTAAGTGTATAAGATATATCCGTGGTTTCCGAAATTATTCCGTTGTATGCAAAATGCATTCCAAATAGGATGTATTCAGAAATTCATTCAAAAAACAACAGCACTGTAGGCAACCAAGAGAATTCTTTGAGGGGATTTTCTTGGTTGGGTTATTAAAATTTAGCATGCTTAAAATAATTATCATTTAAAAACCCAAACAGTTATTAGTATTATGCTCTCTTAATTAAATTATAAACAACTTGAAGTGGAAAAAAAATGTTTTTTTCTCGGTACGAGGGCTTTTTAAAAGTTATCCGCCTTCAAAGTAAGCCCAATAAAGGGAGGCATGCTGCTTTCGGCTGCAAACTCCTGATCTCATTAGGAATTTTTGGATTTCCATGCATTTGTATGGCAATATATACATATCCAATTCTAAACTTCAAAGGTATATATTTTACATATTTTCCTTTTTCGTTTGTTTATGTGTAGAGTAAACTATCTACATCAACTACGGTTGAGGCTAAGGAAAGAGAGAGATACAATTTTTTTTTCCTAACAATACACAAGTCGATTAATATTTATCCACTTTCAATTGAAATATGTTGGTAAAGAATTGAAACAAATGTTATACCACTTGGAGCAGTCGGGATTTGTAAGTCATTATGAATTATGTAAACCAAAGGACCGTAAAAGATAGATAACAATGAAAAGAAGATTAAAACTGTCAAAATAGATAGAATGGATGAAATTCTTTATGATTCACTGACATTTTGACCAGACCCAAGAGGTGCAAGGTAACTTTTAAACTTGAAAAGCCTGATTTTCGTATTTTTACAGCAAATTCTTAAAATTGTTGTTTTATAGAATTAATAGGAAAAGTACAAGTCGCTAGATACAGTCGAAATATATTAAAATGGGGATAAAACTCGAAATGATCTCTCCCAGACCCAGAGACAACGGAGGGTTAATGAATTTAAATCTAAATTTGATAACTGGAGCAAATGAACTTTGGGATAACATGGACCGGAAACCAGTCTCCTTCAGGATACATCTTATTTAAGTATACAAGAAGTCTTTTTCCTTAGTTTACCATACTATATGTATTGTATTTCACATTTAAATATTATAAGGAAATGTAGCGGATGCGAATATTTTCCAGGGTTAGTTTGTACAAAATTTTTTATCAAAAAAACTTTATGGGGCTCACAAATAAAAACCCATATATTTTGTAGTTCAAAAGACAATTTGCATAGTCTTAGAAGAACACTCAGAAAATTAATAACAAATCAGAGATAAAAATAATTGTGAATTCGTAGAAAATATCACTTATGGGGGATACAAAAAGAGGTTCCATTTGCAGCATTTATTTCTAGTTTATTTAATATTCTTGAAAAGCTTGAATTGGAAATTAGTTGACAAATCGATCTATTTATAATGCTCTGCGCAGCAATCTGTAAAAGTATAATTATTTTATTCAAAATTTATCAGAATTCTGTCATAAGCGCCAACAAATTTCAAGTGCACATTTGCATTTGAATGGCATAGAACGTGCCCAGGTATAACAAACTTTGGCTCTTCCTATTCATACTAGAAGCATATATTTTTTGTATGTATATATGGTTATTTTTGTGTTGTTTTATTGTTTTTTTTTTTCCTAATTGTAAAAGTAATACAAATTGAAGTGAGGCGAACACGTCCAAAAAAGTAATTGGCAAAGGAACCCGGAACGTCTTCAACTAGAAGACTAGTCTGTCTGGTCTCATCATCATTATGATGATTATATCTTTATTTTATTTATAAATTCAGCCAGAAGATCAAAGCTTAGCAAAAACTGAGTGCGGTAGGTCTCTGATTATACAATATATACACAACAAATAAAAAGAGATGCGCAAAAACAAACTAAAAACAAAGCAAACAATAAAAATTCCAAAGCATTTTTGCAATTTGACATGTTCAACATTTTTCCGAATCGAATCTGACGTGTTGAACGAAACACCACAGAAATGTATCTAGTGAAAATCCATATAAAGAAACCGCAAGACTGTAACTTCGAGTAGATGCACCGACTGCAAATCGCATTCATTGTAGATATAATGGGAAGAAGGGGTTTCTGGTGGGCAGCAGAAGGCGGACAAGGGTGTGGCCAAAAGGGGACCAGGAGGTAATATGCCATCAACAATGATGAGCAGATTTACATGCAAGTGCCGACAAGTGCCGGACGAGCAAACTGCAATTGGCTTTAGCTTCTGGCTTCTGCTACGAGTCTGATGGCTCCGGCAACGACAACAGCAACAACTGTTGTGTACAACTGCAACTGCAACAGCAACAACAGCAACGACAGCAACGATGGCAACGACGTCGACGACTTAATTAAAACGTGAGCTAAATGCAGCATGAAAATAATGAAAAACTGACCGAGTTGCAGGTGGAAATGCAATACACAGACCCAAAAAAATAACAACAAAATGAACCATAAGCGTAGACTTGAAAATTGGGGGTCCTTAGTAATTCTCTTATCTTAAATATATGAGCATAGTTCTTACTATTACCAAAGTATCTGTGATTTTAAGATTTTAACTTATGAAGGATATTTTGAACTGGTCAAATAAATTATCTCAAATCTCCTACGTGGACTCCGTCTCTGTGTCGAAAAGCATTTTGGCCAGCAATCGTCAGACTCAGACAAAGTTCAGCCCTGCCAATTCCAGTTATAATTAGTGTCAACAGCCACATTACCGTGCTTCAATCCGTCCACATCCAAACCGATTGCCTTTGCTATCATCATTATCATCGTCGTCGTCGTCGTCGACGATGTCGTCGCCTTCTTGCCTGTTGGATGGATGCAACGTCCTATACATTTTTATTTTTGTATGCCAAAACGTCGGCAATCAAAACCGAAACTGTCGAAACTGTCATTAACTGTAGACCCATAGAAAGCATAGGGCCAGACCAAAATTGGTCTATGAGAGGACACATTTTGAGTTAAGTTTGCCAAGAATAACAACAACAACAACAACAACAACAACGGCCAGCAACATACACAGCAACAGTTTTGTTAGAGCAAATGCAAATGCAACAATTTGCACACTTGTCGCTGCATTTTGTGTGATCTGCCAATTGAGTATTCCCATCACGAGGTATATAGCTTTCGCTATATTAATAAGGCAACAACAACAACACAAATTTGATTCTTTTTATTGCACCTCCAGGCATGGGCGTGGTCTACATACAAATTAAGTTGTCAAATGAAGGGAATGAATGCCTGAAATGAGGTGCGACATGAGTGTAAGGTTAAATTGGCATATTTTCTTCGTAAGAAAACGGGAACAGTTACAAAATAGATATATAATCTGAATTAGGCTGAAATTAATAGAATATTCAAGTCCTCTGAACAAAAACCAGAGTAAAGAAAGGAGTAAAACACTACAACTTCAGTTTTATTATAAAAATAGTCTGGGGGGTCTGCACACCTTTCGAAATATCGATATTGAAAATCCTTTTTTGTTTTGTCTTTACATAAAACTAGTGAATTTGGGAAGTGGTCAGGTAAATTTAATTTATCCACAAACTGATAAGACATTCCCCTCGTAAAATAACTAATTTTTCAAAGACGAAAATCATAATAAATTTGCAAGATCCATCCATGGACAAATTAAATGTTTTCAATATTTAGCAAAATGGTATTTATTGGACAAGATGAGGTATATACAGGTAAAAATCGGTATTACCATCATTGTAATCTAAATGAGACAGAAGACAAACGTTTTGATGGTAAAATGAAGTAAGTAAGTCCTTTCGCCGACTTCGGTATACCATGCACCAGGTGAAAATACCTTGTAAACTTTGATGACCAAATGTATGTCCTTTTACATGTGCTATACTTCTGACTCACTCTTAAAAACACATCAGCACACTAGCGCCGCCACTCGCCTCGGCTGTTGATACTGATTAAGAATATATATACTTTATGGGGAAAGCTTCCTTTTGCCTGTTACATACATTTGGCGACTTTAATACACCGTTTCTGACTATGGGTACATGGTATAAAAAGTAATTTACTTAAGACAAGAGCAAAAAAAGTCTTCAAAAATCAACAATGGGAGACTTTTTACAATTTAGTTCTGGAATTTCATGCATTAAAGTGTTGGCTCTATGTATATAAAGTTAAATTTTTAGATACCATTATTTGTTTATGTTCGTGAATGTTTGTTATAGTTTTGCGCTTCTTTTAATTAAGTGACAATTGTTAATTAGATGTTCTTTCATTTGTCATATGAGTATACGAGCTGAGAGTTCCACCACCAAAAGCTCCATTTAGGGATCAGGTTTTTTTTCACAGCCAATTATGCAATTGTCGTTTGGTGGTATCTCTGTATCTATACTATCCATACTAGCCTAACTGGATACAGAGAGAGAGAGAGAGAGAGAGAGAGAGAGAGAGAGAGAGAGAGAGAGAGAGAGAGAGAGAGAGAGAGACAGAGTTACCGTTCATTAAGAATGGCACCCAATTACTTTCAGTTCTAGCATTACTTTATCTGCTTTCGTATTCAAGTGTGAAGTGCCACGGACGAAATGCACACGCAATTTAAATGAGGCAGGAATGCTAGTGCCTCATCCCCATGACCAGTAGCAACCACCCCCGATGGGAAAATTCGCCGCCAGCTCCATCTACATACATCTGGAGAGGAGAGAGAGAGAGAGAGAGGGGGGTTGGGCAAATGAGTTTTCTCATTTCTTTTAGCGAAGGCATGTGTCTGCTCTAAGCCCAAACCACCACCCACTCAAGTCTCCTCCCCCATGAACCGCACACCTTTAATCAGCATCTGCTGCCTCGCATCTTCAAGTTGCCACAAAATGCTTTATTGCATTTTGTTGTGTTATATTACCCTCGTGTACCCACAACCAGGATGAAGGATGAAGAATGAAGGAGGAAAGAACGAGGAAAAACGGCAGCAGCTTGCGACCCGGACACGAGCACAAGCGACGGACCCGGACACGGACACGGACACGGTCTCAGGCCCAGTCAGGCTGTCAGTCGAGTCGTCCTTGTTGTCGGATCCTGCCGTTCCCCTTGCTTCCCCTTGCTTCATTCTTTCGGTTTGAAACTCGCAGAGGCAGCACAAATGTCCTTTTCTTGTTTTCCCGCTCCCGCTCCCGCTTCGGAACGGTTCCGGCTTCTCTGGTTGGTTGTTTTTCTTTTATTTTCATTTTGCTGCTGCGTTTTCTTTTGGCATTTTTCGAAATTAGTTTTTGCTCTGTGCAAAAAGTCAGAGTAGACTCGGAGACGGAGTCGGAGTCGGTTTTAATATATAGCATCCCATACATATTTATAGAGCTGCGGCACATTCATCTTCAAACCATCTCCCCCCCTAGCCATCCAGTCGTTGGCATCGTTGCCCCCTCTTCAAACAACGCCACTGTCACCCACTTAAGTTGGCATAAAGTAGGAAAAATGGCCCGTTATTTGCTACCATTGGCAACATCATCATCATCATCACCATTATCATTTCCAAGGAAATGTCCTCTCATCGCTGTAAAATTAAAGATGTTCGCTAATTTTTTTCTTACCGGGATGACAGCAAGGACAAAGAGGAGAATGGAATCAAGAAGCGGGGGTTGTAAATGGATAGATAGATGAATGAATGGAGTCAAAATGCCACTTGGCCACTTAAAAATTCAACTTGGACACATCTGGTGTTCTGTTAGCCTGGCTCTTGTCTTTGGTCACAACTTTGAGGCCCATAATGACTAGTGCTACGTTTCGATTGACCCCCACATTTTAGCAAATGCGGCACAGTGGTTTTAAATTTTATTCACCATTATGATGGCTATTAATTATTAATTCATTCAATGAATTTTAATTTTAAATATTCTATGGACCAAACGAGGGGACATACAGAAAGAACATCGAAAATCAAAGTTCTAAGTTCTAGATACTGATTCATATAAGCGATTAAAGCAGATTTTAACTAGGTTTTAAGAGGTAAAAGATAAGCAATTTGAATGCTCTTAAAACTTATATGAATTCAATAATATTCTAATTATAGCAATATAATATGCTTTATTTTTGTTTTAGTTTTTAGGGCACTCGGTCCCACTGTTCATTAACTCAGTGCGTGAATCTGCTTCACGTTCCCTCTTGCCTTTCTGACAGCTTTTCGAAATGCCTAAAGTTTCAGTTTTTTTTTTTTTTGCTTTATTTTGTTTTGCAATTTTCTTTGGAGAAGAGACAAACCAAGTCGGAATTTAGATGAGGCAAAGAAAAAATAATTCATTCGCTTGTTGTGAGGCGTCTCAAAAGCGGCAAGAGGCAGCGAGGGTTACTCCTCACATACCTAATATCCCTTTTTTTTAGCACTTTCACATGGGGGATGTCTTGGTGGACGGTGCTTGGCTCTTCCTTGGCACTTTTCACTAGGAAGAGCTCACGCAATTTGCTTGGAAGACAAAAGCAAACAATATAGAACAAGGAGGTGGAGGTTCCTACCACTCCTCCTGGACGAGAGAGAGAAGACGAAAGAAGAGACGAGAAAAACCGTATAAGAAGGAGTCAAGAAAAGTAGCAAACAAGAACAAATAAAACATTTTATATAATCTTAGGAAATATATCACACTTAGCAGTGGCAGTGGCAGAGGCAGAGGCAGAGACAGAGGCAATGCCAGAGAGCTCGAAACTTCTCCTGCCGCAGCTTCTTTCCATCTTGCAGCATTTCCAATGTGAGAATCCTGACGCTCGTTTTCCGCTTTTCTTTTTTCCTTTAGCCAAGCAACTGTCCAATTGTCCTTTTGTCTGTCTGTCTGTCTGCCTGTCTGTTCCTTGAGGCACCATCTTGCATCTTGTTGGCACTGGCATTGCTGGTGGTGGTGGTGGTGGTTGTGTGGTGGTGCCAGCAGTGGTGGGTGTTTTCTTTTTTTTTTCCTTTCTTCCCCTCTCTAGTTTTGTTTTCTTTTGTTGTTGTTGGTGCTGTTGCTGCTGTTCATCTTCTTCTACGTGCAAGAAAAATACCCTCGAACATATTAAATTGCGAATGCTGAAAATGCTTTATGGCTTTTCAGTTAGATTTATTTCCATTTTGTATGTTTTATTTATTTATATTCGGCTCACCAAATGTGTGCGCTCCTCCTGCCACCATTCACAATCTGAACCCCCGCTCCTGGCCATATCCCATCCCACCATATCCCGTCCAACCCTCGTTTAGGGGATGAGTTCAGTGTGTTTGGGTTCGTTTTCAGTTTTCGGAAGGTTCAGCAGAGTTTCAGATGTTGTTTGTTGCTGTTGAAGAATGATAGCGAAACTAATCGAAAAATAATTGGATGTTGGATGTTGCCCTCTACTCTACCAGTGGCAAACATTTTTCCCTTTCTTTGCCATACTTTTCTGTTACGTTTTCTTTTCTGTTGTTTTAGCCCATTTCTATTATGTTTTGTTATTGAAATTCCCCAAAGTATCGTAATGTTTAAACAATTTTAAAACAGACCGAAAGCAGCTGCAAAATAGCTTTACATCAAAATTTATAAAACTAAAATTGGTATTAAGGAAAAGCTGTATCCACCAATTGAGTTTTCTTTTTTTAGAATCAATTGAATTTAGAATTTATTGAAAGCAAGAAACTAAGGAAAATTTAAATCAAGTTTCAAATACTGATAATTAGTTGAGATTTCATAACAGATACTTTAGCATTGTTTTTCCTTAACAAATAAAGTTTTAGTTATAAGAATGACATTTCAAATATAAAATATATATGAAATCATAGATATATATTCATTAAAAAGGTTTCCAAACTATTATTTAATTATCTAATGCTTAACTCATGGTAATAAAATAAAGCATGAAGTGCAACTCTCATAATTAAAGCATATTTTTAAGAAAGGACTAAAACTATTTTTAGAAAAACTTTAAATTTAGGTTATACATAAATAGGAACACTATTAATTGTGCTTTGTTTTTAATTAGGTTTTAAATAACAAACTTTTGCATCGATTAACTACAGAAATGAGTCAAAGAACACGCAAAAAATTGCATTCAATTTACGGTCAATGGGAAAATCATCAAAAATTTATCATGTCCAGCAGAGAATTTATGCATTAAGTGCAGCGGCGACATTCCATTTGACTATTTGCCATTCTCCAGGACTCCAGTAGTCGATTTGTGTTTTAATTGAAACGAGCCAGCAGCAGGATCTGCATGAGCGCCACCCAGCTAAGTCCGCAACTGGCAATGTTCAACATAATCATGTCCAGGCTAAAAGAGAGCTAACACCTCCCCCATCGAAACAGGGTGACCAAATTAATTTTTGGAAAAGACAAAATGCTCCAATGCAATGTGTGGTGGCAGCCAAAGAGAGAGCCCGCGAATGCCATTAACTGGGCAGTGGGGCAAGCAAATACTACGGAATGGATTACCGGGTCGAAGGGACTGGTGTGAGTTGTGTGGAGCGAGGGGTTCCTCTCTGCATGTGCCACACAAAACACGCGCCAATCGCAAGCTGTGACTGCCTATTCCTGATCCTTACTTCAATGCAATGGAACGTGACACGAAAACGGAACGGATTGCAAAATGCGTGTCCTATGGCAGTGATTTGATTTGGTGGGATTTAGGAATTTAAACCGATGCTAAGAGCAATTTTTGTTAAAGAAAAACTCAGTGCAGTTGTATGAGTATAAAGAAGACATATATCACATTGAATGCATAATCTAAATAAGTTGTCCGTGTCGCAGAGTTGAACTCAGAGATAATTCTTTTGTGAATTGAATAGACAAAATGGTTGAATAAATTGGAAAACTAACTACTTACTTTAACTCAGTTACTGTTATTTTAACTTTAAATTTGATAAATAATTTTTATGTGTCATCCATAACATTTTGGTTAAAACAAATCCATTCCACATGGTGCATAGATTAGCAATATAATATATTTTTTATTCTGAACAAAGAAATATAGATACTTAATTACTTAACATTTACCGGAACAAATTCTGCTCAATTTAATATCTGAATTCATTAAATGATTACAACTTAGACAAAGATCTAGAATTACCATATATTTACACTATTTATTTTTTTTATTATGGTTTTTAATTAAAAAGATTGAGTCTTGAACGATTGAGAGATCTATAATTTTACATAAATTTGACTCAACATCCAATATCTGATTCTTTGTGATAATTTTTCTTCAAAGACCAAAATGCTTTTTCCACTTGTGAAAAGTATTTTCCCTCTTATAGTTTGTTTTCCATCTTATGTGTCTTGGCATTAACAATCCTTAATTCTATTATCTACCCAATGTTGATGTAAGGATCTGAAATATGGAACATTTAAGCTAAAACTCATTTTAAAAAACTCCAAATTTCCCAGAACAAAATATTAAAAATTATCGCTAATTTACCAAGTTATTTCAGAACTATATCTTTGCATAAAATAGCAAATCTACAAATAATAGATAAGGTTATCTCTCTTATTTAGCCAAAGATACGATCTTATTATGAGTTCTCCATTCCATTTTTGCCATGTAAATACAATGTATGACATATTTCCAAATATATATTATCTAAAATATGAAAGTAAAACACATTTTTCAATAAAATAAAATAAAATGCATTATTTTTAAAAGTTGTAGTCAAATTAACAATCACGAAGCATGATTGATTAAATCCATTAGATAAGAATAGGCATTCGCATTGTGTGGTAGTGCCAATGAATGTCTCCATTAATCCTTTCCCTTAATAAATTACACCATTATGCATTTACAATTTTTTTTAAGTCTATTTTAAAGTCAAGAAAAATTCCAGAATCAAAGACATGACTTTGTGTGTTCGGGGGGCACATCATCAGCCAGCAGATGACAATGACAATGACGACAACAGCGACACATCGACTGTGAAAACCACCAAAAGATTTATGCTCCACATAATTCGTTCGAGGGGTGAGTAACGCACCCGGCCACCAGGGGGAGGAGGAGAGAGTCGTCCCGCCACTTACAACCGCCATAATCATTTCAACAAGAATAATTTTAATAATTATTAAAAGCGATGATGGCAGCAGCGAACGCGTCGACCGACAATTACAAGCGATTGTGACTCTGATTCCGAGTTTGTCTGGCAACAGGCAGCCAATTCCAACAATTGTAGCCTGGCTGGGATTGGGCTCAGTTTCTGTGGTTTCAAAATTAATACGCGGAAGGATATGGCAGGCAATTCGTTTTAAGCAAACGCCTCAAAAAGCACAAAAAACAAAAATAAAAAAAACACAATTCGAAACTGCCATGAAAAATTTACATTTGAATAGATCCAGGACGATTTTTGGCATGGGATTGGCATTGGGTTACACCGAATGGCACTGCAGCCAACAATCCAACAATGGCTGCCCGGGGAAGTACGCCTCTCTGAGCATTTACAGGGCCGTATTGTTTTAATTTACTGAATATAATAAATTCGCTGCTGAATGTGACCAAAGCGAAATGAAATTAATAAGGCAAGCGACATTTGCCATTGGGAATCCTGGGAATGGCTGAATTCAACAAACTTGTAGATAAATATAAGAAAAGTTCCCCATCATGTTCTCTCGTAAGTTGAGCCCTTAATGAAATCCTTTTTCTTCCTCCCATCATATTCATAAATTTCCCTCGAACACATAATGTCGAGTTGTTGGTGCAACAGCGGTAGCTACAACTGCAACAACACTAAAAACGAGGCAAACACATTGGCAATGCAACAATAGCGGCAACTGCAGCTTCGCAAAACTGAATCCCGCCCTCTGCGCCTCCCCTCGTTACTTGTTGAGAGGTGTTGAAAGTGCTGGAATATAATAAATAATAGCGCTAAGTACTACTTTAAGAATTTACATGCGGCAATTGCAGACACTAGAGAACCAACGAGCCAGCCAGCAAGCATGGCACCAAAATCCAAAGCCATGTAGCTAGAGGCAACTCAGAACGGATGACTAGCAGAAGATCAAGCTTACCATACACTGACAGAAATAAATTCTTCTAAATAGACTGCGAGTTAATCGAAATATTAATTTTTGAAAGGGCTGAGCTTTTGCGATTAATCAAATCTTTGTGAGGATATCTATCTGAATATTCAATAGATAGATAATCATATATATAGGTTACGTCCAATTTTTGAATAGTGTCACCCTGAGGATTAAAACTTTCCTTTTATAAATTAAATGCTACTAATCAAGCTATATTTTTGTAAAAATAGAATTGAATAAGGTGAATCCATTTCTTTATTTACTTAAAAGCAAATGGAATTGATTTGCTAAGCTTAAATTATATTTGTTTTTTATAATCCTTTATTTATTAGCAATAAGAATTTTAAATTACAAAAATTCTCACTACGTTTTAAAGTTAATTCTTTTATTCTCCCAAGTTCCAGTTTAATTTATTAACTTTATTTTTATTCTCTTACAAAAACCATGAATTAAAATAATGACTTATACAATTTCGAATTCCCGTATAGTCCCAAATAATGAACTCTTTCAATATTTTCGAAGACATTCATTCTATTACTATGTCTATGTATATATAAATATCAACAAATAAAACCAATTTTTGTAGAAAATATATGAACCTTAAAATGGTGAACAGCAATTGGTTCGCTATTTCTAGGTTTTATCTTAGTTCTAACTACTAAGTGAGGAATAGTATATCTTTTCTCCGAGTGTATACAATTCAGACGCCAACATGGCTGCGGGGATTTTCGCACACATGCACACTCACACATGGCAGCGAGTTGCATTTTGAATAATCGTTGGACAATGACTAGGAGAGTAAAGAATGTGAGGCGGGGGAGGACCAGGCAAAAAGAGAAAGATGTGGAGGGAGCTTTGTGCATTGTGCGACGGCTGTGAATCTTTTTCGGTACTTTTCCCAGTACCATGAGCCTGGGTCTGGGTCTGGGTCTGGGCTCTGCCTTTTGTAGAGTGACTTAATCCTTTTGAGTTTTGCCGCATAAGTAGGAGAGGGGTTGGCATTAATAGAGCCACTACTAACTAAACGCAACGTAGATGGGGGACATAGAAAGGCACAGGGACTTTCGGTACGATAAATAAACCGCCATCAATAATGTCTAAAATAAATGTTGGCTTATTAAATCCCATTTCCATTTCTTCGTGTTTGCCACCAAACCATACCGTCAGTTAAATGAAATGAAAAATGTTCTTAGCCAGATACATTTGGCCAGTTGTGGCTTGGCTATCTTTCCCTCAAACTCTCCCTGCGTCTCCCTGTGTTCCTTTAAAAACTGATGTCCTCGAAGAGGGAATGTCATCATCAGCAGCAGCAGCAACGGCAGCCAAAGCAGATAAAAAATCCATTAAAATAAAAATGCGATAAGGTTTTCCTTCTTCTACTGCTTCGTTTTTCTTTCTTTTTTTTTTTTTTTTTTTGTGGCCTGCTGCTGGTGAAAGCGTGAAAAAATTGTCTAAATTTATGCGGCTTTGCCATAAATTTGAGCAGGCTATAAGGATATCATTAAAGCTCACCCACACACACACAAACACACACCGCACAAAGAAACAGGCAAACATCTTGGCAAGCTTTCACTTTCATACAACTTGAGCCTTGTCCTTCAGAGAATGATGGACAATGGGATTAAGAAATTTGAAGACTTGTCGTAAATCGAAGAAATTTCTAAAACTAGATTAGACAAATTAGAGACTGTCATTCTAGTTTTCGAATCGGCTTTCCAAATTGTTTGCAAATAGAAAAAATAAATTAAAAAGTGTTTAAAATGAGGCATTGACTAAAGACCCAAGCTCAATAAATTAATATGGAACCGGAAAGTAAAAGAAAGTATATAATTCTGATTCCTCAAAATTTATTTGGAAAACGGCAACAGGTCTGATAGATTCCCTTTGTTGTCTTTAATTTAAA
Source organism: Drosophila insularis (assembly GCA_018903935.1). NCBI lineage: Eukaryota > Metazoa > Arthropoda > Insecta > Diptera > Drosophilidae > Drosophila > Drosophila insularis. Next base: position 1,300,595 of record JAEIFP010000752.1, read on the forward strand.
TTTGTGTCAAAATCGAGTCGTTTAATTACCTACTTAGTAACTCATTAAAGTTAATTTCGTTTACTAGAAATGAATTTTCTTAGGTAAAACCTTTATAAATTAGATATAAAATGTTGAACTAGATTGAACCCGTATTTTATAATCTTTTAGAATATTATGAATATCTATGTAGATATAGACAGTAAACTTTTTTAACGATTTCATGTACAATAAAGACATTTTTTTACAGCAGGTTATTCATTTCAGTATCCATCCCATGGTTATCAAGAAACTTCTCATTCAGCGACAGTCATGAGAAAGCCTAACAAACATTTTTCCTCCTTTTGGCACATTAATAATAATTTTCGATATTTATGACAGGAAACATCGAGCAATATTCTGCCTCCAGCCTCTCATCAGCGACCAACGTGAAATGTGATTACAAAAACCAATTCATTCTGCCTCCCCTCCTCCCTCCTAGTCACAGGTTAGGAGTGGGAAAGTCAAACATTTTCCATGTGATAGAGTATTAAAACTTCGGCGTTTGCATGAGCCTTTGTTATGCTATGGGAGAGGGCAGAGGGGCGAAACAGACGAGTGGCCAGTGAAATGTTTTTCTTTGCCAAAATTTTTGGGGCAACGGAAAAAAAAAATTACAACAACAAAAAAAGAAAAGAAAGAAAAAGAAGAATTTCATTTATATCGAAATAAACAACCACTGGAAACCCTCTGTTCGGGGCGCACTCCAACGTTATTTATGATGTCATCCATCATTTTTATCGTGAAAAAACATTTTCCTGTCTCAGACCAAGCGCCTGAGCCTGCTCCTTCTGCTAGCTGCTGATGCCGCTACCGCTGCCGCTGCTGCTGCTGCTGCTACTGCTTCTGTCATTGGCCAAGGACTTTTTGTGTGTCGCTTGTCGCTGATGCTGATGCTGATGCGAAAGCCATCGCCCCACCACTCACACACATGCAGAATCCTTGAAGAAATTAGAGGAAAGGTCTTTGCCAAAAAAGGACGTAAATTTTCTTCGGGGAAAAGGCTCGACGCTGCTCAACGACAACTCTAATGATGCAGCCATCCCGAATGCCTCCCTTTTCTACTCTCTCGCATTGTGTTTGTCCTCCAAGAGCCATTCAACTGCAAAACTCTTCCACGAGACGAAGATCCTTCAGCCATAACGGGGGGAGGATGGATGTTAATGAAGTGTATGCGAATGAAATACGGATGAAATTACTGTGGAAACGAAAAGAAAAACAAGAAAAACCCAAGAAAAGAAGAAGAAAACTGCAAATGTTGTTTACGATGTTCACGGTTTCCTTTCGATTTCGTTTGCAATTTATGGTGAACAGCAACTCGGAATCGGTTTCGGTTTCAGTTTTGGTTGGCTTTTTTTTCGGGTTGGATTGCTTTCGATTGGTTTGGGTTGGGCTGAAGAAACTTCATTAGAAGTGGTTTCATATTGGTCAAATTGAAACTCACACTTTGGTGTGGTCCATTAATTGAGGAAACTGAAAGGATTGATTCGTTACGGTATAGGATTTGTATTTGGTGAATGTGTTTCGCTAATATTTCTTTACTTTGTTGGCAAACCATTACCATTTGTAAAATTGAGACAACAACTGACACACAATAAGAAACCAATTGGACCAATTGAGTGTTCACTGAGATGGCCATTATAATTCCCAAGTACTTATTTGTCACAATTGTGAAATAAATGCAACCTTTTCCTCAGTAATCTTCGTTCTCGCTTCGGCAGAACATATACTAAAATTGGAACGATACAGAGAAGATTAGCATGGCCCCTGCGCAAGGATGACACGCAAAATCGTGAAGCGTTCCACATTTTTTTGTCATATACTAATATTTTTTGAAAATTTTTTTAATATTTATAAGGAAAGGGAAGGAACGCAGCAATTTCGGTAAACAATGTCAAATATCAAGGTTTTTAATTTATTTCTTTGAGCGTTTCTCAAAGGTGGATAAACTAATGCATAAAATATTCTAGAATAACTGTCCCCGGTAGATGAGTTGTGTAAGTGGCTCAGTCGAGGATCAAAGTTCGAGTCCCAAGCTAATCTATGCATGTAGTTTTCATCTAAGCCGAAGGACTGAGTTGCCAGTGCTTGGGCTAGGTTGGATTAAAATAGTTAGTTTGATGGTTTCAGTGGGTTAGCCCGTTTTTTTTTTTACTTTGAATTTGATTTTCTCGGCTCCCAAGAAGCTTAATGAAAAATTTTTTCAGGTTTTTTTTGGTATTGTTATTGTGTTTAAACTAAAGTATTTAAACTAAACTAAAATGGTACATGTTTTATAAAAATTCGACAAAAATTAAATAGTTTTCAACGCCCATAATTTTTAAAAATTCTTTAAAGAATACACATGTCTAACTATAATATTAAAGAATTTGGAAAGATTGCTCTAAACTAATGTCTAGAATTTGGAAGGGGCATTTTGTTAACGCACCTGTAAAAAAATCCGCGAAAGCTGACATGACAATAATTACGGGTCATCAAATTTCACGAGAAAATCACGAGAAAATTAAATTCAAAATTAAAAAAAAAAACGGGCTAACCGACTGACCACCACTGTATATTATAATAATTATAATAATACTTTTAGAATTCATATTTAAATGTTCAGATGATTGTAATGCATAGAAGGAGGCATTTCCGTTTAAATACACTATACATATATAATATCTATTCTTTATTCGTCTGTTCTTATCTTCGATTAAGTAGATACTAGACTAAAACTAATTCAGGACAAGTGTGATCGATTTCACCAATAAAATACCCACAGCAAGGGCAAAAAAATCAATTTTATTTCAAATTTTCACCCTTTTCACTGCAGTGGCAATAAAAATTATTGATTTTCTCTCTATCGATATGTTTTAGTAACAATAAATATTTAATTTAACTCACTCCCATACTTTCTCACCTGTACATGAGTATACAGACAGTATGCTAAATTGCCTTATTAGAAAAGAATTAAGCTTAAAAATTTTAAAATGTAAAATGTTTTAAACAACAATTTACTTTAAATAGGTTATTTTGAAATCCGAGAAATGGGTATTCTTTAGAAATGAATATACAAAGCCAAAATAACAGAGAATTATTCTAAGCTTCGCAATGTCAAGGCGAAAACTCGAAAGTTTAAAGTAAATCGAACTATCTTAAAGATATTAATTGGATACCAATACCATGAAAGAAATGTAACACACACTGTCTGAACATTCAACTGAAAAGAGACTGAAAAGAAAATAGATTCTGCTAAATTACTGCAACTACTGTGTTGTCTTGGTTTTCCTCATTATTATAATTCAAATTTTTCGATTTTGATTTTGCTTAAACTATTAATGATTATTCCATTAAATAATTAACTCTCAAACACAATAGCCCTGAATGTAGCATTAATCCAGCCCTGTGTATGTAGCATATCTTTGAGGTTTGGCTCTTGTGATGTCTGCCAAGTGCATGTAAAAAGTAAAATACGCACACAAGTTTACAAAATTTAAGTACGCAGAAAATGGCCATAAATTAAAACGTATTTCATTTGGAAGAAAAAAATCGGAGGCATATAAAAACAAATAGCATTTAAAATTTGCAGACGCATATGCAACGTCTTGATATAGTACATTTGAATATAATTCAAATTGGAGACAAAAATAAAAGAAAAACTTACGGTTACAAAAATTCAATTTCTTACCCGACGCCAGGCAAGGCGCAACTGGCCGAAATGCTTGACATCCATTTAGCCAGACTGAAACAGATACATCACACAACACAGATACGATTGACGAGCGTATCCATGGACGATGATAGATAGATGGTTTCAAATCTACGGAATTAAATCATATTGAAAATACAAAATCGAAACGGTTTCGACATTATAATGAAGTCGTTTTTGATTTCCTGTTTCCCTAGAAAGAAGGCAAGAGACAGCAGGGTGGGGAAGATGGGGAGAGTATCGAATTTATGTGGCGAAATAATTAATTCTGTCAGCAGCATTTGGCATTAAATGCAACACAACACTGAGAAATTGACAGAATGAAATGTGCATAAGGAATGGATGTATTTTTTTGTTTGTTTGTTGTTGAAATCGTTTTTCGATTATGTTAATTTTCAGTTGCCATTTGAGAGTTAAGCTGAGATGAGCTGATTGTATATGTGTCTGTGTGTGTGTGTTTGGAGTGGTGTGGCACACATGCCGGCAATATGTCCAATGGGGCGTTGGGAATAAATCCAAATCATGCGATCCAATGATCACATTGTGCCCGCAACTTGAGTTATGGCCACAACGACAGAGACAAAAACAGAGACAGATAGACGGAGACAAATTGAAAGAGTGAGTGAGAAACAGAAGCCAGCGCCATGAATAAACAGTTTTTCAATGTTCTGATGGCAAATAAATTGCAGATGTGAAACAACAGGACAAATATTTTGTGCAAACATAAATAAATATGTACACAACGACAAAATCAACTAAAACAAGTACTTGAGCCAGCTCCTGAGACATGGAGGAACAGTAGGTAAGGATGGAGTGGCAAAAGAACTTGGGGGAGTGTGTATGTGTGGGTGTGGAAACAGCCATCGAAGTCACTTTAAAAATTCAAGATTGAAAACTCAAATATTGATAACTAGCTTTTAAATACAATTGGATGAATATGTCAAATTCAATATTTAAATCGAAACATTTAAATATACCTACATTCATTCATATATACATTTGTTCAAGTCTGGCAGATTTGCTTTGTTAGGAATTGTTTAAATCACAATCACATCACAAGCAGAAAAGTGTAATTTATTTACAGTTATTTAAATTTTGGCAGCAACAAAAGTTTTTTAAAATTTGCTGATTACTACATATGTAACGATAGATTGCAAAAATACATAAGTACTACAAAAGAATCAACTTTTTATTAACTATGAATTACCTACAAAAATTAACCAAATTTTAAATTTGCTCGAAATTTTCTTCTTCGGAAAAATGAATAAATTATTTCCAAAAGGCACTAATTTTTATTGTTAAATTCTACACTGCATTGTGATTTTAGGTCTCCATTCTAAATAAACCAAATGTTGTATGTGTTTCTATATACATTAGCACAAATAATTATGAGAATAAATATATATAATATGGCTTCTTGAATCAGAAGGATTGTAGGACGCCGACAGGCATAATCAAACCTCGACTCCTCTTTATGTGAGTGTTTAAGCTTGGTCATAATTAGCTGAAGGCCTATCTAGTGAACTCTCTTCAGGAGGAGGATAAACCTACAACCTAATAACTCTTAAGGTAGGCCAAACAAACGAATATCCTAGCGAAATGAAACCCCGGCTAAACTATATTCTGAAGAAGCTCCAAATAAATTAACAATTTAATAGTTTTTTCACTCATCTTAACAAAAGAGCACTCCATTCAATAAAATTTGATTGCAAGTTATGAGAAATATTTGTTGCAATTCCACCTTTCTTTTTTAATGTCGTTTGGCACCCTTTGGGCAAACTCTTTCAAGGACTTTATTAACCTTTTGCCAAAAGTGCAAAAAAAAAAAAAACTCTTCCAACTATGTGAAGACCTCAAATTAGGATTGAACCTTATTGAAAGTTTAAGGCAAACAAAAGGTTCGCAGCAGAGCAAAGAGAGAAGGATGCAGGTTAAGTCATGCGGAACCACTTACAAATCCATAAATGTGAATATTATTACCAAAATTGTTTTTGTTGTTGTAGTTGTTGTTGCTGCTGTGCAGCCAAAAGACTGAATGTTGGGGCGAGCAAGTGGATGAGGAGGAGTTTAAGAAGGAAATAGATGGAGATGAAGCTAACGTTGGGAGGTGGCAGTCGGGCCAAACACCGCAATGACTTTAGCAAATAGTCAAGAGACAAAAACAACACCAACAACAACAACAACAATGTTTGCACTTTGCTTTTGCCGATTTGCAGTTGCTGGTCGAGAAAGAGAATAAATTTCCAGTAGCCGGAAACGAACGATTTTATTGCTGGTAACTAACTGCAATTGTTGTTGTTGCTGCTGCTGCAGCAATTGTTGTCGTTGTTATTGTTGTTATTGTTGTTGTTTTTGCTGCTATAACATGTCGTATTATTTGCCGTTTTTTGGGTTATTTGCCTTTTGTTTTGTATTGTTTTACCCTCCAAATTCCTTTCCAATACTCTTCAACCTCTTGTCTCTGGCAATTGATTTCATTTTATTTATTGGATTTGCCCTTAAAACTATTAAAAATTATTGTTGCTGCTTCTCTATTTTTATTTTTGTTTTTATTTCTGCCATTCTGAGCAAATGAATAATATTTTGTGGCATCGTTTTTGGATGTTGACTTTAGTTATTCGTGTTTGGCTTCATTTTTTGTTTTGTTTCTCCATTTTCTTGCAAATAATTTGATTTACAAAATAATAAATTTCACAAATATATAAATTATACTTAGTTTGGATTATTACAACACTTTTAAGGGATTATAATATCAATAACAAAAACAGAAAAAACAAGTAAAAATTGAAACATGACCAAACAGTGGATTACAACACGGATTTTGATTTTTACAGAAAGAAAATTTAAGCAAACATATATAAAAACAGGTGTCAATATAATTTAAAATTTAATATAAACTTCTTTAAAATAGAGAAAAGAAAATGAAAGTTATATGAAATAATTGATAGATGCAAATATATATAAGCTACTGTATCTCGAACTTGCTAGAGAGATTAAGTATTTTTATCCTGTCTCTGATACATAAATAAAATTCTTCAACTTAATATGTATTTACATATATCAACTGTCCTTCCTTCGATATAGCCATATCTATATAATTTGCATATATTGTATATATTTCACTTGGCCTCAAAATAAATAAATTTTAACCATCAATAGTTATGCCAAATTTAGCTAAGATGGCGGAACTTGGGCATAAATTAGCCGTTCGAAAAACTTCCCTCGAACTGAAATCAATTCCGATACTTTGCCACAAAACACACAAAGCAGAACTGAATTCGTTTGCTGAAAAGCCAACCAAACAAAAAAAAAGTTTGTTTTCCCCCATTTTTCATTGCCCTTACAACAGAAAGTTTTAAGTAAAAAATAAATTTCAAACGGAAAGGAACTAACAACAACAACAACAACAAAAAAAAATCGAAAGAAGTGAACCAAAATCAAGAGGGGAACAGGAAGAAAAGAACATTTCTGGTATAATTTTTTTTTATCCGCATATATTTTTGCCTTGCCAACCGAATAACAGACAAAACGTCGGCAAGTCACTCAGTCAGTTAGACAGTCAGAGATTATTTTCTACTTCAGCAAAACCATTGGAACGCATCCAAATTATAAGTTTTGCCCTCATTTCAATTTCGCTGCATAGGAAGCCCCGCCAAACGGTGCGGGGTGGGGCAAAGGCAATTTGTCGCATTTTGAAGTCTGATGCGGTAGCAAAAACCAAGCACAAGGAAAAGAGAATAATAGATGGGCCTCAAAGTGAAGTTCATAAAATTTTTGTTTATGTATATTATTTTTTAAACATGTCAAAACAGAATGCCCCAAAACGAAGTCGCAGATAAAGTTACCAGTCGAGACCATTAATTTTGCAATCGCCGAGAATTGAGTTACTCCTTCAAGTGCCAAATTCTCACACCTCGTGTGACCCTGCAGAGACCAACTCTGCTTCCATAAAAAGGAAAACTATGGAATAAGTTGTTTAGCGTTTAACGAGATGCCTCAAGATGGCTTAGAGCCGATGGCGGCTTAAACTGCATCAGGAGCAGCAGCAGCCATTGTAAGATATGCGTTTCTTGCATTCGAATGGTTTTGTAACTGGGGAAGACTAAGAGAGTGCGAACTTGGGGGGCTGGTCTTAAGGTGGCTGATAATGATAATGTGCTATGCTGATGCTTTGTGCTTTACTCAGGATAAAACTCTATAGAGTGGTCTCTCCTGGTGCCGGTGGAGGACTCAAAGTGCCGCCATTATGATGGGCAATGGGAAACGACGTCGACTTCAACTACATACGATGATGATGATGCAGTCGTAGTCATAGTCGCAGTCCGCCAAGCCGTGCCAGTCCACGAGACTCCACTTCAAGACCAACTGCAGCAACAACAACAAGAACAGCTGCAGTGGCCCCATGCACAGTGGTACAGACACAGGTAATAGGAGTCATTGCAAAATTAGTAATTCGGGGAAGTGTAAAAAATGTATTACATGTCTTCTTTTGAATTCGCAAGCCTATTTGCGAGTTTTTTTTGTTTGTCCTTGCTCTAATAAAAGAAAGTTCACTTCGAAATCTAATAATTGATGGGGCTATGGAACAACATTGAGTAAAGCGGACAGAAAGATCCAGTGGGCGGCTCAGATTTAGGCGCCTTTTTCTGAGTAATTAAAATATGATTAGAAAATATTATTCAAATCTTTATGGAAGAAGGACACGCCTAGAGTGTAGATTAAATAATAGTTCTAAAGCATTAAGAATCGATATCGTATTATTAAAGGTGTGACTTTTATTCGGTGTCGTAGACGTCCAAGTGCTGCAATTGCCATGCATTTTCAACCACTGTGCCGCCAATCGAATTCGTTTTTTGGCTGCGAGTCAAGCATTTTGGATGCATAAATCAAACATTTATATGCGGCACAGCAACGGCAACGGCATCGGCATGGCACGGCACGGTATTGCCTTGCCCCCACCCATGCCACACCATGCCACACCACACCACGCCTCACATATGGACACATGGAGCCGGGGCACTTGAATGCGATTACGCAGCAAGAGATTGCACAAGGGAAGAGTCTTAGGTTGGAGAGTAAGAGTAAGAGAGACTCATTCGCATGCTTGGCCTCTCCTCCATCCATCCACAGTTTGGCTTGCCTCAATATCTCTGAGTCATGGTCGTGGCCAGGGCATCAAAGGAGTCTCCGACTATGGCTCTGACTGAAAATGAAGACGATTACTTGGACTTGCGAGTTGGAGCAGGCTGGCATTGGCTTCGACTCTTGTTCCTGCAATGATGATGAATATTATTCCTAAGGCGAAAAGTCTTTGCCCAGCGGTGCTTTGCGACACCAAAGCGATTTGCGCTTTGATTGATTGCTTTATGGCGATTGCAGCAGCGAGGAAGGATTTTGGCAAAGGATATTCTGCTGATTTCAGCAAAGTGTGTGTGTGTGTGTGTAACAATGCGACATAAATATGGCTTAGAGGTTGATTCCCTGGCCTGAAGATCACTTAAAAGCAATGGATCTGGCAAGAAATTGATATCTTAATTCTTAGGATACATAGCTATAACTTGTCTATATAGCTATATTTAGGTATATATATATTATTTGGAGCCTTTTCTCTCAGTTCAATTCAATCTTTGCTCGTTCCGAGTTAGACTCATGAATAATGCATAAAATTGGACTTCATTGAATGAATACAATTACAAAACTTGCTCAGTCTGTCGAAAGTTCCTGCTCAAGTTTTTGCTTAATAAATTTACGAGCTGAACTTTTAGTCTCTGCTCTAGTCGTCGTAGCACCTCCTCCCGCTGCTGTTTCCCTGCAGCAAAAAAGTAATCACTTAACTTTACATTGTTGTTGGTCGAACTCTTAGCATGGCGGCGGGGCATTGTCTTAATCATAGCATTTGCTGATATGTTCAGCTGGAATAAAAATAGTCAAAAGTAAAGATCTCGGCATCTGAGCCAAGAAGGGACAGAGAGAGAGAGAGAGAGAGAGTGAGAGAGGAGAGAGAGGTGGCCATTAAATTCATGAAACTAATTTGCCAGTTGCCAGTGGCCATGGCCATTGGTGTGATGGGTGTGGGAGTGTAGTATAGATGAAATAATACTCACCATATCTTCCCTAGCTCATCTCTCCATCGTCAACTGTTGGCCACCCGCGTGGAAAGCCATAAAGCAACAGCAAAGCAAAGAAAAATAAACTTATACACAAAATATACTTACGCATTATTTATTTTTGCAACAAAAAAACAAAAAACAACCAAAAAAATAAAAATACTAGGGAAAATTAAAGAAAAATACCATTAACACGATAGGGCAGAAGGAAAATTCATTAAATACAGGGGTTCCATATTTAGATAATTATGAAAAGCTAAAACAAACGGCTTTATTTGTATGTATGTAGGTAGGATTACGATATCCCTTTTTCAATTGCTTCATTGTTTGTTTAGTTATGGCTTAATTAGCTATTTGTTGTGGAGCACCCTGTTTAGATAGTCTTGAGAAAGATAAAGCTTAAAGTTTCGTTTCATCATCAGACAATAGACGCAAGCAAGAGAATCGCATTAATTTTTTGCTCTTTTGTTCCATCTTTTCACTCCTCGTCTTAACGTGCCGTCTCGCACTTAAAAATTAATTTAATATCCTTGTGTATCCTTTTGCACGATACGAAACTTGCTAGCATGTAGATATACCTTAGAGCCATAACGGTACATCATAAAACCTCTGCCGGGGCATCCGAGCCAAGGGCGAGACGCCCCCTGCGTACCCGGGTCCCCATTCACGTTTCCTTTCTTGCGACGGCGACGATGGCTGTAAATATAATTATGTCGGGAAAATCCGATCCTAGCAGGATTAATTAGCGCGCATTATAAGACGCACTGGAAGAAGCCGTCTCTGAGTTCTCAACTAATTTGGGCATCAACAAGGGTGCCAACCCACCGGTAAAAAATGACGACGGAACACACAACAAATGGGATACATTTGCTACTAATTAAGAATCCATGTTTTAAATTTATACATACATGTTCACATGTGTGTGTGTGTGTGTGTGTGTGTGTGTTACACCTCTATTTGACTTGGTGTGGGTGTGCCTGAGTGTGGGTGGTGGCTTTTGTGGTTTTGAGTTGCAAAGAGCAGCCATAAAAATATAAGTAGAACATGGCGCATAACTGTTTCAAAGGTATTCAAATACCCAAACCAGGACACATCAATAAAAGGACCGTGTTTTGGGAAAATTGAATAGAAACACTCGTTTAATTTGTTGGTTGTTAAATTATTCATCAAGATGAAGATTGAGTTCATTTCTATTGGACATCTTTAAGCCCTTAACTTAAACTTTAAAAAAGTTTTAATAAAATCAAATTATCATCGAGGCCAACTAATTATTGTTCTCTCCACTGTTTATTTATGGCCCCCTTATTTCTTTATTCCTAAACCAAACTTACTCTTCTAAAGAAGACTACAATTAATCTTTATATCTCAAAAATTGGGGTTTAGTTGGATAAGATCACTATATAATACAAAAGGTAAAGCTGTTGTAATACAAATTGATAATTGTGTGTTTACTGTGCCAAATTGGTCCATATATTAAGTCATTATTTCTAAGTGATTTGATACCAATCAAAAATACTGTGTCCTATAAACCTATTATAATTATCCAAAGGATTTTCTATTTTACTTGGCCTTCTCACTATCCCAAAGAATTACTTTGTGGCATTTTCTGAAGCGAATCTTAGGCAATTGAGATAATGAACACATTCAATCAATGTTCCCTTAAACGGCATTTTAATTTATTTACTCTCTAACTGGGTAGAACTGACAACTGAACAGGCAAACGAGACAAATCTCGTAAAACTCATAAATGTTAGCAATAACAATAAAAATTCCGGTTGCAAAATAAAGCTACCAACTTTTTAGAGGCAACACGCCGGAGATTCTCAAAAGAACATGTTCATAAAATCATTGTCGCCTGTTGCCTTTGCCATTGCCATTGGCGCTGCCTTCGCCGACGGCAGGCCAGACCAGACCAGACCAGGCCAAAACCAAACCAAACCAGACCCAACCGAGACGAGATGTAGAAGTAGAATTCAGCAACCAACTGTTGACTGAATTTTACGAGGCGAGTAATGACGTCATAAAAATTAACAACTTCAAGGACTTGAGTGTGCAAAATAAGAGTTTTTATTGAGACGAAAGGTTTATGTAGGCGAACAGATTGAATCTCTGAGTATAAAGTGTGAAATGAAAATGCCATCAAAAAAACTCAAAAAAAGAACATGTGAAAATTGAAAAGGTAGAAAAGGTGGAAAAAAAAAATATGCAAAAAAATGCGTGGTGAAATTTTCCAAGCCAAAAATCGAAGCCAACAAAATGCACACACAGACCCTCACATAAACACACACACAGAAAGAGACAGAGGAGACACTCACACACTGAAATGGACAAATCCGGCCGGGTCCTGGCTTCTGGCCGAGTGCATTTTGTGTGTGCGTCGCCGCCGCGTTGGTCCAACGACGAATAATAATTTATTCGATCTATGATAGCGCCAGCCACGGCTGCCCCGGTCCTCCGTCCGGCATGTCTCATAAAAATTGCAGTTTAATTACTCCATCGACAGTATCAATTTAGCGAAATCTTTTATTAGTGCCCCACAGATGGATTGCCATCCGTGTTAAAGCGACATCTGTTAAAGGTAACTGAATAAGGATGAAAGAGTGGGTATTGACTAAATGTTGGATTCAAATAAAAAACGAAATTATTGGTATTATCTGCCCCACAATATAAACGGTTTATATAAGGACAAATGTATATAGTACCTACTATTCTGAGGATTGTTTCGGAAATCCCAAGATGTTGATTTGGCTTCAAAATTCATCCTATTTATCCACTCTACATCTTCGCTTGGCTTAAGCATAATTCTAATGATAACTCTTCTAGGTTTGTAAGGTAGTTTAGAGGTGCTTTAGAAATTGCACCATGTAATATATCCTGCTAGAATCATGAGTCTCCAATTGTTGGTATTTGTGCTTATTTATTATTTGAAATTTTTGGTGACAAATCTTCTACATGTGTTAGAGAGTTTATTGGGTTAAAAGTCACACATTTTTAATTAAGGATGTGACGCGATTCTAATTACCGTTTCGCAGTGTTAATTAAAGTAAATGGTAAAGCTTTGTTTTCGTTTTGACTGATTTGTGATAGTATAAATATCCGAAAGTTTACATTTAAAATTATTAGCTGAATCTTCCAGAACAACTTCTACCCACAATTGATTAACCGCCATGAGACTCTAACGTCCCGTCAGTTAAGTACGAGATTCGGAGACCAGACCAGACGTCTGAAAAGGTGTCACCCACTTGTCCTGCCCTTTTAAATGAGAGACAAATTGGCGATTCCAGCCCCATTTCAATTTTACCTTTGATAATATTTGCTAATTGTCCATTTAGGATAGATAAAAAAAAGGAAACAATTAAAAAAATATTTAAGAAATAAAAATCAACAATATTTTATACAATTTCGAGACATTTGCACTACTCTTCATTTGCACAAATGATCTGACCCATGTTCAAAGATTTTTTAATCCACTTTTACTACATCTTGCATTTCAATATTTGTAGATGCTCAAAAATATTGCGTAAGAAATAGATTTACCTTTAAGTAGGGAGTCTTCTTAGTCTCCGATTCACTTCAATGTTGTACTAAAGCTTAGGCCACAGCTGCTTTTCTCTCTTCTCTCCTCCCTTTGAAACAAACCCATCGGCAATGCCGCCCAAAACTTTACATCCTATTGAACAGGGAGCAGAGGTAAGGAAAAAAGAAAACCCCAAACCAAACCCACCAAATGCTGTACGCTCATCCACAAGATTTATGTATCTCAAATATATGTGTGTGTGTGTGTGTGTGTGTGTGTGTGAAAGACCGAATGCCTATGCAGCTGTAGCCCAACATTCACAATTTTCCATTTCCACAGTTGCTCTCGTTGCTGAGACTTCTTCTTCTTCCCTATGTATATCTCTTCCTCTCATTTCCTCAATCAGATCTCTCCCCTCTCCCTCTCTCTCTCTCTCACACAATATCTCTGTAAATAAGCGAAAGCAAAAGCAGCAACAATAAGAGAAATGTTTTTGTTATTGCGTTTGCCGCGCTTTTTAAATTTACGTGCGGCAAATGCAACATACTTCACTTACGGAATTTGCGTTAATGTGAATTTGCAGACCACTTCAGTTTTCAGTTTTTTCGATGCCCCATGCCCTGGCTCTGCTCCCTTGCCCTTTTTACCCCCACCAAAAACCTCCTCCATCGTTGTGCATTTGCATGCCCGCCGCCGACGCATTGCCGTTGCTATAGTTTGTGGTGGGAGGGGGTAGAGGTCAGCTGTGCAAAAGGGGGGATGGAGAGAAGTTGGAGGCATGTGCAGGGCACAAGTGCAGCGGCCTCGACTTTATACAAATGCACTCTTATGGCTATTGTCATACCTGGCATGGAGAACGATGCTCTTTGTGGGCATATCAGGTCAAGGAAGATCATTCAATTGCCATATTTTCTCTACCATTTGTTCGAATTTCCATTTATTATTGATACGAATGAAAACAATTAGACCAGAGATCGAGCTGTCAAATTGTTGATTTGATTTGATATGCTGAATTTTTGAATATCTCTCAATATAATTTTCTATACGATTTTGCCCCATGATTTTTGTAAGAAAACTGCTGCTGAAATGGGTTAAACAATTTTAAATAGCATACTTTTTGGAGTAATCTCTGTCGGGCCTTTCTTCAATTTACTGGGTATTCATTGTGCGTATAATGTCTTGTAAATGCCAAAAAAAAGAGAACTGTTCATACTTACTTGTTGTGGCAGGGATTTTGCTTGGGCTCTGTGGCTGTTATTGCAGTTGTTTTTGTTTTTTCCCCTGTGATGTTGCAGCCCAACGTTAGCTACAAGGTATGCACATGCATTCAAATATATACATATATACACAACAACAGACCGACATATATAAGTATATATAGGATACATTCAACATTTGTCGATGCCGGTGTCTGTGTCTGTGTCTGTGCCGCTGCAGACTCTGGGCTCTGAGAGTCTAAAGGTCGCTCTATCTCTGTCGCACACGAATGCAGCAGCTGCCTGCATCTGTGGCGGCCAGTGAGTGCAAGTGAGTGTCCCTCCATCTATCTGCGTGTATATGCGTGTGTGAGTGCGAGTGTGTTTGGTTTGAAATGTCCGTCCGTATGTATGCAAGTCCATCTGTCCGCCTGTACGCAAATGCAGCCATGATTTATGATCTGAAACAATATTGAGCGCACGAAAATTTATGGAGTGCTCCGCTTTTTGCAAATAAAGCGAAATAAAATTTTGTCAGTTGTATTTTTCGTTTCAATATTTTTTGTTGCTGTTTGTTGTTGGTGTTGTTGTTGTTGTTGTTTTATGTCTTGCCCCATTCATCCTTTTGGTATCCATTCATTTCGCTCTCGATTTATTTCGTTTCCGTAATTCGTAGGCGTCGACTATACGATGCAGAGATGCGATGGTCAAAAATGCACTCAAGCTTAATATTTGTTCTTTATTGTTTAATGAAATACATAGTTTAAACTTTAAAGAGCTGTCTTCAATTGTACTAAATCTTATTAATACTTTAGACAATTTTCCTGTTTTTAACTCCACTCATTGGTATCAAATAAGTCAGAGTATAAAAATAAAAGAAAAACAGAAATATTAATAGTTAAACACAATCAAACATTGGAAAATCCAATCCAAAAGATTGTAGAGAAAAAAATGTACATATAAAGCAAACGAAATAATAAAAATGCGGCAATATTGAATTTTCCAAGTCAAATTTGTTGTTTTCTTTAAATCGGTAATTATTATATTTGTACATTTTCAAGTGCCCTATGTTTCCAACAAGGTCTTGATAAATGGCTTTCTTGATAATGAGTAAAATCTTCAAATTATCTCTAGCTACATACACTTGGAATAGTATCAAATTCGATGGGTTCATTTTATGTAGAGAACCCTCGGTAGAAAATAGATTTTGGACTTTCTCTTCACAATCTCCTTCTAAGCCTAGTGCTCGAGCTGGAGTCGCATGTGTTCGAGTGCGTTCAGTCTTTTTGGTGCTCGTCGAGGGGTTATATGCATTTGCAACTGACAACTGGCAAAGGAGGATAAGTCGAACATTTATCATGTTCAGCTACGGCTATGGCAATCGATTTGCGTTCGATTTGAGCCTTATCAGCAGCAGCAGCAGCGACGGCTAGAGATGTAGATGGATGGCAAGAAGTTGGAGATGGTAGAAATTGTCATGGTGGTAGTGGTGGAGCTGAAAGAGGACGGCATGCCCAATTGAAAGCCGTTACGCTTAGATGGAAAGACGCTTCCTGCCCAAGGACACAGAAGACACACATGAACAACATATCTATCACCACCAGCATCAGGAGCATCATCTCCATTTCCATCTCCAATCCTCAACCCCCATACAAATTCCAATTCCATACAAATGGCAGATGATTTTGGAGATGCACCATTTTGCGTTTTGACTAAAGGCCAGGCATATGGCCACAAGCGGGTGGAAGTGGAGGATGAGGAAGATTTTCCTGAGGAGGGTTCTTCTATTCTTTTAGGCTTTTCCCATTTCTATTTTTGTTGAGTATGCACGTGACTTTTACTCACAAAATTTTCTATAAACTGAACTAAATTTTTAATTGATTTCTGAAAAAATTTCAACAACATATCTTCACATATGTTAGAAACCAGAACGAAGAACTAAGATAGAAAAGTTTCCTTCCTACGACACAGACACTTGCCGTTGTCTCTAAGTATCCTGCAATAAAATGCCATAAATCATAAAAACGCACAGGAGGAGGCGGCGGAAGCGGCGGCAAACTGAAATAAAAACAACGAGCCGAAATTATGTTTTGCTCTAGATATGCCCAAGGAACGAATTGCGTTCATATTGCGTAGTTTTGCATATGCAAAAAGGGACCAAAAGATGCCATAAAACAGCAACAACAATGCACCAAAAAAATATTTACACAAATTCATATATACAATATATTTCTCAGTTTTTTTTTTTTCTCCATAGTTTTTGTGCGTTTTTTCCAGTTTGCATGTGGTGCACTGTGATTTATGATGATGCAAACGGAAAATCGTCGACGAAAGATGACAACAAAAACTGCCGAGAAGCGTATAGAAAACCAACCAGTATGAGTAGAGGAATATAGCCAGATAGCCAGCCATCCGACGATTGCGACGAAATTTTTATGTCCCAGAACTGAAATCTTAAAGATTGATCACATTTATAAATTCTATTCTCTAGAAAATCCATAAAGTTATTATTTGTATCAAAAATGACTATAACAACTCTGCAAAATATAGCTGTTAATAGAGTCACAAACGAATAAAATTTGAATATACTATTCTATCTTTTCAAAGTCAAAGTCAGATATAGAAAACTGTCCATGCATATTAGATAGCAGCTTGAATGGCGGAAAAAGTAATTTTGAGTCAATAATGTTGAAAACGAAATTAATGAACTGAATGAATTTGAAAACCAAGTTCGCTGATGTAATAATCCGTTTGAATGTAAGACAATAACAATGTTTCAAATATATTTGTCTAGATTTCGACCTTATTGAAGTTAATCAAAAATTTGTTTGAGCGGGGCTTCAGGTCAATCTTACTGATTTATTTGTAAGATTTTAAATCATAGGCAGCACAAAAGGTGAGCAGGTTGTCTGTATAGCTATTTCAAGAACCACCAAATATATTTAAAAACCAAATCTGGTTTTAGTATTTATTTATCCTGTATATTTTTTATAAATATTTTAAATATATGTGATTCCTCAGTAGCGAACATATGAATAAGGTTTATGTGTTCACACATAGATTTATTTATTAAGCCATGAATAAAGCAAACTAAGTTTTATTTTTAATATATTTTAATTTAAACTTTGAAAAGTTTTTGAAATATCTAGTACAAAGAATTTTTAGTTTTAGTTATCAGTTTCGGTGCCTAGTTGTAGTTCAAGTTTCTGAACCAGATAGAAAATAAATGAATTAATATTTATGTAGTCCTCTCTATAGACTGGTTATATATAATTTCGTCTTCAATGAACAGCAGGAGTTTCCATTGCACTCTGCGGTAGGTAATTAAATATCCATATAACTGAGCATTAAAATGGTTAAAATATTAATTTCAGATTTCTTAAGTACCCCCCCTCCTTCCCTAATCCCATTCTCAATCTCTTGAGTAGCAGCTAATTTATTATTAATTGAATTGAATGTTGGCCCATCATCTTCGCATTTTCTTTGCTTATATCTGTTTTATGTCCCATTTTATGTTGTGCAAACGATGTGGCTGTGTGTGTTCTGTGTGTGTAGAGTGAAACACAGCCGCTGTCCCCACTTCAAATAATCGTAAAAATATCAAAACAAATCGTTAAAATCGATCATTGTCATTCGAATGGCTTCATTTGCGAGAGTTTGCTACTTTTTCTTGTTTTGTTTTCTCTTCGGTTTTGTATATGGTGGGGCAAACGCGTGTCAATTGGAAAATTCAGAGAGAGAAAGAGAGAGAGAGCGAGAGAGAGAGAAGGGTGTAAGAAGGAGGAAAAATGTATCTCTATCTCTGTATGTATCTCTCTCTGTGTGCTCCCACATGGCTACCCCAGAAAAGTAGCTCATAAATTTTGTGACTTAATTAAGTTGGCTGGAAAAGGGGAGGAGGGAGGCTGAATGGGAGCCATCACTTGAAAATTGTTTGAATATTTTTTGTTGCTGTTTTTGTTGTGGTTTGACTTTGTTGTTGTTGTGTGTGTGTGTGTGTGTATATATATTCGAATGGATGTGTGTATCGTTTACAGATAGTTAATAATTGTAAGAGGGATCTACATAATTGATTCCAATATTGATTTATAATTATTGAATTGACTCAAGAGCTCTTTACTTAGTTAGACAAAAGCCAGATAAAGAGAAAGGGAGGATAGAGAAAACGACAAATAGCAGATGATAAGTTTTGAAAGAAAGCTTACATTTTATAGGTGTAAAATAAATAGGAAATTTTCAACTTATAATTGCTAAACAGGTTAGTCTTATCTAGTAAAATCTTTTTGCAAGATTTAGTTCTAGTTTTTATTTGAAATAATGTATTTAATATTTTCATCCAAGCTGAAGTAGATTTAGCTTTTTCACCTCTTCCCTAATATCTGATTTTGAAATATCTGGCCTGAGAGACTTTTAAAATAAAAACCACCCATTAAAAATCAAAATCACAAATTTTCATTTTTGTTTTGTTTCAGCCTTTATCAAATATCATACTATAACTCAATAATATAACTGTTATAGTTTAGTTATTTTAAGTTACTTGAAATTAACTGCCTGTTTTGATATTACAGCTATTTTTATTACACTCCATTTCCCTATATTTTAAATATTCTGTATTGTTCGATTGCATTTTCTTCTATATGTAGCATTTTAGTTGCTGATGCTACAACGCTTCAGCTCGTTGTTAGAAAATATTCCAAAAATGAAAAATACCATAAAAAAACAAGTTTATTCATCATCAGAGGCAGAATCTTTTTTTTTTTTTGTTTATTTACTTATGGCTGAATGGTGAGAAATGTTGAAAAACAATACTAGAAAGAAAAACATGTAGAAATTTTCGCAGCATGCCCCAAGTACATTCAAAATTGAGGGAAACTAAGAGACTCCATGGCTCCCATTGCTACCGTAAATAGAATGAGGTGTTAGATGATATGTGCACACTCACACACACACACTCACAGTAACATAATGGGGAATGTTGATGGAGGGGAGGAGGTAGAAAGAGGCGCTTGTTTATCCAACGGGGGTCGACACTTGCTAGCCATATGCCTACTATTTGTTTTTATAGACTAATTTTTATGTGTTGTTGCTGTAAGGCCCACAACAGAAATTCATGTGTTTGTTTTTTTCCTCTTGGATTACTCAACACTTGTTCATGTCCATGATGAAGATGAGGACGCTCCGAAACACACACAACATAGCATAATAATCATCATAATAAAGCATTAACTTGCT
The DNA here is from genome assembly GCA_018903935.1 of Drosophila insularis. Taxonomy (NCBI): domain Eukaryota; kingdom Metazoa; phylum Arthropoda; class Insecta; order Diptera; family Drosophilidae; genus Drosophila; species Drosophila insularis. Next base: position 1,320,356 of record JAEIFP010000752.1, read on the forward strand.
CATTAACCACAACACCATGGACACACAAAAGGATTTTCGGTCATAAAGACATCATAACTCAACCGCCTGCTGAAAGGATAGAATGGACATCAGACTGTTCCGCTCCCATTATGCTCTTTCGTGTCCTTAGAGTAGCGTTACTCATAATGAAGTAGTTTTCTATGCAAAAAGCCAAAGAAAAAATTAGTATCTAGTACCTGAAATTAAAAAGACACCCTCTGTGCCCTGGCAAGACATTGTCACACATTATCCAAGGCTGAAACTTTGCATTCGGCAAAACAAAAGAAGAAAAAAAGGGTTGACTAAAGGCAAGAGTAAGTGAAAGAAAAGTATGGAAATGGCAGCGAGTCGAAAGACAAAGTTTTTCACGCCTATCGACAAAGTCGCCCTCTGAGTTAGTTCCCAGTTCGGAGTTCTCTTGGTTGTGGGCTCTTCCTTCGTTCTGGTCTCAATTGCAATTACGGCAAATTACTTTATTACATCCGTAATTGTGTGACCATCGAGCGTGCCATTTTTCGGGCAGTGAAAATTAGTAAAAGCAATGCCACAAGTGGTTGGTTGCTTGTTTCGTTGGCGCGTTTGTTGGTCCCCTTCCAAAATACTTCTCCTGCTGATATTTATGATGATGTTAATGCACGCACAGCCGCCGGCAGGACACAGGTCCATTCGCTGCTGCCGTTGAATGAAGTACAGAGAAATGTCTCAACATTACCTACCTCACTCATGTTAATCCGTCGGCAATTTGATTATGTTTTTTATTTCTGAAATTCAATATAATATATTTTGCAATTTTTAACAAACATATGATATTCAGTATGGATTCGCAATTGATGAAACCGACTGATCCTTTGTTAAATCCTTAAATTGAGCAGTACTTAAAGTGGGCTTTGATATAAAAGTGGATCTTATTTTACATTAATCATCCTTGTTTTTCTTTTCATACATTTCAAATAATAATAAAAACTTTCAGACATAACGGGATGAAGAGAGTTTCTGAAAGGTCGACCGTTTTTTAAGCTGTTTTTGTGAAAAAAATAATTTTGAAGAGCGATTGAAAGACAGAATTTTTAGTTTTTTGTATTACATATGTGGTATTTTTTTATTTTGATATATAAAAATATCAAAATTCCGACGGACTGAGTGATTACAGCAAAAAGGCAAGAAACATTTTAATCTGTGTGACTAAAGCGAAGAGCTGAATTAGGATTGTTTAAAAGTATTGGAATATAAAATTTTGAGTCTGGTGTGTCATAAAAAAACGAAGTATGTCTTTTAAAATATACTAAACATTTTGTGACCATTACTAACATTAAGTTGAGAGAATTACTATCGAAAAATCCCTTTAACCATACACGGGATAAAGCCGATAAAAAATAAATGTTAGTAGAAAATTAGTGTGCATTTGACTTGTTTTACTAAGGATAAAAAGTCATCATATAATGTAATAATTAAACTATTTTTAAAAGTGTTAAGCATTTTCTTCAATTTCTAATTTTCTTACCATGTTAAGATCAAAAATGACGATCAATTATAAAGTAAAGGCTAAATCTATCTGTGCAATACAAGATTCTTTTTAGTTTATATCTTGGCTGGTTTTTTTTTAAACAATTTTTTGTTCATAAAAGTTGAATGTATTGTATAAGTCGTCGCATTTCAGTTATTGTCCATGTAAAATACAAAGATCTGGTAGTATAAAATACTTATCCCTAAATAATAAAATCCATTTTTTGTGTCTGTGGAAATTCTCCAAGTATGAAATATTTCTTTCCAAGTATAAGGCAGGATTAAAAAGTAGAAAAAGTTTTAACTCCTATCAAAATATTCGCTTTTGCATTATTTGTTAGATCTTAGGCACCTTTCATTTCCGATAATTCGTGGCCCGTGCCTAAAGCTAATTATCTGTGATCGTGATCAAGAGCATGTTTTACCTCTCTGACGTCACAGGCTTTTGCCCGAGTATCTCCATATCTCCGCCTGCCCCCGTTCACGGCCTTTAAGACAACACGAAACGCGCGCCAAAAATTTTTGAAATCTCAAGAACAACAACTACGCAGACTCTTGACACTCTCTCTCTCTCCTGGAGAGGAGTTTCTCTCTCTCTCTCTCTCTCTCTCTCTCTCTAGCTCCCATATGGGTCGTCTCTCTCTTTCACGCTCATGTTCTCTGTCGCTCTGCAGCCATATTTATGATGTAAACAAACCATTAAACGGGAAAAATTACGAGCGCAGTCGCAGTCGGACGGCCATCATGGCGGGCAGAGGCAGAGACGCTGGCAGCGCAGCATACGCCAGCTGAGCAGTTTGCTTTATGGCTGCCGAGAATGGTTTATTGCTGTATTACACACACACACACACACACACACACACACATACACACACCCTCTTGCAGCTAACTGAGTCGGCGCTGGCTCTCGCTCTCTCTCTGTCTCTCTTTCTCTGACTATCTGCCTCTTTGAGAGAATCTGCTTTGTGTGTCAAGCATATGTTGTTGTTGCTTCCTAGGCTCCGCCTCCTTGAGTATTAATGAGAAACCTGTTAGAGGAGAGAAAACCAAAAACTGGTCCAGTACCCCCAAACCTCTCACTTCCTCTTAACCAACTCCACCAGAGAATTTATGACTACACGTGGCGCATTCATTGAGAAAACAGATTCTCTGATTCTCACTCAGTTTTTGTTTATGGGCGTTTACATTTCTCAGCATTCAACAGCGATTTACGACCACTCTCAGTCGAGTGAAAACTCCAAATGGAGTGAAGACTCAAACGAAGTGAGGTAAAGTGTTGCATGCGTTTGCTTCTTTGTTTCTTTATGAGCCTTTTTTATGTTGCATTTGAACTTGAAAATTACTTTATTAATCATCTAGGAATAAGAACGTCTATTTAAGCACATTTATCATTACGCGATGTAAGTATATAGGAAGGCTTTTTATATGTCCCTGGTGAAGGGCAATTTTTAATTGAATTTAGATTTCAAGTGATCCTCAATTTGTTTGTTGTTTCACTCAGATGATTAAGTTATTGATTGGTCATGCTGAATATTTATCACTTTATCACTTTTTTTTAGACCAAATGGGTCAATGAAGGACAAATTTAGAAATTAAACAATCAACCAAGAATATCAATCAAGGGGTTTTTTGTGATTAAAAAAATTTAAATGTCTTAAAATTTTTTTTAACTTAATGTTAGCCCTTACCATCTACATAACTTATCCTATATGGATTATCTTGGCTTGAAAACTATTGTAAGCATTTTTTTCATTATTTTAAATTGATAAAAATCTTAATTTGAATTGTGTGGCTAAGAAAGACTTTTCGTAAAGATTTTAGTTTCCAATGAAATTTCGATTTGCTTTTTTAATTAAAAATATTGTCTTGTTAATGAGTTTAGTATTCAATAATGAGAAAAAGGGAAGAACTTTTAAAAAAATAGACAGTCAAAGACTTTACAAAATCTACTTATTTACTTAAACCAACAAGATCTGAATTGGTTTTAAAATATGAATAGATAAAAATAAGATAGGTCATTCTTGTAAAAGTTGAAGGTAATTCATTCATAAATTTTTTTTTTTTTTAATTTTTTTATGTTCGTTGTTGCAGAGTTTTGGTTCAATCGAAAAATGCTTAATGAAGCAAAATTAAATTAGGCCATTTATTTTCTGATACACCTTCTCGAGTCACGGGCATTACCAATACAATATTGATCCAATATCAATCTCCAACTCATTTCTTAAATGAGAAATGAATTTTTTATTTTCTACTGTATCAAATTTCCTTATAAAACGATCAATTTTAAACATTCGTCAAATTCATGTGTTCAACTGGCATCATTTTGATTATTTTCAACCATTATTTATTATTTTATTTTCCTCTCTTTAATTTTGAGTTTGCCCATCTTTACTTAATCTTTGTGTTAACCAATTAATTTGAATATAAGTATAACCAGGTTCTTTCGGTCTGATGTACCGTGTTGGTAACATTTAAAAAATGGTAATTCCTTGCAAAGATCGTGCCCCGGAATGCACAGCAAATTAATCTTATTAGGAACAAGTTGAGTGTGAAATCGCCTGGGTAGACCAAACCAGACCAGAGTAGAGTAAACCGACATCTCCGGCCAAAAACCACATGAGCAGGCGTCGGCAGCAGCACAAATTTATAAACTTGCGAATAAAACTTGAACATGGCCAAAAAGGAGACAGCCACAACACAACAAGCTCACACACAAACACACACACACAAATTATGGCAAGTTAAAATAAGAAGAAACCTACAAAAAGAAATAATCACAAGATGAAGTTTCCAAGGCTCAAAAACACCAAAAGAAACCTCAAGGAGCAAAGTTTTCATTTTTGGTTAAAAGCAAGAATAAGGCGGAGGGAAAGTCAAATATAGAGAGAAAGAGAGAGATAGAGAAAGAGGGAGGAAGTTGGTTGTGGGGGATGAGGTGAAATCGGTGGGGCATTCATGTGTTTGTGACAAACTATCTTAATGGCTTTTCGCAGCTTGGCGGCTGTTAAATGCGAATTTAATTAATTGGACACTTAAGTTAACGACATTTCTTTTGGTTTTTATTTTCACTCCACGCACTCCATTCCTACTCCGCCTCTCTACCATCCTGCATTCTGGTGAACTGCCAAGGACTGCACACGGCGACGATTTTGATTAATTGATAAACTGGAGGAGCAAAACTCACTGGCCAAGCCAAACGTAAGCCGATCCCCCAGTCCACCATAAGCCAGCCGAGGTGTTGCTTAAAGCAGCAGGAGGATTGCTGAAGATTAAGTGTCCGACGGCTTATTAATTAATTAAGTCAGTTAGATCACTAAAAATGTAATGCAATTGACTTGGAAAAATTACCTACACAAATATCATGTACATCGATTTGTAATTCTTGCCACAAGGTTGATCCATGGAGGAGTTCGATAAGTAACCAAGCTAATCCATTCATTTAATGAGAAATTTTAGAAAAATTTAAATAGAACATTATTTGAGTTTCAATAAAATAGAACATTATTTGAGTTTCAGTCGGATGTATTTATTATCTTCATTATATATGGCTGGTTTTTCTGAAAAGGTACAGTTTTTAATTCAATATTTTATATTAATTTTTTTAATTCCTGAAGTTTTCAATTAGTTTCCAATTATTCCTGGATTCAGACCGTGATAGATAATTAGGGCCTTTAGAATATGTCCAAGTCTTAGCCCCCCAAAAAAAAAGGTTTAAAAACTTTGAACTGATCACAGAAATAGTTCAAAACTGTATTTAAAAACCAGGATTACAGGGACTTTCAGTTCAACTCAGATAAGAGCTTCTTTATTTTCTTAAAGCAATAAAATTATAGGATTATAATTTTATGTTGTCATAATATATTAATTTTTATAGACTCGTTCTGATTCTAATTCTTATTCCTTATATAACTCCCACATCAAGAGACATTCATTAATTTACTTTTGCAATTCCTTTCTTTCTTTTTTTCAACTGCATTGTTTTAAATTCTATTTTGTCTTCTTGTGAAAATTTATGAACTCAAGTAACTGGTTGAACATTTTCTTCTGCCGAAGAAGTTTTTACCACCCATTCCTTACACCCATAGCAGTTAGTTAGTTTTGTTTAAACATTTTGCCAGTTTTCTCCCTTACTCTTTTGCAATCTCTTTTAATTTATTTTGCGGCAAGTTAATTTATGGGTTTAATTTTTTTTCCCTTATTTAGACTGTTCAAATGTGAGCAGCCGCTTATCAAATAATTGTTGGCCCAGCAGAATGTTGCAACAATTAAGAGGTAAAAAAGGTTCGACCATATACCCCATGGAATACCCCCATACCTCAATGTAAAGGAAACGTACGTGTTATTTTCCCTCTTCTTTCTCCACCCAGGCCAGGATCCTATATGACTGCTTGTTGCTCTGTTCCACCTGCATCCTGCCATTTCTTTTTCTTTTTTTTTTTTGGTTTAGCTATTTTTTAATATGCTCCATTTTCCGTTTATCTTTATAGTCGCGTTTAGTGGTTAACCAAAAGAATGATGGCGCATTTTGGCGACATTGCAAATGTTTGTATATATATAGGACATAAAAACTTCTTCTTCTTCTTATTCTTGTTGTTTTTTTTCCTTTGGCCAACATAGCACGTATTGGCCATCCTCTTTTTAAGTGTGTAATGTTAATTACGACAGTGTTGATGTTTGTTTCGATTGGAGAAGTTCAATATTGCTTATTACTTATCTCAAAAAACAATTCATTTCAATTATACAAGAGAAGTCAAGAGCACATATCATATAAATACAATATACCTTCTTTATTGTTTTTGTTTTAATTTTTAAGTGTTAACTAAAAAACGTTTATGGTAAAAAATACTTATAATTTCTTAAGCTTATAAATAGGCACTTTTTATGACTCTTTTACACCAAAAATCACCTACTTATGGGAGGGATTCCTATTCTGTTAAAAATGTATTTTAAAAAACTAGCTGGCTGAATTCAATTCGCTTTATACACAAACCTGTTAATTTAATGATACCATTTTAACCAAAGTTAATTGCTTAACATAACTTTTATGATCGTAGATGAATAGAATGGATGAAATTTCCAATTCACTGAAATACTAATAATTATATGAATCGTTCTGAATTTTACATTGTGTGTGTCATTAATGGACACAATACTGGACTTAGGCCCATAATGGTCATCAGGTCTTGACAATTGCAAATTAGCGGAAGACAAGTTCAGTTGATAAGAGAAAGGGGAATAATCTATAAGGAGCCGTAACCTGAGGGCATCTTCTAAGTATCTCTCAGCCCCTGTTCCCCTCCTTCTCTCTGGTTATTGTTGGTTCGTTAAGCCTATGCCTCACACGAGTTAAGGCAAAGCCCCCACTGTCCCTAGGTCTCACTTGCACTACGAGTCTTTGGCTCCAGCTGGTGGACATCGATCATTTCATTTCGAAAAGCGCGTGTGTGCAGTCTGATGGTGCAACCTGATGCCACAGGGCAAGGTTGCTTTTAGTTGGTTTTTTTATCTCTCTCTCTCTCTCTCTCTCTCTCTCTCTCTCTCTCACTGTTGACTCAAAGGTTCGTAGAATCCCAACCAAGAGCAGCAGATACGGCCATCTTGTTTGGTCCAAGGTGTGTCACATCTCGCACATTTGTCAGAAATTAATCATGTTCTTGTTCCCGCATGGAGGTATGTGAAGATACTCTTCTACTTAGAGACGGTGTGTGTATGTGTGTGCTTATGTGGTGTGTGTGGTGGTTGTATGTATGTATGTTTGTGGGCAACATTCCCAGCATTTTGATAAATTAACCAAGGAAAGGTGCGACTGAGGTGCCGTCTGAGAGTGTGTAAAAATGCAATTAAATGCGTCCAAAACACACGACTTTGGTGGCGCAATTAATTTCCATTAAAAGACACAAAACAAAAAAAAAGCGAGAAAAACGAATCGAAGAACTAACCAGACATACCGGATCTGAACTTGAAAGTAAATACCTGTTCAACTATTTCTTATTTTTCTTTTTTTTTTGTGTTTTGTTTTTCAATTGAGATTCGTACGACATTAATTGATATTCTTATCCAAGCCATCGATTGGGTCATTACATTTACCTTAAGCAAGTTCAATCCACTTTCAATTTGACAGTTGCGACAGACAGGTGACAACCCATAACTCACCCATGCCCAAACCCATCCAAAGGCGCATTGTTTGCCACATGGTTATCCCTCCTGTCTTGGCATCCACTTCAACTTATGTATGCAATCCACTGCCGTCTTACGCATTTGCTCTGATCTCTGGCAAGTGGTGATCATCATATGCAATGCCAGACACGATTCCCACCAAGTTGCATTCACCAGTCGGCGGCACTTGCTCAATGGAATTCTGCAAAAAGGTATAAACAAAAAAGAATCCCAAATATCCAAGAAGTTTAGCTTTTGTTCAATTGACTGCACTTGGCCACAACATAATTGATGATATTGTCTTTTAATTCGTTTGCTTTCGACGCGTTTTGCATGGTTAATATCTTTTTTTGCCATTGTCATATATATTAACTCTGATTCGAAGATCACTAGCAGAGAGAGCATAAGTATGTACTAAGATGTTTTATAAACGACATTTTTGTAATCCATAACAACATGAAAATTCCCTTGGACCATCATTTTGACTAAGGAGTTTCGGCTATTTCGTTGTAAATAGTTCTCAAAAGGGCTTAAATAAATCTAAGCCTCTAAAAAAAAATGTATATATAATAAATAAGTATTTATAATCCCAAGTAGTTTGACTTTTGAACATTGTCTTGAGATATTTAAAATTTACGTTGGCTAGTCTTTGGTTTTTTAATCTGGGAACTTCATTTTTGATGTACATACATATGTCATAAAGAAAAATCTTATAATTGGAATTCGTTTTAAAAACAATAAAATTATAAATGTGTTGTTTTTTCACAAAGTGAATCAAATTTATAAATGGAAATGTTTTCAAAATGGGTTTTTAATTATTAAGCGACAGTTAATGTGAAACAAATTTTAGGAAACCGAATGTCGCAAAAATTTAGCGTCAAAAAATATTGTGAAAAATAATGGATGATAGAAGAAGTTAATATAGATATTTTAAGTTTATTTAATTTAAAGAAATATGTATTTTATTTTTTTATATTATAATATATATATTTCTTTCTTTTATTCAAAGAAATATATATTTTTCTTATTTATTCATTTTGATTTTTTACATTATTCTCAGCTTGATACTTCTAATGAAGGATAATTCCTTGTTTTAAGTATTTACTATTGATATTGATTTAAATTTCAAACCCGAAAGGTGAATCAAAAATGGCTAATCTTTAAATTCTTTACACTCTCAGCATGTTTTCAAAGTCAGCGACAACAAAGGGGATTTAAATGAAGGCAAAAAGGATTCTAGTTACCTTTTTATTTCGAGCAAAACAAATTAGAGATTTGTGAAGGTAATTTATGACCAAAATGCTTGATCTATGGTTACCGAAAGGGAATTAAATAAGGGTTCAGGTTGAGAATGGTGAGGCTTTTGGATAGTGGATGGTGGAGAGCAACACTATCGATGCATAGTCTGGTCGTTGGAAGTGAACTAGTCTAGAATGGGAGATAGATTTTTCTTTTCGTCTTCATACATACATAGTATTTCTGTGTTATTTGTACAAATCACCGCCATGACCAAACAAAAGTCGCCAAGACGCCATTTGTCTTCTGGTTTATACTGCATCGCACATATCACACATATATGCGAAGAAGGAAACTGAAAAATCTTTTGCTGCAAACCGGCAAAATAAATCAGCGCAGTTGAGAGCAAACAGCGAGCTGAGAGATATGTCAAGTGTATTTTTGGACCTCGACACAACTCTTTCGTTTCAGTTTCGGTTTTAGTTTTCTTTTATTTTGCTGCCCGCTTTTAACTTGGCTAAGATTTATGACATTTTAGTTGGCAGCTTCTCTTTATACTTATCTTATCGAAATTTTGGCATCGTCTTGGGGTGTAATGCATATTTTCCGAACAATAAATGACCTCATCCCAAGAGTTGCCTGCCTAAGAAACAATCTTCCCTCCATTGCTGGACACTTTCGATTGCTCAATGTTCTGCAGTCTTTTCCTGCTGCTGCTGCTTTCATTCAAAATTAATCACTCTCTTTTACCTGTTTTGCGAAAGGAAAGTAAGAGTGCCGCAATAAGAGCGGCATAATGTTAATGTCTAACGGCAGAACATTAAAATTGACCTAAAGTCAAGGTCAGTCTTTGTTTTGTTTCACCATTGCCTCACCTGTACGAGTTGCCCTTCATCTTTAAGTGCTTTAAGGTCAGAAAAATTTGTAGTATCGGCTTTATTTGTTAAGGCATTTCGAAATTGCGTCAAATCTGAGAAGTAGCTAGTTTTTATGCTAATGTCCTTGCCGAACTGATCGTATTTAGAAGAACATTACAAAAAATTACCTTTTCAAATCATTAGATATTTTTGGAAAATATATTATTTTATGAAAAAAATAGAAAATTATTTTTAAACAAATTCTTTGTGTGTAAAAACCATTTTACATTTTTGGTTTTTATCGAACATTTTTTGGTGGACGGATTGATATAGAGAGTCTTGGTAGTTGTATTTCTAAAACTTCTTGTGATTTGGACGAATTCTATATACGATTTTGATATCTAAAGTTCCTAAAAATTCATTCAGGATCAAAGTGAAAGCTTCTTAATATTAACGAATTCAAAACTCAAAAACCTTGTACTGAAATCATATTTAAAAATTTTTTTTATATCTAAATCTGTTAAATTCAATGAACAGAGTCGTAAAGAGATTCATTTTTGCACCTTTTTTGAAATTGTATCCCACTTTAAACTTATCAATGCTCTGAGGGCAATTTTAAATGTGATAAGGGCAAATGGCGGACCAACCAAAAGGAAAGCAAAAAGGGAAAGTGGCCGGGATTAGAAACCATTTTGTGGTGCCAATGGAGACACTCACAGGGCAGACCCAGACCAAGACCCACAGATATACACATAAGGCCCTTACGTACTTAGGTGTATCCCGAATATGGTAAAAGGGATAAGAGGCTAGCGGATACGTGTCAGAGTGAGTGTGTGAGGGAGTGGGTGTGCGAGTGAGTGTGTGTGTGCTTGGTGTTGGTGGAACATCCATAAGTGTCATGTTCGGGTATCCTCATTCATCCTTGGCATGCACGCACGTTTTTTGCGCCCCTTTTTTTGTTGTTTTTGTTTTATTATGTGCGCACGAATACGAATTTCTATATGAACAACCGAAAGTGAATGTGTGTGTGTGTGTGTGTGCAAAGCCAAATAAATTCCGTAGCGCTAGAAGCAAAGATTTATTATCAAATTAAATTTCTGACAGAATTTATTGCTTTATCTCTCTTGCCAAACATAGTTCTTTTGCCTTTCGGCAGCATCAACCAACCAACCAACCAACCAACCAACCAACCATCCAACCACCAACCAACAATATTATTTTCATTCTATCCACCCACTCGAATCAACCGAATCAGAGAAAAAAAGAAGAACCTCTAGCCCTTGGATTCATTCCGCATATCCGTACTCTCCGGTAATTCAGCTGCACAAATTTCATTATGCTCACTTTTGCTTTTTATTTTTTGTATATAAAATTTATAGAGAATAAATTTGAACAATATGCGAGCATTATATCTCGCGTGTTTTCATACATTTTATTTCCAGAAAGACAGAGGACACAGCGGATGCGGGCCAAATAAACACACACACACATGCAACTGCCACATTAGAGTCAGCCAAGAACCCTCCCAACTGCTTGCTCTCCATTCCATTCTTTTTCTTCATTCTCCTTCATGAAATATGATGCATTGCCTCACATAATTAACTAAGCAAGCAATAGACAGTAGAATAAGTTTAGATCGATCCGAGGTGGAGTTTGCACAAATCCGTTGCATACTTTTAGGTTTCATATTTGAACTAAAGAAATAAACAACAAAATAAGATTTTTAATTAATTTTAAATTTTAAATCACTTTAAAAGCTTCCCAAATAAAAAAAAATCATTTAATGAATTATAATACTGGTGGCATTTTAATAATGTTTGATTTCAAGTTGGTAAAATAAATTAAGATTAAGATTAAGCAAGACTAAGATTACTTTAAAAGCAGGTCTAAAAATATTATCTATACATTTGCTTAAACTCCTTTAATGCCAATGCTCATATTACTATGTTTTTTTATTTTCATCCTTGAAATTTCCTTTCCTTCATTTCTCCCCCACTTTAACAACCTACATCACATTGGGAAACACTCCCTTTTAAACGTTAAAAAGAGTTCTCCTATAAAATAATAATAATAATGATTTAGCTTAATAAGCTTTACATACATAAAAGTGATAAAAAACTGTAGAATTAGCTTATCGTTTTTTAAATTAAATAAACTGATTTCAAAAACCAAAACTTCGAAATTCAACATTAATTAAAGATTATGGGGAGCAAAGCTTGACTTTGTGACCCGTTTTTTCTGCTTAAATAGGTATGCAAATAATTCTGTAATCAGATCTTATTGTTTATTTAAAAATGTAGACCTGAAAGTTGAAACATTTCGAAATCCGACCACTGCAAAAGCCATATAATGTGTCTTGATATAATAAAAAAAATAATTTAGAAGATTTTAAAAAAGGTGGCTATTTTTTATGTTTTTTATTATTATTTTTACCCAACTTTAAGAATGTTACTGTTATTTTTATGACGTAACTTCTCAAAAAAATTAAGCAATGTTTTCTATGTCTGGGAATGCTTGATTTAAAAACTTTTCAAAACTTATTTATTGTGATTTTTTTTGCTTAGGAAAAAGGGGAATAACAATAATTCTTAGTTAAACCTTTGAATAATATGTTTTCATAGATCATTTGAATTTTCGATTCGGAACATGTATTATGTGTAATGCAAACATATTGATTTATCTATATAAAATACATATATATTGCCATTTACGTATGCCGAAACACAAAATGAAAGGAAACTTTGGCAATTTCAAATAATCGCAGGAGCCACCCTATAATGAGGCCTGGGAGTGTGCCTCTTCTCCTCTCTTATTCTTATTCGCTTTTTTCTTCTTCTCTTGTTGTTGGTTTGGCCAAAACACGCACCATCTTAGTAAATGGTACGACTAGGAGTAGATGTAGCAGACCAGAGGCAAACAAAAGCAGCATTGAGCAACCCACAAAGTAAGCAGAAGGAAAAGCAAAAGAAACGAAAACAAAAAAAAGAAAAACTTTCTTATTGCCAAACTGCCAAACTCACCGAAAATGCCAAAGAGAACGAACCCCCCCAGAAAACCACCAAAAATTCCCCATCGTTCACATCTTCCATGTTCCGTCTTCATCTGCTCCATCTTCGCCTTTGGTCTGCCAAGACCAAGACGCGGCGATAGCATGAGGGATTACAGCGCTTGATTTATATGGGATTCCGAAGAAATATGGGCGAAATGTGTCGGCAATTTTTATTGGACATTTTAAAAAGCAAGTAAGATGTTGTTGCTGTTGCTCTCGCTGTGGCTATGGCTATGGCTGCTGCTGGTCTACACTTCTCCAGGGAATAAGAAAATATAAGGAACTGCGGCAAAAGCGAAACCAACCAACCAACTTAGGCATGGTAAGGAATATGCACTGCTGGGGCAATGCCTGGTGGTGGTGGTGGTGGTGGTGGTGGAGATGGTGGTGCGCTACCGCACACATATTTTCCGCGGCAGCTGCTCCCCAAACACTTGATTTCGTTTGCGTAGTTAGTAAGGAAGTCGCGTTCATTTCGTTCGCCCAAACAGCATCTTCTTCTCCCTAACGAGCAGCGGAGCAGTGCGAATATTTATGATCAGCCCTGCTGCTGGTGCGGCCAGCAGCAAAGTTTTGCCCAAACTTTTGAGAATTTTCAACGGCGGTTTTTGCATTAATTTAAATTTCGTATGCAAATGAGCCAATTTCACTGAGTGCCACGTTCTTTTTTTCCCCTATTTCATTGAGGCAAAATCCATAAGAAGCTGGGCAATTTCAACCCTTCGAAATGGAGAAACTGCAGCCAATTGTCGTCCTCAATTTGACAAATTGCATAAAGCCCGAGCTCAAGCCCAAGCCCCGACCATTATCTTTGACCAACTTTGATGTGACTCCAAACGCGTTGCTCGGCCGTGTGAATTGTGACACTTAAACTTATGGCTCCAAAGGGCGTCAAAATGATTGCGGTTCTCGGTCGACTGTCGTGTAGTGGCGTGTCCCATAGATTTTCTACCCCTTTACATCATTAGAACAGGGAATGAAATCTTTTTATGAAGTGAATAGAAAAACAGATAAGTGATATGGGGTACAACTTTTAGTGTCGATTGAACGATCCGATCCAAGTCATATATAGGGAATTTTTTTGTGTTAAATTTCTCCCAATTTGAATGTAAAAACACCTCCATCATACAAACCCATCATACTCGTCAAAAAATACAGGACTTTGTTTATTTATCAACAAGGATCACACTTACCACCTCTTTCAGTTAATGGCAAATGACTTTAAAACAGTTATAATGAAAATGCACCTTGTATTAAATTCTCACAGTGGCTACTCGACTTATGTTACATACATGTAAAACAAATAAATCAAAATTTAAAAACATTGAAAAGAACGGTCGCTCAAGCTTCTTGAGAAGGACATGGCTTGAGACAAAATTACTAATAATCGGCAAGCTCTGCGACTTGTTTGTACTTGAAATATTTGTTCCAAAAATATAAGTGTCAAACTTTGTTATTAATTACCTTAGAATCTAAAGTAAGGTTACAAGTAAAAACAACAAACAGATATCTAAATATGGTAAGTGAACCTTAAACTAAACTTCCCTGTTGTTGGTTTTGAGTTGTTTTTATTTTTTGGTCTAATGGTTGGCTATTTCTCGAAATTAGCCATAGTTGAATAAAAGTTGACTCAGAAAATGTGTCCACCTTGGATGGCATTAGCAATTTTGGCCTTAGGCTAAATAATTCAAATATTTTAATTATGCCAAATTTTTAAATAAATCTCTTTTTCTTCAAGTAGTCAAAAATAATATTTTAACTGATGTTTCATAAACTCCAAATATATTTTAATGTGTCTTGATTTCAAAATGAAACTTAAGAATTAATATTTTAACTAAAAACATTCGGAAAGCTTCCAAACTAAAGACCATCAGTCTATTTTAGGAACAGAAAATAAATCAATAATAATGATAATTTTTAAAATCACTTGGGAAAAGATTCTAGCTTAAAAAAATAATAAAAGTTTAAAAAAAATATATGTATATTTATTTTATTATTTATTAAATTAAATTTATACGACAATTATCTAAAACCTCACGAAATATAAAAACTTTAAGCTCAGAATGAAAAATATTTCAATATTTATTTAAAATATCAAAGAAGCTAACTTCGGCTATGCCGAAGTTTATATACCCTTGCAGTATACTTGGCAATAATATTTTTCCTTTTTGAAATTTCTTTCCCTGCAACTCAATTCATCAATACACAAACAAAATATTATTTCTCTTTTTACCACAAGTTTTTCTTCTTCCATCATTTTCTAAGCAAAGCACGGCACGCATACACATACAGTTCATGTAGCGTTGCGTCTGTGTGTGTATGCGTGTGCTCTGTTGATTTGATGATGGCAGTAGTAGGCAGCAAGCAGCGCTGCCGGCAGCGTTTGAACCGATTTATATTGACTGTAACTTGTGTTCTATTTATCGGATCAGATTCAAATTTTGGGATCTGAGATTTTATATCTATTACTATCATATTGGTAAATTTCATGGGGATACTCCAATTTTTGCAAAAATGTTTCTTCTAGAGCTATATGATATAGTGGTCCGATCCCAAAGATTTTCATACTTTATCTCACCCGGGTAAAAAAAAGGTCCCAAAAAAAATTTCATCCCGATAGCTCTTAAGATGGCTGAGTAAAACGCGTACGCACCGACGGACAGACGGACAGACGGTCAGACGGACAGACGGACATGGCTATATCGACTTAGCTTCTCATGCTGATCAAGAATATATATACTTTATGGGGTCGGAAACGTCTCCTTCTGTGCGTTACAAACATCTGACCAATTTTATAATACCCTCTGCAAGGGTATAAAAAATAAAATAAAATTTCACATAATTTGAATACAAGCAAAGTATAAAATATAAATTTAAAAGTATCTAAATGAAATTTTTGACAAAAAAATGTGGAACGCTTCACGATTTTGCGTGTCATCCTTGCGCAGGGGCCATGCTAATCTTCTCTGTATCGTTCCAATTTTAGTATATGTTCTGCCGAAGCAAGAACGAAAACTTCTTGGGAAAAGGTTGCATTTATTTCACAATTGTGAGAAATAAGTACTTGAGAACTACAAGGAACAGCTGGAAAAAAATGTTTAGGGGTTGTTTTTGTACCTGAGAACCGATGCATCTAATTGGAATGTGATCATTGGAATACTATAATTGGAATCTCTGCGGGTCATAATTACTTTCCTTTTCCAATTTGAATGCTCATTTTTTTTTGCTACAATATAATGCATACAAATGAAGATATTGTAGATGAAAAATGCTAGAAATGAAGTCCTTGTGAACTTCAAGCCCATAAATTAAGCTAAACATTTTCAAATCGAGCAATCGAACAAGAATTGATATGCGATCAGTAAATAGGTTTTCCGCTTCTTGCTTTGGTGATACACTTCCTGGCCAGGATTTCCGTTGCTCAACTTTAATTTTTAAATGGATGCCACAGATGGTGATGGATGGATGGGTCGACCGATAGAGAACAAGAGAGAGGAAAGGAGAAAGACACGAAAATATGGACAACAGCAGAGAGTCATTACTCTCAGCTGGTGTCCTGTAAACTCGCAACACTTTGATGTTTCACAAAAATTATTTCATTTTCTATACACACACACATAGGACGCGGGTTAAGAGATTTATGGCCACTACCCAGACAAAGTGTCTGCTGCGGTGAGAAGGATAAAAAAAGTTGCAGTAGCTAAAAATTCTGACGACGACCAAGAACATTCTGTGCATTCATTCATCTGTGTGTGTGTGTGTGTGTGTGTGTGTGCATTGTGTCCCCTGCATCCTTGCCAAGGCAAAAACTTGAGCAACTTGGCTAAGCTCTCACATGCTGAAGTTTGCACTTCTCTCATGCTCTGTGCTGGTAAGACGAAAGTTTAGTGCACTTTTACCGGAAACCGGAAGTACTCCATATTCCAATCTGCAAATAAAACCTCTCACCCACTTGCAATCGAAATGAGAAATTCATTTTTTATTTAAATTGTTTTTTTTTCTCGTTTTCTTTGCATTTCATTTCTTTAGCTGTACAAAGGAGAAAAACATCCTGCGTGATCCTGCCTGCTGGCACTTCCGCTTTGCTGACTAGGAAGATGTATGCCTTCAGAAACGACAACACGATGACGCCAATGTTTCTTCCTTCTCTTTGTCCTGTTCTTTTTTGTCCTTCGTGGCTAACTTAAAAGTTTGCTGCTGCTTAAATTGAATTCTTTATTTTTCAATTCATTATATATTTAAAAAACCAAAAAAAAAAAACTCTCATTTATTTCATTTCATCGTATTTCAACAATTATGCAACTTCATTAAATTTGGTCGTTTATCATGAGTGCATTTTCCCAAAAAAAAAAAAAAAAATTTCAATTGCAAAACGGAGCGTGTAAGCGTCGACGCTGACAACAGAAACAAATGAAAATTATCCCTCATTTTCAATCTGGTGCTTGATGACGTTAATTCACAGAAAAAAATACCCTGTAAAAATATGGCCGAAAACTGCTTTTCGACCTTCTTAAGGGGAAGGGCTCTCAACTGCTTTATACTGCTTGTTAGACTTCCTATGTGTTATAGAAGAATGTATATTATTTAGGGAGTATAATTGAAAACTGATTACTAAAACAAAAATCAGATCCCCTGGACCACCCTCCTGAACTATCCCAGATATAGCTATTTGAATTTAATTAAATTTTTGTTAAGTATTAAAGATAAAAATACAGGATTTTATGTTCAAGTCTGCACTTGTTTTCGAGTCTTTGTCAAAATTAAATCGACGGCTTACTATTCCAGCTGACAGGATCAAAAGATCCATAAGCATTTCGAATAAAAACGTTCGGTAACGAGAACAGATTGATTCTATTTCGATTTCTAGCATGTGTTTCTCTCACTCAACTCTAATTAAGAATAATTCGTCTAAATTGACGCCATTATCGAAATTGTTCACCTTTGGTTAATATTGTTCTCAACATATTGAACAAAAATAAAAATAACAATTCTTACCCACTCAACGCTGAAATCCAATAAATATAGCCTTTTTAATATTCATACCCTGAGAGAGTATTTGAAATTGATCAGTTTTTCCGTTTATATGAATAAATCGATGTGAGAAATGAAATTTCGAATTCAAGCTTCGTTTTGATTCAGAATCAGAGCGTAAAAAAAACAAAAAGAGCTTCTGTATATTGTTTATACTATAAACACAATGACATCAAAACAAAATGGTTTAAACTTAATGACTAACTGTTTTAAGCATATATATAAACATTGTCATAGTTGGTTTAATTTGATATTTATTTAATTACAAAAGGAAAACTTTTGTTATGCCTGTGGAAGAAACATTATATTAACTGGTTTTATATGGATTTTAAAGAAAGTTCTATATGACATAATGAAAACTATAATAATTTTTCTTAAATGCCTCTAAAATAATGCAAAAAATAATACAAAACAAATCATTTAAATATTATTTATAATATAGTACAAATCTTTTATCTTTATACTCATAATTATATAATTGACAGATTGACTATTAAAATTAAATATAGAATCATAAAAAACTTAAAACATGAAATAAAAAACAATATATGATAAAACCCGATAAAAATGTATTATGTATTTAAAAAAAAAAAACAAAAAAATTTAATCACAATTATTGATGACCTTAACCAAAACTAATCGCCAATATGTTGTTGGATTTTTTGTTCTTCTTTTTTATTCTTTGTCATAAATAAAGCATTTAATTTGTAAAAATAAATCTATGTTATCATATTTGATGAACCATAGAAAGTAGATAATATAGAATTGGATATATCCCTCGTGAAACACCCACGATCGGATCCACTATGACTGTGGGTCCAGTGGGTGTGAGTGAATGAATACATTCAAAGTATAGAGGCTGTGCAGCAAGTGCAAGTGCGTTTATGGTTTGATGATTTACAGTCACAGCCATAAATACTCGCACGGCCAGTGTGCACATTATATGCGCGATTTATGCTGCGCCGACCATAACTCATGCAACACACAGCACAGCACATGTAAAATTTATGCAATTATTAATTTAACACGCCCAGAAAACCTGCCGCCTTCCCCATCCCCGACTCTCCAATGAACCTCGTTTTTTTCCAAAGTTTTACCTAACCAACAAAAAAACAAAAGAACTAACAGAAAAATAACCGATTCTAGAGATCTAATCTGTGACCGGGGCTAAGCGTTTTACAGCTCCCTGACAATCGTGGCATTTCCAGCAATTTGTTTCTTCGTCCCCATCTCCATCAGCCTCAGCATCCCCACACCCATTCCCATCACCTCCCACACCTACATCTACACCCACACCCACACACATGCCCATAATTTACAGGACGAGCAAAAACACTCACGAAAATAATAAATGTCCAATATGTTAGCCTCGACTGGGCAAAAAGCATATAACAAAACGAGGAAAAAAAGAAAGCAACACCAAACACAGCATAAAATCGACAACAGACAGCAGCAAAAATAAAAACCCTTGTTCCATACGGAATGTGTGAACCAGTAGTACCGACAGTAGCTGGGGTATGGCCACCTGCTAGGCTCGAGTGCAGTTTCCGTTCAGTTCAGTTCAGAGTTCCATTCCCCATGAACATGGGCGGCCAACATGTCGCTCCATTAATTTGCCATAAAGCAGAAGTGGACTAAAATTTGTTTGCAAAAAATTACTAGAAAGACCGAATATAGATGGGAGGGGAAGTAAAATGCTATGCAATGGGTGGCAAAACAGTGGGAGTGGGTGTGGTTGAGCGGCAGGCGGAGGGAGGGTAGGGGAAGGAGTACCAACAACTATGCTTCTACTAATTTATGACAACAAACATTTTTTGATGTTCTGTTAAATGTCCCACAGTGACACAACCAAAAATTGACATCATTTTTACATGAGAATTCAGGAAGAACATGTCTTCAGCTGGTGAAAGAAGAAATGACAAGATATTCTTTTGAGTTCATAAGAAATAAAGGTAAATTAGAAAAAATTATAACCCAAATTCATATTGTTTATGCAATTATATGACAATCCTATGACAATAACTATAGCAATCTAATTTGCCAATTATCCCACGCAGAAACTTTTATATAAGACTGAATAGATATTTAAAATATTATTCTGACTGAATGTTGAGAATGAATATGCATATACATATAATCTGAAATAAATGATCTAGTGTAGTAAACTAATGCTACTTCTTTTACTTTCTATATATACAGTAGATGCCGGTTATAACGATTCTCAAGGCAACATTCACAGTTCACTCCTATTTCAATTTTAATCGATTCTCTTGTTTAGATGGCTTGCAGATTCAATCCCTGATCAGTTTTATTACTTTTTGGAATAGATCATCTACAACTACATTATTTAAAGTGATCAGCTTGCATCTTGTAATTAATAAAATAAAATATTCGATAAGGTAGTAACATTGTTTGCACCTTAAGAAACACTGAACAAGTGAGTCAATGGGTTTCAGAGTAATCAAGTGATGGATTGAAAAAGGAACAAGTTTAGGGAACATGTTTATTCACTCATTGAAGGACGTTGTTAAATTTTTTCACTTACACTTACAAGCGACCAAACAAATAAACGAATTGTCAACGTATGTACAAACTTTTTTCATTTGTTGAAGGCAAATAATAACGTATACGCATGGTGTGCCAGCTAAACAACATTAAAAAAAGTAAGAACCCGTGCATATAAAAATAATACAAAATTGTTTTCAAAGTCAATTGAGCCTTCTTTTGTCTTAAATCAATTCAACATAAACATTAAGAGTTTTTTCCACCATCAAAGTATTAAAAATTAAACTACAAACTTTGGAACTTTGCATTATGGATTTCCCAAAACTTCACCCCGATGCAAGAATCGTTTTACCTTGCTGACTGAATTACCAATTGATATATGTATTTCTCTTAAATAACATGCTAGTTTTTCGCAAATTTTTGTTTATTTCTTTTCTAATATATTCTTTTTTCTCTTATTTCAAATCTGTTAATCTGTCTTATTTCAAATCTCTTAACTGAGTTTTGTTTTTGTTAACAACATTTGGCTGACGTAGAATTTCTGCAAATTTTAACAGACCAATTCTATTTGCTTTTCTTTTTACTAATTAATGTGAAGCAATTTAAAAAAGCTTAATCAAATATTTATAATCACTATTTGGGGGTAGATATTACACAATAGTTTTGCACCTTTATCAGCTTATAAAAATCAAGGTTGAAGTCAAATAATCTGCAAAGTAAACAAAAACAAAACAAAATAAACAAACCGACCAAATAAACCGATTTATTCTATTATAACATTGGGAATTGGGAAATCAGATCGTACTCTTTACAACAGCTGTTCTCAAGTGCAGCGATAAGACTTGACCGCTTTGTGTTAGAGCTATTAATAAAAAAAAAAAAAAACAAAAAGAGGGGTGTGTGAATAAAAAGTGATTTGCTAGACACCTATAAAAGTGTTGGTGTGCCCCACTCTAATCTCAATTCCCCTACACACACGCACACTCGCATACACATTTAGTTGATAATGTCAGAATTGACTGGGTGCAAGGCATTGAGAGAAATCGTTTTTGAAATTCGAATTCAGTCCCCGATTGGCATTCAAAGCTTAAGGTTCAATTTTGCATAAACTAAATTTAAAATGGCCAAGGATAATTTGACAGCAGTGCTACACGGTATTGAGGATCTGCGATTGGAGCAACGTCCCATACCGGAAATCGCCGACGATGGTAAGCAGACACTCAAAAACATTTAGCAAACCGCTCTACTGACCCCTTTGTGTCCTTTGCAGAGGTCCTTCTTGCCATGGATAGTGTTGGCATTTGCGGTTCTGATGTTCACTATCTGCAACACGGACGCATTGGTCCTTTCGTTTTAACCAAACCCATGATTATTGGCCACGAAGCTGCTGGTGTGGTGGCTAAAATCGGCAAGACTGTCACAAATGTGAAAGTGGGCGACCGTGTGGCCATCGAACCGGGTGTACCCTGTCGTTATTGTGACCACTGCAAACAGGGCAGATATCATCTTTGTCCCGACATCGTATTCTGTGCCACTCCCCCCTACGATGGCAATCTCACACGCTATTACAAACATGCTGCTGACTTTTGCTTCAAACTGCCCGATCATGTCAGCATGGAGGAGGGAGCTTTGCTGGAACCACTCTCGGTGGGTGTGCACGCCTGTCGTCGTGGCGGTGTGGGCTTGGGATCAAAGGTTGCCATTCTGGGAGCCGGACCTATTGGTTTGGTGACGTTGCTGGTGAGTGAAAATAGATTACAATTATCTTGCGGCTAACACAGAACCAGACCCATTTATGCGAAAGTGATAAGAAGGTCTAATCGCAAGGGGCCTCTAGTCTAATTATTGATTGATCCGAATCTAAAAGTTTTTGAATTACTTAATATTATGAAATGTCCTTTGAAACCTGTTGCCGACCTTGCCTATAATTTGTTCATATCTGCCTCTCAGACTGCCCAATCAATGGGAGCTTCTGAGATTTTGATTACAGATCTGGTACAAAGTCGTCTAGATGTGGCTAAAGAGCTCGGCGCCACGCATACTTTGCTCTTGACCAAGGAACAAAGTGCCGAGGATACGGTTAAAATTGTGACACAAAAAATGAGCGCTCAACCGGATGTGACCATCGATTGCTGTGGAGCAGAGAGCAGTGTTCGATTGGCCGTATTGGTGAGATAAGAGTCTAAACAATGGTTTTCGTGTTAACAAAAGATTTCTTGTCCATTTAGGCTACACGTTCGGGTGGCGTAGTTGTTGTAGTTGGAATGGGCGCCCCGGAAGTTAAATTGCCATTGATCAATGCGCTGGCCCGTGAAGTAGACATACGTGGGATATTCCGTTACTGCAATGAGTAAGTATCAAACTGATTGGAATTGCATTTCAGTTAAGTTAACTGAAATTGAAAATTGTTTTTTTGCAGTTACTCTGCGGCTTTGGCTCTGGTGGCTTCGGGCAAAGTGAATGTGAAGCGTTTGGTTACCCATCATTTCGATATCAAAGAGACGGCCAAGGCCTTTGAAACATCCCGACATGGCCTTGGAGGAGCCATAAAGGTCATGATCCACGTTACACCGCGTAATACCAACAATCCTGTCAAATTTTAACCGTATTTAATGTAGTTTCTGTAGGACTTAAAACTTGTATGTTTATTTGTGTAGTAATCATTGTAGTATCATTCAGTCACTTAATTCAGGTATATAGGAGGTAATAAATCTTTATTCTGGGCCATGTATAAAAATTGAACAATTTTGCTTATTGTATAACTTTTTTTGTTGGTTTTCCTTATTTAATTTAAACTAAATTTTCTGCGATTCTTGCAACATTTTACACTCAATTTGCACTTAAGAGACGAGATAATAATAATGTCTGGTATTTTACTTGGTCGTTATACTGCGTATCGCAGATCATTAGGGTTTTTGTATGTTTCCTATCGTCCTGGTTCGATATCGCTAGCCTCAAGCATACAGCATCAGCGTCGTGAAAAGCATCAGGATACAAATGCTGATGATGGCAAAGGTGACAGCCAAGGAGGTACAACAGTTGACGATAAGGCCAAGGTTCGACCGACGCGTTTGCGGCAAGTGAAAACTATCGAAGTACGTCAGAATACCAGTAAGAAAAATAACCCGACTGTCGAGAATCCCACCGTTACAAGTGGACCAGAAACCAGTGGTCTGAAAACCTCATTCATTGAGTGCGAGAAGACATCGCCATCAAAGGTTAATCCCATTCCCGAAATACCAATGGAGCGCAAGCATGAGTCACCATTTGAATTTCTACCAGAATTACCATTGCCAGGTCAAATAAATCCAGTAGAGGTTCAACCCAAAGATCCTCTTAAAGTCACTTGTCAGGCGGCGGACTCTTCAAATGAGATGGAATCGTCTGAAGGTCGAAAGGACCAAAACCTTATACCAGAGTTGGGACAGAGTTATGAAATAATTCAAGCTGAACTATCGAACGCGGAAAATGATCCGCATACAATGAAGCTAATCTCTGAGTATACAAATTTTCCCAATCCTGCTCTTAACTTTGATTTCAGAGTCTCCAGTTTTGAGATGTTGCAAAAGCAAATCGAGGCTGATACCAAGTTCAGAGCTGATTTAAAAGCATTGAAGCTTAAATCTGAGAATAAACCTGATGCTAAGCCTGCTCATAATACAGAAAAAAGAGATGCAAACTTTGAGGTTCTAAAAAGCCAAATCGATGCTGAAAATAAATTCAGATCTGGTGAATACACTCTGTCTGCTCCTACTCCGATTAGGGCTGATCAAGAGAATTCTGACGTCAATGCCACCACAGTATTTTCCCAAGCCAAAGAGCAAATCGAAAAATCTGAAGAT
Organism: Drosophila insularis; assembly: GCA_018903935.1. Lineage (NCBI taxonomy): Eukaryota > Metazoa > Arthropoda > Insecta > Diptera > Drosophilidae > Drosophila > Drosophila insularis. The sequence continues at coordinate 1,344,535 of JAEIFP010000752.1, forward strand.
GTTTTGGGTTCCATAACTAAAAATGAAGAAAACCTGGAAAGCATTAACCATTCTCCAAACAAAATGTCTAGGAAAATTGAGATAAAAACTAAACCTCTCTGCGAAGCGGTATGTGAATTACAAAATGCTGTCTCAAAAATTGAGGAAAATGCAACTTTGAATAAAAAGGAGAATGTTGAGGTAAACGAAACTAGTTCTGAAAATAAATCGACGAGCAGAGTGGAATCAGATATCAAAAAGCTCTATTCAAAGATGCAGAACGAATCTAGTTCTGAAACTATATCAACCAGTTCACCAACAACAAGTAAAGCGGAATCAGAGATAAATTCTGATCTTAAAAAACTTTATTCAAAGATGCAGAGCCCTGAACCAATAGATAGTATTACTGAAGTAACCAAGACATCAAAAGTCAACGAATCTGCATCTCCGAATGCAATTCAAGAACTATATGCCAAGATATTGTTGCAGAGTAAACCCCAGACAAAAATAAGAAACGAATCAAAACCAATTGTAGCTAACCAATTCAAAAACCATCCATCAGCTGAGTCTCCTCTTGAAAATAGTTTTTCCCAAAAGACCAGTCAATCGATGGCTTCCTCTACTGGGACCAATAAACAGAATGATATAGCCACTGCTGATATTGTGGCAATGTTTAATCAAAATGAGGATGATAAAGTCAAGATGGAAACAGAAGAGTCAAATAATAAGTCAACTGATTCATCAAAGTCTACTAAAGACTTGTTCAAGGCAATATCAGAAAATTCCCAAAGCGAAATTATAAGTTCTCTAAAACAGCCAGAGGAGAAGAATAATAGCCAAGACAATATTAAAAGCGAGGATACCACGGAATATTTCAATCTTGAAACTGTGTCCACAAATTTTGTAAAAATGCGCAATGATGCGAGAAATAAGAACAAGAAGGAAGCCTCAGAAGAGGCAAAAGAAGATTCTTCGGATACACTTCATATACCAGAGGAATCTCTATATACAGAAGGTAAGTCGGCAATCAAGAATTCCTAAACATAACACACTTTTCTCAAACCCTTTCCCATAGAGGAAGTTAAAACTAAAAAGAATCGTAAAGCCCCAAAACAACGAAAGTCAAAGAAATCTACTCCTCAACTCGACGATGGGGAATTGGGTGTTAAATTGGTTTCACAAAATCCTGAAGACAGTGCACCTATAAAATCAGAGAAACCCGGCTTGGTTCAATACTTATTTGACAAGATCTTGAGTGTTGGCAAAAAGAAGGGCAATAATGGTAGACGCACTATGGCCACTTTTAGTGGTTCGCACTTTAACGATACTGGAAAAGTCAAGAGCGAATCGAAAACGAAAAACTTGAAACAAGAACCTATTATGGGTGAAGTATATATTTCGCCAGCCTTAGACGAACAAGGACTTGGGGCCAACAACATTCGTAAGGAGCGCGAAACAGCTGAGCAAAAATACGACATCGAAAAGAAAATCTCCAACTTCGACGTAAAGGACGATATATCCCTTGAATTGAACGAGCAAGATACATCGAAAAGTATCACAGAGAATTTAAAAGAAAACGACTCGAAACATGGCCAAATTATATGTGGATCGCTAAAAGATAAGCACAAGATCCGTGAAATGGCAAAATCAAATGAGGATGGGGGAAAAGCAAGTTTCACCAGCTCTTGGCAACGTTTAACCCGTATGATTTGGGTATGTATCGGAACTGCTTTCAAATTAGGGCCCCACCACTGATAAACAGAGAAAGAGGTAGGTAGAGAGAGAGTGAGAGAGACAGATGAGGGGAGGCAAACGCATTATACGTATATATTTTTCCTACTCTTGAATGATTATTCAAGGTCATATCGAGGTTAGTAGATTTCAGCCTGTGTGCGTATTGATTAGCTCTCTCTGAACCCAAAAATAGAGAATTTGCTTTTGGCGTCAATTAAAAAATACATTATTTTTTACCACCCCGTGAAGCCTGATAAGGTTCTCAATGGAAACTTTAACTTTGATAGCACATTGACTACGGCAAAGTGTGATTAGTGAGAAGCAACTTTAGGTTATTTGTAGGTCATGACCATATCTCTCTAATAGATTTCGGGGACAGTTTTACATATTTCCAGATGCGGCGGCAGCGGCGGCCACTACTACAAAAACCAAATAGAGGAACTTAATGCATCAGGGCAAACTGTACAAACTGGCGCTATCACTTGTGGAAGGGTCAAACCGAAGCACTGATAACAACAGATGATGATGATTATGATGATGAGAAGTCTTTCGAGCACTGATATTGCAAAAATCAAGAGCAAATATTTGAAATTCTCTGTGTATTATTTGAGATTCAAATTATTAATAGCACTTCAAAAAATAATAAATATATACATATGTAAATAAAATACATACATACGTATGTACTATGTGCATATGAATTGTGAATGGAAAACACACTAGTTATATCTCTGACTTGTTTAATCCATTACTATAGCCAAAATGTCCAATTAATTAGCTTAGAAAGTTACACATGAGAAATGGATATATACATATATCTGTATATATATAGTCAGTCGTTCCGCTGATTTTAGTATACAATGCGCAAAGTGAAAATACTATTTTAAATTTAGAAGTGCAAATGTATAAAATAAAGTACTTCTGAATCGATTAACCGCTAAACTCTACCAAGTTTAAAGACCCAAAAATTGCATTAAAGGTTCAAATTTGGAATTGACCTCAAATTAAATTCTGGAACTATATTTTCAATTTGTGGTTAAATTTCAAATTTATGTTTATGTTTTCTAAAATCGCAAAAAATCAAAATTAAGAGACATAAACTGTAAGGCCAAAAAACTTTGCCCACACTGCTCTCGTTTACTCTATGCATAACAATCAAATCCTACTTCGGTATTACGGCCCGCTAGTAAAAAAAACGTTTATACGCATAACTTGGTTATTTTCTGACCGACTTTAATTTTGCCATGTTTAATTTTGGATGAAAATGTTAAAAATTTTAAATAAACTATCTTCCTAGATCGTACACGAGTCTACCTACCAAATTTAATGTCTTTTATAGTCTCAGATTCATACAGTCAGACATACCTAGATCGTCTCGGCTGTTGCTGCTGATCAAGAATATATATACTTTATGGGATCCGAAAAGCATCATAGTCTAGCATACGTTTTATCAACTTTATACCATTCCGCAGTCCTCGGTAGATGAGTTGTCTAAAAGGCCAAGTCAATTACGCCACTAAAGAACGAGGATCTGGGTTTGAGTCCCAAACAACTGTATGGATGTAGTTTTTCGGCTAGCCCGAAAGCCGTAGTTGCTAATAGTAATCCACCCAATGGGTGGAATTCGACACCATGAGTTCTGTTTTTCATAAAGAAGTAATATAAATGACTTTTAGAGATTAAATATAGCAGACACGGATTAATAAATGTTTGGCTTATTGTTCATTAAAGTCATTTGCAGCATTTCCAGGAATAAATATAAATATAAAAGGAAATTTTTTGTATTTTTATACAAAGATCATAAAATACAGGTAAATTTGGACTTACCTGGCTCTTGTTTCTAACTCATCAATTAAAGCCAAGTGCAAAGCGATCTTCGTGATCTTGAAAGTTGCTGAAAATAGCGTTCTAAGCCTCAAAATCGACCATTTCCAGTTTCATCTTTGGGGCCTTAAGAGAAATTAGAACTTAACTCTCGTGCTGATGGATCTTTACGATGACAAATATCTCCAATATCTCAGTTGTCGAGGTATAACTTATGTTCAGGGTCATTCTTTACACTATAAGCACTTGTATTGAATTGAAAATCTTCGTATAAATTTACCAGATCTAGTTAGCCATGTCAACATACGAAATTATCAAGAATCCAAAGTACTCTCTTTGTCAAATAGAAATCTCATTTGTAAGCAACAAATAGGCATAAATTTACCAGATCTAGTTAGCCATGTCAACATACGAAATTATCAAGAATCCAAAGTACTCTCTTTGTCAAATAGAAATCTCATTTGTAAGCAACAAATAGGCATAAAGACATGTGTTCAGTCTTCTCTTAGTTTTATTTTTAGGACAAATAACTAAATTTACTGTAAAAATAACAAGAAAAAAAAAAAAATCTATAAGAAAGTTAAAAGGACACATTTCGGCAATCAAAATGTTTCGGAGATCCGCGTTAAGTTTGAGCAATAACACGGAGGCGTACATCCGTGCCTGCAATTGCTGCATGCATCCCATGATACAGTTTAAGGCCAATCTTTGTACGGATATAGAGCGATGTTGCCAAGCCGAATCCAAATTGGTAGCACCTAGGCGCCAAAGAAATACATTTTTTTTTGTAAGGCGTCAGTTATCGACTATATCACCAGTTGGTAGGTATCCAATGATCATACTTAGCTCTGATTCTTAAGGCATCGTCTATATCATTATAGAAGTTATGTTGGCTAATGATTGTGAAGAAAAACACGGTGCAGATGCGCCTTGCCCGAAGTGTGATAAGCACAATGCACATATCGTTTTGAAAGATGGTCATGGCACATCCGGTGTGGTGGAGTCAACAGATTTTATGAAAGATATTATCCTTGGAATGGGTGACATGCCCAAGCTTGGGGGCATTTTCCGAAATCTGCAAGCCCTCTTTTCCATTTTTAGCAATGCTCAAGTTTTATCGGGCAGAATTCCTTTCAAGCAACTCATTACCAATCACTACCCATTGCACGACACCCAGAAAGTCAACCAAACTCCTTATGAACAGGATCCTGATTCCAATAATCCCAAACCATTAAATAGTGATTTCCTCGAGGAGCTTGAAATACAAGGAAACAGACGTTTCGGGGACGACAGGCAAGTGGATCTTTTCAAGAGAGGCAAGGAGCTGATCACAAAGTTCATGGAGTTGGAAAAGGACACTGACGAAACTGGGAAGGACAAGGCAAATTATCAACGGGAGACTGCTAGCAACGAAGATTGTGATGAAGAAGAGGGATCCAATAAAGGTGAAGGTAAAGACAAGAAAGAAGGTGAAGGGAAAGATGACAAACTAAGGAAAAAATGCAAAGAACTAGCCGAACAAGAAGAATGCGACAAGTTTAACAAAAACAAGAAGGGCAAGGGCAAGGGCAAGAAACGTAAATCGAAGAAGGATAAAGCCGACAAGCTTAAAAGGAAATGCAAGTATCTAGCAGAAAAAGAAAAGTGCGCTGAATTGGCCAAGAAAGAAGAAATTGAAAAAATGAAAAAGTTTTGTATGAAAATCGCCGAGAGGCAATCAAAGAAGGGAAAAGGCGATAAATTGAAAAGGAAATGCAAAGAACTGGCTAAGAAAGAGCAATGTGACAAGCTGGCCCAGGCCGAAAAGTGTAAAGGAAATGCTAAGAAAGCCAAGAGTAAAAAGAACGAAAAATGTGAAGGTGAAGACGACCTTAAGAAGCAGTGCGATGAATTGGCCCAAAAAGAGAAATGCGCTGCCATGGCTCAGAAGGAAAAGTGCGATAAATTGAGTAAGAAAGGCAAAGATAGGGCTAGCTCCAAGGACAAGTGCAAGAAGGGAGAAAAGAAAAACAGAAACAAAGAATTGCAAAAGAAATGCAAAGAATTGGCGGAAAAGGCGAAATGCGATGAATTGGCCAAGGCAGAAAAATGCAAAGGAAATGCTAAGAAAGCCAAGAGTAAAAAGAACGAAAAATGTGAAGGTGAAGACGACCTTAAGAAGCAGTGCGATGAATTGGCCCAAAAAGAGAAATGCGCTGCCATGGCTCAGAAGGAAAAGTGCGATAAATTGAGTAAGAAAGGCAAAGATAGGGCTAGCTCCAAGGACAAGTGCAAGAAGGGAGAAAAGAAAAACAGAAACAAAGAATTGCAAAAGAAATGCAAAGAATTGGCGGAAAAGGCGAAATGCGATGAATTGGCCAAGGCAGAAAAATGCAAAGGAAATGCTAAGAAAGCCAAGAGTAAAAAGAACGAAAAATGTGAAGGTGAAGACGACCTTAAGAAGCAGTGCGATGAATTGGCCCAAAAAGAGAAATGTGCTGCCATGGCCAAAGAGGAAGACGCTGCCAAGTTAGAAAAGCAGTGCCAAGATTTGGCCCAGAAAGAAAAGTGCAGCAAAATAAATAAGGGCAAAGGTAAAGAGACAAAGAAAGGACAAAAAAACCGAAAACGGGAATCTAAGATGGAACGAATGAAGGCCCTTCGCAAACAATGCCAAGCTTTAGCCGAGAAGGAGAAATGTAGAAAAGAGGCCCAAGAGGAGAGGTGTAGGAAATTGGCCGAAAAAGCCAAGAACGCCGCCAACGGTCAAGATTCGGAAAAATGCAAACGACAGGCCCAAAAAGAAGCTGGGGCAAAGCTTAAAGAAGACTGTATGAAACTTGCTAATGAGAAGCGAAAGAAATCGCCATAGAAATTATGTTCGAAGAAGCAAATCTTAACGCGATTTTTAAAACCGAGAAATCAAAATTATATAATATTGTGAGAGGTATCAAATATACTCTTATTAACTAGTATACACTGGCTTTGGCTTTGTATTATTGATAGATAGACGTGTTACATTTATTACGAGTATATATTATTTATTACGAGGATTATCGTAGGCACTATTATTGATGACAATAAGAAATATAATTTTGACTATTGAGTTGTGCGTAAATTTGGGTACATAATTGGAAGCTTTTGGTTTATGGACGGTAAAGCTTCGGTTTTACATGTTCCATTAACCAAATGCCATAAATTAAACAAACAAAACATATATAATAAGACGTAGCACACTAGCAAATTTTATACTTTGAGATTCCCATTCTAAGAGTTCATTGAGGGAGCGGTAGCATTGTTGAACTGAAAGGTAGGATAGCGCGGCGCAAAGGCTCCATCACCGCTCATTTGTGTATGCTCCGAGTCATCGCCACGAGCTATAGTTGGCGCCCGGTACTGGGTTTCTACGAATTGAGGTGGCGCTGTAAGTAAATATTTTCAAATTTTAACAGAGAGAACAATAATTTGGCTGGTTGGAGAAGTCTTACGTATATTGGGATATAGACTGCCTGCACCACCGGCAGCACTGTCAGCTACATTCCATCCCAATGCCCCACCCACGCCTGGGTCACCAGCTCCACCAACAACCGGACTAACTGGACTGACCGGTTGAGTTGGAAGCAGTGAAGGATCCTCGCTAGGAACATCTGTCTGTTGCATTGTTGGTGGCTTCACACCAGCCAATGGAATTGTGCCCAACGTTATGGGTATTTTACCCCAGAGATTACGATGAGCTCCACTCACTTCGCACTCGACATGCACATCATAATCCAAGGCAATGATGCCGCAGTTAAGAAGATTTGTTGGTGGCAGTGCTGGTATCTCCAATTGTTGGCTAAACGTTCGAGATTCACCGCCATTGACTGGACCAACACTAAGTTGGGCTATAACCACCTTCGATTCACGTTTCTCGCTCCTTGGTTGATTAGTATGGAAGGTTACCAATTTGCGTAGCTCAAATTTAACGGCAGTGAGATTCACATTACTAGTATTATCAACCTCACAAGTGATAGGCAAGATTTGACCCGAAACATAGCCCGTTTGTGGTACACTAGTAATTACAGCCAAAGGGCCACTGCGACAACAGAAACAGCAGAACGATTTCTCCAGTTCCAGACGAAAGGGTTCCTTTACACGAGGATTGAGATTCAAGTCTTCAGGAGCTATCACTGTAAAAGCCATTTTCATATCCTGATCGAACTTCCATGGCCGATCCAATGTCACCTTAATGGTGTACCGCACATGGCCGAATTCACCCTCAAAGGATGAAGGCAAATTTGGTGGTAAGGCGCAAGTGAATGGATACGTATGGGTACCAGGTGGCAGTTCAGTTTCAGAGCCTAGAAAAACAAAAAGAGATGATTATTCAAACGGGCTTTTTATTTAATTTATGCCCAAACTTACTATTTTTGCCACCTAGCAAATAATATTGGATCTTGAAATACTCCTCATGTCCCTTCAAATTTGTTATCTCATTTTCAGTTTTACCCTCGCTCGTGGTAACATTCCGTTCTTCCGTCCATTCCGTATTGGCCTCGCCCAAAAAACGTATGATAATGCCTGAAATAGTTTTCGAATAAGAACAGTAGATATAAAAAAGTGTTCCCAAAGTGTTCACTCGTGCCATCAGCTGTCTCATTTGTTTCTATAAATAAATCTGATCAATTGTTATTGATTCTAGCTGATCGTCCAGTAAATACCCTTTGTTTATAAATGACGTTGCGTTTCATTTTTACTTTAACAAACTTCCTTGATTTCTAAAGTTACATCAAATGTTACGTACATTGGAGTCAGTTTTCAGATATTAGCTCCGATTTTCTTGGCTTCCAGGTAAGTTAATGAACAAATTTTTTTAGTAACTTTACTTTACTTTAACCGACGAACAGTATAAATGGTGACCTCAACCGTTTTCTGTACAAGTGCATATCAACAAAAAAAAAAAACATTTTCGGCTGGGCAAATATTTAAGACATTTTTTATAAGATGTTTTATCTAGCAATGCTAAGTTAAACTGGTATACAACCTTAATTTTTAATTTAGCTCCAGCATTCGTTTTGGAGCCAATTAAAATTCTGAATTTTGTATTTTTTATCTTTTGGTAGCCTTACCCTCTATTATATTATGATCTTTATACTAAAGAACCTTTTTCTTGAATTACATAGGAAAGTGAATAGAATTCCCCATCAAATGATACATTTTTAAACAAAATCGGATAAAATTAGATTTTTTTCAGCGCATATTAATAAGTGGAATAATCTGTAATTGGAAAATATCAACTGACGTCATCGATCATATAATAATAATTTTTGAGGCACATCCTGTGTATGCGTTATGGCTATCTTTCATTTTTAAGCTATTCACATGGATGAGTAACTAATATACCTCAGTCTATGACATTCCATAAACAGAGGGTAATTTACGCTACTGTTGACGCTTGACATGAATGCCCAACAGATGACATCATCGAACGGCAGCATCAACCTTCCCCTTCCCTATTATAGTAGAATGGCCTTAGTAATGGGCCAGGGGGCAACAATTGAAATTGGATTGATTAGTCTCACTTGCACTTTAAAGTTATAGTTTCTCTTATCTACCCAGTGGGTTCAACAACCCTGACCTACACAAAAAAAATTAAAGAAAACTGCTGCCAGTGGGTGGATTTTTCCTATACGCCGGCAAAAACCCCACCCACCTGAAACAGTTGTTGTTCTCTGTGTATGTGGTCATTTCTATGACTAATGATAAGATGCAACTTTTAAGTGTTTTTGTTGTTGTGCTTTGTTTAATTATTATTACTAAGACTTGGTTCTATTTGTCTATATTTAATTTTTATATACATATGTACATACATGTCTGTACATATGTATTTAAAATTTATACCTCGAACTTTCTTTGGCGAATCAAAGGTGATTTTCACCTGTCCATTGATTGTTTGTCCAGCATAGTAGGTATTCCAGGGATTATCCAAAAGCACTTCACAACCTTTAAGACCCATGGCAACGAGTTAACTTTTAATAATAAATAATAATAATAAAGTTCGAAATCTCCTCGGCATGGAGTATGGTCACTTTAACAGTTTTTAGCATTTTAGCATGACCGCCCATTAGAGATGAGCAGCTAGAGTCTCTAAACAATTGCGCCTATAAAAAGCCAACTCGTTGCAGCTGAATATTTTTAAAAATCTAGATTCCTGGAGCTGGAGTTGCACGGCATTCCAGTCTGGTGGGACTATAATGGAAGCGTTTCTTTAAGGAGCTACCCGTTCTCGAAAAGGACAGTCGCAGCAGTTATGCTTCGCGTCTATCAAAAGTACTACATTACTTCTTTACTTCGGTATGATTTTCGGGTAAAAGATTCATGGATCTATATTTCCGGATATGATCCAGATCGATTAATTAATATGATGAAATATTTCAAATAGAAGTTTAGTCATAAATATAATTCAAACATGTAATAAATATAAAATATATATATATCATATAAAATGTTCACTGGGTATCATCCCTATTTGTTGACGTTTACATTTTAATTTCTTTTAATCCAAAATAATTTCACAATCCGAATTTGACGAAAAAACAAAATGGGAAGCGATTGGGATGAGATTAAACGTTTGGCGGCTGACTTTCAAAAGGCCCAACTGACGTCAACGCTGCAGCAGTAAGTCCTTTTTTTTGTGTTAGCCAAAAAAATGTTGTATCATTTCGCCTCTCTCTGTCCGTAATAGATTATCCGAGAGGAATTGCGTGGAGATTGTGGCACTTTTGCTGGAGAAGCAACTTCTGGATGTGGTGTTCACCAATGATGGCAAGGAGTACATTACACCGGATCATTTGGAACGAGAAATTCAAGATGAACTCTATACGAACGGGGGACGTGCTAATCTCGTAGAGGTCAGCAAAACTCTGAATGTGGATCTGTCGAGAATTGAGACTCTAGCTGAGCGAATAGCTGAAGAGAATCCACAAATTCATCTTATATTGGGTCAATTGATTGATGAGGACTACATTAGTCACATTGCGCAGGAGATTAATGAGAAATTGGCTCTTCGTGGAGAGATTTCAATATCGGATTTGGCATCTCAGTTTGATTTGCCATCAGATTTTCTGCAACAGCAAGTGGTGGAAAAGCATTTGGGCAAGACTATTAAGGGACGTCAAGACTCCACAAATCCCAGAGTGTTCTTTACTCAGGCGTATATACAGCGTTGTAAAGCCAAGATTCGAGGTGCTCTTAATGCTATTACAAGACCCACGAATGTGGCCACCATACTCCAGCAAATCAATGTCCAAGAGAAGATTTTCCATTCACTACTAGATGAGATTTCGCCTGCGGGTCAGGTGACTTCCAAATTATCCAATGCCCAATATGTACCTCATATCTATGCCAAAACGCAATCGGAGTGGGTTCAGTCGTTTTTCAGACAAAACGGTTTCATTGAATATGAATCTATTACCAAGCTGGGCATCTCAGATCCCAAATCATATATTTTGAAACAATTACCCCAGGAGGAATTGTATTTCCTGAAACGGATAGCTTTGCAGCAGCGATTGGTTGATCTCACTGTAGTCGCTGCCCTCAATGAATGCAATGCCACCAAGCAATATCTGGATCTATCCACCATTCTGCCAAGTAATTTGTCTGTGGAGGACATAGAAGAGGTATTCCACACTTTAACATCAGGGCCGAAGCAGAGTCATCTTAGCACCCTGGTCTACCTTGATGGCATTGGTAAGTACTTAAATACATTTTAAGTTACAACGAAATACTTTCATCTTATTTGCTTTTTAAAGTCTTTTCCCAGCCTTATCTTAATGAGTTGATTCAACCCTGCCAGGAATTGGCTTTGTCTCAGGGCAAGTCAGCCATTGACAGTGGCACTTATCAGCAATATATAGTGGACAAGACGCTGGCTCAGAAGGGTAACAATGCGTCCAATCAGCTTGACGACGATGAGGATGGCAAACCAGACAAGCGGGACGAGCGTCGCAAGAAGGCAGCTTCGGGCAAGGCAGGAGGTGGAGCCCAAGGACGTGAAACTAAAACCAAATCCACGAAGAAGCATCAACGTGGACGAGGAGCAGCTATTGCCCAGCATAGTGATGACGATGATGATGACTTCCAGCGTGGAGGTGGCGGCGGTAGCAGCAACAAAAAATCAGTTAAACCATTGGACCTGGTGAAGTGTGAGGATGTGGTGAAGCTAATTTCTCCAGTTTTAGAGGAGGAAGGCATTGAGCATTTAGCTAAACCAATTGCGAAACTTTATGTGCAGTAAGTAAAGAGATCAACGACTTTTTTTTCGCTTCGAAACCGAGCTAAATTTGTCGTTTTTTAGGCAACTAAATCAGTCAGCCTTGGCCAAGGCGCAGGAACTGTATGAGGCCACTCCACAAACGAATCGTCGTCAAACGCATGCCTCGATTCAAGAGCGAATTAATACTCTTCTAGTTGATATACGCCTCTACGAGAAGGGTCTGAAACTATTGCCACAGGATACACAAGCGCAATTGGTAAAATATCTGCTTAAATCTCTAGGAAATGAGATATGCAACGAACTAGCTCTCTATGTGGCCAGTGAATGCAATTTGACTGTTAAAAATAACAACTTGAACGTGGATCAACGCAATAAACTAGCTCAAGAATGCGGTAAGTGGTCCAAGATTTTCATCAAGTGGCTCATTTAATGTATTATCCGCTTTTCAGATACTCAATATCGTGCGGTGCTGGTGGAACAAAATAAAGCTTTGAACAAATCTATCGATGACTTTGAACTGGCTACGGAATCCGTGTTAAAAGTCTGTAGCATGATTATCAAAAAAGTTGATAAGAAAAAGGATCGTCTCCTGATTGCGGACCATAAACAGAAACTGCAACAACAACTGCTGGAAAATCAGGATCCAGCACTGATCCTTCATTTGGCTGCTTTAATACTATTTACCAGCATAAGCGGTTGCATATTGCATGCGTCGGGCAAATTTGTGTCGGCCATATTGCAGTATATTCGGGGATCACTAGATGACCAACAAAATGCCCTGCTGATAAGCTATCACGGTACGTACAAAATGAATTAATTAAAGAAAATGTGATTCTAATCGCCATGGTTTTTAGATTTGGTTCTCAAAGTTCTTCAAGCTTCGCCGGATAGTGCCGAATCAAAATTGGTTCATGAACAACTGCAGGGACTGCAGTCGAAAATTGTTGAATTGGCACAAAACTTTTCACGTGCTTCCGTATCAAAAGCCGATTAAAGATTTTCTGAAAAGCTTTTCTATTGGTTTTGGTCGAAATTGTTGAAAATGATTTATTTGTTTATAAATAATTTTTTTTATTGCCATTTAAATCAACTAATAAAGTTACGAAAACTTGAAGGTTCCACAATTTATCACTTTTAAAGCCTAAAGTCTACAACAAATTAGGATCGAATTATTTGTTTTTCCTTTTTTGTTTTGTTTTGTTTTAGTTTGAGCAGTATTAAAATTTATATTTACAAAAATGTAGTAATATTTTGGATTGCTTAATTCGGATATTTGTATAACGATGTGTGTTTGTTTTAAGTGCTATGTAGTCTTTGTAGAATCTCCTTAGCCTTGTCACAAGATTGCCTGGAACAACGAGAGTTGAAACTTTAATGATCGAATTAATATTTAAAATTGATTTCATTGCTTACATATATACGGGATTGTTGGCATCGCAACTTTCTAAAGTCTGTCGTATGTAGTTGATGAATAATTCTAAATTCCTCAGAGTTTCACTATTGGGCAATATCCATACTGTTGGCAATGTGTTTACTATGATGTAAGCCTTGTTAATGGCATCATTCGGTGAGCATACACGCAACGCCATCAAAAGATAACGATTGAGTAGGGCTCCAATGGCCAACTCTCTTAGTGGCTTATCCGCCAGTATACCCTGCCAGCTAAGGAAATTGCGAAATAGTTTCAGACCGCTGCAAAATTGTCTTTGAAAAAATGACGTTTTGGCCTCTTGGACTCTAAAAATGAAAGAATAAATTATAAAATTTAAAAACCGTCACTTTAATTACTTACTGTTTGGGAAAGATTGGTATGAAAACATCATTCTCAAGAGCAAGACGCATTCGCTCCATAATTGACTCAAATAGCTTCGTGAGCTGTTTATTTGTTGCCGCACTTAATGGGAATTCCCGGCCCAATCGATTGATAAAACGTACAAGGCGCAAGGTTTGTGTTGTAGACAGGGGATCCCAACATTCGGTGACTAGAGCTAAAAAGGTTATATAATAAGCTAATACATCTGATCTCTTTAAAAAATCAACTTAACTTACATGTAACCTTGGGTAAAATAATTCTCTCTATTAGCACCGGAACCAGATTAACATCGGGATCGTTTTTCAATTGCTCCATAGTCTCATCCGCTTGACAGGCATATAGCATGCAGGATTGATACCAATGCATTGTCTCGAGATCGGTATACTCTTCCAGCAGAGGTGACCAAAGTTGGAGTTCATGTCGCACCAGCGGAGTTAATATCTTGGGCAAGCATAGACTAACAAAGGCATCCTGATACGAGGGCATATCGGTCTTGCGCCAGGCATAGAACTTTAGTAATATCAGTTCAATTTTATAAAACTCATCATTGACATCGTCGAAAGCCTCTAGGGATTGCGATTTAATTTGTCCCATCGCCTGTAAATGTTGTTCCTGCTGCTGATCAGGAACTTCATCATCGCTGGACATGCCATCGAGATGAGATGAAATCAAATCCTGACGTTCTCGCTCACAACGTCGACGTGTGCGACGACCCTCACGTTCTGCTGCTCGACGTACTTGCTCCTCATATTCCGGTGTACGGCGAGCGGATGATGAAATGGGTTCTAAAAAAAAGTTTGAGATAGAAATCAGTGAAATTCTAAGAGTAAAGTTAATTATTACTTACTTGAAGCTTCAGCCATTTCTTTAGCCTGATCTCGAACATCCTGTCGCCGACGATTAACCAAGTAGCGTTGATATTTCCCATACTGCTGGAGTGAACGCTTCTCCAGATCTTGAATGTGCGGTGACTTCTCGGCTAGACAGTCGACTAGATCATTGACGTAGCATTTAACCTCTTGATAGAATTTATACTTGGCCGCGGCTGTGGGTGCATTTTGCTGGCATTCCAATTGTTGTAATTTCAATGATTTCAACTCCAATTCAATTCTAGCCATGCTGGCCTTGTGGTCATCGGATCGTTCTTTAAGCTCCTGAAGTCGCGTCTGCAGTGCCGTTCGCATCTCCTGCGGTGTGCGCAACGATGCTGCCTTTTTCTCCTTTTCCACATTTTTGGTTTTGTTCACAGAGCGTAGAGATTTTTCCAGGGCCCTCTTGGCATATGCTTGCTCCAGTAAACTGGATGTGGACTGTGGTTGCAGGCCCATTGCCTCTTCATCGTCTAAATTGCCTGCCGACAAGGCGGGCTTGATCATGAACCTTGAGAGCACCGTCTCATGTTGAGCATGTACCAATTGTGCCCCCGTGACTCCTTTGCGAATCTGTTGATTCTCCCATTCATGCATCTCATGATCGGAATCTTCCTCGGTCACTAAGGATTGATAAACATATAAAATTAGCCAAATCGATTGTAAAAACGGTATAAAAATTGTCAGCTTGAAAGCAGCGTCTGCAAATGACCGACCACCCCGACCTCCCCTCTACATACAATCATTTTCAACGGCATAAAACTGTTCGCGGCGCTCTTCACGCTCCTTGCGCCCTGTGATATCATTCATATCCATTCGTTCCTCATCATCCGATTGATCTCCCTCGACATCTTCGCAGGGCAGGCGAGTGCTTAGTTTATTTGGCTCTTTGGGTTCCTCCACGGGAATATAATCAGCAGCACCTGAAAGTAATCTCAAGGATTAAATGTCCATTTTTACCTCTTTTAAATTCTATTTTCTCTTACCCTGTTCCCTGGCCCGTTGGCGTCGTTTGCGTGCTGCATGAATCATAGCTGCATCGGGTATGGAACCGCTTTCAAGCATTTGCTTTAAATGCTCTGGCTTGGAGAATCGATGTCGTGTCGATCTATCCTGATCATCAGCCGTGCTTTCTCCATCATCGTCGCTCAAATCATCTCGGCCAGCACAAAGGGCGGCACGTCCATTCAAAATGGCTTCCGGTGTTTCCGATTTCTTGACAACCAACTAAAGTGGGAAAAGGATATACATTAGAAGGGGTTGAAATAAACCTTTCATATATATGGTTACGGTTATGACAGGTTACGGAACATGCCTATATACACAGAATACAATTGAAACAAATCCAAGCTTAAATTTAACGGTTTGCACATTATAGATTTTTGTTTCGGTTGCATTCTCTGTTATACTACGCTAAATACATTTTGAATTGTTTATGTTTTATAGTGTAAATACTATTAAAAAACAAATTAAAATTAAACATAAGTATATGTATGTTAATGTGGATCCCATTGGACCACAAAATGA
This sequence comes from Drosophila insularis, assembly GCA_018903935.1. NCBI lineage: Eukaryota > Metazoa > Arthropoda > Insecta > Diptera > Drosophilidae > Drosophila > Drosophila insularis. Next base: position 1,360,514 of record JAEIFP010000752.1, read on the forward strand.
AAACCATAAGAGAACTTTTACTTTATCTACAAACAAGTTTAACAAACATATCTATATATATCTACAGCACAAATGCATATATATATGAGAGAATTCATTAAATATTTCTTGATTTTTGTTTAATATTTTTGATTGGTTTTGTTTTTTTGGTGTAGGAAAAATTGAATAATAATAACCTTACCACAAAGTCGTCTGTGCGTATTTCGGTTTGGATCATATCATTATCACTTTTTTTACTCTTATTATATCTACTAGAGGAAGAATTTGCAGACGTTGCCGAAGAACCCAAAACATTGACACTGTCCCCGGACGACTCTAAATGCTGAGCATGATGTGTACTACCATTTTCCTGCATCTGTTGCCCGTCACCGCTTCCACCACTCGGCCCACTAATCACGCCTCCACCGGTGCGTTCCTCGCGCTTCTTCTTACGCCGCTCTTTATCCAGCATACGCATCACCTTTTTGCTATGGGATGATTTCCGCACCTGAAACACATCACCATCGTCTTCTAAACATTGGGATAGAGGGTTCAATGAAGTTTCATTGGATAAATTGAGGCGGCGTTTTCTTACCATCATCTGCAAAACTTAACAAAGCCTTTGGCTTATCCTCTTGGTTCTTCGTTCCTTTGTTTCTCGATCTCTCCTTATCTCTTCTGCCGGATGGAACACTGTCAGCTCTGTAGTCTTCAGTTGAGCTAAAAAAAATAATAATCAAATCCTAAATGCCGTCTCATTTTTTTCCAACAACAATCCCACGCTCGGAAGAAGAAAACTCACGCAACACAATCCGAATCCACAATAGCCGCGGCTTCGTCCTCATCTTCGTCGACATTACTCGAAAACACGCGCCGCTGGATTTTCTTGGGCTTCCGAAATAGCGACATTTTCATTAATTTTTATTAATTTTTTGCAAATGTTTTTGTAATTTCTCGCCGTAACTCTTGCTCTATTGCCGCAATTTCTTGCCCTCTCGCCGCAATTTCTTGCCCGCCCTCTCGCCGCAATTTCTTGCCCTGTCGCCGCAATTAATCGGAAAGTCACAGTGATTCACTGGAACAGTCTGGCAACACCACCAAGAAAAGAACAAATTTTGAAGTAGGGTATAGTTGGGAGTTTTGACTTTTTGAAGCATTTCAGAACTTGTTAAGGGTATTATTCTATCTATTATTGTTATTAATGATTATTATAATCATTTGGTAAAGTGTTGACTCAATATCAATCACTGGCATCTTTTCATCTAAAAACTTACAGGCTGTGGAGCTAGAGAAGATTACCAGACTGAATGCAAAACTTGTCTTGAAAAATACAACATCCTAATTACAACTATTTATTTATAATTATTTACTAATTACAAGAATGACATTTCTAGTGATCCTCCTTTGTGGTTCCCGGACAATTGCGAAATATATCGTCACTGCTCTCATAATGGGTCCCACACCAGTAACAAAAATTATAAGATGTACGAAGGTAAGAGGTGAGCAGGTCTAGTTGTTCCATTAGACTGTAAGGTTCCTCGTCTGGGTCTTCTGCTTCGTCCTCCTCATCATCCGATTCCTTCTCTTCTTGTGGTTTGGGTGGCCAAAAACATGGTAAGTCTGGCTGATGAATCCCTGCCTGCAGATCCAAAGATTCACAAGTTTGCTGGCATCGTCTTACATCAAATAGAAGCTTTCTTTCCTCTGCTTTTTGTGTAGCTCTCCGTCTGTATGCTTCGGTGGTAATTTCCTCACCACTCTGTATTCCAGCCTTTTCCAAGAGATGTGCTCGCCTCAGCTCTAGTCTTTTGGCAGCAAGATCGGCAATGGCCTTTTCCCTACCCAGTCCTGAGCGATCATTTTTAATGCTTATTCCTATGGGTTCGGTACGGGCATTCTTCTCTTGTTTCCCCAGACCGGAGCCCGCTTTGTATCCCATTTTTGCCAGCAATTGAAAGCCCTTGTTGTCCTCGGATATTGGACGACTCAAATCCTCTTGCAGACGCTCATTGTCAAGGTTCTTGGACACGGAGGCTTCTTCGCGTTGCCGTTTCCGATTTACCTCTTTTGTTTTTTCAACTTCAATTCGGCGTTTATTTGCACGAGATTGCACCAAACTAGGACGCTGTTCCTCCAGCCTGTAGTGGGAAAAATATTGAAAAGATTATATGCAAAATGGCTCCGCGTATTGCTTACCCCGCCAGAAACTTATCCGACATGTAATCTTCATCAGAATCAGACATTTTTAGTTGTGATAAATTGAGAAATAATTTGTTTACATATTTAAGAGTTGTGCCGAATTAGCCGTTTTATAGTCAAAACAACAAGTCAAGGCAATAGGCTGGCAGCTCCACAACCGAGAATCAGCTGTTGCTTGTATTTCCAAACAGTTGGCAGCGCTGGTTCCACGGTTCCCATGTGCTCCGAGTAAATCAAATTGTTTTAAAATTTTTGAATTAAAATGGGTACAGTAAGTATGAATGGATTAATTACAATGCAAGTTGATGCAATAGTCTTGTTCTTTACAGAAAAAGGTGAAAATCAGCGCGGTGAAACGGGCGGCACATTTAAAGTCAAAAAAGACGCCGCTGACCAAACAACAACAGCAAAAACAGAAACAAAAACGTGATCAATTGAGCTCGAAACGGGAACAAGGGCAGAATATATTCTCTCAGAAGGCCAGGAAAAAGGATAATTTGGCACAGCGTAAGAAATATAATAAATTGGCATCTTTGGGCTTAAGAGACAACGAAGATGAGGATGATGATGAGCTTGGAGGAGGAAGTGAACAAATGCTGGACAATGTGGCTGATATGTTGGATGGCGATGATTTGGCTTTGTTAAATGAAAGAAAACGCAAAAGAAAAGTCAAAAATGTTGAAGATCATGTGCAACAAGAACGATCGATTGGCTTGGAAATGGATTATGCCAAGGCCAGCAAACAGGAGGAACTGACCCAGAAAATTCGAGTGAATCTTTTGCCCATTAAATCCCGAGAGGGTGAGATTATAACACGATCAACCGAAGTAGACTACGTTAGTCAACCGAAAAGGAAAAGATTCGAAGATGAAGATGAGCAAGAGGAAGAAGATGACGATGACGACCAGCCATCCGCTTACGAAGACAGCGATGATGATGTGGTCAATGATGTAGATGGTGCAGGATCAACTGCTACGAGCACGAAAAAACTTATATCTACTACAGATTTACTAATAGCCCGTCAACAAGAGATTGAACGACAGAAATATCGAATCGGCATCATTTGTTCTGGTCTAATGGAGAAACCCGAGGATAAAATGCGCAATTTTCATGCCCTCTATGATCTCATGGAGGAAAAGAATGCCGGCTCTGTCAATCTACTAGTAGTACGCAAATTGGCTATGGTATCCATTACGGAAATTTTTAAGGATATTCTACCAGAATATCGTGTAGGTCAAGTGGATACCAAAATGCAAACAGTACGCAAAGCCACTCTACAGCGTGTGACATTTGAGAACGCACTGCTTCAGCAATTTAAGAAGTTCCTACAAAAATTAGAGAAACTTACGGCTGATGTGAATAAGCGCGGTGGCAAACGAACTCCGCAATCGGTGAAATTGGCCGTTGTAGCCGTACAATGTCTGAGCGAATTACTATTGGCTCATCCATATTTCAACTATGTTCAGAATATAGCCCAATTACTGGTGTATATGTTGAATTGCAACTATCAGTCAATCCGAAGTATCGTCAATCAGACATTTCGCTCACTCTTTGCCACAGATAAGCGCCTGGAAATGACTCTGTTTGTGGTACGACGCATTAATCACTTGATAAAGACCAAACAGAATAATGTTCATGTGGAGTGTATTACCTGTCTAATGAGTCTGAAGATCAAGAATGTAAATTTGGATGCCGAAAAGGAGAATGAGTTGAAGCAAAAGAAATTAGAAAATCATCGTCAACGTTTGCTCAGTCTCTCCAAAAAGGAGCGGAAGCGTCGAAAGAAGTTAACCGAAGTTAACAAAGAGCTGGAGGAGACTCGCGCCGAGGAGAATAAACAAACCAAACTGCATAAGATGACCGAAATTATTAAAATGGTATTTACCATATACTTTCGTATTTTAAAGAATGATCCCACTTCGCGAGTGTTGAGTGCCATTTTAGAAGGATTGGCCGAGTAAGTGTTAATCAAAAAGTAGACTCGATTTCAGTATTTCAAAATTGGTTTTCTATTCCCTAGGTTTGCCCATGTTATTAATTTGGAGTTCTTTGCCGATCTTATTGATGTTCTAAATCGCATTCTGGAGGATCAACCTGAACTGGGTTATCGTGAACAATTACATTGCATTCAAACGATTTTCGTTATTCTGTCCGGCCAGGGTGAAGTCTTGAACATTGATCCCATACGATTCTATCAGCACTTTTATCGGAATATGCTCGTTGTGAATGCGGGTAAAAATCATGAAGACTTCTCCATTATACTGCGAACTTTGGATGAAGTTCTGGTCAAGCGCAGGCGTAATATGAGCCAACAGCGTCTGATGGCATTTGTCAAGCGACTGCTGACCGGAAGTTTACATCTACTTCATCATGGCGCTCTGGCCACATTGGGAACTATTAAGCAAACCTTTCAGCTTACCTCAGTCTTGGATGCTTTGCTTGATACGGATGCGAGTATTGGGTCAGGACGTTATGATCCTGAATTGGAAGATCCTGAATATTGCAATGCGGCTAGTACGGCTCTTTATGAGTTGTCTCTGCTGATGCGTCACTATCATCCCACAGTGCGCAGAATGGCCAATCATATTGCTAATGGTGTCCCAGCTTCTGGTGAAGGAGCACTGCCCACTGAAATTGGCAAACTGTAAGTGGTGTTTCCCCCAAAAACTATAAACTTCTTTTACAACTGTTTTTTTGCCCCTCAGGAATGCACATGAGCTATTTGCTCAATATGACAGCACCCAAATGGCCTTTAATCCAACCATACCATTACCAAAATCGGGTGAACCCAAACTAAAACGAGGTAAAGAAATGTATCTGCAGCCTGACTTTAAACAGGAATATAAGAAATTGTTAAAAGATGCCAAAGTTAAGACATCGAAACAAGGTTTGCAGTTGGATTTTCTAAGCGCGCTGAAATAAAGTTAAAAAGTAAATCATAATAACCCATGTTGTATAATTTAGAATGGACCGATCCAGCAGCTAGCTTTATCCAATATTAAAAAAGGGAAACCAACTTGAATCCAAGTTAAACTCGAAATGGTTTATACATATATTTATATAAAAGAAGAATTGGTGGAAATTATATACTAACTAATACAAGAAGAGATTATGTGTGTGTGTTTGGAGCTCCTAACGTGGAAGATGCAAGAAATAAGATCGGGTAGCAATATTCATTCTATGGATCAAGCTGAAGTTGTGCCGCTTACTCGAAGACGTTGTCCAGCATTAGCCGGTGGCAGATATTCTCGATTGCCAGTCGGCACGACAGATTGCTGCAATTGCTGTTGCGGTTGCTGGACAAATCCCCCGACTGTTCGTTGTTGCGGCTGTTGTTGTTCACTGGGCAGTTGGACACCAGCGGCTGTGGCAGCTAATAAACCAACTGCAGCATTCGATGGGGTCAAACGATTTGAAGCTCCAGGACGTATCACAGATGCGGCACCGTAAGGAGACTGCGATGATTGTATGGTGGCCGCCGGAGTCGGGGAGGCAAATGAATTGCGGCCTGTTGCAGCGGGAAGCTGCGATCCAATAAAACCTGTCGGAGCGGCAGTTACTGCACCAGCTCCAGATCTATAGTTTTGACCACCTGTAGCTCGTTCCGAATAGTCATAGATATAGGCATTGTTCGCATACAGATTTGGAGCCGAAATACAATCATATTGATTCCACCAGACGCAAACCAATGTCTCCTGACTGAACACTGTGCCATTGGGGCAGAGGAAGGAGTAAGTACGATTTAGTGCGCAGATATGAAAGACCTGACACTGGGCTTCAATATCAGCGTAATATCCGGGCAAAGCCTGTTGTGAGCAATCGAAATTGGTTCGTGGCACTTGAGCATAAATGGGATAGTCCACACCCGGCACACCGGGAATGGCTGAATAGTCGCCCTCATTGTCGGAGTAGTCGGGTTGTTCGCCAATGGGAGTGGTTCCAGGATTACGTGCTATCGCTCCATACTGGCTGGGCTGCGGTCCATAGGGCCCACTACGCGAAACTGATGAAATGGCCGGCGGCGAAGGCTGCGGCCTTCGACTTGTGTTTGCAACTGGAATGGAGGCAGGTGCTCCAAATGCAGTTGTCGCCTGACCACTGGGTGTAAAACCCACAGCGGGGGATGGATATAAGCCCGCCCCATAGGCTGTGGTGGCTGGTGAATCTGGGCCTGTGGCTGCCGCCGCGGTTGGGTAGACTATTGGAGCACTGCCTGGTGAGGCTAAACGACCGCCAGCCGTGACCCCGCCAGTATTGGTCAGATCTGGGCGAACGTAGTTGTAACCAGACTGTGCCTAAAAAGGAAATAAAAGTTTAAAAAAAAATACTTTCAAGTCGAATCCCTCGGGCTTACCTGGACTTGCACTTGACCTGCACTTCCGCTCCACAGCAGGAACAGCACTGGAATAAACGTATGCGAGCACATTAAAATATATATATTTTCAAACCGAAATCTATGGAATATCTTTGGTCCGTCTAAAGTGGTCTAGTCGACGATTTGAATCGTAATGAACCAATCTCATCGCATCGACAGCAAAAAGACTTGGGCCTACAATTGTTTTAAGGCCAAGTACAGACACACACACATCTATCTATTCTGTGGCTGTTGTCTGACTAAGTTTGATTCTTGGCTCTGATAGCACGCGTGACTTGAAGGGAGGCGGACGAGCGGTTCTGCATTCGCGATCTTTATTTATCAGTTTCCTAAACGAGAAGCACCCGGCTAACACTGGAGCGGGATTTATTATCATTTTAGTTCACAAAACTTAAGATGAATATTGTAACGTATATATGGTTTAATAGATGGGACTTGATTAAGAACAAGCACTTTTGCCCTCTTTTAGAAGTGATGTGGTAGACTTCTTGTTCTCCATTTTTGCCCCACTGTGCTGGGGCAATTGGCAGCAATTGCAACGCACTACAAACATCGAATAACGCATTGCATCGTAAATATGCAAGGTAGCAAAAACTTAGACAGACAAGACGCCCTCCCTAGAAAAGGAAGTGCCTAATAATAATGAGGCAGTTGCGCTGGACTGGCTTCTCTCTTTCTATATCTCTGAGTCTGCCCTCATCCCACCTCTAAGCGACCCTGAATGATTGTTGGCCAACAGCAGCAGCAGCAGCAGCAGCAGTCTAAGAAGAACAAAAATAACAAAGCCAACTCACCTGCCAAGGTACTAAAGCAATATTGAAATTGCTTCATTTTCAAAAACTTGGAAAATTAGTCCTTTTGCTTTTTAAGTTGTATTAATCCTTTTTACTATTTCCACTGGTCGACAAGACAACAATTCGTTGCCAACTGCAAACTGACTTCAATGAGCTATAGAAATTTATACCAAAATTGCAAACCGATGCTAAAAGCGCAGTTGCATCTTTACGATATTTATGTGTCAGCTGGTTCGAACCAGAGACAGAGGCAGAGGCTGAGACAAGAGACCCAGAGACAGACCCAGTCCCAGACTCAAACACAAGCTTCAGTTAGTTTTGTCTTGCTGATTTATGACACTGAATTATCCCATTGTCAGAATTACATATATCACCGAGAGAGCCGAGAACCTATCGTCGGATCACCCTAAACAATATAACTAGAATGTAATTTAATTAAATATTATTGGCCAATTCAAGTGCAATCTGATTTTGTTTTTGTAATTCGCCCTTGAGCATGACGTTCTAACTTTTGTCTGTCGGTTGGAAAATGACAAAAATATTTAAATTTCGCCTGATTACATGTGCATTTTATGGCCATTTGCCTCTTCTTTGTATTGGCCTTCTTCAAATGGGGCGTTTTGAAAAGATTTATAGATTGAAGCCATCCAACTTGACAATTCATTTTGTGTCAAGGATTCTATAATAGACTACATTATTTGTGAATAGTTTTAGTTAGATCACACATTAACTTTGAATAAAATTATAATTTCTTGAACCATTTATGTTTATGAAATTCACAAGAATAAAGAAACATTTCTGTCATAATTTTAATTTATGGCATCGCTTTAGAATAATATTTTTCTCAGACTTTTTCCAAAACGATGAACCGAAATTCCTAACATGTGCCTCACAAATGTATGTAAAATTATACGTTTACTTATATGCTAAGTTGTTGAGTTTTTAAATTGAGACTTTTTAGTCGAAAAAATATATTTGCAGTCTCTAAAAATTAAATTTTTCAGTTGGACATGTCAAATTATACTCTAGGATATAAGACATATAGCACTATATACATGATTCTTGTGGCACATTTTTAATTCACAATTCTTTGACACAAAATGACCACCTCAATTTTTTTTTTTAATATTATTAAAACTTTAAATTCATTAATGTATTGTATATTAAGGAGAACGAATTAAATTCCAATAGGCTTGATCATTAAATAATTCATTCACTCATTCGAGATATTGCGTAGTAGCCCTTCCATCCACAATATATATATTTTTTTGCTTGATTTTATTTGTTGATCAATAAAACAAAATACCATAAAATTGTCCTAAAAAGACGGCGTATTTTATTAGCGATTTTCCGGCTGTAAAAAGATTTGTAAAATTGGAAATATATTCATTTAACAACTCTTTTAACTTTACCTCGCCCTTTTCGATTTTTGCAATTTTTTTTTACATGATGTATTTAAGGGTTAGGGAATGGAAGGATGAATTATTGACTAAGAATATCCACTACCGATAGAAAAGTGTGATCTTTGGAGCCGATTTCAGCAGAGTAGAGCCGATTTCCGAATACACTAAAAACCTGATAAAATTTATGACACAGCGCATTGTTATCAATTAAAAGAAAATAAAGATTTTAGATTAGACTATACATTTGAAAAACTTAGATAATTAATTTTCTTCTTTAAATCTTCTAAAAAGCTGGTTTTCAAAGAGTCAGATTGTTTTATTTTTTAAGTTTTCAGAGACATTTTGAGATCAATTGTATCTACTTTCCTTTAAAGTTTCCCGTGTCACATGAACTTTATGTCTCTTAATGTATCCAAGGAAAAAACTTTAATTAATAGGCGATTCTAATAAGAAAACATATGTTCGAGGTAGATTATTATTTAATTATGTTTTATTCATGTAATTTATTTAAATTTAAATAAATATTTACAAAAAAAGAGTAAAAAGTAGGTGTTCAGTGGCAAAGTAAGAGAGATATAGAACTCCCATATGATAATTGTCGGATACTGAAAGTATTAAAACTAACGATATGAAACTAATTTGAAAACAATCTCGATTATACCATCATTATATAATACGTATGTATAATAGATCAACCAAGCTAAAACTGTAACTTGGAGGCAGAGAGGGGATTTTCTTTTTCATTTTGGGAAGGGATCGAGTATTTCTTTTCGTTTGACATATTTACAAGCTAAAGTAGTGGCAAAACAAATTGCATTGGCTAAAAGATATTACAATTACAACAAAAGGGCAAAACGGCAGGAAGTACATGCATCGAAGGACATTTAATCTAACTGCAAACAGGAAGACAGGAAGTACAAGAAGAAGATGGAGAAGAGAGTTGACTAAAAGTTAGGCTTGATGCTGCTTCTGTGACACTATCGAATTGTGAAGTGTGTCCTTCGTGTCCTTGCAGCTTAAAGTTACGCACTTTGTTTTTTGTTATGAACCGTTAGGAACCCATTTGGATTATCTATCGCCTAGTGCTAAACTTCGACGCCAGCGAATATAATGACTTGAGCAGCTCCAAGGCCCGACGATCCGAATTGGTTGCGGAGAGAGAATCGGAGCCTCCCCCTGAGCGAGATGGGGAAGCCACTGTCGAAGTTGTTGTGATAGAGGAGTCATCATCGATATCCTGGACATGAATTTCAAATTTAGTTGTCTCCTCAAAACTACCCGACGGACTGATGGTGGTCGAGCCAACGAGAGGCAAGTCTGTGGTGGTTATATAGCCGGGAGTGCTTGTGGTAAAGGAGTCTCCACCCCTTCGGTAAGTTGTTACCGGAATACGTGTTGTCGTTGTGGCTAATCTCTGTCGTGAGGATTTTGGCACTTTACTATCGATGTCAATAAGAGCATTTAGCAGATGTTTCCTTGATCTCTCCAGAGCCTGTCCATTGTGATCATCACAGGTTTGGATGAGCAGAAGCAGCAGACTCAATACCTGACGATCGTGCTCTGCCTTGGCCATTACATTTCGCAGATGCAGTGCCTCCTGTTCGTTTAGGCCACCAAAGAGCTTATTAGCTATTCTCTGCAGGCCACTGCTCGAAGGCAAGGCATCTCTGGGTATATCATAGCTACGGAAAATATCCTCCCACTCGTATTTGGAGGGGGTGGAAGTTGTGGTGCTGTGCCTAGACTGATAAGTAAACGGCGTGCTTGTCGTTGAGGTGGTTAACCTTTGTTCCTTCATCAGACCGTCATTGATGGTCAGTGGGTCCAAGAAATCCGTTTGTGATTTCAATGACCAAGGATTCTCTGTGGGCTTATGGGTGGTTATCAGTTTCTGTGGCTTGGCATCCTTTAGCAGGTCGTTGCGGGATTTAATAAACGATTGCGTCTGCTGCTGCTGCAGGAACTCGTCACCCTCACCCGAGTCTGGACTGGGTGGCGATAACTCAGCCGAGAGCTCCAATTCCAGTTCGTTTCCTCGATTTGTGGTTATATCGTTGCCAGTGATCGTGGTGGTGCTGGTGATAAAGTCAGGCTCTGCTGTGGTGGTCGAGTCAAATGTGTGATTTATTTCCTTTGCTATGCTCGACGGAGTCGTCGACTCTGGCAGAGATTTGGTTGGCAAATAATATTTGGCTGTGCCAGCACTGAAGAGAGACGAATCTGTGGTGGTCACCACTTCGAAATTGGGTGTCATTTGTGGTGGTTCTGTTGGTCGTGCCTGAGCAGCTAGTTCAGCCCGGAAGTTAGTGGGATTATCGAGATAGCTGGTAAGAGCATTGGAGAAGATCTGGGCTATTTTACGTGACTCGGGCTGCTCGGCCAGTGATGCTATGGTCGAGCCAGTGCTGCCAATTTGTGGGAACTGCTGATACTTATCAGTGCCGTCAGTTTTTTGTGTCTGATTGGAGAGCAATCCCTCACTGATGTCGGCTTTGCCCTGATCTCTGCCCTGCGGTGATTTCAGACCGAACAGATTGCTGTATTTCTGGACAGTTTGAGGTCTTAACAGGCTATGCTTAATATCATCGGCATTCTCACTGATGGCTGGAGGCTGCTCCGAGGTGGTTAATATGGCTGTGGTATCTGACGGTTTGACGGTGGGCAGCGGAGGAAGTGCTGCGATTGTGGGAGGTTTCACCGAAAGTTTGGTTTTCAGACCATTCTTTTCGGGCTTTTCCGCATTTTTCAGGGCATTACCGGTGTCGTTATGCTCCTGGGCGAAATACTTGGCCAACGAGACCAAGGCATCTGGGCCAGAAGAAGGGGGAATTTCCAAACCCGCCCTGGCTGGCTGTGCCGCCTGCCCAGTAAGCTCCACATCTTCGAATTGATCTTTGAGTAGATTCATAGTCTTAAGCATATCCTGAACATTGCGGTAAACCGATTCTTCCTTTACAGGATTAGGGGCAAAGAGTAAAACATCTCCTCCAGCGGCTGCTGCGGCATTTCCTCGAGGGGCAATGCCGCTTTTGGGCAGATAAGTGGGTCCACTGCTTGTTGCTGGAACTGCTGTGGTTGGCAAATATTCCCGACTCTCTGTGGGCTTACGAAACTCGCCGGAGCTGGCCACATCATAGTGATGACGCATTCCAATAACCACGGGCTTAAACGATGTATTATCCAAATCCAGGCTGGCAGAAGCTGTGGGCTTCACCTTCGGCAATGACTCGAGTAGAAAACTGGAGCCAGAGGCACCAAACCGGTTGGGATTAGGTGTGGTTGCTTGTCCCCCCTTTATATAATTAAGTTTTCCCTCGGTGGCTTTGGATTTGCTGACGCTGGGCACTGTGGGCGTGTAGAAGGGAGTGGATTTGCTTGGCTCTAGGCGGCGGGGTGTGGTGTGTTGAATGCTGCGTGTGGAGGAATGGGCCTCAAAGAACTCCAACTTGTCCTTCTCCTTTTCCTTCTCTCTCTCCTTCTCCTTACTCGACTCTTCATTTGGCAGTTCCTTATAGCGCTGCTGACCTCTTTGACCGTTTCGGGCACGCTCTGTGGACTCAACTCGTGGCAAGCCAATACGCTCCTGGGAATTTCTGCTACGCAGAGGCTTAACCACCGAACCAGATCCCTCATCGTGGCTATTGGCATTATGTCCATTGCCACCGTTAGCACCGCCATTTCGCCTCTTGCCCGAACCACTGACAAATGACGAGCTCTCTGCTGTTATCTGGGTCTCCTGATCGTTGCTATTGTTATCCAGAACTGGCAGAACTTTGCGTTGCTTCTCACCCGAGACATCGTCAAAGTCCACAGTCTCCACCGATGAGGGTACTACATCTTCAGTAGAATCAATTCGCCTATCGGATTTTCCACGTGATCCAGAGCTACCAGGCGATCCGGATCTTCCTTGACCAGCAACTTTAGGTTTGATATTTAATCCTCCACCCACAATATTAAAGCCTTGTACTGGCACCGAAGGACGCACTCGATGGACTCGTTGCTTGTTGAGGATTTCAGCACTTTCAGCATAGTAGCCAGATGAGCCCAGACAATTCACCTTGAACCACCAATCGCAGGTGAGTTCACTTTGTTGGAAAATTGTACCATTTGGACAGAGGAACGAAATCTTGCGCCCCTCTTCACAGATATGAAAGACCTGCAACAAAATTCGTAAAGTTAATTGAGGGAATTTTGATTTTCTTCTTAGGCATCTGTCACCTGACAATCCGTTTCCATGTCGGCAAAATAACCATTGCCATATGAACGACAACTGAATGATGTTTTGGGTATGCGTGGATAGATGGGAAAATCTATGCCAGGTCGTCCCACGACACCTTGATACACTTCGTAGTCCACATCCTCATCAGAGGCACGTTTCTTCAGATGATGTTTGTGCTCGTTGCAATTTGTATGCGTCTCGTAGCGCTCCTCCTCGAATTGTGTGGCCCCCGTTTGCTTGGCCAATATTCGTGCTGGAGTGCGATACTATAACAAAAAGGAACTATTTTGGTATAATTAATCAATGGAAAATCGAATTGCACACTCACTTTGCCCTCTGCATTTGTATAGCCTAGAAATGCCAGTACGATTATCGCTGAAAAAATTAAATAACAAATGATTAGTCAAATAAGTCAAACCGTTTAACATACCCTTACAGTCATTAACTAACTACATTCTATTACTTTAATCCTCTGCCTTAGCACGTCACACAAACTAAAATATGTCTGATACTAAAACACTTAACGAATCTTAAATTTAGCTAAAATCATTTACTAATTTATTCATCTCGACCTGGTCATGAACTGGCAGCAGATATTATAAATAATAATGTTGTTTAACTATTTCTCTCAAGGATATTGTGGTATAATCAGACTGAATATGTTACAAGCTTCAACAAGAAGCTGAAAGCTTCAGTTACTCAGAATCACACTAATTTGTTCAGTTAATTTATTTATTATTGTTTGTTGTTGTTTTCTGAGATCCCTGATTAGTTCTTATACTTTTGTGAAAGGATGTAGGAGCGGTGATCGAAAGTTTTACAGGATTAAATCATTTCCCACTCTACGAATCCATATTGAGAAATTTATAAAAATAAATTATTTGGCAATTGAGTAAGTGAGATACTCAATGAAGAAATTCGATCTGTTCACTCCCTCATAAACGAACCAACAACTATTAGATATAGATAGACGAACCCTGGGCAATTAAGCATTCACATTGTTTCAACTAAAAAAAAAGTACATAGTAGTAGATAAATTTACAAAGTATTTTCATTGTAGAAAAAAGTCAGCTAAGAATCTGTGGTCGTCCTTTAAATTGTTGAAAGTCTTAAAACTATCACAAAACATTAATTTAATTTCAATTTATATTATCCAAATAATTCGCTACAATTTCTCATAGATAAATTTATTTACGAAATTCATTTGCCCTTGACCTTGTACGATTCATAATAGATTTCACTTGATATTTTCCCATAATCCATCTCATCTAACGGGTCACAGTCTCTCGCTCTCTTGACAACCCAACTGCGTCAAGTTGACGCATTTGCCGCATGCGTACGAATAGCCGGATCAGATTGGCGTGGGCGCAATGGCTTTAAGATGGCGTTAATGTGCCTTTGTTTTTTCTCTTCTTGCGTTTTTGTCTTTTAGCCGGTTGCGTGAGTTGTTTGGCGTGCGACAAAACGAGAAAAAAAAGTGAGGCCGAAAGCTGCGGGTTTTTTCTTATATATCTTTGGCTATAGACTAATGGAGGATGTCTGGATGGAAGACCGCAATTGGCCGTCAAATAGTTAACTTCAATTAATCAAATAAAATCAGCAAAAAAATGAAATTTCTTTTGACCCAACTGTAAGCCTAATTATGCGGCTGCCACAAATTAAGTTGGCAGACCTACTTGCCCCTGTCCCAGCACCCAGCTCCCAGCCCACCCGTTGATCTGGTCACGATCTGTGGGTTTCTGGTCGAGCCTAACGGCAAATTGGTAATCCAGCTTATGGCTTTTCTTTAAGCTGTTGCCAATCAGCGGTTATAAATTATAGTCAATTGTTTAATTTCACAAAGCACCAACACCCTGTGCGTGTGTGTGTGTGTGAATCTTCATGAATTGTATTTATATTATACCCTGTAAACGAAAGGTGGATACCATTTAATTAACTCCAACATGAATCTGCATAAATTGGTTAAAAGCGACAATAGGACAGGCAAAACATCTTTATCTAGTAATTTGTTCGTTGTTTTTATATTTTTTGCCATACTAAGCAAAGTAAAAGGTATCAAAAAGTTCATAGTCCTACATATCGTTTGAAATTTTTTAATTTAATTTAATTTTTTTATTTCTCATTTTTATTTTTGGTTATCCATGGTGATTCATTTAATCACGGTGATTATGCTGCTGCAGCAAGTGGACCTTGAGTGGCATTTTTTGTGGTTATTTGTTTATTGAATAACCTCCTAGCATCTGAATATACTCATATAGATGTAAATGTGACTGTTGATGTGGATGTGGCTATGGTGTCATCTTCATCTAATGTCCCCTGTTTAAGTTGTAGTTCATCAGCAAGAGCTTAGTTTTCTTTCTTGCTCTTTGTACATTTTAATTGTTTTTATGGTTTTAAAATTTAATTATTGCAAGTGGTTTTCGGTTTTGGGGCCCGTCCGGAGGTCAGTTAACCTGTCAGTTAAGTCTCTGCCAATGAGTTGCCAATGGCAAGTAATTTGGCAACGTCTTGCACTTCAAATGGGGCGGGGAAGGGGTTGGGGGAAAACGTCAAGGTCTACAAGTAATGAATCCACAGCAATAGTAAAAAGAACAAGAATCGAAAGAGATAATGATGGTGCTGATGGTTCTAAGCAAACAAAGAAACTAAAGAAGAATCACTTTAATTGCGCGAAATTTCATTGGCGGCTCATTAAGCATACAAAGGAAAAGCAATTTTGTAGCGAGAAAAGCAATTTCGTCTTAAGATGGTTCAGTCAACTCAACTGGGGTCTGTTTTCTATAAAAATTATAAAGAAAAGGTTTAAAAGAAAAATGTTAAAAGGGAAGCGCCCCTTAACTGGCTTCAGTTAGATTTTATGGCTTATTATTTCTCAATTTTCCTTTAATTATTTAGCTAAATTAAATAGAAAAAATTAAATATTTAATTTGAAACTTACCACATAGCAAACTGAATTGTGTCCATCGCATTTTGTTACCCAAATTGCCTTAAAGTAAACAAAAGAAAAAGTTGTTGCTTAGATTAAAAAAATTATGAATATTTATTGCACAAACTCGTGGGATGCCAAAAATGAACAACGAACGAACAAAAAAAAAAAAAACAAAAACAAATAAGAAACACACAATAATTATGGCCAAAAACACAGCACAGCCACAGCCACCATCAGGTACCTCTAGTACACGTACAGGGCAAGTCTCAACATAGATTAAGTAATAGAAATTATACAGAGAGGAAAAGACAAAAACAAAAACAAGAAACAATAATAAATTGAAGACAGCAGAGCGCCAAGTTGTCAATGCACTTCGCATTGAATTACATAATTGAAAAGACGTCGACAGATGGCTAAGGCAAGACAAACGAAGTCTTCTGATTTGTATATTATATGTAGATGTACCCACAGGGCGTATGAGCAATAAATTATTCAATTGACCAAAAAGGAAAGAAGAGACCAGAGGTAAAAGTTGATAAAGGAACCAAAGCAGCAGCAGCTGCTTTCAGTCAGTCAGTAAGTCATTCAGTAAATCAGTCAGTCAGTCAGTCAGTAAGTCAGTCATTCCATTCACTTTGGCCATATTCCTCGTTTCCGTCAGTTCGTTTACTGCAGCTGCTGTTGTTGTTGTTCCCGTAGTTTCTGCGTATTTTGCATAATTCCATATAATTGTTTGGACAATTTTTCTCTTTCTTGCAACGACAAACAAACAATATCAAGTTGGCACCAGCCGACAACCGGCTTGTGGCATAGTAAAGGCAATTCTTAACATCAGTCAAGATGCCACACTTAAGACACCCTCTACTAGAAAAAGGGCCAAGTCGTATAAGAATTATTAACACATCAAGTTCATGTCAATCACCTCTTAAAATGTTGGTCTTCAAGCCAATCGCTTAATTCTAATTGTAAATCTGTGAAAACTCCTTATACATTTCATTAAAGTTTAATGATTAAACCGATACGGGGTATGCAAATTATTTTCTAGTTGTTTCGTAATTTTTATCTTTTGTTTGCATTTTCAATAACAATGCGAATCGAACAGAAAAGCAAAAAAAACTCTAAAGTTATTTAATGTCCAAATAAATTAAAATAAAAAGATAGGGATGACGGAGTGGGGTGGTGGTGAGGTGGTATATACTGCTTCAACAGCAGCTTTTTTTTCTTCTTCTTCTTCTCCTTTTATGCATTGTTCTTCTCTCTGGCTTGAAATTTTTGTTTTGTGTTTTGTTAAATTATTTAAATTAGTTGATTGCCTTGGTTAAATTGAGTTTTCGCCTAAAATATTCTCACACCCAAAATTTCAATTTCATCATCAAAAAAAACGGGGGGAAAAATTACTCTGTTGTAATGGCATTGCAAATGACCCGATATCAAGCTAACACCAAGCACAAAAGACAAATTTCATGAATAAATGGAAATTTTTAATAAACATTATTAACCAAACATTGGTTTAAAGTTCAAGAGCCATTTACTGACACTTTGAGTTTGTTGTGTTTGGATTTCTTTTTCATTCACGTTTTGCAATTTGCCATTTGCGAATTGCGATTTGAGTTTTTGTCATTGCCAAGGTTCTTTTATAGCGACGATTCGAATCAATTTGCAACTGAGCAAATTGATTACTAAACTTAATCGATGACATCTTTGAAAGAAAGACAATGAAAAGAGAAGAGTAATAAATAATCAATGTGTTTTTTAATAACAATGCTTAAAATGGTTTTTAGTTGAATCAACTAAGAATGAATCCATTAGTCCATACAATTTATGTACTTTCTAAAGTCTATCAAAAAATAAGAGAAAGTTTTTAGAAATTCTCAACACAATACAAAATGTGAACTTGCCAATAAATAACTGTTGGTCAAGGATTTTTGCTTCATGTATTAAAAGAGGGTTTTTGTCTTGATAGAAGGTTTTCTAATTAATAAAATGACTAAATGGAATATTCCGGCTAATCCATTACTTTAAGCCTCATAATGCCATATAATAATTATCATTAAAATTTCCGTATTTCTAAACGATTCAAATGCTTCCTACTAGAAAATGGTTGTCTTAATTTTATTACCAATATTATTTGTATATCGCTGGTCATGCCAACGACATTATATTAATCATTTAAGTTAGAAAATTCAAACACTATAATCACAAGAAAGAAAGATGACACAAAAACGAAAAGAAAAATATCAACTTCAACAATGACAAATAAGGAAGTCAAGAGTTATGCTGCTGAATGATTATCAAAGGCGCAACGGTGAAAAAAATCAACAAAAAATGTCAACTGCAAGCCACGGGCCATGGCAACAGCTCGACACTAACAGCAGGTGGCAAAAACAATTGGCAACAAGAAAAAAAACCGCCAACAACAATAAAAATACAAATAATAATAAGCTAGCGCCAAGTCAACGTGTTGGACCTGAGGTTGCAGTTTTTCCTTGGAGAGGGTCTACATCAAACGCTTTTTGGTTCCGCCTTTAACACATACCGACAACTGGGAGACAGACAGGTGGGGGAGACAAAGAGAAGGCAACAGAGAAAGAAAGAGGGATTGAAGATGGGCACAGGATGACAACAGTTGAGTTCGATGGTTGGATGCTTGAAGAGATTGCCTGGTTCATCGCCGTACTCAAGGTATGTATGTATCTTGACTGCCTCTGACTGTCTGTCTGCTCAAATCGTTTTAACCTTTTTGTCAAGTTGCCGCTTAACCTTTACCGGTTACATGAAGGAAGCATTCGATGGATGCTTTAGTTGGTGTTGAAACAAAAACTAAGGCAACCCCTTTATCTTTACCCACAAAAACAAAATAGAAAAAAAAATACCACAGTTTAACCGTATGCCAACCACATGTCGTATACGTGTTATTTGTAAGTTTGATTTATTTACTTAAGTCGAGTTTCTTCTTCTGGCTTTTGTTATCTATCGTGGTTGTTATGTTGAACCTTTTTGTGTGGCCTTCTGGGTTAAGTTTTACCGCTTAAGAAGCACAACAATTTCACCTTTATATGAAAAATGCATGTGAAATTTGTGCACTTCTCTGCTTGATTATGAAATGGCAAAAACACACACAGAGCCAGGCTTGTCCATTGGCAACAGGAATCACCACAGTTGGGAGAGGAAAAATTGCATAAAAAAAAAAACTTTGGCCGCATCTTCAAAAAACGAAACTTGATTTGGGTTTGGTGATAGTTTTTTTTCTGGCTTTTTTTAGCCATTGCAGGTGCGGTTTTTGTTTGTTATAATGTTTCTGTATAAGTAAGTTTTAATAAATAAATATATATTTAGTCATTTGCCTAATGGTGGGAGAGAAATTTTACTTGATAAGCCGGCAATTTCTCATCAAAGATAAAATGCGAAAAGGTTAGACTCAAAGAAAGCTTACAAACTGACGGAGATTGTGAATACATCAACGATTTGAAACCAATTTTAATAGATACGCTAAAGAGTTAATAAAGTTTAAAAAACAAAGATTCTTGAAAATATTGCAAACAATTGGGAATCAGCATTTGCTATAATAAGTACGCATTTTTGATTCAATAATGATTGCGAACACGATAAAAAAAATAATTGTCTGTTGTTTTTTTCTAGATTTTGATTGCAAAAACCATAAAAAATGTGTTGGATATTTATATTTACTCATGAGATAATGCTTTTATTCAACTTTTGTTTATTCCAATACAGCAAATTAAATCAAGTTTGTTTTTTAAGTCTTTTGATTATACACATGAGAAAAAAATCAGGTTTCTTTATATGCTCATTGATCTTTTTATGGATCATTATTTTTTTCGAAACCAAATAAATATTAATAAAGAGAAATGGGATAGGCGTTAACTCAACTCTAATAGAACTGGCTGAAAATGACAGAGCGAAAAAACATTACAGAAGCATTCGGTTATGACCAAGTTATGAATGGCAAAGCAAAACTATAATTATCCAAGTACTATATGGTAGGTTTAAACCCTTGTTATACATATATAACCTTTATGGGATCTGGCTTGGTAAACAAAATGCTGAAATAACAAACTCATCCAAGTTATAATTAAGTAGCATATAAAGTAGCTGGAAGAGGCTGAGGTTAACAAATGAAAATGGAAATGGAAATGAAAATGGAACTGCCCCCTCGAGGCAGCTCTTGCATGAAGAATTCCTGAAGCGCAAAGCCGCAAACAAAACGAACACATAAAAAAGTCAAAATCATCTTGCACATTTAACGCCAAATATTTAGTTTGCTCTTTTACAAATCGGTAGACAAAATAACTCAATGGGCGGTCTCTATCTTCATTTGGTTGGACATGGTTTCAAGTGTGAACCCAGTTGACAGCGGGACTACCACGAAGCGTTAAAAAGGCAGGCCAAAATAATACACAAAAACAGAAACCTAGCATCGAAAAAAATTGGAATTCAAATTGCAAATGAGTAGACAAACAAACAAAAACATTGCCACGGAAATGCACAAGAATTCTTAACGAAAATTGTATCAAAAAAACTAAAACACCCAAAAAAACAGTTAAAAAAACATTTGCCTATTGCATTTGACCTCAAAATCTATTAGCACGTCGAACTCTGGCGGCTATGTAAATGCAATCAGTTTTAGTTACCCGCCCCCCTTTGGGCTATGTATTCATGTACTTAATGTCCGAAAAAGAAAAAAAACTGTGAAGTTGCCTCAAAGTTGTACTACAAGTGGCAGCAACAGCAACAACAATAACTGCCATAAAAACTGTCTGAGTGTCTGTCTCTCTGTTTTGTCTGTTTGTCTGTCTGTCCGTCTGCATCTTCAGCACGTAGGTCAACGCATAGTTGCCATCATGTCTGGCTTTTGGGTGCCTTTTGCTTGTATCTTCAGACACCAATCTCCGCTGCTCCCCGTCTTCTAGTTCCACCAACAACAACAACAACAAAACTTAAGATACTATAAGAAAAAAACAAAAGTTTTGTTATTGCAAAATTTACGTGGTTTTTGGGCTTGTCTAATGCATATTCACACTTTAGTTGGAGGTTCTTCACATGAACTTTTCATAAGCCTCTTCTTCTCTTCCATCTGGTGGATAATTACTTGATGCAGATACTAAAATTTTTAATTAAAAATACTTGCAAACTATACGAATATATGAATTTTTGTATATATGTCATTGGATAAATCAATTTCAGTGTTCTCAAAATGAATTCGATAAAAATAGCATCCGCAAAATCATCAAAATAAAACTTATTTTCCGGCTCCCAGTAAATTTTTTTAGATAAGTGAAATTCAAAATTTCCAAATCATTAATGAAAAATCGTATATTTTCATCCAATTTCCCTTATGAGTGTGTAAATTTAAATATTCTCTTAACTGCGCTCTTTTTAATTGGTTAACTTTTGTGTTACCTGAATCCAAATTGATCATTTAAAAAACCCATAATTAAATTATGCGAAAAATTAAAGTTTTTAATTTTTTTGTAGTTAAACAATTTATTTGTAATTTGGGAAAGTTTGAGCAAATACTCGCAAAAGTCACAATTAAGAGCTGAACACAACAAATGATGCTTATCTCTGGTTATGTGCCAATATGAAATATGCTTTTAATTGTTTGTTGTTTTTTGTTTGCTGCCAGAGAAGATTAAACACAGTGAATATTTGGTTAGGTGCATTGCCAAATATTTGGCTGTAAAGTAAAATAAACAGAAAATACTCCACAATGGAACTGGACTTTCAAAACAAACAAATTTGAAGCCTGGGAAAAAAGAGTTTTGGTTTGAGTTGATGCATTTTTAATGGCAGTTTTCGCACAATTCATTTTAAATGTTAAAACGCAAATTGCTGTGCGTTGAGCTTTTGTTTATAAATGCTTAACATTTTAATTTGGACTTGTGTGTTTGTGTTTTTTTTTTCTCTCTGCTCGATATATATATTTGCGCAAATAAAAAAATATATAGGTATGAATAGAGTAGTTTAGCCAAATGGCGACTGCTGTTTTGACTTTTAGGTAATTAATTTTAAAAATTAGCATAAATTTACGTGTGCTAAAGTTTTTTAACGCTTGATATCATCCAAGCGGGAAATATTTCAATAAAGATTTCAAATAAATTAATTAAGATTTATTATTGCGAATTTTTGTATTGCACTTGGAATTTGCTTTGAGATGCTTAAAATTAAAGTCAATTTATTTTTCCACTTATTATAGATCTTATAAGATAAATAATTAATTTAGATTGACATGCCAAAAAACAAATGAAATTATACATTTTTGCATTATTAAGTGCAAATTTTATTATTTATTGAGATAACAAACAAAAGCCGCAATATCAACGTTGAAAGTACAGACAAGTTTCCATTGATATGAGGCAATCTGCTCTGCCAAGCTCTAACGCGGCCGACAGGCAATTGCAGAAGCCAAACTAACAACAACAACAACAACAGCAACAAAAGAGTACCAAGCCGACGTCTGGCAATTAACAACTAATTGCTGTTGACTCTATTACCAGTTGCCGGTTGAGAGTTGCCTCAGTTGTCTGAAAATTGTTGCATTTTGCCATTGCATTTTGATTCTTTCTTTTGTTATTGTTCACTCTCGGTTTGGGTCAACTTTTCTTTTATATTTTCTTATCGCACTTATGGCATATTTATGTCACCTGGTTAAATAATCAGACTACTGTTGATTAATAATATAATTAGAAGCAACACACAATGAACCAAAATTTGTTTCTTTTGTGGCTTTTTATTCGGCACTTTTCCTCATCCTCATCCTCAACATCATCATCATCTTTTGATGGCCTTTTTATGATTATTCCCCGGTATCTCCCATTGCTTGAAGTCATTTTTTTATGCACTTTTGGCTTACATATAAACATGGATAGAGGGAGACATCTGAATGTATGTATGTAGGTATATGTGTTTGTATATCAAAATGAAGCTGCGAATTAGTCGCTTATTGTATGAAGTAATTGTTTCTTGTTGGTTTGGATTTTGCTGCTGTTACCCACGTAAATGAAAGTCACTCTTGATTTTTCATCTTTTCTTTTTTGTTTTGTTTTTGCTTTGTTATAATTTCGTTTCACATTGTTCGTTGTCTTTGTTTGTATTTTACGTTGTGTATCTGTGTGTGTGTGTGCCAGTAGCGGAAAATAACAAAAACTAAGCGGAAATTACATGGAAAATTAAATTTTCCAAAAACAATATTTCTTTGTAGGTTAAAGATTGAGTAATTGGAAAATAGGCTAAACAAAATAAAGTCATCAAATATCAATTATTTGCACTTTGTTAGTGAATTGTTGTAACTATATTAACATCAAATTTATGAAAAATAAGTATTTATCTCTTATTTTGAATAAGCCTCATGATAACTTTTTGTTTCCAACAACTTGAAACTTAATTCGAACTAATTTCTAATCAGATTCTGGTATAAAATTTTTATGAGATTCATAAAATGTTATCTTTGATTTTGTCAAAGAATTTGTTTCTAATTCCGGTCTCATTTCCATAAGGCAAAGGAATACCGATTCAGGCTCTTTTAAATTATGCTAATATTTTGAGTCTAAGCCAATGTTATTTGAGGGTTTCCTATAGTCTTAGATCGTTTGTATATTAATAATCGCTGGTTCGCAGTCTTTATTGTTATGCCTTGAGTAAAGCAATATTTTTATTATCTTGTCAATATTCTAACAATAAGTCGTATAATGATAAAACAACTATTTTTAACGTCAAATTTTAATCCGTTCAGGTCATAATCAATAACTACAAATGTTAGGATTTTTAAAAATCCTGTCAAACGATTGAAATTTCATTTTCTCAATATTAAGCCAGGTTTTTTTTTTTTGTAAATTTCTATACTTTTATTAGTAATCCGACTCCCATTGATGCTAATATAAATCTTGTTAGGCATTAATTTTCATTTAAATATAACGATTTTACATTCTGAATAATTTTTTTCTTTTCTGAAAGCTCAAAACGGAACATTATCAAAACAAAAGACTCAAGCAACGAACTTGACTTTGGCATAAATAAACGTATTTTTTTGCTTTGTAAGCGGCAACAAGTTTCCGAAACAACCAAAAACAAAACGAAGAATTAAAAATGAAACATGGTTATGATTGCTAAAAGCTCTTGTCATATTAATATTTTCTGTCTGCTTTGTGTTCACTTTTGGCTGCCTTCCTTTCAATTGTGCCTGATTCACATGAGTATAATGCCATAAGTCTGAGTGGAGCATATCAAGGAATTAAAGGCGGAATTATTTGTTTGATATTTCTTCATTTGATTTATTGATTTTAATGTTTTGAGTGTGGGGTAGGCGTTTCTAATTGGCTGTGTTGTTGAAATTTTAATTTTTGATATGGGATATGGCCAAATAAAATTTGTTGAAACTGTTGACTACTTAAGTAGTCATTGACAGGTTCAATAACGAATTGACAAATAGACAGCTGGGTAAAAGGAAGTATAGCCTACTTTAATCAAATAAAACACTACAAGGCATTAGGCACACTCTTCATTGATATCTATTAGTTCAATGATCCTTTTGCTATAATAACACATATTAGAATGATATCATCAGTTTAATTTTGGATCCTGATAAATCGTAACGAAAAGTTATGCTGACAAACAAGTTTGGGAATCGAAATATCTCCCAAAAAAATACTAACTGTAAAATAATAAATAATAAGAAACTTGTTTTCTAGCTTAGTCTTTTGTTGTTATTTATTTATCTTTCTTTTGTTGCTAAACGAATGTTTTTGCTTTTGTGGAATATCGATAATTGAGAGTTTAAAACTCTAGTTTTATTATTTGTTTGCTTAAATTTGTTTTTCCAGCTTGGCATTCATTTATTCATTCTTTTTTGTGGATTATTAGTCATTCACGTGGATATATAAATAACCATTGAATAAAGATCAAAATGTCAGCCCTAAAATGGCGGTAACATATCAGAGAACAGGCCATGGAGGTCAGTATATTGGCATGACATTTAGCCTTATGTCTTAGAGTCTCAGAGATGAAGTTGCTTTTGGCTTTTTAGTTGTCCACTAAAACCGAAAAAAAAACCGAAAACCCTCTCTACGCGCAATTCGCAACGCACGTGGCTTGATGAATGATTTTTGTCTTTGAATTTGCTTGTCTGCAATTGTAGAACCTCAGTCATGGCATTTAGTTGTATAATGAATATAATCATCATATTTTAAATCGTGAGGTAATTGAACAGTTTAACGCACGAAAACTGTTTAAAAAGATGCATCGACGAGGAAAACGATGTCACATCGTGAGAAATTAAGAAAATTTTAAAGACGCCCAAAACCAATATTAAATTGTTAAAATATTAAACTTCCATAAGACCTTATTCTTAAGGGATCTGCAGGAGCTTGCCAATATATGTATATATGTTTGAGTTAATTTTAATTTTCTTTAAATTTGACAAATTACAGAAGTTGTTTATCTTAATTTTTCTACCAAAACCAATTTTATTTTTACTTAGCATACATAGATACCAAAGCGAATCGAACTACTATAAATGTAAATAAAGTTCAAGTTCGTTGCTTAAGTCTTTTGTTTTGTTTTGGCTACCAAAAAAAAAAGTTGACAAATGATTTATATAGTACCAAAGTGCACACCGCTGACATTTGTTTAAAATGACAACTAAAAGCAAAAGAAAAACACAAATAGTGAATCAAAAACTAAAGGTGATGATTTTGTTAAATGTTGTTATTGCTTGTGTTGCTGCTGGTTCTTGCTGTTGTTTAGCTTGAGCAAGTTCTTTGTCAAAGTCGTCATAGCTAATAACAAAACAGAAGCAAGCAACACAAGCCACAACAGAAAACTAAGCTCTTACGCTTAGAATATGATGAAATCTTCATGATGAATAAAAAAACACGAGAGGAAAAAAAACACAGAAAACATGTACATTATTTACACTTCATTAATCACTAAAGATGGGTTACAAAAACAACAGCAGCAGCAGCAACAGCAACTACATACATCGACAACAACAACATCGGCGGCAACATCGGGCAACAGCTAAAGCAATTGTAAGGTTACTTGAGGCTTTCTGAAATGTATCTTTCGCATCTTTGAGATACTTTTACTTAAGCTCCAGCTATATCTTTTTAGACTCTGTCTTGGACTCTGGCTGGCTATGTCTGTCTCTGGCTCATTGGCTTTTCAGCGAAGCTCACGCAGCGGCTAGTTAACGCATCAACACTTGAATGAATACTGGATACTATAACAACAACAACATTAACAACAACAACAAGAAATACATCTGCAAAAGCAACATCAAGTCACAATCAGTTGAAGCTCCTTTTTTGGTGGGGGAGTGAGTATATTGTGTTGCTTTTGTTGCTTGAATGACTTTTTAATTTATTTGCCATTTCTTTCAGCATTTTGAACTTTTCTCTTTCTCTCTCCTGAACATCTGCAGACAATACCATCACCCACAACAACAACAGCAACAACAAGTAAGCAAAAATTATATTGTTACATTTTATTTTTCTTGCCTTTGGTTGCCCAGTAAACTTTAACCTCCTTTTACTTAGACAAGGAAAACACCTTCGCTTCGGCTTTTTGTGGGCTCTGTTTAATTTTTTTTTTTTTTTGTGTGAAAGACAACAGTTAAGTCACACATTTGGCCCAAATTTGTCTTTTCTTTCTTCCCTTACTACCGCCCTCCCACACTTTTTCCTTTTCTTCTTTTTCTTTTGTCTTACTATGTGCAACCTCTTGACATTTAACTTGGGCATTTCCTAACTTATTTTTCGCTGCACTACTTTCTGTGATTTTTTTTTCTTCTCCTTGTTGCTGTTGTTGTTTCATTGCAATTTGAAATTATCTAACCAAGAAAATGTTTAAGCAGCTGCAGCAATTCGAAATATTTTCGTCGGAATCCTTGAACCATTCTGAAACCCTCAATTTTGATCGAAGCTAACCGACAATTTTCAATTAATCATCAACGGCAGCAGCAGCCAGCATAAGAAAATTTCCTCAGGCGAATGCAAATTTTATAATTTGTTCAGAATCGAAAATTGATCAAAATTGTTAATTAATTTATTGTTTCTTTTTTTAGTTAATGAATTTTAAGAGCTATAGCATTTTAATTGTAATGGCTTTGAAGCGAATGAAAAATATAAATATAATTAAGTCGTTAAGTTTCTGTTTAAAATAAAAAACCTATGAGAAATAAAGGACAATAGAATCAAATTCATAATTATTCAGTTACTTAGTAATATGGAAATTTTGAGTTTTGATGGAATTTTGATAATGATTCTATTAAAAAGAAGACAAATTATATTGTTTGGTTTAGGGGGAAAATCATTTTAAATTTGACTAAATGCTTAATAAAAATAATTATCATTCAAAAAATATATTTAGACATGCAATTTAACTTGGATGATTACGTCACTTTAAAATGTGGATGATGTCGTTTAAGTTTAAATTGAAGAAAATTTGCATTTAAAATTACTTACAATAAGTGGTTAAAATATTTCAAGTTAGGCATCTTCTTTTTCAATTTGGAACCAAAGTTATAAAAACCATAAACATATATAAAACACATTGCACAATTTTTTTAATATAAAAACAAAAAAAAACCTTTCGAAAATTGATGTCTGAAGCCAGCATTTGCCTGCATATGTCCAGAAAACAGTAAGATAATAAAATTAAGTAGAAGCTGGTATGCCAATAAATCTAACAAGGCAACCGATGATGCTAAAGCTATTGCTCTTGGTGTTGGAGTTTTTTGTGAAAGGCAACAAATCGCCATGTAACCGACAACTAAGACACAATTTTTTGCTCATTCATGCGTATGAAATGCGTTTGGCATTTTGTTAAGGTGGCCAACCAGCAATGAGAAGATGTTAACGATGATCATGATGATGGAGGTTCGAATTGTTGATCACATTCACTCACCTTTAAGCAGAGGCAGTCGCATTGAATGTCAGTTTGTAGATCAGTAAGTTGGCAATTATAATTTAGCCAGCTGGGCAAGTAACTTCCTTTTTTCTGTACTTGTATATTTTTGTTTTTTTTTTAAATTTTGGTTTGGGTGCTTTCAATTTCGTGATTGAAGCGAACCAAAATTGTTGTTCGAAGAGTTGAAGTTTTCGTAGTTTATTTGAGTTTTGTTGCTGTGCCTAATCGTGAATATTAGTTATAATGTTGCTTTATCTTTATTTTACTTGTCGTTTTTTTTTCTACACAGAGACAGGGAGAGATAGAGAGAGGCAACTTTTTGGTTTTTAATGCACAAAACTCACGATTTATGCCAAACATACAAAATCACTTTAAGTTTAGCAAAAAAATTTAGGAATAAAAATAAATTGAGGAAACAAAGAATTATTTAAAATCTTAAAGTGATTTTGATGTCTTCAGCACAATTTGTTTTCAATAATCCATTAGTTGTTTCAACACATTTTTTGTTTATTATTTTGGTATATATTTTAAAAACAATTTTTTTATTTTAACTCCTTCAGCTCTTAAGATATTCTAAAGTCTCTGTAATTTCATTTGTTATGCGCTCGAATCCCTTTTTTTTTTTTATTTTTTTGGAACACAAAAAAAGTATAATCTTTTTTCTCTGATACACTTTAGATTTTATTTCATGTATATTGTGTTTAATTTGAATTTGTAGCACAATAAAATTCCTTTTGATTTTTACAAATATTGAAGAGCCAGACGGAAGAGCAGCAGAGAAGACGTCTTCACCCGTACGATATTCACATTTGAATGTTTCAATTGGCAAATGCGGCATCCAACTTTAGTAGTTGAGGCTGCCGAGATGGCAGCTCCAAAGACTCCAACACACAAAAAAAAAAAAAAAAGACAACAATAAAACAACAAAAATAACAACTCTTTTTGTTGTTGCTTTTGGTTTTGTTTGTTAGCGAAAACGCACAAAGACAGAGACTAACAACGAAAAAAAGGCAAAAAAAAGAGAAGTAACCAAAAGCAAGCCTCGGCAAAGTTGCCGATGTTCGGGAGACACTCAGTCAGTCTGTTAACATTCTGTTAGTTAACAGAAGACAATTCAAAAATGTAACGTATTTCTGAGTCGTCAAGCATAAATCTTAACGAGTGAAGCAATTTATGAAATCTGCAATTATACCAGATTGAGTTAGAAGTTTCCCAAGTCGATTTAAATTTCAAGTTAATTTTCCAAAAAAATTTGAAAAAGAATACAATAAATTAAAATTTTTTATATTTACATTTAAATACAACTTCAATATAACTTCGTTCCAAATTAAACTTCAGTAAAAGACAAAAAATTGATTTGTATATGCAATAAAGGCAAAAAATTTGAGTCATCAATTTTTCGTTCTTATTCTATAATATATATTTTTAATTTATAGCTTTGAGTTGATTATTCTTTTGAAGTGATTAAATGAAAAGCTTTAACGGTTATTTTTATAAGGGGAATTTAAGTTAAATTTATGCCCAGAATACTATTTGGTGCCCATTGATGAACTTGAACGTCACTCAACTTTGCATTATTTTACGACATTTGTAACATTTAAATTATTACCACACTTAAGCTACGAAAAATAGTAAATTAAATTCCCCGTCGAATATTCCATCGATATTCATTCGATCGATATTCATTCATTAAAGTCGGATAAAAATAGATGTACGTTGTGGCCACAAAATTTAGGGTTCATCATCTCCATATAAGTTGTTAGTTCTTAAATGGGACGAATGGGGCCCAGTCCCAGAGATCATTCAATAGTTTAAATCTAAAGGATTTAGAGGATTTCGAAAATTCTGTAATTTAAAAATAATTAATATAGTCTTAATTGTCGCTGACTTAGCAATGTTCAAATGAACCTTAAAAAAGTTCAATCATCTTTAATTTGAAACAATTTTTGCAATTAAAAATGCTTAACATTTCAAGTTATTAAATTGAAAATCAAATTGATTTTGATTTCTGTAGTAATAAAACTAGTTTAGAAGTGAAGATGATTACACATTTTTCTTGGGCAGACTCAGAGATTCGTTAACTCAGCTAATAATAAGGATTAGACATTTGGATTTTCGTTTGGTTATTTCGTGAACTCGTAGGCGAATTTGAAGATTCCAGCTAAGACTGCTTATTGACTTGAGGCGTTTCTTGAATTAAAAACCAAATAAAAGGAAGAAGATTGCAGAAAATATCGACAGAGAGAGGACAGTGGACAGTGATGTTTTTTTTTTCTATGATTTGATAGAGTCGATTGCATAAAGCGACCCACTACTTGAGCATCATTATGCAGTTTTCGCCTACCAAATATTCCCACGAAATTTGAGATTGGATTCCATTAAGAGAAGCAAAAGTGCCTGGCTTAAGGTGATTTTAATGGCAAACTTTTTGATCAGTTTTAAAATGACATTGAGTTTATAAAGTTCTCATTAAGAGTCACCGAGTTGCTATTGCATGCAAACATAATGAATGGCTTAATCGATAGCATAACCAATAATAGCTATGTATAAAAATGTGAATAATAATAATAAAATATATTTATATAGAAAATATCACTAGCAATCAGCTAACAATTTGTTAGCTGAGCAATTTGATTGTTCTCATGCCTGCTGTGAGCACGTTGACAGCGTCGGCGTGCTGTCTATGTGTGTGTGTGTGTGTATGGGTGAAAAAAGATACTTACAAAAGTATCTACAAGATACTCGTACCAACAGTAGCTAACCAAAACTCGCACGTTTTCTATGCAAATCTTCTTTGACGACGACAACAACAAACGATGCCTCGGCGGCAAACTTTTTGTAATTTTTTTGGCATCTATTTTTTTTTTTTTTGTGGTTTTTCTTTTTGGGGTGGCCTGTAGGCAATAATTATCGCTTGCATTACGTATTTTGGTTGGCTTCTCGCTTTTGTTTTCGAACTCTTGTGTGGCAATCGGGCCACATAGAGCAACCGGGCGGCGATAAATGTAAACGGCATTTAAATGGTTTTTCAATTTTACTTCAGTCGGGCCAAAAGGCAGTTACTTCTTTACATCTCTTTTTTTCTCTATTTCTTTTTTTTTTTTTTTTTTGATGGATAGTTTTAGGTTAAATATAGGGTTCAGATGGCTTCTTAAAGATACTTGCGATGATTTGACACTTTGCTGCTGCTCTTGCTGCATTTTTTCTTTTTTTGGGTAACATCTCAGAAACGACCTTTTAAGGTTGTTGCCCAATTTATTGCCGTACACAGAAGAAATCGTATAATTTAAATTAGAGAAATGTTTTATTTAGAATTAGTTATGGCCATGGAGTTGGAGTTGTGCTCCACAGAAAAAAATGTTCACATTTACCTAACCCAAATTTGTCATGATTTGTGTTGAAGATAAATTCCCCAAAAATATTATTTATGGCATAAATATATGATTTTGGCAAAAAAAAAAAAAAAAACATTTTAAAACATTTTTTATACAATACCAAAATGAAGTAAGTAAGTCGTCTCGCCGACATCGATATACCATGCAGCAAATGGAAATTGTATGTATGAAGTCGATTAAATTATTTTTACATGACTCAAAGCCAGGGACGGATTTAGAAAAAAATATCAGGGGTGTCCAATCGAGAAATGCCTACTAAACCAAATCAAAATTGGCAATGTTAGTGCGTTGGGGATAGTAAAAAATCGATACTTGATACTAAAGAAGGTCTCAGGTATGAATGGAGTCTGAATTTTAAAATTGATGGGTGTGGGAGGGAACCTTGGTCCCTGAGATCTAGGTGCTCATACGAACGGACATGGATTGACCCTGATCAAGAATATATATGTATGTACATATATTTTATAGGGTCGGAAAAGCTTCCTTTTGCCTGTTCCACACATTTTTGTGACTAATATACCATTCCACCCTATGGGTGCAAGGTATAAAATGACAAATTTTATTTGATGACATTTATATATCAAGCTTAGCCTCGATAAATTCCTTAGAATATAGCATTCGAGTTCAGACTACAAAACTTATGATTATAAATATGTTTGAAATACCTTCTTTTTATTGAATTGGCTTGTATACAGCAATCATATTCCATGTATAAAAATTAAATAGAATTTTTTTAATCTATAATTTAATCAGCATGAATGACTAAGATTATGCATATGTTAACTCTAATTTAAACAGGTGAAAAATAAATTTTGAAGATTTAAATTAAAAACTTGAGTACATAGATACTATAAGCCACAAAATTAATTTTGTGTGAACACACCAAGATTCTCGATTTAATCTTTAAGTTAACATCGGAAACTTAACCATAAATTGCAAATGAATCAGAGTATCATTAGTTCAACTTAAATTCAGAAACCAGAAAAATCAGTAAAGAGTTCTTTTTCTTCTTTTTGTAGCCTGCTCTAAGGAATCATCCCAGTGGAATGTGAATCTTCATCAAACAAGTTCAACAAGTGAGACCAAATTAAAATAAATAGCCAAAGTCTGTGTTTTATTATTGTGGGGCAATTTGTCTAACCAAGTCAGAAAGAGAGAAAGAGAGAGAGATATATCTTTAAAAATGATCAAACAATTGTGTGCTAATGATGAAAGCAGATACGAGTAGGTAACTACAACTGCAGACCCAAGAAAAAAACCTGATATTTAAATTTACCAACTTCTTCGACATAAAATGATGATCATTGATCACGTCTGCGAATGGTTTCCATTGCACTGAAAAAGAAAAAAAATACTTGCATATTTTTCCCCTTTTTTCTGTAGTATTATTTCCTTTTTTTTGTTTATTGAGCATTTTACAAACTGCACAACAAACCACAGGGCATGAACTCTGACACAAAAAAAAGAGGAAAAAGAAGGAATCACGAAGGAAACCTTATGCAGAGTTGGTTTCTTTTTTCATTTTAGATTTATGTAAGCTTGGTAGCACCAGGAACCCATCATTATACCCAGATCAATATAAGTTGTTGAGAGCTGAGAGATAATAACTTGATCACAGCCACGATCCCGAACTCTGAGCGGCAGATGTCATAAATTGATATCTTTTGTTTTCCTTTCTTCACAAATTCAACTTGTTGTCATGCTGTCATTATCATAATTTACTGAGAAAGTAAATATTTAAGCAAATTGTCACTGAGATAATATTCTTATTTCATAAGTAAAACAAAATCATCGGCCTTAGCGAGGTAAATTTAAAAAGATTTTCTCGTGCTACTAAGGTGTTAGGCACTTAGTCATCACAAAAGTCAACATTTATGTTTAAGAGCTGTATTAGTTTCTTATAATTTCATTGCTTACATACATAAATTTCATATTATAAAAAAGAAGTCGCAAAATGTATGCTCTTATTAAATTTAAGAATAGATAAGAATTGTATACTTTTAAAAATGCAGGAAGGAAGATTAACTATTAAGATAACATATTTTGGTGACCCTCAACTTTAACACGATTGCTATCTTTTTTGGGTTGTTATGTCAAGTACAGGAACAAATCGGCTACTAATAAAGTATTGACAAACATTTCTGAATTAAAATAGTCTTTCCAGTTAATTGGCGATTTCTTCGTAATTGATTAGGAACCCCTTTTAAAATATAATCATTTGCTTCAGCAGCCAGTAATAATTTGTATATGATTACATATAGTGCAATCTATTGTAGTCACTACAACTTATCTAATCTCAAGACATTTTTTTTGTTTTATTAACGATTACGCTAAGAACACCAAAATAAAAGGTAAGTGCGATTGGGGGCGATAATACGAAAGTGATTTGCTTTAAAAACCTCTGTGAAACATCACTGAGGCTTTCAGTAGACACACGACCATACAATAGACACTTTCAGCTACTTTTTTTAACTAAAACAAAAAATGGTATACGATCCAAATTCGACACATAAATTGAGTATATTCAATAGACGATACCGATGGCAGATCATACCGACTATGACAGGTTGGTCACTTTGTATAAGTGCATGGAAATGCAAAGTACTTATAGAACGATTTATTCTATTATAGTGCACATTATGACACTGACGCATGGCATAGCCGTGGGATGGCTATCACCCTCACTGAGATTACTGGGATCCGAAAATAGCCCAATTGGTGATCCCATTACCGTACAGCAGGCGTCATGGTAAGTTTAAAAATAAATTATTAACCGATAATAGGAACAAAACAAACACTTTACTTTAAGCTAGAAAACGTTATTTCCGGGTATATTAAAACATTTATTGTTGGCTATTTCAGGGTAGGTTCTTTGATTGGCCTAGGCTCACTGACGGGTAATTTAGTTTTTGGCTTACTACTTGATCGTTTGGGTCGTAAAATTTGTATGTACTTTTTAGCCATACCCAATATGGTAAGTCATTGATAATTGGGGAATTCCTTTTGACTGCTTGAGTCATTTCTTATTTTTGGTTTTTCTTATATTGTTTTGTATTTTAATCTAGATTTATTGGATACTTATCTATACCGCCCAAGATGTCACATATCTGTACGCCGGCCGTTTCTTGGCTGGCATGTCTGGTGGCGGGTGTTACGTTGTTTTGCCCATATTTATTGCGGAAATTGCCGATAATAGGTGAGCCATACATACCAGAACAAATTAACTAACAAATTCACAAAGTTGGTGAATATAAATATATGACAGCAATTAAGCTATCGAATACTTAACAATTACTATCAGATAGACAATCTAGTTTCAAGTGCTACGTGCTTATATGATAAGGTTGTGTGTTTGGCCGAACTTTACGTTTTCTTTACAGTTTTTGTTTTTTTTATTATTTAGACAGACAAACAATTATAATTTAAGAAATTACCCATTTTTTGTTTTGTTTGACGCCTGATAGACTTCCAGTGAATTTAATCACCTGTATTCATTTCATTTTTAGCATCCGCGGTGCTCTCTCCTCAATGGCCATGATGTATGTTAGCATAGGGACGATGGTTGGTCTTACCTGTGCCTCGTATCTCTCCTACTATTTGATGCCGTGTATTATCATTTGTCTTCCCGTAATTTATGCATTGGCCATCATCGGACTAGCTGAGACTCCACAATACTTGCTGAGACATGGGCGGGATGAGGAAGCGAAAAAGTCGTATTACTTTTACAAGAATCTACCATCATCATATAACGCCACTTCTGATAAGGAATCAAATGTGAATGATGCAGCAAAAATTGAATTTGAGACATTTCGTCTTCAGGTGCTTGGTGGAGGTATAACCCAAAAGATAACACTGAGAGATTTCTGTAAGATTATATTGTCCCTGGCGAATGTCTGTCATTATCTTTAAGATTTTATTTTTGCTTTACAGTTAACCTGCCAACGATGAAGGTCTTTGGATTGATATTTGTGATTATCATTTGTAATCAGTTATCGGGCAGTTTTGCAATTTTAAACTACACCTCCCACATTTTCAATGAACTGCAAACACAATTGGATCCCAATACCTGTTCAATAATTGTGGGAGCTGCCCAGGTGATGGGCATATTAAGTGCTGTTGTTCTGGTGGATCGCTTGGGTAGACGAATCCTCCTGCTGACCTCGATGGGGGGCATGGGCTTAGGTGAACTAGGAATTGCTTTCCTTAAAGACTTTGCTTCGCCCGAATTCCTGTCACAAAATGATTGGCTGTCAGTGCTTCTGATGTGTTTTGTGGCTTTTATAACCTCAATCGGTGTAATAGCCTTGATTTTCGTTATTATCATAGAGCTGCTGCCAGCCAAGGTGAGTTTGAATATCTTCAGTTTTATTGTTGATATTTTATAATATTCGTTTTTGTGCATTTTCAGATACGCTCTATTGGCACTTCCCTGAGCATGGCCACTTTCAGTTTCTTTATCTTTGTGTCGTTGAAAATCTACCCCATCATGATCTATGATTATGGCTTAAATGTTACCATGTATTTGTCGGCTGGTGTATGTTTCTTTGGCTTCATTGTCTTGGGTCTGTTTCTGCCCGAAACCAAAGGCAAATTGATGACGCACTGAGCCAGACATATCCGATAATTGTTGTTGTCGCTTGGATGTGTCGTCGTGTGAAACTCAATGAAGATGACTTGGCCCTAGGCCATGCCCAAAATGCTCATTGCATAAGTGGCAGTCGCAGTCACTCACTCACATACACACACTCACACATTCGCCTACTCACTGAAAATCTCATCCTGAACTTTTGAACCTAATTCAATTTACAGACGTTTTTGCGGCTTGTATTGAATATAATGCTTGTCGATAAAGGAAGGAAGGCGAGTATTAGGGACCTTTTGTTAAATAGAAATTTAATTTTGTTTGGAGAAAGTAGTTTTTCCCTTTTTGAACTGTGATCTTGTGATTGATATGAGTTCAAACAAAAGTAACTGAATAGTTTCAGGTATAAGGTTATCTTTTATTGTTTACATGTAGGTATGTTATATATAGGAAAACGTTTGATAAATTGCACAGACACCAGTGAAGCGCCAACATATGTAATTCTTGTTTACTAAAAGTAAAAGTTATACTCAAAATGTCCTCTAACCAACAAAATCTTATCATCACTTACAATTTAAACTAAACAAATATTTACTTTAAGACTGAAATGGCGTTATGCTAATCTGAAAAATAAAATTCACTATTTATTCTTGGATTCTGTTTTGCAACAATGTAATTAATCTATATAAGTCTTTATCTTTCAACATTTGAGTAAAAACAAGTAAGAACAATACCTTTGAGTGCTATAGTAATGTATTCCGAACTTTAGTACTTTAATTAGATAGTCACTATCAAAGGTCTTGTCTATGTGAAGCTTTTTCGCTTCAATATGAAAATTTTCTGGCTATTGTGAAACATTCCGTTCAAGTGGGGAATCCCATCTGGAAGTTCTCAAAAATTGTGAAATTCTCAAAAATCTTATCTGTCAGTCATTTCTAGGTACTTTTGTTGATGAATATGCTCAAAAACTTAAGTAGAATAGTAAAAAAAAACTGGACAAATAAAATATAAGTGGAAGTTCATTCAATTTTGCATCAATAAATACACAAGTCATTCAAGTGAATAAAATGCAAGAGTAAAAAATAAATATATTTAACAGGCGTTACCGAATATAGCCTCTTTGGGTGTCATAGTCCTACTTTTTGTTATTGTGATAGAGCTTTTGCCGGCCAAGATAAGTTTGGGGCTCTTTCCTTTAATTTTCAATGGTTTTATGTTTTAATCAGATTCGCTCGGTAGGTACTTCCCTGAGCATGGCCACTTTCAGTTCCTTTATCTTTCTGTCGTTGAAAATCTACCCCATTATGATCTATGATTATGGCTTAAATGTTACCATGTATCTTGGGTTGTTTCTGCCCGACACCAAAGGCAAATTAAAGACGCACTGAGCCAGACATATCCGATAATTGTTGTTGTTGCTTGGATGTGTGGTCGTGTGAAACTCAATGAAGATGACCATGCCCAAAATATTTATTGCATAAGTCACAAAGACACTTACTCATATTGACACCCTGTTAGTTTTACTTCGCATCAGTTTTCAGATCTTTTCAGGTTGATATTCATAATGTCAATTAGAAATTTTATTAACTTAACCGTAAACCGCTGTTAGATCACTGATGGATTATGGTTAAACATAAGGAAACTAGGCTGTCATTTGAATATACGATAGACTTAAGAGTGTAACTTTGAAGTACTTGAAACAACAAACCACATCTTAAGGACCTAAGACAGAAATTGTAAACCTTTTGAACCCAATCAATTACAATTTCGAATATGTATCTGCTGCACTTTATCAAACTTAAAATGAAAGTTCAACTTGCCGATTATAAAACTTTTTATTACACAATGTTACAAAATCAGCAACCAAAAAGAAAGAAAAAGCTGCAACTTCAACTCGTGGCAGTCAGCGAGTTGTCTGATAAGCCAAAATAAACTGCAACTGCAACACGAGAAGTTGCCTTGATAGACGACAAGAGTGAGAGAGACGAAGAGAGAGAGAGAGAAGGAAACCTTTTTTTACGATTATGAATTTTTGAATGAATGAAGAATTAATGAATTCGCAACGAAAAGCAAACAAAGACTCATAAATTCAAACAAAAATTTATTTTCATTTGCCTCGTCTTCTGCACTTCAAATTGTTTGAGTTTTTATGACAGGACACACAAATCTTTGCCCAGATCTCAGACAGAAAGTCCACAAAAACCCACTTAAGTTCACAATTTGGGTTAGCTGGCTTCCATTTCGAGCCTGGAAAAGATGAAGATGAAAATGCTATTTCATAATTTTCACACGTTTTTCTCGAAAACAAAAATTGGAACATGTACTTACTACTTCATATATGTATGTACGACTTGGTCTTGACAAGCGGAAATTTGTAACAATTTGTTGTTGCACTTAAGTGCAAGGCAGCTAATTGCAGTTGTGTGATTAAAGTTGATAAACACAACTCCGCGTAGTACTCCTCCCTCCCCAATATCACAACTCCTCCTATCCACCAACGCCGTCTCAGCCCTGTCAATGACTTGCCGGAAGTTTAGGCGATCCACAAAAAAAAAGATGGTAAAGAAAGGGAAAAATGTGAAAATCATTTGCCTGGTGTGTGGCCAATAGTTATGAGAGCAATTCCGTCCCCCCCTTCAAAACAATCGACATCTAATAAGATCAATTGTATATTGTTTAAATGATTTGTGGTTACCACTGAATCCAAATTATTTACCAATTTCTGTAAGGCTTTCATTGTCTTGACCCACTCGAATTCAGCCTATGGCTCCCTCTGTATGACTCCTCAAAAAAATAATAATAATTTTACACTTACTATAGAGCATATTAAACTTAAACAAAAGCTTGCCCCATGGACAAACTATTCATGCTAGTGATTAGCAACTTGCTAAGAGTTTAGCACTTGCTAAAATTAAGATCAACTAAAATATGTCCAATTCTTTTAAATAAGTTTACGCACAGGACTGATAAGAGGTCCAAATTGTAAGGGTATTAAAACTGCTATATGAACAATGTATGTAAAGGCAATTTGCAAAATTGTTGTTTAACTGCAAAATGTCATCTTTTGTCTTGCCTCTTACAGTAGCCAAATTTTTCACCATTGTTACACTTATGATTTCATTTTTTGGCCACAATCCCATTGATCTGCATTGATGGCAAGGAATAGGGCCGCAATTGGAAAGAAAAGTAAAGAAATTTCCGTTTTTTTTTTGCTTTCAATTTATTTATTGTGTCATGGCATATGGTTTATTCATTATTTATTGTGCGTGATTTTGCCATTGTTTGTTGTTTTTTTTTTTCTCCTTATTTTTTGGCTTATTGTTAATTGTAAAATTGTGATTTGAAATATATTTACATGCTCTAATTTTTTGTGAATCGGTAACCGGAGCTTACAGATTTCTTTCTTTTTTTTTACTATTATACAACAGATTAATTTTATTAAGCACATAAATGCTAAGTAGAAAATGTTTGCATAGTGTTATAAATAATTACTATTTCTTAGCTCTGAGAATCATAAATTTGTTTATTTCATTTATACGCACGAGTTTTAAAACCAATAAAACAAAAAAAAAAAAAACATCATGCCATTAATCGTATGAGAAATGATGTCCATTATAATAAATTATGGAGTTATTTGCAAATTTAAGCTCATTTTGACTATTAATATTTTAGCCATTAATAATATTCCATATCTGTATGAAAGGATATTTGATTTTAAAAAAGTTCTGAAAATTTAGAGTACTCTGACGAATTATCGCCCAATTTAATGTCTCACATGAATCTACTGCATTTAATATTTATTTTTACTTATTGTTTTTTTAGTCCAAAGTTGATTGAACCTTTTAGCAACTTAGAGAAAAAAATTTATTCAGAAAATAAATTTGCATCTCATCTCAAAAATTAACTCAGACTTAACCTACCGATCAAATATAAATAAATTGAAAACGGAGTCCACAACATAAATATTCAAAAAAAAAAACAACCAAAAACCAGACTTTTGGTGTGAAAATTTGTGAGATAAACAAAACGACTCATGGGCCATGAATATGAAAAACTATCATCTGTCAGTCAAGAGCTACCGTTAGTTTTGAATAAAACTCAAAAGCCAACGAAATAAAAAAAACTGGAATCTATTTGAAGTTGTATAAATTAGCCGTGATTAATTGGAAAGGTCAAGTGCTAAGCTCAAAGTGAATCAAAGTGAAGTAAGGTAAAGTTGAAGACTTCAGTTCAAGAGTTATTCAAAAAAATATATACGATATACTTAGGTACTGTGTAAGCAGAAATTACAAATAATTGAGACAACCTTCTAGACCATAAACTAAGAGGATTAGAACTGGTTGCCAGTGTCAAAAATAAATGGCAATTAATTAAAATTTTGTACAAAAAATCATTAAAATTGCACACACACGGACAATAAAATATGAAACTTTAATTAGCACTTCCCGTCATTAAAGCATTTAATTTGTAAGGCTTCTGCCAATAATATAATTAATTTACTTATGCCAGCATCTCCAGCTAAAGATAGACTCTCTGTCTATCTGTCTGTCTGCCAGTCTGACAGTCTGCCTGTCTTTCTGTCTTCAGACATTTTGAAAGGTCATTAAGAGTGGCAAACTCTAGCTGAATATAATATAATATTTTACACGTCTTGGCCTTTAAAATCGAAATTTATGTTAGAACATTAATTTTATTGTTGAGCAAACGAAATTTCGCCACACAAGCCATAAAATTAGCCATGATCAAAGCTGGTAAGAACGATGGCTGAGGCCAAAAACACCATTGGCCATATGCATACATAATTTGTCTGCAAATCTTTCTATTTTCTAATTTATGTTGGACACGACAGCTTTATTTCTATAATTATTGTGTAAGATTATTTTCTGAAAGGCAAAAGAAACAAATACATTCTTAAAAACTTAAAGGGGGAATTAATTATTATTAAGTCTTTTGTGATGATGTAGAAAAAAAAGTAGCTGACGCAACTTTCTTATTTTTTTGAAGAGCTTACATAATGGTTGACCCTGAAAAAAAGGTATATTGAAAAAATTTGAAAAGCTATGATTAATAGTATATGGCTTGGGGCAATCTTTAACCAGACGTGAAAGTAGCTTCAAGTTCTTAAAAGAGTTTTGTGGTGAAAGTGATTGAACCTGATGCAAAAAACTATCCCTATAAATATATAACTTTTACTGCTGACAAAAGCTAATAATGGGTGTTGGAGGGTCATGGTCCTTATATGAAATTTCTATTTCAATAATGTTTGGTCAATGCTTATTAACAACAGAATTAAGAAAAGTGAGAGGGGCAAATGTTTTGGGCGTTTGCGTTTATTTCAAATTATAATTTCTACATTTTTCAGTTTCGCAATGTGAAAGGACTTTAAATAAGTTGAGCCATGGACGGATCTAAGGAGATCTGTCTCGAAATGTCAATATTTCACATGATTTTTGACCTTTTTCATCTCTTTATAACCCCAAAAAGTATATCGAGACGTGTAATTTCATTAAATCCTCATACTTAATTTAAAATTACTAACATAACATCTGTTTTTTTTATCGGATTTATTTTAAAAATATGTTGCAGATACGTACAAGATTGAGCCTTTAAATAAGTTTATTAAGGTCTGACTTAGATCCCCTGAACATAAATTCAATGTTTGTGCATTCTCTTTAATAACCAATAAGTTTGCTCTTAATTTTCTTTTTAAAAAATTCCATTGAATTTGTCCAGGAAGTATATTTTCTGTGGTAGAAATGGAAATAAACTAAGTAAATGAAATTTAAATCACGTTAAACTGAAAGTGCCAGACGGACAGGTGTTTGCTCAAAAAGGCTTAAATTTTTATTTAATTTTTTTTTGTTTTGTCGTTGGTTCGTGGTTTGCTTAATTTCCTTGAAGTTTGTGGTGGTCCCTTCGGTGTTGTGGATTGGCTCAACTGTTGAAGGCAATTTGACACACAGTTGGCGGACAACTGACAGCTAAAGACAACTGAGAAAATTCCTAGTACTAGGCTGGCAAGTTGCCAACATTAGGATACTCTTTTATTTGGATTGAAAAACTATGTTAGAGAACTCTTTTTATATTTGTCGATCTTGTTTAAATTCCCATCATTTGGTGGCCTCTGGCATGAATTGACCTGTAACGATTTGAATGTTAATGGCATGTTAATTTCTATTTGATTTTTGTGTTTATCTTTCTTTATTGTCTTATGCCAGTTGGCAAGTTAGTGATAATCTCTTGTTGTTGTTGTTGCTGCTGTTGTGGTTGTTCCCTTTTTTTTGTGTGGGTTTTATTTTGGTTATAAAACAAACACAAATGACATTATTCGCACGAAGACAGCAGGATGGCAAGTTAGCTGGTTGGTTGGTTGTTTTGGGCATGGACTGCCGTTGCCGTTGCCGTTTGCAGCTGTTGTGGCACGACTTTCTTCTGGCTTAGCTTCTTCTTGGCAGCAGCAACAACAATCAATTCGACAGCAACAACGACGACATTTGCGCCTGCGCTTCAACTTCCGGAAATCACGTTACTTGCCCCTTGCCTCTTGTTATATTATTTTTATCATCTCCTCCTGTTTTTTATTTTGTGTGTTTTGGGAACGAACAACATCCAAAAATGTGCACGCCAACAAAAATTACAAAATCCGTAAAGTTGAATTAACAAGCAATGCAAAAAAAAAAAAGAAAAGAAATGCATAAATTTGCTTATAGTTGTTAAATTTTTCAATTATATATTGTGGTTAGTATTTTATTTGCTCGTCAGTCATAAAATCGAGATGATTTGACAGACAGAAAAGAAATTGCAGCTTAAATCTACTGAAACATACATAAAAAAAACTCACAAACCTATTATATTTATATTTTAACTAAAATATAGGAAAGGTGTGTTTATTTTTTCTTCTAAATTTAT
The DNA here is from genome assembly GCA_018903935.1 of Drosophila insularis. Lineage (NCBI taxonomy): Eukaryota > Metazoa > Arthropoda > Insecta > Diptera > Drosophilidae > Drosophila > Drosophila insularis. Next base: position 1,403,220 of record JAEIFP010000752.1, read on the forward strand.
CTCATAAAATTACTATAAACCATTTGTAAAGCATCTATCAAACAATCACTTAATGCTAAACTGCTAAACATAAAGTAAATTCACATTATTTCTTAAACTTTAATTCATTAATTAACAAAAAAATTAACTAAATTGATTCTACGATTTTACATCCTTTATTTATTTATTTTTGAAAGCCATTTCCGAAATTAAGTGTATTTGATTTATGTAAATTTTATCCCTTATTCATGGGTCTGATGGCTTCGAATGTATGTCTATATCGAAAGTTTTCGAACTTGTATTGCAATAGGCACTATCTTATCAGTACTTATCAGTAATTTTAATTTCATAATTTTTTTATAACTGTTTTCTATCTTTGAATGAGTAGCATCCCATCATAAATTCACCAAATTGTTTTGTAATAAAAAATAAAACTTAACAACTTTACGTTTGAATGGAATATAAAATGTTTGGAATGTTTGGTTTGTTTTTATGTCTTAAATAATTAAAGAGTCAAAACCTTTTCCAAGAAATTTCTCAGCACAACATTAGCATATCCTTAACTGACTTTCTCTATTTTCTATTCCACTTGTTACGAGCTCTGTCAAGGTCATAACTAAAATCTAGGTCACATTCAATCCATTTCCTTCATAGTTTGCAATTTTCACATAGTTTAGATTTGATCAGAATCTTTTGTTACTGTCAATTTTCACACAAGCAGAACTAATGTGAATTTAATTTGATGATCATCATCATGGCAAAATGCCTTGTACACGAATTAATACTTGATCGCCCTCTCGGGGGCACTCCCTAAGATGGACGTGAAGCTAATGTCAGACCTAAAGACACAATTTCGGCAATCCACTAACTCTAGCACCCAAATCTTAGCATAGACCGACCAGACCCGACCTAGCCTCAATTAAATTTAACTGCAATTCTTTTGATTTATACTACTGCTGCCGTTGAAATGGCCTTCTAAAGTGGCAATCAATTTTCTTTGGGTGCTGCTGCACGTGTTGAACTCCAACTCCAACTTCCAACTACCAAATCGAAGTCGAAGCCAAAGTCGATGATCCAACTTCAGTTTTTAGACTCGCGACTCGTTACCTCAACGCCATTTGACCCCCAGCTATGTTTCCTTTTCTTTTTGCGGTTATCAAAAAATTCAGTTTGTCTGGCATCTTCTTCGCTCAGTTAAGACAATATATTTTCTATATGCCTCATTTTCTGCACAAATCGCTTGACCTTAAGCGTTTTACTTGTAATTTATTTGTCGTTGCCGCAATTTCCCACACACAACATAGAGATTTTCTCGCTTAGAAGCTGTAAACTGTATTACGTTGATTCACTTTTGGGTTCACTTTTGGGTTAGTTGTCGAGGTTGTGGGTTTTGTAGGTTATTGTGCCTGCTGTTGGGATTATGTAATGTCATTGTTGGATTTCAGTTTGGTTTCTCTCCCTCTGAATTCGGGTAAGTGACTGGTCTGACTTCGCTTATCAGTTCCATTTAAAAAGCTGAACAAAAGGCATTTTAAGTACAATGACATAACCCTCTCCCCCTCCCTCAGATACAGCATCAGAGTTACATTTCGTTATTGCCATACGAGATGATTTAGTTGATTGGAAATTGTTTGTGAATGGCAAATTATTGATTTAATTGCTGATATAAGAGAAATACTCAACTTAAAGTCAATTAAAGAGAGTACTTGAAGCCAGATTTTTTTTCTCACTTCATTACCCGCCTACTTTCTGAATAATTAAGAATAAAGATGCTCTTTATTCTTGTATATATTTCATATTTTAAAAGTTTTAGAAGCTATTAACCATCGCTTTATTTTGCATATAATAGTGGTTGTTAATTTTTCAACATTGGTTTTAAATATTAAACCAATTCACAATTTTTTTACAATTGTAAAACAAAATGTGAACAGCTCCTCAAAGTATGCAACGATATACATTATATTTATGGAAACCATTTTATTATTTAATATTTATAAATCGCGACCAGTATTTAATATACATTTTTAATTATACACATATCTTTGAATATAATAAGCCAATTCTGAACATAAAGAGTTCGCCATTCTGGGTTTTAATACTGAGTTTTAATTATCGATTTAAATCGTTTAAATAAAAAAAAAAAATGTAGTTCAAATTGTATTGATACGCCCAAACTATAGTTTCGATGGGACTAAAATATGTAGATTAGGAATATTTCTGCTAAAACTGCTAATAAACTTTAATTTTACATACCCATGGTTTCTTATATATTCTTGATAAGTATTAAAGGTCCCCATCTTGAATTTTCCGAATGACCCCGAATTTGACATGTAGACTCGTTAAGGGGAGAGGAAGATCAAGTTTATTGCAAAATATCGTCAAGCTCCCTTAGGCCCCAATAAATCGAAAATAAAACGATTTTGTCCGCCAATATTTCAACTTAATAATTATCGGAACGAAAATAGCCAAGTTATGTTTGCTGTGAGCAAGATATGCTGTGTATAAAATGAGTGCATGGTATACCGAAGTCGGCGAGACGACTTACTTCTTCCATATATTCTTATTGCCTTGCAGAAAATTTAAATTTTGCCTTAGACTGATTAAGCTTTAGTGCTATTGTATTGTATTTTAGCTTTAATACTGTGCCTGTGCCTCTCTCTTTCAAAATAAAAAATAAACATATTGTAAGTCTTATATACTTTTGAAAATCTTTGCGGAATTTCATTAAGATTGGGTAACTATATCATATTGTTTATGCGAATATCAGCCAGTCTTTTCAAATTTATCAATTTTAGATACCTATATTTTAAATATCAATATGCCATGTCATATCAATATGCCATAAAACGGCCTCCTATATTTTGTCCCTTCTGTGGCAGAAATTTGTCAAGGTTTTGAAACTTCGCGCCATAGGATTAAATTTGAATTTGGCAAACCATTTTTGAATAATCCTTTAAAGTTAGACAAAAACACCAAGAACAGAGTTCTCATCAAATAAACCAAACTTACAAGGTATTTATTGATAAATGTATTTGTTAATATCGTTAATTGGTTAAAACTTTTAACTGCAAATATTTAGTATGAAATTTTCTACCACTTAGCATTAAATAACAAATATTATTCAGTAATTCTTTGCATAACACGTTTCCTTAGTTTTTCCCCCTATGGTTTAATCAAATTAAGCTTCAATTTCCTTAACATGCCCCTATCCCTTCTCTACCGCTGTCTACTGTTCCTCCGTGCTCCGAGAGTATCATGCCTCATGTGTAACACTTCCTGACTAATGAAGTGCCAGACATCAGACATGGCAACATCTTCATTAACATCAACTGAAAGAGAAGCCGCCATGGCTAGGCAATTACGTATGGCTCCCACTTTTGGTGAAAGGGTGAATGGGACGAGGCAACAGGGCAGAGAAATAGGCCCCAATGACCAAAAGTGTTGATGTTGAATGCCTTCAAGGTGCCAAAGTGCAAAAAGTCTTTCTTCACGCTGCTTTTTCCTTGGATTTCTTGTTGTAAGCCGCCCATTTAAGTGTCCAATAATTCAATCACATCAAAGAGCCCATGTTGATGAGGCTCTAAAATGCCGTTAAAGAGTTTCAATTATACCAATTTCAATTTGAAAGTGATCAAAGTTGAGAAAGTTGCTGGTTATCATGAGAAATGGAAACCAACGAAAAAAACGAGAGATGAACAAAAGTTATCAAAATCTTAGTTGGCATTGCTTTTAAAAGTCACAACATTTTTTTGATGTAGGTCGAGCAGGTTCTAAGTAAATTCATTACAGTTCCACAGCTCGAACAGTAAACATCGTTTCGTCTACTAAATTTGATATATAAATTTTTTAATGGAAATAGTGCAAAATTCTAAAAGTCATTTCAAAGTTTTGGTCCTTTTATCCTCAAATCGTACAGTTTGTGTTTCAGGTTAACTCATGGATCTCCATAAAGCTGAGAAACAACAACCTCGCAGTGATGTGCAAGCTCCTTCCCAGGAAAGGTCAGAGCAACGTCTCAAACACTTGGTGCAGGATCTTCTGTGTTTCCTGGTGCTATTCATGATTGCGCTGCTCGTTGTGTCTGCCGTATTCTTTGTAATAGACGACTGGAGGCACTTGCAGCAAGCAAGTCACAGGCGGCGTTTGTCCCTCAAAGTTCAGCGCCAAAATTTGGTGATGGCTAGTCCCAAATCCGAGTCGATAGATTCCTTGCAGCTAGATGGACAAATCGTCCCACAATGGGGTCGAGCATTGTTTCATTGCTACCGTCTGGATAAATCGCGTGGGCCCAGCGATTCAACCTCTGAGCAGCCAATGGAAAGGGTTTTGAATGCCACCATTATGAAAAACCCTGCAGAAGAGACTACCTTAAACCATGAGGAAATGGATAAAATAAACGAAGTGACCAACACAAGTAAAGATGCTGGATTATCACGTTTTATGGGTGAGTGTCAAATTAACATGTCGATATTCTTATGCCTGTAACCAATACATTTTTGTAGACTACATTTATCGGGCAACCTAAATTTACCAACTGAGATAGATTATCAATTTTTAACTATTCTCGTTATCTGGCGTATGTATCCGTTCGCATCTATTGGGTCCTTAGTCCAATAGTTTTGTCAATTGATGTATATAAGCCACTGGGTTTTGCCTTTTTTCCCTGAAAATTGTGTCATTGTCCCAGGTTCATCAATCCAAATTTAGCCGTGCAAATCGTGATAATCTATTCTCTTTTGATCTTTTGAACTCTGGAATGTTTACCCAACATTCAGCATGGCCATCAAGAATCCCTTCATATACGACGCCCAGAAACGAGTATAAAGCACAAACAGAAGAATACAATTTACATACTTATTACCTATATTGGCTGCTGATAGCGATTGCAGTTGAAAGGGGACTGGGACCAGCAGCAGTCAATATGTTTAGAATAATTACAGAATTTATAATTTCAGACATTAAGCAGCAGATACAAGACACTACAATTAAATACATCTAAACACCAATGAAATCAAATGTCTTTTACTTTATGGTGGAATTCAATTTAGATCTCCTTTCTAGTTGCCAATTAAAAGTTTATTTCATCTCTGTGAGAACAAGGTATATAAAATTTCCATTTCTCTTAAAGGCGTTCAAAGATTGCAAATTAAATTCTAATGCATTTCTGAGGTTATTCGAAATAATTTGCATATCATAACTATGTATGATTGAGCTTGGATCTAATTTATTGTTAGTCACACCCAAAAATTTTAGTCAATTTCTTTGGCCCCCAAAATAAAAACCGGCTTTATTGTCAAAGAACAAAAGTTGACAAATCTGAGCTATAAATAAATCTGTGTCAGCAATCGCCAAAAAGACGAAACCCAAAAGACAATCAAACACAAAGGAGGCAAGATTATGCAATTTAAAAAGAGTAGGTAAGTTGGTTAAATTAAAATATTATAAACATGCAACGTTTCGAGAACGAATCTAACCACAATTCTTGGGTTCTAGCCAAACAGAGAACAAGTTTTGTCAAAATAGTAATAATAAATTCCCATGGTAGGACTTGGCCTTAACTGTATTTTTTTTTTTATTCTTTTACATGCAATAAAACTAAAAGAAAAGAGAAGAAGATTCATCCGCATCCTACAACTGGCTAATTAAGACTGCCAAACAAGACTCATAAATATTCAGATGAAGAAACAAGAAAGAGGCAACAACAACAAATCATAGATAAGAGAATGTTGCACGTTTCGTTTCGTGTTGCTAGATCATTAGTGAAATCCACAAAACAAATCTGACCGTTAATGAAAATTTGTGATTTTGTAATTTGTATCTTCTATAAATATGAATTTGTTCTCAGGAGAGACAACTGTGTCTGTGTGAGTGTATGTGAATAACTGATTACTTTAATTAAATTTTATACAAAATCAACACAAAAGCTGCTAGCAAAAAAACTAACGCCCACATGCCAATGGCAAAACAAATGCCAAAAAAAGGGGAAAACAACAAAAGTTAACTGTTATTGTTGTAATTATGCAATTGTTTTTAAACTTTACCAGCTGCCATTGCTGGTTAGACTATGCAAATTTATGCTTTATCTTTTATATAATTATACAGCTGCAGTTAGTTATCAGGCCCACACCCACGACATGACCTGCCCTTCAACCGCAACGGCAACTGGCTGAATTTTGTCTCTTCTTGTTGTTGGCAGACTTGAAGCGCGATAATGCCAACATTATACACTTCATTTCATTTGGTTTACACCAAAAACACACACAAAGGGCAATTGTGTGGAGGGTAATAGGGGGGGTGGCAATGGGGGAGGTATGTCTTCAATGCCTCAATTAACTCATTATACACCTCAAAGAAAACTTCTGTTTCTGTTTGCTTTTCGTGAAGATTTGAAGATTTCAAGATTTGAAGATTTTTATCACTTCCAGGGGCAGTACTTACATTGTCTGAGAAGAATCGTGAATCAGTTAAAGTGTTTTGAAGTAAATTGAAAGGTATGTATCTACCATTTGACATTGTCTGCGATTTTATTTTGTGTTTTTATAAGAATGGCTATAAGGAAATAGCAAAAAATTTCTGTAAGAATTTAACTACCTTAAAAGTATATAACTGCGTTCCCTTAATTGGCTTCCTGCTGTTGTTAAATGACTTTAAATAATTTACTCACCCAATGACCAAGTCGAAATATATGAAAAAAAAAAACAATAATGGCCAATTGCCTTTAGAGAAATTGATGTTACTCAGTTAACATGTCTTTCTTTTCTTTCACTGCTTACCCTGCCCCTTTCGGCAATTAAATAAAACATGCCTCAACGACTTCGAGTGATGAATTTTGCAATGCTAATGCTCTTATATAACCATATGTAAATTATGTTAACAAATGAAGAAGAAATATGGGACTCAGCATGGCCAGGGAGCACATGAACACACCTTAAAACCATAAAAAAAAAACACAGAAAACGGACCCATCTAAAAGGGAGACTGCTGGGAACGGGAACTCTGCTAGCTACTGTCCATACGCCAAGCCACAGTAGAGTTTTGGCCAGCCAACCAACCAGTTAGTCAACCAGCCAGTCAGCCTGGACGTGGATCGCAATTGAAGCTCTGCCTAGCTCTGACCATTGACAAGATAATTTCCTAGGGTGCCGCCAAACAATACAGTAAATCCTACCTACCTTTCCAATACACTAACCACACAAAAAAGTCACACAAAAAGAGTTGAATGATATAATTTACAATAATTTCAGACGATTTATCATAAAAAAATTTCAAATTTCATCGGATAAATCGAAAATCTTGAAGAATTGTTCGATAAAGTAAAAATGATTTAAAAATAGATAGTTGGGTATTATTCGATTTTATATCGTTTGCCTTTTAGTCACTGGAAATAAACTGTCCATTCCTCAATATATTAAAAACAATATAAGTATAAAAATTTGCTGTTGTCATTACAAGAAATATACAATAAATTTTCGAAACCATTTACAGACTTAACATGTATCAACTTTGTCAGGATTAGCATTAAAATAATTTATATCTAAAATATAATTAAGTTTGGCATAGGCGGTAACTAAAATGATTTCAACTTTGCTCCAAATCCGAAAATGATTGGCATTGCACTCGGAACTGAGAACAGTAAGTTCGAAAACGGTTTGGAAATGCTGTCGATTTCCCATTATAGACGAGTCAGAAACAGGCCAAAATAATAAAATTTTTTTTGATAATTTCGAGTTCTAACAAAAACGAAATAAGTCTTTTATATACACATTTGGCCAAAATAATACGATTTTAAAAAATGTCTAAATACATTTTATTTAGATATTCAATAAATATTTCCACGAAAAAACTTTTTAGAAAATTCTTTATAAAGTCATGTTCTGTTCATTCAATTTGCATACTTATAGTACTGGCCATTTTAGCTACTGTCTAGAAAGAGCATTAACAAATCGTTGTAATATGTAAATTGAACTTTGCTTTCCTTCCTTTATTTTTGGGGTTTTGTTTTTGTTTCATGGTACGTCTTCGTTTTACAAATTGTAGAAAAAAATAGAAAAAAAACCTATGGCCACGACAAAACAAAAATTGGCTAGTTTCGCTAGCCCGCGTTAAGTTGACTGACTACCAATTGTTATTGTTGCCACGACTGAAAAAAAATTCGACTTCTTCTGCAACTCGGATTAAGGCTAAATCTGTGGTTGAGGCTGAGGCTACTACAAACGAATAATTTTCAAACAGAAAACTGCCGCCAAGCCAAGAAGGTTCATAATTATCAAACGAATTGTTACTGTGGATGGGGCTAAGGGGCTGTGGCACTTCTGGAAATGTTGCAACCGTTTGAGAGATCGCTACAGGAACTGCAGACGGAGGGAGTCACCGTGTTTTGGTCTAGGTTTGGGCCAACAGTGCAAAGTGGCGGGTTAAATAGGTTTTGACTACTTGCAGACAGTTGGAGTTTTGATACCCTGCTTTAAAAATTGGGTATATTAATGAACATATAATTAGGTGAACTTTTGGACTTTTGAATTGTATTCCACAAAAATGAGTGGAGTTAATCAACGCTAATTGATTCCAATTTTCTTACTTTCAAATCACGCAGTATCTTAATGTCGGTTCTTACTTAATAAAATAAATTTTAAAGATGTGCGGTGTAGCAAAAAAACGTATTTTTGTTTTTATTTCAAATCAAAGGTAATTAGCCAACGAAATTGATCAGGGCCAGAAGCAACCACTATAACAAATTGATTGATATTTGGTTGCTTTTAATTATAAATATTGCTCAATTGGTCTAATCTACAAACGCACATACTATATACATAGCTATGTTTGTACATATATTTCCTTATTTGCATTGATTAATTAGCTATAATAAATATGAAAACCTTGCGCCTTGTTTTTGATAAATTTACTTTTAATTGAATTGGTCCACAGTCATTTGAAATTTTTAATTTGAAAACAATAAAAATTCACATCTAGCATAAATGCCAAGAGAAAGAAATGCAATCCCCTTGCCCATACCAAGTATGTAGGTAAACGGAGTAAGTGAGGTAGGGGGGGACCCATAATAAATAGCAAACGGCCAACGAAAAAATTAATAAATCGTGAACAATGGAAGCGTTTGGTAGTTATGACGATGACGATGGCGATGAATCTAAGACTGCAGCTGAGGCTAAAAGCGGAATCTGGCGATGTCTTGGTCTTACCTTCTCATATAATTGATCTCGAAAATTGCTGCAAACGTTTGGTTTGCCTTTGCCTTTGCTTTGCCTCGCTTTTTGGGATTGCATTGCATTCAACTTTGGCTTTCGGTGGACGCGACGCCCTATGGTTTTCCTTGGCTTGTTTTGGTTTGGTTTTTGGGATTTTCTTTTCGGTAGCTGTGGCAGTGCCAACACAATTGTTATGAAGAATTATTGCTCTTCATTGCCTCATCACATAATTGTGGAGGAGAGTTATTTATGTGTTTGGCTTGTATGTGTGTGTGTGTGTACACAGTGCGGACGAAAACAGTTTTCAATTCATCTGAAACTCTTTAGAAATCACGCTATTAGGTATTTATTTTATTGCTTGGCCTTAACTGAAGAAGTGGGAGTGAAAATAAGAATTTACTTTAAGTATTATTATGGTTCAAAGAGCATTCAAAAACTAATTAACATATATGTGTGTGGGCGACCTTGAGAAAATTTATTTAACCTAATGCTTAAATCTGAAGCCGAAGTATTGTCTTTTAGTTAGATTTGTATGATTGTACTTTATTAACATTTAGAAAAAAGTATATCCTTTGAATAATCATTTGAATTAAATTAATATCGAACACGTAGCATTAAATTGTAAGCAGTGCTGAATTAATCAAGCGCGGAAGTTTAAGCAACCAAATCTCCCAAAGTTCATGCCCGTTTAGGAGGGATCTTTCAATGAAAATTTCAAGATCAATTTCTAATGTAAATTTTAAGACATGAATGAATATTAATTCTAGCTTTGGTAATTTTATTCGAATTGATGAGATTTTCGTAGCTTAAAAACGAGGTAAAACACAGAATCGTTAAACAAATAAATTAATAACAAATAGTTTAACGGTTTTCGAATAACACCGTCTTCAACTTTTGTTCTTTACATTCGATTGCAATTTTTTAGTCAGAAAGCGTAAATAATTTTGAAATGGTAATCTGGATCCTGTAGCATGTAATGAAAACATTTTTAAGAAAATCTGATTCTGGCCAAATTTTTATTTTAAGTTTGGCCAATATATTTCGGACTCAGTTATGAACTGTTTTCAGGGGAAACAATTTTACTTTTTACGCATTGTTAGATACGTCCTACAAATCGTTTTCAAAATTGATGTTTTGACACTGCTTCGAAATTTAGTAGAATAGCATTTATGGACTCCTTTGAAAAAATCAAAATCTTCAGATAAAATCGTAAAATAAGAAAAGTTGCCCTTTTAATAGAAAGAATAGTGAATCAATCCCACATTGTTTATATATGTTGCTCTTCTGTGACTTTTCAATGATCAACTATATTTTCAGATTATGAAATTAACTATTTTATTTTCATGCATAATTTTCTACTATGAGAGATTTGCATACTTTAATTCTTTTTATCCATTTTTTTTATCGTTATCAATAAAGTCATTAATCATTTCCTGGCCACTCCAAAAGTCAAGCCATTTCCTCTCAACAAAACAAACAAAAGGGGTAAAAACAACAATAATAATCTCTGTCATTCAATTGCCACTCCAAAATGATTGTGATGCTGTCCAAAAAGGTCACTCATGTTGTCATAAAAATGTAACAACTTTATTTCGAACTGAAATGAAACCGCAGACAGCCAAAACACCAAGCCCCCCAAAAAAACCGAGTACATATGTATATAGCAAAAACCCAAAAAATTTGAGACGGTAGATGGGTTTTTTCGTCTGTTTTTTGTCAGTTGGAGCACACGCTTCCACTTGAATCGGAATCGGTGTACATGAGTAAGTGCACTTGCCTGCCTGCCTATCTGCGATGTTATATCTGCGTACACGATATCACGCCGACTCCCCCCGGCTCCGATTCAGACGCGACTCAGGAACACGCGAGCTGGCTAATGGTAGCAACTTTGCCGGCGACGGCGATGCCGATGCCGATGCCACCACATAAGCCCCTCTCCAAATGAGGTTATGCAAGAGCGTAGCGGGACCCAGGCCAGACCATGTTTATTCATACAATATCTTTAGACTTTGCTCATTTTTCGCTTTTTTCTATCACTTTTTTTTTGTTTGTTTGTTTGGTGTCATTGTGGCCTGGAAAGCATCACAACAACAACAGAGACAAATTAGGCACAGAGAGTGTTGGAATTAGTTGAAAATATTGTATGATCTGTGGCAAATGAGTTGGCCCTAAAAGCGTCAATTTGTGGTTGCCGACTTTCGTCACTTTCGTACCAAATCATAATAATATTTTGATCTAATAACCGACTTTTGTTGTCTTAATAAGGAAATTAAATGTCAAAATGAATACCGCAAATTTTGTTTATATTTTGAAATGCTCCGAGACAGGAAAGAAAAAGTTATTCGGGGGTAAAACCTTTCCACTAGCAATCATCTAACTAACAAACTCTTTAACTAACATCAATCCTCTCGCTTAGATAACTCTTCCACCAGTTTGGCACTTTGGGCTTTAATCTGTTTGCGATTTGGCACATTGGCCATTGTTTTGTTCTCCTGCAGAAGATCCTCTTCAGGAACTGCCTGTTGTTGCTCATCTGGACTGATGTGCTCATACATATCCAAGCTGGCCAAGAAATCGGCATGATATTCCTCCACGTTGCGCCTAATGGTCGCTGGCTTCAATTCCACAGTATAACCCTTCATTAGCTTATAGATCTTCCGCTTTACTATGTGCATTATATTGTCAACTAAAAAGGCAAATGGCAAATTAATAGATCGCTCTATAGATTGATGAAACTCAACTGTTTTCTTCGAAAATCTCGGGAGCAGCAGCTCTCATGTTAAGCATTTCGAATTTGAGTAATGGCAATTTCAAATACGAATTCGGATACTGAGAACGAATAAGTTTGGGCTGACGATCCACATGTCGCAGTATTTCCACTAGATTCCAAATGCTTAATCTACATTTTAGAGGAAATGTTATACATTAAAAAATCCATTCAGATTAATGAACTCTCACCTCAGCATGACGTAGGCATCAGCACGATTCTTGAGATGCTGTAGAGTCTCTTGCTCGAATTCTTCATCTTTATGCAATATTTTCTTCAAGTCCTTAATACGTTCCTGACGACTAAACAGAAAATAATGTTAATCGAAGTCTGTGTGCAAAATTTAAAATAATTACTTGATCTCTTCTTCGGAAAGATTGTTAACCAAAACACCCTTAAGAACACTAGCGCATTTCATTTTAGTTTCCAACATCTCGTGGGCCAAGACATCGTTGACAATCATACGATGGAGCTTATCGTTGTTATCCACTTGGCTCTTCATACTGAAAATGAAGTTAATGAAAAGGGAGCAAGACAATTGCTAAGTCATTTAACTCTCACCGTGGATATATCTCCCTGGCCTGAGAGCAAAGAGTCACAAATTTCACCTCCTTAATGGTCTTTTCAATTGATTTCAGTTCCAACTTCAGAATCATCATGCTCTGCGTTTCACGTACATATCGCTTCAAATTTGTGGTTGGAGCTTGTTCCTCCTTGGCCTTTGTGTGTATCTGACTTGGCGAATTCGCTGGCTTTCTTAGTGCGGACAACATTTGCAATTTGGCTTGTAAATTTTTACGCGATTTCTCCTCCATATGGCGGTATTCTTCATTGAGCTCCTTGAACTTTGCTATAGCTGGCATGCCGAGATATAGAATATGTTTAATAAAGTTCACTTGATCTTCCATATCGGAGCTTAGAGATCGTAGTATAGGCTCATAAAATATCTCGTCATGTAAGAGAACTTGTATCATTTTCTTATAAGTGTTATTAATGGTTTTTATGGCCTTCAAACGAACATTGGAGTTTTCAATTTTCTTCAAAAACACACGAGATTTGAGTTCCTCATCCAACACGAATTCATTTTGATATTTGATACGATTCTCCAACATGGCTCGTTCTAGCTATGGATTATAGTACTATATCTGTGAAACTTTACTTTAAGACTTAACTGTTGGTTTAGCTACCAGCAAATCCTTGTAGTGTTTTTTCAGCTGATCCAAACGAAATTCCAAACGATCCCTCTCCTTACGCAGGACAAATGTACGCTGATTTATATTGTCAACCACAAGATGTATGGGCATTTTCTGATATAAACGCTGCATATCTCTATGGTTAATAAGAAAATTGCGTATTTTATGTGTATTATCATTGGCAATGATGTTCTGCAATTTGGTCCTTCCATCACGGCATTGCAATTTCAATCGTCTATTCTCGCGAAAATAACGCAAACGATTAGCCTTCGACTCGTGCGATTTGAATACGACTCGACGAGCTTTTATTTAGTCAAATTTTGTAATTTTAATCAGCATATTAAAGTATTATTGCACTAGCTACTCACTTAACAAATCGGTCATTCCCTTGAATTGCTCAGTTAACGAATTCGGTGTCCATCTTTCGTCCACCATTAAATGTTGACGAACATAGGACATACCAAATAGGCCATGGAAACGCAAGGCACGCGGATGCACTGGTTTCGGTGCAAGGACATCCTTCTCTCTATCGCTTTTGGTCAGGGATGATATACCCTTTTCACGCAAACTGCAAGGCATTTTCTATTATATTCTTAAGCCCTATATTTATATTTATCTATATACGAAATTAGACAATTGCTATGTTAATAATAAGCAAGACTACACAATATTTTTTATGTGGATTAGAAATTCTTTAGACAAGAATTCTAGATGAGATGTGACAGAAATCGATAGGAGAACTTAAACTCTTCAACCAGTTCGCATCAAATTCAAAATATTTTCGAATGAATTATCTCATTTTATTACCATAAAATCCTCTTTTCAAAAATGGTTCTCCGAAACTTCATTTTGGACTCCTTCAAGAGTCATATTTTTAAACATCTACTGCCTTACATTATGTTATTGTACTTTCAACATATCAGAATGTCAGCAAGGTCATTTCGAAATCTTTTCCATCAAGTATGAATGATAATACATTTTTAAATGGAAAAGTTTTCAACACTTTTACATGACTTCTTCTTTTAGAGAGTTCTGATAACAATCATTTGTAAATTAGTTATCCGACTTTGTGTAATAGTTAATATAAAGTTACTAATAAATTAACATAATGATGTCCAAACTTTATTTAGTAAATAAATACCCAAATACCCTGATATCAGAAGTTAAATGCTCAAAAATATTAAACTTTTTAAAATGAATAAATAAGCCGAACGTAAAAAAAAATTATCTTTAATCTGAAGGCCTTATCGATCTAGCTTTAATAAACATTGCAAATAAAATTAAAATTTGTAACAATTAAATAAAGAAAAAAAATAACTAACACCTAAATTTTCCAATATTTTTATCATTCCATACAAACCAACTTTTCAGAAAAAAAGCATTTTATTTTACACATTTATTTTGCACTAACATTTCATTATCGGTTTCTTTTGTTTTTTCTTCTGTTTTATACAATTACAGGATAGTTCGTTTATTTTACTTACTTATGTGGCGATGAGAGATTGAGTGCTTGTGTTTCAATTAAAATTTAATTTAATTTCTCTCAAAAGTTCATGGCAAAATATTATGTTTTCTGTTTTGTTTGGTACTTAATTTATAGAACTTTTAAATAACATATATATGTTCTTTGATTTTTTAGTATATATATAAAACTTAGTACTTGGAAACAATTTAACATTTTATTTTGATTTGAAAAAGTAAAGGGCTGATTCTTTCTGTTTTGTGGTATAATCATTTTAAATGTGTTTGTGTGTGTGTCTTCTATTGCACATCTTAAATGTATCTACAAGTTTCATATATGTATATATAAATTTGGTATGCCAACACTTTAAGCTTTGTTTTTGGGTAGGTTTTTAGTTTTTCTTGCTAAACTTTATTTTTATATGAAACATCAACAAGTGGTCGCCTTCGTTTGTGCAAGTTCTCAAATTACAATTTTAATATTATTCAAGGTAGATGCATGATTAGATCCCAATAGATATATATGTATGTAAATGTAGGTATGTATGTATAGTAATAGTATGACTTGTTTTGTTTAGCTCAAACTCTGGCGTCTAAATATTGTCGTAAAACGTTTCTCTAATTTCTCTTTGTCAGTGTATAATTTGCCTAAAATGTACATTGATTTAGGGGATTCGCTTTTGCATTATTGAACAAATTCCTTAGATGATTGTTTGCTTTTATTATTATTATTAATTCAGTGTGAGTCGGTGTTTTAAATTGTGTTGCATGCTTTGCAGCTTTCAGTTTAGATACTGAAATATGTTGCCTACTTGTTGGAGCATACGTCAAATCCAGGAAACCATTTTCCAGTTTAGTAAACCAAATAAAATGAATTAAAAAACCAAACAAAACGAATGCCTTCCATATATGTATATACTTTTTAATTTTATTTAAACAGCTGAGAGTGTGGAAAAATCTCGGCTTTATTTACATACACATATCGAAATGATAATTAAAAAATGAACTACGTATTTTGTTGTTGTTTTTTAGGTCACTTTTAAATAAATGGCTAAATACAACAATATATAATATAAGTTGTATGATATTCTCTCAATAACATTTAATATAAATATATATATATATATAGTTGTATATAATTATAGTATGTATACAGCGTTTGTTAGATGAATGCATTTATAATTTCAGTAATCAATTTCTTCTAATACTTAAACTTTTACAAAAACGATGTTTCTTTTGCCGTTTACGCAAATTAAATTTTAGACAGTGAACAAAAACAGAACTAATCAATTAAACAATTTGTTGCTACCATGGAATGCACATTACAAAATAAATTTAACAAATTTTGAGAGTATGCCACAAAAAATAGGCTATAAATAACATAGGGAGGGAACAAAATCAATATATATAAAGAGTAAAATGATTTACTTCGGCTTATATAGACGGATTCAAATATTGCAAATTATTAAAGCAGCTCACACTCGAACCAATCTTTTCGCCGTTCGTTCAGTTTAACAGTGTGTGTGTGTGTGTGTGTGTGTGTGTGTGTGGAAAAACAGCGAACAGATTTCGTTTCACACTTTTCTTTTGATAGTGATGATTGGCATAGACACAACTACAGATTTTTGTAAATTTTTTCTTACAGTTATAGATAGATAGGTAGATATTTCACATAGACTACCATTTCGTTTAGCTATATTATGGAAAATTTTCTTTCGCTTGCTTGCGTTTTCAAACTATTTTTCATTTTGTTTTCATTAATATATATATATATATATATATATATATATATAGTATATAAATTGGTGTATACATAAATAGTCAAACTTATGGTTTTTTGTTTTTTGCTTTTGTTGTAATAATATAAATATATAATATATATTTATGTATGTATATAGCAATTTGTTTTGTGTTTAACATTATTATAGATTTTTTTTCGCTTTTTTCCAATAATTTTGTTGTAGCATTATAATTTTCATTATTCATATATATCATTATGTTTGATGAGGTTTTCATTTTTGTGTGTGTTGGTGCTTATGTGTGTGTTTAAAGTGGTTGTTGTTGTTGTTGGTATGTGGGGGTGTGGTGGGTGTTGTTGCTTGACATCTTATAACGCTCCAAATGGATCTAAGGGTACACTTTTACCACCACTGCCATTATGTGTGGGTTGCATCGGTTGCATTATCCCCGTGGTGGCACCCGCTGATAGTGGTTGGATTGGATTACTGTGCGGCGGCTGCGTTGGCCCCGTCATCATTGTCGTCGGTGGCACCCCAGTCAAAGGGGCTTGCTGTGGCAGTTGTCCCATCACCGGCATGCCCTATAAGTATCCATAGAATCAATTATTTCTATTATACTCTCAAAAACTTGTTCAAAAATCCAAAAAGAAAAATTATAAATCATGCAAGGGACTCAAATACTTAAAACTAGGACAGACGCAATGCTACAACAATTTTTCTTTTATATAGTTGGTAGTCAGATAGAAAGATACAATTGAGCAGGGGGGAAAGGGGTCGGCTGCGGCGGCGGTAGAGTAGGAATACCGCTGTGAAGTTGGTTTTCGGAAGATTAGTGAGAGTGGTAGAGAAAGGCACAAAGAGCTGGAGATAGAGCAAGTGATGACGAGGGAGTGGGGAGAGGAAGAAATTTCTACACACATATAAAAAACGAAAGAAAACCAACTAAAAATATACAAAAACAAATTGATGGTTTAATAAAATGACCAGAACCAAAGTAAATATATACAAATATATTTTTTAAAATTCTTGGATTAGGCGTATAGGTCTCATTTTACGATTAATCTTCGTAGGTCTAGTAGTAGTAATAGTAGTAGTAGTAGTAGTTGTGATAGGCTCTATGATTAAAGGTTAATAACATTCTTAAAATATGTATTTCAATTTGGAAATAAAAAATTTGCAAAAACTCGTTAGATTCAATGAAAACTTAAGAGGAAATAAAACCGACAGATTCAATTCAATTTCAAAACTAACAGTTAAAAAATTAAAGAGCAACTCAAAGAATTGAAAATTATTAATGTATTTTCTTTTGATTTTTGGTTTTAGTTTTCGTAAAAGTTGTTATAATTTTTTGTATAAATTTTCTTATTGTTCATTTCATTGGATTTGTTACGTCATTTTCATTTTCTTACCTGCATATAATTTGGCATAACAGGATAACTAGCATGTATATACGGATGATTGATTGTGATTGGCGCAGGACTTACTGTCATGCCATGTGCCTACCGATTACACACATATATAAAGATATATGTATATATATAAATATATTTATATATATTTATGTGCATAGATATATATATTTGATTTTTTTTAAAGAAACAAACACAAGTCAGCGGCGTGAGTTATCAATATAGATAGGTTTATATGATTTGGAGTATTCGGTTTTGAGTTTTGAAGTATGCCGATGGTGGAATAGTCGAGATACACATATATATTTATGCATATATAGATATATGTATATATAGATATATAGAAAAGCGAAAACATAAAATAAAGAAAAGAAAGTAAGTGAGATATTTTTTACAATTCAAGTAGACATAATGTTAAAGTAAGGTATTATAAAACAAAATATTGAAAAAAATAAATGAAAATAATAATGTGATATGTTTTTTTTTTTCAGTCTGGCCTGAGCAGTGTTCTTTGTCTAGCGAGGTGTTCTACAACAGTTAGCCCTAGTGATAGTTACTCTTCACTTTGTTGGTGTGTTTAATAGTTTTGGTTTTTTTTGTTTTCGAGGGAGTAGGGAGGGAGTAGTGAGTGAATAATAACAGAATTATGTAGAGCCTTTAACAATCAATTGATATACCAAATGGAATGTCTAATATTTAAGTCAGTCACGTAAATCAAAGATGTACAGAAGTAAGCCATTTTTGAAAAAGAAAGCCTTAGAAATATCTAGCAGACATAATCTGATTTTCATATCGGTATAAAAGAATTGAAATATTTCTGAGTTCTGTCAAAGTATTAACTATAAGCGGACACATTGCTTAGAAAACGAAACCGAAGACCAAATAATCAAATTATATTTATTTCGTTATAGAAATCCACTTTAACTGGCATATATTAAAACAGGTTCATTCCATTTGGCACACAATTGGCAACGTGGTTAAAGACAACCTGCAAAGACTTGGTATATAGAAATTTTCAAATACAACATTTAGATTCCAAATAAAACGAAAAAATTGACTTTTTGGATAGAAATTTTAAATCGTTTTGCAAGCAATTAAATAGATTGACAGCCAAATATCAGTGATTAACCAAGTAGTTCAGGTTGTTGGTGCATTTTTTTGGAAATTATACAACAAAAAGGTAACGTAAGAGTATTTATACATGAATTGTTGTTGGTGTTTATTTTTGTGTGTGTGTGTGTGTGCTGGTGAAGGGTGATACAACAATATTCTTAAAAAAGAAGGAAAATATAAGTGAACTAAATTTTATATTTAAAATAAAACAAACTGAAAAACTTGTCATTTGTTTTGGGCATTTTTTTCTTTTGTTTTTGCTGTTTTTGATTAGATTTTTCTTCTCATTGGGCACAAAATTTGTATATTAATAAGAAATTGTTTCGGTAAACGAATTCGATTTACACTGCGAGTAAATTTGTACATTTCTTGATTTATCGTAACTTGTTTTTCTCTTTTACATTTTCGTAGTTTGTTGTAGTAGTGGTAGTAGTAGTAGTAGTAGTAGAAGAAGTAGGTAGAGGTTAGAGTTAGAGTTCAAAACTCACCATTGGACGATAGCCAGCACCAGTTGTAGCCGCCATTGGTTGTGGTGTCCAATTAGCACCTGGTTTCGCTGTATTTTTAGGTGAATTCCATTGCACGGGTCTATGTGAGATATATAATGGGGTAAGAGAGTAATGATTTAAGAGAAACGAAATGACATTGTTTGCTTTTTTTGTTTTTTTTTAATCTTTTTTTTTTTTGGTAGGTACTAATAGTTAGAAATGATCGATTCGATTGCTTTCAAACTAAATATAATGTACAAATCGCGGAGAAATAGTGGAATGGATTGTGGATAGTGGAAGATGGCAATGGAAGGAAATTTTAACACATTTATTTGAAGGAGTTTTGTTGAGCTATGTACAAGGATTTGATAGGGCTATGTGGTGAAAACTTGTGATGGATTCTTAAAGCTTGGCAAATGTATGAAACAAAGTTCTCTACTTTGGGGAAAACGAACAGTTTAAGGATGCAGAAATCGGTATAGTATCGATATTAAGACTACCGATATCTTTAAATTTTCGATATCGATTAAGCTTAGGTCATTTAGATCGAAATTACAGTGAGATCGTTTAGTTATGTAGACAAAAATACATCGACAGCTCGACTATGTTAATTTTTCGATTGTTGATTTCGTAAATATTGAATTACTGCAATTATCGATACAATATTACTGCATCCCTATGTAAATTAATGTTTTGAATTTGTACTCTCTTTATGTTTTGTACAAACTTCTTTCTTCACTTTTAGTTAAACGCGTTACAGTGTGGTTAGTCAGATTAGTTTATCGCTTTTGTTTTTCTGTTTTTTGTTGTTGCTTTTGATCTTGTAGTTTTTACTCACTTTGCACTTGCTGTTTTATTTATATTTAAATTATCAACTAATGACATTAGTGAACTATCCAAATCGCCAGTTATAATCTTCCCAGTTGTTGGTTGCTGTTGCTGCTGCTGGGGTAGTTGCTGCTGCTGATGCTGTTGTTGTAGCTGAAGGAATTGTTGCTGCTGTTGTTGTTGCAATGTCAGCACTGAATTGTTGCTATTCGGATGTTGATAACCTGTGGCGACAATATTCATTTGATTGCTGTTGTTGCTCGTGCTGTTGTTGCTATTGGCTGTAGCCGGTTTCAAGACATCACCCAAAGCATCGAAGCCTTTTTTGTTTTTATTTAGTTATTGTTTAACGTTGTTGTTGTTGTAGCCATTTCACCATTTTTTGATTGCATTGATTGATTGTTTGGTTTTTTTTTTTAGCAAACATTTATACACAAAATACACAAATACACAGAATGAAGCCAATGAGAAGCCCATTAAATTGATTTAAAATTTGCGTTTTAAAACCGTAATATTTTCATCGGATTGTTTTTTGTAATGCCATTATAATTGTAATATATAAACATTTGATATGCATATACATATATGAAATATTTATGATTGTTTTTTGTTTTATTTTTGTATTATATTTTGTGCCACCAACATGAGACAAATGTGAGTTTTCATGTAAAGTAAATAAGAACACACACAAAAAAAAAAGAGAAAGAGAAAAACATGTACAAAAATAAATAAATATATGCAAATACCCTTTTCATATGTGTATAATATATATATAGATATATATATTGGTCAGATAATTTGAGTTATGTATTGGGATTATTAGTTAATGTTTATATATATATATATATGTTTTAGTGAGGCAACAATACAAGTAAATTTTAGTTAGTTACAACAAAAGCAATTAATCGTAGCAAGTAAATACCAAAAAAAAAAAAACAAAAAACATGCCATACATAGCAAAAATAAACAAAACAAAATTAAGCAACAAAAAAACATCGAGTTAAAAAGTTTTACGTTTTTAAAGCTTTTTTTCTTATCGCAGAAGCTTTGCATCTATTGTTACACAAAATTGAATATTTAAATGATTTATGTACTTATTGCTGCTTATTCATTAAACTTTAAACTTTCTTCACCAATTTAGGTTAACATTACATGAATTTATTATAAGGCATTCTGATTGCTTTTACATCTAATTTGCTTTAAACAAATAACAAATACACAAAATTAAAAACACATACATAAATAATACACAATCACGCAATTTGTATGCACAAAAAATAATTATAATTATATACAGAAAACAAATTAAATATATAATAAAAATAGGACTTCAATAATTGGACATGGTACGATGAAGGACAACTTGGAGCAACTTTAAAAAAGGGCAATAGAGGGACTGAGATTCGGTTTCAGTTGAAACATTTGAATGACAATGATATATATATATATATACGTACATACATTTATAGGCAAATAAATATACCCAGACAAAACTACATTTTATATATATATCTATATATATATACATATACGGAAGTATGAATAGAAAAACGTGGCTATTATTGATGTTGCTGTTGTTGTTGTATATGGTGGTAGGCAAAAGCGAGTGTCTTTTCTGGCTATAAGAAGCAAGTGATAGACTGAATGAAATTGCATTGCATTCGTCTTTGGTTGCAACAACAGTGCCAGCAGAATATTTAGTTGGTACGGCTGGAGAAACATTCACCTGAAGGAAAATGTGCCGCAGTTGTTAATATTGATTGTTGTTGTTGTTGTTGCTGTTGCTGATATTGTTGCAATTGTAATGGCTGTTGTTGCTGTTGCTGCACATAGAACATCACTTGCTGTTGTTGCTGTTGTACTTGCTGTTGCTGCTGCACCATAATATCATCAAAAAAGGGATTCGCCAAGGGCTGAGGGGCTGATTTAAGATGGGAATATTCCAATTGCAACACAAAAAGATAGATTTGTAGGACCAACGTATTTAAATTATGTATGTACACATAGTATAGGGCGGATAAAATAATTGTGGAAGAGTTAAAAATTAATTAATATAAAGATGTTTTCTTTTAGAATCGTTCAATAAATCGTAACAGTCTATCAGAACAAGAATTCTCCCCGATAGTTTTATGAATATCATGCCATAGCATGGCCATACCTTATCAGACAATAAAGTTCAAACGATTTCACGTAAGAAGTTTTTTATGTGGGACATAGGATATGGACAACTATTTAATAGTAAAGGCATTACTAACTATTGAAAGTAAAGCATGAAATACAAATAAATCATTAAAGATTAGTGCCTCAATCCAAAGATAAAATGCCTCGACTTATTGAACGATTTAAACTATAAACCAAAAAAAAAAAATTTATGATTATTAATAACAATAATATTAAATAAAAATTATTTAATTAGACACACATACATCAGAACTAGCTTTTGCTTTGGAATCTTTTAACTATTATGTATTAAATTAAGTCATGCAAAAATGTGCTAACAAAAAGTAAATAAAAAGGAAACTTTTGCCAAGTTAAAGAAATATTAAACAAAAATTTGTTTAGCTTAGTAAAAACCGTGAAACTTTTTGGGTATTTGTAAACCTCCGAAAAAGTGTATTAAATGATTGCATTGTTTAATTTATTTATTAAGAGCTTGCAGTTAGTTTGTGTGTGTATTGTATTATATTTAATGCTTAGGAGAGGAACTTACCTGCCGGTTCCGTATTACCGAAAACGGATGTAAAATTACTATCGGAAACGAAGGCATTTGTTGCAGCAGCAGCTGAGCCATTGAAACCTATTTTCGTTTGATTTTTGGTATTCGGTATATATGGAGAGAGAAATAGAGAGAGAGAGAGAGAGAGAGTGGGGTGGGAAAAACAGCGATGAAAATGAAGAGTAATAAATACATTAGACAATATAAAACAAATTCAAAAATTATGAAATCAAATTGCTTAGGCCATTAACTTAAAATAACAAAAAAAAAAAAACAAAAATAAAACAAAAGAAATCTTAATACAATATCATAAAATTAAAGGGAATTATGATATTGATAAGCTATATGAAAATTATCACAAGACGACTACAAAGTGTTAGAGAGAGAGGGCGAAAGAGAGAGTGTACGAGGGTAAGGAGGTATAGATTGTGGGTGGTTGGTAGTGTTGGAAAACGTGGGGCTTGTGCTTTCCCCTTATTTGGGTTTTATCATTTTTTCAGGTCTGACCACAATTAGGACAACACTTGACATAATTTAACTACACTTATAGCTATTAAGATATACACAGCTTGAAGGATTCAACAAAAAAAGAAAAACTTAAATGGAAATCATAAAGAAAATTATAAACATGCTACCATTATTATGCATCCATAAATTATTAGCATTTAATGCAGCACCTGATCCAGCAGCACCCCCTCCAGCTGCAACATTCCCCTCGAACATATCGGCAAACGGATTGCCCAACTGCAGCAAATCATCAGAGGCCTTTGTGGCCGTGCCGGAGACTTGTGTGGCCGCTGCATTAGCAGCGGCTGGCTGTCCAGACGCAGCACCAAACAGATCAACTATCGGCTGACCAGCCTGCGAGGCTGGCGGTGACGACAGAAATGGATTTGTTAGTGCAGCGCTAGAGCCACCAGCACCGCTACTAGTGGGCGATGATACCTTGGACTATGGCAAACACAAAGAAAGGGGTAAGTAATAGAAATAAATATGCAAATAATACAAATTAATTCTCACTTACTTTGTATTGGTTCATGGCAGCTTCCTCTTCGGCCAAAACTTGAGCTTTTAGCTGTTCATCAATGCCATTGGTAGCATCAAATTTACTCGAAGCAGCTGCAGTTCCAAACGCCGAGCTGGTAGAAGAAAGCGCAGATACAGCGGATTTTACATTGCGTTGATTGCTACTGGCCAAATGTCGGTGAATTTAACGCAAACGGTAAAAAACATAAAATAAAACGAAAAACTTTAATCAAATAATAAAAAATTTAAGATAAAATAATACATAAAAATAATAAATAATTTTTGATTTTAAAATGTTAACCTTTTGAAGATTTTAGACTATTTTTGAATATTTTGAACTATTTATTGTCTCAAATAAATTTATTCTTAAAGCCCCACATGTCTATTTGGAATCTCCCAAAGAAATAAACGTGAGAAATAAACAGTATTTTATCTTAAAAGTCAACAAATCACACTAACTAACTGTATAAAATACAAAACCTTTAAAATCATACAAAAATCGAACAGTGGTCGAAAATGAATTAAATTCTTAAACATTATTTAAATGAAAAACTCTATTAAGCAATAGAAATAATAATTCTAAATGCCAAAGAACTCGAAAATATCTTTTACAATAATGTGTCCATGGTGCGATTCATTTTATTTTCTCTTTTAGGTTTACCTTGATGATTGTGTGGGCGTATTGGCCGCAGATACTCTACGTCCTTCTAGAGCGGCCAAGTGCTGCTCTAAAGCATCTAACAAAGAGCTGGGTGCCTTGGTCAAATCGGGTATATCGCCCTTATCAATGCCAACATTCTGTTAAATACAATTCAAAATTAATCCACATAAAAGTAATCCTCTGATTTGTTAACTAACCTCGGCCACCTTTAAGAATTCACCCACACGATCCATGCGCACCAAGAACTTCTTATACAAATCCAATGCATCGCGTGCATGCTTCTTATTCATATCGAAATACTTTTCTAGCAAATTAATAATGCCATCATTGTAGCAGGCAAACAAACGTATGAGATCGCGAAAGAGTAACATGAAACTCATGTTAATTACACCTGCAGAATAATGAAAATAATCATGAATATATAATGCTTAGATTTGATTAATTTGATTATACCGTTGGATAAGTCATTTGATTGGCAATCAAACTCTAAAAGTGCATCCAATTGTGCCTGCAAAACTGGCAATGTCTTTAAGAGTTTTTCGGCATTCATGCTCCGCAATGAGCCCTCCTCTTTCCTACAGGTAACAGCGATAATTATTAGATAAAAAATACATAAATTAGATTATATATTATATAGGAAAGCAACTTACCCGCGCTTGACTTTGCAAAAATCAAATGCCATGGCTCGATAGGAAAGCGATTTTTCATTCAAATATTTGGCATATCGTCTAATGAATGGGGACATATCGTAACCTGTTGGATTGTTTTAATATTTTGTTAATTAGTTATGTAAAATAGGCATTATGTATATGCACAGACACACACACATACACATAGTTAGGATTAGTTAATAGTTTTTTTTTTTCAGTTTAGTTCTACAAAATTTATAATGCCAAATGATAAGTAAATGATGTTAGTATTCATTTAAATTTAAAAAAACCATAACCTCAAGAATTTTGCTAAAATTATCACCAAAATTTTCCATTCCTATGTTTTTTGTTTTCTTCAATTCTATTTACTTAATACTCACCCATTCTGCCACCTGGAACTCCCATGCCACCATCTGTATTTGATTCGATTTATTGATACGACATTATTTTAATTCATAAATAATATTAAAATGTAATTTTTTATAGTTGAGAATGAGTGTAAGTAAGCAGCGTCATATTAATATTATTTAAAAAGTGTATTAATTATATAAAAAAATAGAAACAAATGATTAAAGCCAAACACACGCGCAGCAGCATTCATCAGAGAAGAATCGGAATAGATATAGATATAGATATAGAATGATAAATAAGCATTAGTTTTATGATATTTTTCATGTTTTTTTTTTTTGTGAGAGGAGAGGGGTTTATTATTGGAAAGCATCGAATATCAAATTGGGGTTTCTTAATTTTTGGGGGTTATATGTATGAATGGAATAAAAAATAAAATTTGCATTAGTTTTGTACCTTGCACAGTTCCTTTATCCAAAAAGGAGCTGAGATTGAATGTTGAATTGCTCGATGCCAGATATTGCATAAATCTCTATAAGAATTGGAAAAGCAGATATAATGTAATTAATAAGAAAGTTTTATTAAAAATTAAAATTAACTATCAATAAGAAATGTTAATCACATTTTTAATCTAGAAATGTTTTTCGGTTTGAAAAGCAATGGATATAAATTATTTTATATTGTAGAAGAGAAGTCCAAGCAACCTAATCAAACTATTTAAGAATTATCTTTAGGTATTTGTATTAAACAATTAAAGTAGAGTAAAGATGGGCATATTTTCAACAAAAAGATATACAGGGTGTGTCCAATAGATTTATTTAGAATTACTTTTCTTTTTTTCTTTAGACTAAATTTATGAAATTATTTCAAATATAGGCTTTATTGAAGATATACTTCATATTTAATTATTGATATAGACATTTCCGCGGTCGCTTACACGACTTTTCAAAAAATTTAAAATTTTATATTTCAAGTAATTTAAACAAACTTGTAGTATTTTGAGAGTACGATTAATAGAAAAAATAAATATGTAGATAAAGGCTATAAAGAAGGGTGTGTTCTATAATGCGTCGTCGTTTTATTATTTTTTGCATATACAAATAAGAATTTTTCATTTTTAAAATTAGACTTAGAGTTTTCAATATTTCGCCTGACCTTTATTTAAAAATTATTTTTTTAGGTCCCTCACGCACCGTCACTAACGAGAAATTTTCTTCTCTGTGGTTTTGTGTGCAGTTACATACACAATTTAAGTCATTAAGCTAGGAATACAAGCAAAACAATAAAAAGAAACAAACAAACAAACTTAAATTCGATTGCAATTATTTACTCTACTTTTACCTAAAAATATTAAATTTTAACATTTTTAGGTAATATGTAATGAAAAACACCAAAATTTTATCTTTATTTTCGTTGAATCCGCTTTCCTTAGTAAAGTTCTGAAGTGAAACTATTAACTTGGGATACACTGTATACATGGTTGTATTTTGAAGAATTTGCAATTAGCGGGTAAAATTGAATTCATTTTATTCATTAAATTTAATTTTAATCAAAAAATCATATATGTACCCAAATAATTGATAAGCGAACTAAGATCTTTTCTTATACACATATGTATGTGTAATGCATAAATCAAGACTTGTCTCTCTCTTTTTCTCTCAATCAATTGATCTTTTTGTTACGAAATGTTTTCATTGATGCTCAATGCTCTCCCTTATTCACAATTACATAAATGAAATGGAAAACCCAGCAATGACCCAAAGAGCATTCTCGCAAACGCTCGATTTGACTTGACTTGACATCTACTTCGACTTTGACTTTACTCTAACAACAAAGGAAATATGCAATTATGTAGCGCCAAATCAAAGTCAACAACCCAAGCAAATAACTAAACAAATATTGTATAAGTAAAACAAAAAGCATAAGCAAATAAAGGGAAACAAGTCCAATCAAATGAACACGCACATGAAT
The DNA here is from genome assembly GCA_018903935.1 of Drosophila insularis. Taxonomy (NCBI): domain Eukaryota; kingdom Metazoa; phylum Arthropoda; class Insecta; order Diptera; family Drosophilidae; genus Drosophila; species Drosophila insularis. The sequence continues at coordinate 1,430,772 of JAEIFP010000752.1, forward strand.
AAGAACAGCAAAAAATAATAATATGAATAAAAAGAAAGAAGTGTACGTGACCTTTTTCTCTAAAAATTAACGCCCCCTCTCAGTAAAAGAAATGATTTTAAAATGACAAACAAAGTAACCGCAATATGTCTACCAAAAGTGCAAGAAACTGCAAAGATATCTTTACACAATTTTTTCATCCAACTGGTCAAAAAGTTTATAAAACAACGCCCCTCATTTCTATGTATGGAAAGGGGCGGATCGGTATATGATAGAGACAGTTGGAGTGATAAGAAGTGCTTATTAGTACTGGTAAGAGGTCTTGGATATATTTCGTTCATTTTATGATATTTACAATTAATTAATTATAAACCACTAATTTTAAGATTTAAAGAACCTATCTGAGTTGATTCTGAAGTTTGTCATCAGAATAACAATTAATATAATAGAAGTATGAAAAAGAAAATGCTCCATGATTTAAAAATATGAATATTTTAATTAAATTTTTTACAGTTTTTAATTAAATTTATAAATATGAGAGCAGTTTCCGTTAATAAAAGAAGCTAGATTGTAGGGAATTTTCTGTATATATATATTTTTTTAAAACAAACACAAAATAACTTTGTAATAAATATATATACCGCTGCTGAAAAACGAATTTTAGTTACACATTTTTTGTTTTGTTTATACAAACCTCATTGCCATATGCCATCAAATGATGTGTGGTTATCAAAGACTTGTAGACAACCACCCAATTGGCGTTCTGTGAACGTTCGATAAGTAAATTGGCCAAATGTGGAATTGAGACATTCGGTTCGTTAGTGCAATGCACCAAATCTGTAATAAGAATAAGCGAAAATGAATTTAAAATATGTCTTATCAGAATTTGAGAGAAAGTGAGATTGTGGGACTGGGAAGGAGAAAGAGAGAGAGGTTCTTATCGGTCGTTCCCGCAGCTGGTTGCTGGAGGGCTTATCGTTTTCTCGGACAACAAACACAATTTCAATTTGGAATTCTGATATATGTGTTTCATGTTATTTGTCTCTCCCGTCATGTAAATAAGCATTCCTCTATATATATATATACATCTTTTGATTTGTGGCGGAAAAACTTTAACCTGATAAGAACTTACTAAGCTAAGCAGAGGAAAATGTGTGTAACCAAGTTGTTAATAATTTGCTATTGAAAGGGGGCGTTCAGTTTTCATAATACATGTATAATAATCTACAACCATCAAAATTTATTTGATTCATTTCAGTTTATGGTTCAGAAATGTTATTCGAAAACACAAAAGAAATTTTTATAACACTTTTTTTTATCAGGTTTGTAAATTTGTTTTTCTATTCCAAAAACAAAGAAGTACAAGAAAAATTTTAACTTGTGTATTTAATATATTTGTCTACAGAAAAGTAAAATAACTTTCAAATCTTATATTTATATTCTGCGATAAATTTGTTATGACAAGGTCAAATGTTATATTTCATACGTGGATATATTATATTTCATTTATTTCGATTTATTTAAATACTTCTATAAATACTTATAATTGATATTCTACCCGTCGATCAAAATTTAATTAAACTATTTAAAGGCATTGATTTAACCACGAACTGTCGGGGAAACACATTATATTTGTTACCAAGTTCTCTCACTCATTCATTTGCTTTAAAGCATTGTAATCATCTTGGCTAATTTTACGAGAAGAATCTCAACAGGTTTTCTTTCTTTGTTTTTACATTTCTTCTTTTCTTGAAAGCCCAAACCGAAATTGGTTAAGAAAAGAAGCGCGAGAAAACGAAAATACATTTGAGAAGAAACCAAATAAAAAAGGTTTCCTCACAAATCTACCTGCTGTGGGCATGTAAACACTGAAATATAATTTTGGGTTTCGACATTGGAATACCCTGTAGGAGGAGGAATTCGTAATTAACAACAAGTAGTTCCCATTACTACCCCATGCCTACCTCAACTACCATTTATGACCAATATTATTGCATTTTGCATTACATTTTATTTTATTTGTGATAATATAGCTATATATTTATATTTATGGCACTTGACTAAATAATAGCTTTGGGTAATCAGAACGAAAGTAATATTTATTCAATCAACTGTATAATCTGAATACTTCACTTTACTAGCTAGGGAAAAAATTTAAAATAGACAGGAACAACTTTTTAAAGAAATTTAACTTTTGATTGATTAAGTTTAGTTTGATTTAAACATGACAGAAACCTTTTCTTTATCAGAGCATAAAGTTTGTTTTTGGCAAAAGGAAAAACGAATGGCGGTTGTCGGAAAGGGGGCGGTCGGTCACAGTGACTGCATACATACGTCTGTATGTACATACGTGGACCACAAAATGGCTAAATGGAATTGGTCAACAGTTTGTGATGAGTCATGCAAAGGCAAAACTTTTTCGCTACTCTTTTTTTTATTTTAGCACACAGAAACGGAAACAGGTCAACATAAAAGAAGCTAATAAGAAAAAGAATATCATCAAAATCAACATCTGATTATAGTGTCTCCAAAATCCAATCAGAAATTGTAATAAGTCATTAAAATAGAAAATAAGTGGGAAAGAGTGACGAGTGGGGGAGAGAATTGTAAAAAAACGTGTGCATAAATTAAAGAGACAATGACATCGAGGCAATGATAAGACAACAAAAACAACAAACACGTAGCGGCTTATAGTAGGCGTTACAAAGCATTACAGCCGTGAGAAAGTGACGTAACATTAGAAAGAGAAAAGCTAATCAGAGTGAGAGTAACATGCAGGGTGAGAAAGAAACAGAGAGTATTTGTGGGAAGGGTGAAACATGAATGGCAAAGCAGCTGAGACACAGGTAAATTGAGAGCACTTAATCTGCTGGTTAACGGCACCTTGTGGATGCCAAGCATAAAGCGACAAAAAGGAGGAAGAAACAAAAAGCGAGGAAAATGAAAGCAAAATTTTTCATGCTGCTAAGTTCAACAAATTATCATTTAATTAAAACAGCTGTTGGTAAACTTGTTTCGCTCAGTGTGCCAAAAGTCTAAGGAAAAACTTGCAATTGCCTATTTGGTTATTTTTATAGATTTTTGTTTGGTGCCGTTATGTTAATGAGCAGTTCTTTTTTTTTGCGGGTGTTTTTGTGAACTTACAATCCAAATGCTTCTTCTTCGGCCCAATGCATTCCTCAGTTGTGGCCTTGCACACAGACTTGGCGAGTCCTTGGCCCGCAAGGCTGTGACGGGCAGCCAGCAGCCTGTCGTTGATTGTTTGCCCAGCCATAGTCATGATGAATGCTGTTGTTTCTTATTCCTCTCTCCTCTTAATTTATTTGATTAATTTAATTATGCACCCAAGGAGCGGACACGAAAACACTCACTGACATACACACACACACTTTCGTTCACACACACACGCGCGCGCTGCGGGAGCAAAAGAATTGATTGAAAATTGTAAGACACAGAAGAAAAAAATACCAGAGACCACAAGAATTTTTCACTACTTTTTAACAAATTGTGGGTGTGATTTTGTTTGATTTGCTAGCAACCCGCACTACGAAATAACTGTTAATTGTCGCGTGTAAACCGGTGCTTAAAGCTGCAACGCGTTAGTTGTAATTTTTTTTTTGCTTAAAGATATTATTGATTGCTTTAGAGCTGTGCGAAACATCGATGTGATATCGATACAAAAAATAGATTTTTTTTCCGATGTTTTTGTCAGTTATTCCATCACTGAGAAAAAAACGCGAATCGAGCAAAATATCGAGAAACGAGCATTAATCGAATCGTTATCGATAGTCGATTAAACTTGTACCAGGGCCGCAGTTCAAACGCGCATAATAGAAAAAATAAAGTGCAAAAAAAGTTTTAAATTTAAGCAATTGTTTGTCATAAAAAAAAACACAGCTACAAAATACTTCAAAACCAAGGAGATAAAAAGGACAGATTGCTATTCAGACATCTGTCAACGCTTACGTCCACTTTGATTAACTTTTTTTTCCCACAAATATGCACATCGCATTTCCGCCCATACTTAATAGAAATCTGGTTACAATTGTAGTTGGATGTCATTATTTCTTAAAATATATAGTTTTGGAAACAAAAATTCATTTTTCCCGCCCAATTTTGGCATTTTTATCCTACCCAGAAGATGGTCATTGTGAAATTGGAAAAAACGCGTGAGTAAAACGCTCGCGTTTTAAAACGCGTGATTAAAACGCTCGAACATGTGAGTAAAACGCACGAACATGTTCGAGCTCGCGAGTAAATGTTTGAGTTCGTGAGTAATGTTGTGTTTAGATTTAAAAAAAAAAAATAGATAAATAAATAATAACTAAAAAATGTTGAATGGAGAAATTACACACAGTTTCGAGGAGAACACATGCCACCTGGTGATACGAGATCCACATGAAAAACATAAGCCCAGCGAAAAGGAGCACCAGTTGCAGCCAGACACGGGGGAACCAACAGCACATGTCGATCGCATAAGAAACTGCGATATATTTATTGACTCGCATGATTTGTACTTTTATGCAGATGTCAAGCTTTTCAAGTGAGTCACCATCAGCATCTTAATCCACGGAACTCGCCTTTTTAAGAATCAATCCTGTGTAATTTTTAGATTCCACAGTCGACGCACTTTCGATCTAAAGGAGTTAAAAACGCTGCATATAAATTTTGATACACAAGAGAACTGCTATCAGATTGCCCTGCGTATCTTGCCTTCCTCACCGACAGCAGGCGATGGTAGCGACGAGCCTGCCCCTGGAAGCGGAGGCGGAGACGGGGGCGCAACTCCCAAACCAAAGACCGTGCGCAAAGAATATATTGGTGCCCTACAAGTCCCATTTTTGTCAGATTGGACGTTAGGCAAAGTGGACAAGGAGACCGTTCTTCAGGAATGGAAATTTAAACGCATCACCGATCAGTGCCAATTGCATCTCAATGGACACGTTGAGCGTGCCTATAAGCTGACCAATCAATTTGGCTATGGATTTGCCAGCAAATACAGTGGGCCGTTGGATGCCAGCGAAGTAAGTAAAAGATTACATAAATCAGCGATCGATTTCATCATTATATTTTTTTCTTTCTATTTCTAGTTGGATAAATCGACTTGTCGTATAGCTGATCCACAGCGCCTTAGCCCATTTCAACGTCGGTTAGATCGACTTATGGACGAAATGAAACGCTTCTCGAGGGAGCAATACAAAATGAATTTCGTTGAATTGCAAGTGCCGTCCGGCCATCAAAATCCTTTGCGCTATAGAGCGAAAATCTTGGAGACTTCTATGACCCAGGAGCAGGCGCATTTATTGCACAATTTAAGCCGATGCCAACAAAAGCAGGAGGAAGGGCCACTTTACAATCGCCTACAGCACAACGAGATTGATTGCGGCCTCATTAGTATTATGCTGGCCATATGCTATGACGTGAGGACCACTAATAATGATCCCACCTGCGAATCCGGATGGACGCGTTGTATCTTGTGTCCATTAATTTGCTATTTCGAACAATTTGACAACTACAGGGATGTAGTGGTGGCCTTTTTACGTCGTGTGATAACCTATCCATTGTACAGAAACTTTGAACTCGGACGTCAATGTGTACGCGATGCTATTGAGGTGCTCAATGGAGGAAGAAGTTGGTTAATTAATCAATTACTACTGACCCATCAACAATTTGCCACCAGTGAACCGAGTCGCGATACCTTTAATAGCCTTTATATAGAGGATTATATACGGTACGTAAGCGATACGGAGATATGTACAGACGATCATCTGCGTTTATTAGCTCGCAATGTGAAAAATGTTCTTATGGACGTAAGCAAACGGCATTTGGGTTTGGGCATCAATGAGATTGAGACTGAATTGATCAAAGAACTGATGCAGGAGATGCGTTTAGATCCCAATCCTTCAGCGCACCAGCAGCGGCAACAATTAGAACTACAGGTACCAGGAGCTGATGATTTAGATGGAGATACTGATACATCGGGGCAGGAAGATGAGACAACGACTGATGATGATAGCGTTATAACCGATTCCTTTGAATCAATGGATATGGATATGCGATTAATTGAAAATGATATTGTTTACTCCGTTGATGACGAAGATGAAGACGATGACGATGATGATGATGATGATGATGACGATGATGATGACGATGACGACGACGATGATGAAGATGGTGACGAAGGAGATGATGATGATGAAGACATCGACGGAGATAATGATGATGATCACAGCAGTTCCACCTCTAGCAGCGATGCCGAAGGGAACAGTGTGATTGAGCAATGCAGTAACAGCAATAGCGAAGCAGCCTCTAGCATCACCAAATAATTCACAAAAAATCCTGCCCACAGATTATCATTAATAATATAAACTTAATGTCAAAGAACGGAGGCTAAACAGTGATTACATACTAAAATCAACTACAGAAAGTAAATGCAAATAGTAAAACATACACGTACACAACACCCGAGGTGTTCACAGTTTAAAGGGGTAGAAAGGAAACGGGATATTTACGTTTCCACAGCCACGCCCCCCTTTTTTCATGTAGTGTCCACACATAAACACACACACACACACACACACATAGAAACAGCTCTTTTACCACTTAAATATATAAATGTGTACAATAATTAATTTTTTTAATCACAAATATTCTTCCTTCCTCCTTAACCCAAATTTGAAAATATTTTTGCTGTAAGAATTTTTGTGTAGATGTATAAAAAAATAGCATTTAAAGCATAAGGACAAAAAGAAAATATGTTTGAATTTTAAATTCTTCAATCTGAAATCGCAAAACCATAGTTGTGCATTTTTTGTATATACTTATGAATATATATAAACTTATATATATATACTTATATATTTATATAACTATTATATCTATTGTTGGTGCTGCAAGCAAAAAAAAAAAAAATTATGAATAACAAAAAGGGAAAAGTTTATTTGAAATAGAAAGAAGTGAAATGAACATAATAATAAACGATCGAAAAAGTCATTTACGATTAAAACAGTTAATGTTGTATTAAGAAGTCAAAAAACAAGAATAATACCAATTATAATAATAAATGAAACAAATGATATATTTTTGTAATGGAGGCTTTCACGAATTTTATTATAAGTCTCTCATATTTTTGTCACATTTTGAAACTGCACTAGATTCAAAAAGCCTGGAATATATAATTTTTGAAAAAGGCAGACACGTAAGTAATTAGATTCAATTCACTTTGTTTTACTTTCTCACTTACTTACTTCTTTATAAATCAAGATATTGGTGGACTGGCATTGAATATTAATATAGTCGTTCCTGTTACAGCAATAAATACAGCATTGTCGACTTAAGTTCAATTACAATTTCTGAAATCTATTTTATCAAATTTAGATTGGCAATATACTTTACAGAACCAAATAAGATATAATAATCGTAGTTAGTTTTTTTTTTTTTGAGATTTTTAAATATTGAATCCAAATTTGATTGGCGTTAAATAGAAGATCTAATACGTTTAAAAAAAAATTAAAAATTGTTGAGGTTGATGCTAAAAAGTTTATATAAATTTTAAAATTTTAAAAATGCCGACAACGAAAGCTGTTTGAAAGTATTGGACTATATGTTTGCTGCTACAATTTAATAACGTTAGCTGATTCGAGTATTATACGATGGCCAGAAGCAACTTTAACCATATTATAATGCAAAAGTATTTTGTAGTCGTTAAACAAAATAACTATTTAAGCAATCAAGACATTGATCTATGGTGTATAGCAAAAATGATCCTACAACAAGGCGAGCTGAATAAAGTAATAAAAAACACGTTTTTGGGAGTTCAATATTGTACAGTTTTCGCTGGAGCCAATTGAAGGTGAATTGAATCTCCCAATCTCCCTCTTTGGTTCCGATCATGGGTCAATGCAAGAATGGTCTTTTGGAATCCCTGTGACATTGCAAACTGGAGGCTTACTTGATGGATTCGGGGGTGGATGAAAATCAAATGAATAATGTCCCGAGGATACACCTGAAGCTCTGAAGTGGCCAATTGGAGTGTATGTGACAACAACCGAATAATCATTTCAGATCCTTAAGCACTTCTATCTGGTTAGCATTTAGTTATCTTTTGCAGCTTGAAATATAAGAGATTTTAAAAAACTTTCAGCCAAGCCGACTTAATTATAACACCATCTAAATTATTGATTAAAACATATTGCAAGTAGGTATTTTATTGTTGTTTATTTCTTTTCATACATAGTACATACATACATATTAATTGTTTGTGTTTCTTGTTTTTGTTTTGCATATCTCTCTGTACGTTTTAAAAGCTAATTTAAATATTTATGGACTGTTACTTGCGAGAACGCCTCCATTATACTTATATAGGAAAGCTGTTGATCTTTATTTCGCTGATCCTTAATAGAGAGACGTTCCATTTTGTATTATAATTATATAGTTTAAAGCTAAAATTTACAAGTTAAACTAACTACTCGATATTCTTTCCAAAAATCATTCATTTGTTTTTTTTTAAGGCCAATTTTGGGTTTTGCTTGGAGTTTCTCCGTCTCACTCTCTCTCTATATATATACACACACATAAAATTTTTTTATTTATATTGATATTTTTTAAAGACTTACTTAACCCCTACATACAACATGGCGGCCAATTTATGTATATGTTTTTTCTTTCGATTCTATAATTTGAATATTTTGTTTTCATTATTTTTACTGACACTGAGTTAAAGTTTTGTTCTTCCTCTTTTTACTTTTAAATATTTACAAGAAAATGTATTTTTTTTTTGTTTTAACTAGTTTTGGGCGATTTTTGCTTTTAAGGCCAATTACAGATCTGTTTAAAAAAAGATAAAATCATTTATTAATATTTCAACTTGAGGTATTCCTCTTTGCAAACTTACTCATTGTTTCTTGTTGGATTTCTACTTTATAAGAGGGATTATCGTAGGCCGCATCACTTTTGCGTGGCGGTGTTATAGATGCCGTTTGATGAACACGTCTCCGGGTGATAATTAATAATAAGGCCAATGTGGACATAATGGCCAAGGCAGCCACAACTGAGACCACAACCAGAGGTCCATAATAATCACCCACTGGTTGATCCGTGCCGGCAGTGAGTAGTTTGCCTATAAAAAAAAAACAGACATTCAATGACTTAAAAAATGTTCAAAGGATTATATTCACAAAAACAATAATTTCGACTTGATCAGATTATATTACCAAACATCTTAAAACCCAAACAAATCCTTTCAAAAATTTGCAAGACTTGGAATTATATATTAGATTATATAAATTCTTGATTATTCTATTTATCATATTATGTAATCATTTTAATTACTCACCAGTTTTTCCTGGTGTAGCTGGACCACCCGGCTTGGTTATGAAATTAACTACATTACTCTTCTTTGTATTGCCATTGGTCAGATACATTTCCAACCAGAGGCGATATTTGGTGCCTGGCTTCAGATCCATTATCAGCGTTCCCGTGGTGCTGTCTCTCTTGGCTACCTTGAATACACTGGAATCCTCTTTGCCAGCATCACTCTGGTAGATAGCCCGATAGATGTGAACGAACTTGTCCTCTGGATAGGGTACTCCATTCCATGAGATCTCAACGCTTTGTGTTTTCACTTTAGTAACATTCACAGTCACATCGAAGCCATAGACATCCACCTTGGGTGCTGTTCGTACTTTGATCATATGGCCAGCCCTTAATTCTGCTCCATGACCAGCAAATGGAATGTAGTACAATCCGATCTCATATGCCGTATCCGGCTGCAAATTCTGTATGGTATAGCTGGTCAGAGTGCGATGTATCAGCGGGGAAGAGGAATATATCATGCCGGTTAGTTCCTTGTAACGCAATTGGACTCCATCCACATATTCCATTTGGTCATCACCCAATTTCTTCCATGTCAATTGCAACCAAGTGGCATTTGTTTCGCTCACATTCAGTTCGGGATCCTCAACGGTTTTGAATATATCCTGGAAATCGGGTCTATAGTCCGATATCTGTGGCGGCGGTGTGATTGTACGTTCTGCTGGCATTTTCACAGTAAAAACGCTGCTCGTTGGCTGCGAATTCAAATCGCGTAGGATTAAAGTAATTTTCACTTTATATAAAGAATTTGGTTCCAGTCCGGGTAAATCGAACTCCATTTGTGAGGTGGCTATAAGATCTTCGGGCGGAGCAAAGATCTGCTGATCCCAGTTCGATGTATCGTTGCCAGGGCCATTTGTATAACGCAACTCAACACGTCCGTGCAAATTCACATAGACCTGAGGAACAGTGAAAACAATGCGTATTGTCCGCGGATCGATGGCCTCCAGAGTATGCACTTCGATGTCGGGTTGCAAGTTGTTCAAGCCTAAAAACGAGAACAAAATTTAGTATTAGCATCTTATAAAATGAAATCAAGAGAGATAAGCAATATATCATGAGGTTCCAGAACTAATTGAGAATGCAAAGAAAAAGGGAAGTAGTATCAATTGCTTTTGTTTTTGGAATGTTCTTTTGATACTCTTGGAGAGGTGTCCGTCTGTTAATCTGTCTGATTTCAGGCAATCGATCGGACAACTTAATTTATAGAATTAGGCAGAAAATGAAAAATCCTTTTAATAGCTATTTGTATGAAAGAGATAGAGAATCGTTATTGTCTTTGCCCATAGAGATATTTCCAACAGGATAGATTACTATTCTGTGTTTTGATTGCTTTAGAAGTATTGTCTACACATAATGTCTTGTCTAGAACCAAATGTATTGCTTATCTTTGAACTATCTAAAATTAAGAATGTTAGTTTAGATATAAAAGTTTTTTTGAGAGTTGTTATCAAATTTGGGTTTTGAAAAGCATGATAAAGCGTAAATGATAAATGAATTTGACTGTTGTGGGTTGTGTGTGGGGGTGATGGTGTCTCAATGTTTTTCTTTTTGTTGTTGTTTTATTGTAAGTGTATTTGTTGTTTTCGTCACAGTTAGTACAGTAAACCCTGACACAGTGTATTGTTGTTGTGGTTCTTGTTGTTGTAGAGAGTAATACAGATATCTAAAGTCAACTACGAAACATAAATTGTAATTTATTTTCAACCTGATTGCTGTTTGGGTAGTTTATCCTGATTTTGACTTTGATGGAGACTATGCTCACTAGCCTGAGTGGATAATCCAGATGTGGTGCTGGAACTGGGCGGTACTGTTAGCTGATGTTGCTGTTGTTGCAATTGATGTTGCTGCTGCTGTTGATGCGTTGCCGGTGGCACTCCCAAACCAGGTATAACTGGATAACTCTCATAGGCCACTGGTTGCCCATCGACAATTGCAATGCCATGGGCTGGCGGCGGTGGAGGCAATCCACTATGAACAATGGGTACATAATGCGCAGGATGTTGTTGCTGTTGCTGCTGTTGCGATGTCAACGGTGGAGGTGGCTGTCCGCCTGGTACACTTTGTTGTAAATGTTGTAGAATCTGCTCAATCCTGACATGCTGCTGCAGATTGTGATTATCCTTTTGTCCTGAAAGAACTGGCCCAGGTCCTGGTCGTGTTGGTTGCTCGGCTCCCAAAATGTTAAACAAGTCCGATTGACTAGTTGGCGCTGGTGGTGGCTTACCCTGAGGTATGCCATTGGGATTTATATCGTATGGTTCATAAGGATTGTAACCATCATAGTTTGGCTTTACTGGATTATAAAAGCCATAGGGACCAAGATGTTGTTGCTGCTGCTGCTGTTGCTGTTGCAGCTGATGTTGCTGATAGTCATTGTAATTGTGTCCACCCAACTGCAAGGGCACAAAGCCACCATGAGGTGGCAATGGAGCTCCATTATCCTCATGCTGATCCTCATGAACATCGTATTTGATATCATTTTGTTGCTGTTGCTGTTGTTGTTGTTGCACCTTTTTGTGGGGTTTCTCAAATATTCCGCTGCTGCTGCCAATTTTCGGTGGCTTGCCATCCAATGTAGGATAAAAGGCACCAGTTGAAGGTTTCTTCTCATATTCCGATGGTTTGGGCAATTTGCTAGTTGCTGTCGTCATGGTTGCTGTTGTAGTTGTTGTTGCTGTCGCTGTCGTTGGTGTTGTTGTTGTTGTTTCTGTTATCGGTTGCATGTTGAATGGTTTTTTGTTTGATTATTTACAAATGCATAGCGTGAATATTGTATTTTATTTGATGAGCGTAGAAAATAAATATATAAAAAAAACAAATAAAGTAAAAACAAAATATTTAATAGCATGTCAGCGCCAGTCAGCAGAAAAAACAGAGTGAGACAAGATAAGAGTAAAAGTAGGAGTAAACGGTTCATAAAAATAAATTGCAAAAGCGCAAGAAAATGATGATTAATAATAATAAAGAAACAATTAGAAAACGATACTGCATTCAGATAGATGAGGTGATACAATGACGAATGGAAAATTATGTTTTTATAGGTGATAGAAATATAATATGTATATTCTAATAAGGGAATATTAAGGAAAATTCTAAAAAGGCTACTAAACACTGTGACAAAATCATTTAAAATCAACAAACTAATTTGAGAAGAATTTTTCGATTTTTTAAAAAAAGCTTAAAATCATCTACTAAATCAAGAATTCTTGATAAATTTTTGATTTTTAGAATAAATATTAAAAATTCGTTAAACCAATTTAAGCTATTTCCTATAAGAATTGTTCCAAATAATCTAACATGCTGTTGTTGCTTAAAAATCGAAACCCAATTCATATAGATTATGTTAATGAAAATTTTGTTGGCTATGCCCATGCGGAGACCCTGAGAATAGTAGCCCAATTTACGATTTTCCTTTACCATATTTACCATTGTTCTGCGTCTCAGTATGATGTTCCTCAGGCTCGTGATCATCGTGGCCGGCAGCACCAATCTTGGGTATGAGCGGAGCACAAGCCCAATGCTTGCAGCACTCATCATCGGGTATGGGCAATAGACGAGCCAGCGATGGTTCGCAGGGTAAATCCGATGGAGGTAAAGCCAAAACCGGAGGACAAGCTGGACGACACTCCACCTTACCATTATCACAGAAGCAATTTTGATCACAACCTTAAAGGAGATATAATGTATTGTGGAGTGAAAGTGATGACTTGACATGACAATGATTCGGGTGATTCATGTGTCCTCTCCTCTTACCTGTCAGATTGGCTGGAATGGGTGACCAATTCTCAAATTCCATGCCCTGATAGGTGCAAGTGCCATTGTCGACACAACGCATGCTCTCGGGACAACAATGTGGCGGACTGGGAACAAAATTAGCTGGCACCGTTTCCCATTTAATGCAATGTGGATTCAAGACATCGAGACCGAAATTAGAGGGACATTCTACTTTGGCACAATGGATGCCATGTTCATTGCAGATACATAGCTGTTCGCAGCCATCATTGAACTGTTGACCCACTTCATAGGTAGCGCCCTTAAAGGAGCAAGTTGGCTCCGCGTGTGCGGAACCTGCATCACGGGCCTGTTCTTGTAGATTGTAGAGCAAATGCTGCTGATCATCCAGGCCATTTTGTTGGCCATGCTGCTGTTCATGATCATCCAAGGTGACATCACACAGCTCCAATTGGCAACACACATCTTTGGGATCCTTGACATAGACACACTTATCGGCGCGCGTATGATTTTTCTCCGGACATCTAGGGCGACAATTCATCTTGCCAGCTTCCTCACAATGACAGATTTCATCACAGCCAATCTCAAGACGTTCGCGGAATTTATACGTTTCACCCTGATAATGACAATCATTGGGTTTTGGCTTGGGTGTGGCTGGATGTGGATGCAATGAATATGCATGTCATTTGAATGCGTGTGTGTGTGTGGGTATGTATGGTAATTGCAGGCGATTTATGGAATTCATAACGAGAACAACATAAAAAAGCATTAAAGCAAAAGCATCCATAAAACTACAAGCTCTCTAATCTCCCCACCCCCCTATTTAGAGTCTCAGTCCTACCTTCAATATCAGACGTTTCATTGGCATTTACTATGCCAGCTCCCTGCACTGTTGTGGTTAAAGTTGGTTCTAGCAATTGCTCCATGCATTCCATTATGCGACAACATTCATCTTCATCCACTACGCGTTCATGGCAATTCGGATTGGCCATACTGCGTTGACTGCCCTTTGGATAGCTGAGACCCTTGCAGCGTGGCTCGCAAATCCATTCGCCACGATTGCAGGTGCAACGTTCATCACAATCGCGATCCATGTTCTCGCCATGCTAAAAAGAAAGAACACCAAGAAATGAGAAATAAATATATGATTTACATATAGAATTTAGTAGCAACTTTCCCTTTGCTCAATTCCTTTCATTTCGCTCATTATCATTATCATTACGATATTTGCTAAAGTTAACTCAAATTGCCAACTGACAGATAATGAGAAAACATTTTCGACCCAGTGTGCTAGTTTTGTCATTCTTCATTCACGACAAACAGCAACAAATATTTTTGTACTTTGTGTGAGAAATGGTGAATTGAAGTTATTTGCACAGTAAATTACGTCAATTCGGTGAGTGAACAACTAAGAGTTGGAGTGGAGAGCCTCATCAATCATTTCGCATTGGCTTGGTAATGATTTCCTGCTTTTGAGACCGACGAGTGCTCCAATAACCAAATATGTCAAAGCGCCAGTTAAACTGGCTTATTCAAGTACCACCCACACAAGATAAGCACAATCCTATCGCAGCAAGTTCGTGCCTAAAGTCTTTTGTTTTTCCACTTTGCAGTCTTTTGTTCTTTTCGGTTCTTTTGTTAATTAAAAAAAATCTTTGTATAAGTTTAGTCTTTTAACGCCCCTAGTTTATGTAAATTGTCCGCTCTTAGGGTCTAGGCTTCTTAATGAGCTCATTTCTTGAGAACATTTTGGTAAGTGCCGTAAAAAAACTGGGAAACTGGCCATTACGCCGCCCACCTTAACACATTATCTTACTTTAAATTGACCATAAACTGAGCACTTTTCCTTCTTTTTTTTGAAACCATTGGGCTGCTCACTTAAACAAAAAAAAAAAAAACATTTGCGGCATGCGGGTTGGCATGTTGCACGTGGCTCGCCGTCAATCGATTGCAGTTTATAAAAGAAATAACTCGGTAAACGGGAACGGGGCGCAAAAATGGGGAGACGGGGGGGACTAACGGGAGGGTAGACAACAATTCATTAAAAGTGAAAGCAAAACATTATTTCATATCGACAGCAAAAACCGCAAACTAAACGATTATGAAAACCGATGCAGAAAGATATTAATAAAGTTATATTCCAATTGATAATAACGAAGAAGTGAATACTCTTTCAAATAGATATTCAAACAGATACTTTTATTCAATGTATAGCCAATTTAAATGAACGTATTCACCGGAAAGTTTTCTTTCAAAAATACTTTATACTAAAGCTAATAAAAATAGCTTGCTTACTAAAAGATAATAAAACAAACATAATTTGTTTATTCGAAAACTGTATGAAAGATGTCTAAACTTGCTGTTCAAAGTTCGAACAAAAATGATTATATGAAAATCATTAAGCAATAAACCATTATATTGACTTTTAAACGTTTCACAAAATTTAAAAAACAATAAACTACATATTTATAATATTTATCCTTAGAACATCAGAATATTGAGACAATATTACACATCTTACACTAACATCTAGTCTCAACTAATATTTCGTTTCAATATGGCTGATAAAACTTGTATAGTTTAAAGGGTATTAGAAAATGAAAAGAAAACGGCAAGTTGTATGTATAATTAAAACAAAATCAACACCCGATCATGACCAGCACACACACACACAGGCAGCACCAACAGAGCCAGCAACAATTGGAGCTCTGCTAAGACAATATGGGTTGGTCAGTTAGTCAGTCGGTCAGTGAATTTGTGAGTAAGTCCCAGCTGCAATTGCATGGCATCGCATGGCAGGGAGGGAGGCATTCCTTAGAGTCTACTGTGCAATGACTGGGCGCCATTTCGTGCCTCCAATTGTGGTTTACTTTGTTTTTTCTCCTTTATTTTCGGTGCAATGTTTGATGAACACGTCATGGTTGGGCAGACAATTGGACAGACCTACCCAAGAGGCGTGTAGCAATTTATTAATTAGATGAAGTATTCGTATTGCATTCCCTACGTTGGATAGTTCTTCTAATCATCAAATGTATTCTCATAATTGACAATGATTGCTGCATGCCTACAATGGATGTCAACATCAATCAGAGATCAGCAGCAATTTGTTGGGCATTTTTCTTGATTTTAAGGTGGGCAAATATTTGCATAATTGCTGCTCGATCGAGCAAATATGTTGACAGACTTGGGAGTGAGAAAACAAAAAAAAAAAAGAAACACAAAAATGATCGAAAAAGGCAGTCAGGGAAATGCCTACCAAAAATATACATACACAACTGCATACAATATCTACATAGAGGCAGCTGTTGCCACAAGTTTGGGTTGACCGGTTTGGCTGTATAAGCAATCCGGACCCGGGGAAGTGGGGACAAACCTTATGCAATCCAAGTGACGACAAGGCAAATTGGAGTTGAAGTTGCGTGCCAGGAAGTGCAAGCTGATTATTAATTTTTTTTGGGTAGGCAGATGCAAACAAGTAAATAAAAAGGAACTTTCTCTACAAACTGCATAAAATATCAAATAAAAGGCTCTCTCTCAATGTCAACCAACTTCGCAAACACCTATCATTCTCAAATTTCTACATTAATTCATTTTCGACTAAGGATTTGACAGTAAATAATATAATTTTGCAGAAGAAGACGTTTTTGACCCCATAAACTATACAAATTCTTGATCAGAATGAGAAGTCAGTTCGATTAAACCATTTCCGACTGTCTATAAGAGTATGTACATATGAACTTCTGTCTCGTTTCTTTAAAATACTGTCAATATATTTTTCCAAATTTGGCGTATCCTGGTCTATTGCAGAGACAAGCCTGTTAGTTTATCAACAATCCAAAAGGATTCAATGGAGTCACAAATTCTTCAAAACCTATAAAGCCAGCGTTCAGCTCGTTTATTTTATATAAATTACTTTAAGTGAAGGCTAAATTAAACAAATTTTTTAAGCCAATACTTTTGTTTTTAAATTCTCCAAAATTATCAAAATTTCAGTGGTCACAATAGATTAACTCCAAGTAACTGTAATTTCCTTAATTCTTTTTTAAATTAAACTCTCCTAGATAGCTTATATATATTTCTGTATATATTTTTGTATTCTCCTTTCTGCCTCCTGTGTACATACCTTATAGGTCTTATCCTGGGCTTGGCACTCGCGTTGCATGGTATCTCCACTGACAGTGACTTCAACAATTTTTGGCATTTCCGTTTCCGGTTGAACGGTTGTCGTAGATGTTGTTGTGGATGTTGCTGTTGTGTTGCTACTATCCTCATCCATGCTGACATCGCTGAGATCCATGAGAGCCTCGTGAGTTGTTGAATTTTGTAGCTGATGGAATAGCTCCACTGCATCTTCGTCGTCATTGCCACCCGCTGAACGTCCCTCACCAGCAAAAGCCACAAATGGTGATGGCTCCGTTGTAGTTGTGGTTATGGTTGTGGTTGAGGTTGTAGTACTGCTGCTCGCCTCCTCCTGGTGTTGGTCTTGGTATTGATGTTGTCCTTCAACAATGTTAATCACTGGACCTGATTCGCTGTCTGGCATATTGGTGGTGGCGGTTTCTTCTTCGGCCTGCTCATTCATATGCATGGCACGTGCTCTCGATGTGGTTGTTGTTGTTGTTGTTGTTATGGTATCTGGCTCGGCTGTAGCCTTATTCTCCAGGCTAACAACAATACCAGACTCACCGGTTGTTGTTGTTGTTGATGTTAGTGACTCTTCAGTGGTGCTTGAAAGCATTTGATAATCTTCATGTTCGGCCAGGCGATCATGATTCTCGGACAGTATATGAACATGATACGGATCTTCTTCATGCTCACTTTGAATGGGAGATTCCGTTGACGATGTTGGAGTTGTTGTTGTTGTAGTGCTTGTTGCTGCTGTTGCTGCTGCTGATGTTGTCTTTTCACTTTCCTTTTCATTAACTGAACTTGGTTCTGTCTCAGTCTCATCGGAATTGTTGGCCGTTATAAGCGTGGCCGGATGTCTAAAATTATTCAAATCCTTGACATCATCATCATTCTCATTGGAGATTTGATTCAACAGCAGCTCATTCTGTTGCTGTTGCTCATCGTGTTGTTGATGTTCAGTGGTACTGCTGCCCTCTGCATGCTCATCTCTTAGAGGTATATGCTGTATATGTGATGCATCTGCTGTTTGTGGCTGCTGCGAGGTGGACTCTTCATTTTCAAGTCTGGGTGTCGTTGTGGGCTCAGTGGAGGTAATTGGTTCAATGCTTGTTGACCGTAAAGTGGTTTCCTCTTGGGCAATCGATGATGATGACGATAAGGTTGGCGGTAATGTTGTGTTTATTTCTATAAAGAGATTAAAGATATTGGAATGTTAAAAATGAGAACTCTGGTAGCGGAAACTTTTAATTAGATAATGAAAAGCACCTTTAAGCAACTTGAACATTGATCAATTGAAAGGGTTTACTCTGAACTCTAATTTAATCTTATTTAGATAATAGCTTGAAATAAAAGCCACATGCGGAAGGGATTCTGAATCATAATTTTAAAACAACCCGCATCATTATGTCATATTTTTAATAATCAATGATGGATTTTGAATGGAAGTGTGACGTGAACCCCAAACAATTGTTATAAATTAATGATCGATGGATTCTCTTCAAAATCATTGAAAAGATTTTGATCTTAATCTTGACAATTGCTAGCTTCTGACAGAAACTATGAATTAGTCGTCTCTAGGGCAAAGTGGTTTTCCTTTTTATTTATTTATGAAGACAATCCCAACACGAAAAGGTTCCTCAACTAAAAGTCATCATGTTATTTATGACATCAGTCCGACTATATAAATGTAATTATATAACACTAAGGAAAAAAACAACGACGAAACTGAGTGGAACATGAAACAAGAAGAACAACCACAAAAACAACAACTCTGTGGTCTTTTGGACCCTACCTAAAAGCGCTTTACAAGTTCAAAAATGGTAGAAAGAAGAAGAGAACAAAATGTTATTTAAAAAAAACAACAAAACCGACGCGGTCTGGACTTGGGCATCTATGTATGTGTGTGTTCGTGTCTCGATATATAGTATATTTATATATATTTCCAAGAACAGTTTCTGCTGGTGATTCAGCAGCATCAGCAGCTTAATGAATACCTTGCAGATTTTGAGGAATTGATGCTGTAGCCACAGAAAAGAAAACCCAAAAAAAATAAAACCAACTCCAAAAAATTACGTTTCAATGATGGCATAGCTGATGCGAATTGCGAATGTTGATGAGAGGCGTGAGATATTTTCAATACGATTAGTGTTATTTCCGCTAGAATTGCGTAAAGAAACAACAGCAACACAAAAATGTTATGAATCTCTGCAGTTACCGTAAATCTAGGCCAGCTTAAAGAAGAAGAATGAGTTTGTTTACCTCCCAACTATGAGTCAATAACTATTATTATTATTATCTATATTTCAACCATTACTAATAACTTTTGTTACTTCTTGTTTTAAATAAAGAAATCAACTATAACAAAATATTGGCCATTATAAGAATTTAGCAACATATAAAAATTACAATTTTCACACAGCAGAAGAAATAACGTCCGCCTGCCCGTCTCTAGCTAGTGTGAATATGCACATATATACTGCAGTCTTTGTATAACTCGGACTTAGCTCCAATACCTCCTGAGACGTAAGGCTTTGTAACTGTCATTTTTGGCATACCATTTAAATTTTATACCAAGGAATATGCTTAAACAAAAAATGGAGAAGGTAAATTCCAAGCAAGAACTTATTACCATAACTGTCCATAACAAAGACATCCGGTTAGGAGGTCTGCAACGCTTGGCAGCTTGTCAATTCTAAACACATCATTTATGGATCCGTCTCCACCTCTTCAAGCTACCTACACCGACATGTACACCCACACCAAACTCTGCAAATGCTTTGAGGGTTTGAGTTTTTCTTCATTTAAGCCGCAAAACGTGCGGTGACTGAGAAAAACCGCAAATGAGCAAAAACAAAATTTGTGTCGATTTTTTTACGTAGTTTTCCATTTTCCGTTGTTCTTTTTTGCGTATATCTGTCTAAGTATATCATAACGTTAAGTATATTACAAGTTCGTTGTCTAAGTCTTTTGTTTTTAAGGAGACTTCAGTTACGGTCTGTTCTAGGCCACCAATATATGTAGCTATGTATATATAATATCTATCTATCTATATATAATTAACATTCCCTGGCATTACCTTTTGCACTCAACACGACGAATGCGACGAGTGAAAAATGAAAATCAATGACAGTAAAAAGACAAATTGTGCGCCAAGTAAAAACAGACAAAACAAAAGGAACCAACAGGCTTTAGGCCTTTTTTCTACGCGACGGCTAGGGGACTCCTTTTAGTCAGTGTTGGAGTTTGGAGTTGGAGGTTTATAAACGGCTAACCGTGACAACAACAACAACAACAACAGCAACAATAACAACAACTGCAGTCGAAGCTGCAGGCAGCATAACGAACTGAAATTCAAGGTTCATGTCAGTAACCCTAAACAAAAAAAAAAAAAAACGAACAAAAAGACCACAAACAAAAAAAAATACCAAAGTTCTGGTCTGGGACAACAACAATAAAAGCAAAGAGTAAAAACATAAAACACACATACAAACACATCTACACATACACACAAACATAAGCACATATAGAGAAGTTGGCTAACGAACTTATGCGATCTCTTTCTTTTTTTCTACTTTTTTTTAGCGCTAAATTGGCGTACGTTGGCATAAGAACATGGGCATCTTCAAGAGGATTGGCCAGTTTAGCAGTATTCAAAATATAAATTTTTAAGTACCCATCATAACTATATAGATTAAAATAAAATCCATATCATAAAGTGCAGGAGTGTATAAATATTTGCCCTTCGGTATTACAGAAGAATGGCTTAGAAAGTTCGCTAACTAAAAAGACTTTCTTAATCAAGACCACATAAAAATTTCTTAAAAATTTAACAAAATCGTTTCACAAATCTCGTTAAAAAAGATTCATTAGGGCAACTTTTAGTATGATTATATAATATAGTTGAACTATTTCCGGCTACGCCCCTGATGGTATATGGCTGACTCTGATGCTGACTACAGAAAGGCAACAACAAGTACCGAGAACTCTGTATCCAGTACCCAGAGTAGGGTTTGCTTTTATGCTTATTATCAGGCATGCATGACAGTCAACCGCCCTCCGCCCTTCCGCGGCCCGGACAACCAGCGCGCCGTCTCAGTCTAGACCTAGACTCTTGACTTGGCTTGAACGGACACAGACTTGGTAAATGCCGGTCCCCATGGGGTAGCATTTTATGTGAAGAGGCTCGTCAAGTTGCATGCCTGCTGCTTGCGGGTGTTTCTTCATTCTGTTGACTGTTGGCTTGGCATGAGTCAGAGAGATCCATATGGACGATGCATACGAAAAAAGAACCAACCATCCAACCAATGGCAATGATGGAGTGCGCAAAAGTTAATGAAAATTGCAGTGAGGGGAGCAGTAGAAAATTAAGTACATAATGAAGAGCAAAGATCGTTAAGTGTAGCCTCCCAAAAAGAAAAACTAAAAACAATCTGAAAAAATTTTAACTTTATTTTTTTAAATTTACATGTCATGTCACACAAATTTCATTAACAACAAATTTCTAACAATAAAACAAACACAATAGAAATCAACCTGGTGAGCAACTTTAAAGTTTAATTAAATCAAAATCAACCAAAATAAAAATGAAAAAAAGAAACCAAAAATTAACACTCTCCTAAGCCAAAAAAAATTGCGTAATACTTGAAGTTGAATCAAAAAAGTAAAACCGGACCACAGATGACTGCAGCGCATAAACAAATCGCATAATTATTTATTTGTTGTTTTTGAATTCATGCCACATACAAGCAGAGAAAGAGAGAGAGGGAGAGAGACCTAGCTGACAGGTGGAGAGTCATGACCGTTACATTGCCCACATTTGAAATTGGAAATGAAAATACATTTCGCTTGGCGACACTTTTTTGGCGCATTACAAAACCCATCGAAATGATGGTTACCATAGGTAATGATCATTACGAGGCTTCCGGTTGACTGCATTGACAGACAAATAATACAGAGATATAGGTATGTAAATAAACAGATTTTTATATGTATTCTTTGATTTGGCTTTAAGCTTGAAATATTTAAGAATTTTTTTTTGTAATTTTTTTAAAACTGATTAATAAACTAGTTAGATTAAATTGGTTAGATTTTTGAATAAAATAAAAAAGACTGTTTGTTATGGATTTCTAAAAATATAACTCAAAGAGCTATAAACATTTAAAAATAGATTACCTAACTTTTCGCATTGCTCAACATATTGAGAGTTTGATACAAAATTTGATTTAGGTTAAACTAAAAAGAATTTGCATTATTTCTCTAACATATATTTGTAATCGTAATGATCTGTTATCTTCAAATGAACTGACCACCAAAAAATTATATTTTGTCTGAATTCTTCTCAACCTTTGGCAGGAATTAAGGCTACCATACAGATTTCTTATATTATTTATGTTTCATTTATAGCCGACTTACGTAATATAAATTATCAATCTAAAAAACCCTTAAGTTGAAGGCCTGGTATTTTTATCTTGCATTGTAAATAAATAAATATCTAGCAATAAGGTGGACATATATGTAATTAAAATTAATTCATTTTTAGATCACTTGCAGTCTAACGAATCTATATTGTCTAATAGGAAAATTTAATGATTCATTAAAATCGCTCTTGACACGCTACTCAACTAAAAAAACAAAACACTGCTCAAAAATAAAACAATCTACTTAAAACTTACTGAAAAATGGAAAATTAACAATGTATTTGACTGCGAATTGCAGCCTAAAAAACAGGCCAATGATCAACAGAATGAATCTTTAACCATGGATTTATAACATTAAGATGCTCTGAATTTTCAAAGCAAATTCGGGATTGAGCCATAGTCGCTACTTAAGACTGGAAAAGACTAGCAAGTATCACTTAAGGTCTTGGTCACAAGTCTATCCAACAAGTAGCTTAAAAGAGTTTTCTTTAAAGCCGCCACAACATTGGTAAACAGAGACCAAGGAAAAAAGACTTGTCACCAGACTCAGATAACTAGCAAGAACTTACAATATGATAATGCAGCAGTCAAGACTGGGTTTTAGCCATCGTTAGGTCAATAAATCTTACGGATATAAAAGATTTTAAATTATAAGCAGTGCAAAAGTTAAGCAGCTATTTCGGTAAAATTTTATGTTATTATTAACAGACTGTAGAATCCAAAAATCCAAATTCCTGAATGTTATGTCTATTCCACATTTTCTACGCTAAAACTAGTTGGGAATTTCCAGGACATAAAGCAAAAAAAGAGTGCCAATGCTGCATAATTCATCTTATTTCACATTTATTTAGATAATTTATTTAAATAAAACAAAGAGTTCGTTTTTTATATTCACATAGGTAAACTTTTAATTGCTAGATCATAAATATGTTTAGATCTTATGTTAGAAGGTGAGTCAGTTAGCCCCCAGTTTTGCCATTCAATTGACCTTCAAACGCACTTGCCACAACTGCACACTCACACACACATGAAACCCTCTCTCATGCAAGAGTTGGAGTCATTTGGTTGTCTGGTTAGTTTTTTTTTTTCTATTCATTTAAAATGAAAACATTTGCAGCTCCAATTCGATTTCATGGCCGGCCAAACAGCAGCAACCGACAACAACAACGGCAACAACAACTCTTCGAGCATTCACTTGTGCAAAATGAAAAGCAAGGTGTCATTGCATTGAGTTGAGATACATTTAACCAGACAAAGACATACATACCACACAGCTAAAGTAATGGCAACAACTACCAATTGTAAAATATAAAGTTAAGTGCCTGTTTGTATGATTATTTTGATTGTCTTTGGCTTGGACGATGACACGCGCCTTGAGGCTTCAATTGGAAACATGTTTCTCTTTAGGATTAGATATCAAAAGCCGCTGACGATGCCACCACACGATGCCACCACACGATGCCACCTTATGTCCCTCTTATAAACCTGACTGCATTTGCTTTTCTTTGTTATTTTCCAAATTTTTCCCTCTCTCTGGATTTTATTTTTTTTTTTTTCGTTAGCACATGAACTTTTGGGTTGAAAAAGGTCAAATGATGTCTCTACACGTTGCGTTTTTGCTTTATTATGGCTGTTGTTGTCGGCTTTTAATGGCGTTGAGGTATTTTGTTGCCTCTGGGTAATTTCTTACACACATTTTGTGTGTCATTAGCCTGAGAGTTGATATTAAAGGGCAGATAAAAAAGCAAAGGAAAAAAAAACTAATTTTGGTTACAAAAAATCATCTACATAAGATCAATTTATGATAGAAAAGAGCATTAAGTTGACTTTTCGGTAGAGGCAAAGAGAAGACATTAACCTAAAATGGTAGGTGGCCTACATTTTTTTTTAGTTAATGATATTATAACAGAAATCACATTGCATACGTTTTATATCTGTATTTAATATATTTCTAAATACAATTTTTTCTTAGAAATTTTTATGGAAATCAAATTAATGTTTATTTATATTTTGTTGAAATTTACGATACATTTCAATATATAGAGACAAGTACTGTAAACTCATTAACATTAACTCAGAACTGTTTCAAGAAACCAAATTTGTATTTGTTTTGAACTGGATTTGTTTTAAACTTTTGTAGAATCATTAAACTGTTACATACAAACATTAAACCAATCTCTTATATATGATAAATAAATTGTTTTGAAATGATTCCATTTGTAAAACCGTAATCATTTAAAGCTCATTATGTAATATATAGTATTTCCTTTCTTTTATATTCATTAACAGGTAAAAGGCATCTGTCTTTTATCTATTAGAACAATTTTCAAGTGTTCATTATTAGATTCATTAGCATACTCTTGCCGTATTTGGTTCTTTATTCTCTTGCCTTGCCAAGCGTTCTGAGTAGTAATTTCCTGTTTTTTGTCTTTGTCTCTTTCTGTGCTGGCCCGTTCAATGATACAGTTAATTACATAAACACCTAAATACATATTTAGACACACGCACACAAACTCACAATTTCAGCAATTAAAATGCATTAATTAGTTGCACTTGCACATTGACTTAAACTTTTTTCCTGTGCTACATTTCTTTCTCTCTGCACGCACACATTTCTATCCATAAAATTATCTAATGGAAGTCTAGACCGGCTGAAGAGTAGAAGCAGAATGAGGCCTAATTTTGATCATAACAAGTTTCAATCAGAGAGGTTCCTGACACAATTACAATTGAGCTCCTATTGCCTATTTTACAATCGGGTTTTCCCTGTCAAGAGAAAGTTTTTGTTAATAAGGAAAAATTGTGGAAAAATTCCCCACACAGAGTTCAAAGCCCAAAAGTTTTATTGTATATTAGTTTGTATTTTTTGTGGACAAAAAACTTTAATTTTTGGGTGTTAACCGCACTTTCACGGATCACCCTGAGCCAATGTGTCAATGTGTACACAAACAGCTAAACTACACAAAAAAAAAAACATAATAATAGGAATCCCAACCTCCAATTAACAATAGTTTATGTTGTTGAGTTCGCTGAAAAGAGTTGTTGGTTATTTTTTTTTTTCATATATTTTTAAGCTACTTTTACTTATCGCATAGGTTCATTTTAACGGATCGCTAATCGTGCATGAACTTTGCGTAGCGAAAGGTGGGCGAAAATATACAACAAAATATCAAAATCCGGCTATTCCTCTCACACACACACACATGCACACAACCATGTCTTTCAAATGTTAGCGAAAAGAAATTGTTTATACATCATGTATGATATGAGTGACTTTTAAGGTCTGCTATTACAAGCATAAAATGTCCAACTATTTAAACAATATTCTATTATTGGGTATAGTTGTTTAAAGAAAGTTAAATGCTTTACTACTTATCAGTAAAAATAAAGTTGGCATTAATGAAAGTTAAAGAAGCATAGACAAAGTTAGTTGCTTTGATATATAAAATATACTTAATTAATCAGTAGCTATTTTTGAAAAGTCTATAACTATTGTACTTAAAGTAATTAAGAACTGACAATTTATAAATACAAAATAAACATGACTCTAACACTTTTTCATACAATCTTTGTAAGAGAGAATAAAAAATACTTTCAATTTCATTTATCATTCAATTCTCACACACTTCTTAAAAAAAAACATCGGTTTATCCTTGAAACTCTGAGAAAACGCACAACAAAAGACTTAAGACACAAACTTGGCTGCCTGCCTGAGTTTTTCTGTAGAATTTCACATTTACTTATGCCTACACATGGCACCGCCTTACACACACACACACGAATGCATGCACAGGCACACATACATATATAGCAAAAGCTAACAAAACCAACAAAAAGATTTCACTCTCATGGGTGCGAAAACAAAAGACTTAAGCAACAAACTTGGATGCTTCTCATATGACTTATGTCTGACTAAGCTCAGTGTGTGAAAAAAATGAATATTTCTTATATAAATATATAAATGTAGGTGTATATTTTGATTAAATTTTGTATTCAATCATTTGTTATTTCATCTTCAACATTTCATCAACATGAAAAGATCCAATTTCCAAGTTTCTATCACGATTTCGTGCTTTAAAAAATGTTGAAAAAAAATGTAAATTCAACAAGTCAGTTTAATAATTTTTTGGTTTTGTTTATTATGTTAACGTTTTCCTTGAAGAAAGTAACCAAAATATTTAATTGAGGTTGGCATGTTATTGAGCTTTACATTATTAACCACGAGACCTTCTGCTATATATACCACTATAAAAATATATATATAATAAGTACATTTTGGCAAGCAATTTTCATAGCATTTAGGCCCTGACTTGCATTATTTAATTTTGTTTAATTTTTTCTGCATTCCATTTAACGCTCGGCAAGGTCATAAATTAGTAAACAATTTTCTGGACATTTAACCAAAATAACAATACAAACAAAGCCGCAAACTTTATTTTTTTTCTCCACATAATTGAAGTATTTGTATTTCACATTCAAGTCTAAATACTTAACTGCTATAATCTGACCATGGTCTGCAAAATATTTGCTTGCAATTTTCCAACTTATTAGTGTATGTGTGTCTGTGTGTTTAGCTGTTGTTGAATTTTCTTTTGTACTTGATTTGCTAATTGTTTGGCTTTATTTTTGGTTTTTCCAGCAACAACTAGTTTAGCAAGCGAACAAAAAATGTGTAGTTTTTTGCAGTTTGCTAATTAGGTTTTTACATTACAAACACCGCCCAACAAAATAACTGTAAGATGTCTTAGGACAAACACATGAAGATTAAACAGAAATCAAACAAATAATTTCCTTTTGAAATCCCAATTTAAGTTCGTAGTCCTTGAAACAGAAAGAATTTTATAGTTCTTAAGTCAATATATGTATCTATAATTTCAGTTTCTTCCATTATTTCTTATATCATTTTCCAGCCGGATTTACTACACTTTGAACTTGAAATTTTTGCTAGCCAGTGTAATCGGTTTAATTATTTGATCTAATGACATTTAATCGCTGCACTTTCAGACTAGTTTTAGTTTTTGATTGAACCAAACCAATATAAGGCCAAACCAGTTAAACGACTGTCTAGTCTGGTCTAAAATTAGTCAATAAGTTTTATAAATTTATGGACGGATTATTCATTTTAATAATAAATGATATGCCCACATATCCGCTCAATTAGATGAATAGCTTAAATGGATTTAAAATAAAAAATGCAACTCTTTCTCAAACACATTTCAAGGCGTCTTCAAATTAGTTTTATAGTGGGTGATGAATGATTAATTGCCTATTTTGTGTCTTTTGTTTTTATATCAAAAACTTTTTATACACCAAATTTTAATTAGCCCCCGTAAAAAGTATTTTCATGTTGGTGTACAATTCATAAACCTCAACCGAGTACAGGTTGGAGTTATGAGTCACAACTAACTACAAGAAAGGGTTTGCTTCATTGTCATAGAATTACTTAAAATTTTTTTATAGAAAAAGCCAATTAAGCTTAAACATTTTGCGATGTGCCCTTTAAGAGCAAAAATTGCCATTAATTTTTCAACTTCTTTTGTCTAGGATGCACTCCCAAGTCGACAGAATCGACGCTTTGTGTGTGGCCCCCTCAAGGGTCTTTGTTTTATCGAGTCATCATCATACAATCGAAAATCACAATAGAAATAGCTTATAGTATTTTTAACGAGCTCTAAAAAACTAGTTCGAAACGTGAGGAATTTCCATGTACTGACTGACATTAAAGCCCTAAAAATTACATTCAAACTAATTATTTGCCTACAAAATAAATCAAAAAAGCCAACGATCCATTTAATTAAATTGGTAACCTAGATTTCATAAAATTTCCAGTACCTTTCACTCTGTCTAATCTTAAAATTACATTCTATAAAAACGACTGATGGTACGTGTTAAAATCAAATAAAATAAAGCAAAGATAGGTATGTAGAATAAAACTTTCTAGAGAAACTAAATTTACTATTTCACTTTTAAAAATAAAAATTTTCTGTACTTTAACCATGTGGAATCCTTTTTATTATCATGCCACAAACCATCATGGAGTATTAATTATTAGCCACATTTTCAACGAAATTAATGAATGAATCAAACTGTTCTAATTAAAGTAAAAGTTTATGTTTTCCACTCAAACGTTTGTCACAATTGTCATAATAATGCATAATTATAATGTATTTATGCTTCAATGAGCTCAAATTGGCAAAGCAAAAACAAAATATTTGGTAAGAAATTTCGTTGGTTTTCTCAAATTTTCACTTTGATTTTTACCGCGTATAATTAGTGTAACAAAATAATTCAACAGGAAACTTCCATATTCTCTTTTGTATGATTAATCTAAAATAAATTTCTTTACTTTTTTCGTTTGCTCCATTTTAACAAATAATAATGGGGAGAAAATGTTCGAAAATGGAAAAAAAAGAAACGAAGGGCGGGCGTTAATTGGTAACTCAAAGAACGAAAATTTGATTATGGTCTCTAGTAAGTGAGTCCAAGAGAGAGACGAAGAAAGGTATTGGAATGGGTGGTGATGGAGGGGAAGGCTATGATACATATGCAAAGGGAAAGACAGAGCAAGAGAAAGACAGAGAGAGGAATACGAGTAAGAGATTAAAGTGTCGGACGGAAAAGCGGTTCGTCTATAATCTTCGCTTTGGATTTTTATAACTCACCAGCTTTAGCCTCAGCTTGGGTCTCATTCAATTTGTTGCTTGTAGTTGTTATTGTCGGTGTTGGTGTTGTTGTTTCTAGAACTGAAGTCGTTGAACTATCCACAGATGCTTCACTGCTAGTGCTGCTGCTTTGTTCTATGCCAATTGCTGCTGCTGCTGCTGTTGTTGTTGAGGTTGTTGTTGAGGTTGCTGTTGGCGCGGAGACTTCAGTCTCTTGTGTTGCTGCTGTTGTTGTATCCAATGTTGGATTGTTGGTTGTTGTAATGATGAGGGCCGCTCCATCATCCTCGCCTGCAGGCGCAGACCTGGCAAGATCAATTTGAATGCCAAACAGCAATAATCCACAGAGAGCAACCAGCCAAAGCTGCCTTCCAAATATCGTCTTCGTCATTTCGGTTGCCTTTAAATGGCCTCGAGCATATTTTCTTCTTCTACCGGCTTGCATTTTAGTTGCACAATAATTTATATATATACAAAATTTTCTCACACCTTTTTACACTTGTTTTTTTTTTAAATTCTCTCTAAAGAAAAAAAAGTTCAAAGAAAAGTACAATTTTTTTTTTTTGTTTTCTTGGCTTAATAATTTTGTTTAAGTTTCTTTTTCGTTTAGTTTTTTATATTTTGCGGTTTTTTCAGTTTTTCACATTTATTTTGTTGCCGCCGTAGTGGGGGCCTGTCATTTATTTGTTAACCTAAATGCTGTCATTTCCTGTTGAAAGTTAAGTTAAATAATGATTTTTGGTTTATTTTCTGAGCGTGATATATATTGTCAAGTGCGGGATATTTGCAATGAAAGTCGGCTAATCTCTTGATGGATGATTTGCCAACATTTTATGTGTGTGGGTAAAAGTTAAAAGAATTGGCAAAAAAAATAACTTTGTAGAAAAATTGATCTTTTTTGTACATATTGTCTACTTCAATAACCTTTAATTGATTGATGACTTGCAGAATAACAATAAGAAAACAAAATCAATTTTTCACATAACATAAGTTCACTCTAATTAATTAAGATTCCTATCCAAATAAATATTTTTAAGGTATATGACTGAAAGAACAATATTTTAGGTGACTCAAACTAATAGAAATAAATAAAAGACTACAACTAACTTTTAACCTACTTTTGAGTTTGTCAAAGAGTCTACGTCTTTAAGTTGTGTTTGCTAATTATAGTGCTAAAATATTCGCCTTTTTATTATGATTGCAAGTCAAACTAATTGAGAGGTAATAAATAAAAAGTTTGTTGCCTAAGTTTTTTGTTTCAGGCATTTTTACCAAAATTACGTAAATTGCATTGCGTCCAATTGTCAAGACACATTTCTAGACTTTCTTTGCTTTAAATGTAACTCTACATTTAAAACGTTTTTTTTTCTCACAATTCTTACAGATGCAAAAAAATGCAAAAAAAAAAACCAAGCTAATAAAACTAGAAAAATATGCTAGGCGGCGGCAACTCAATGATCATGCAACAACACAAAAACAAACCTTAGACCCAAATTGCATTGGCTAAAATATTTGAACCGGTTGCGAGCAACAATTGGAATTGCAACTGCAACTTGAAAGCGGTTTTTGTGGCAAAAAAACAAAAAAATATTTGTATATACTTGATATTTTTTTTTTTGTTTGTTTTTGGTTAACTAGAAAACCGCAAAATATATACAGTTATGTGCCATTTTGATTAAGATCTTAACAAACTAAAACATAAACTTCATGATGTCATTTTGTAAAAGTTATAAACTTTTTTATTTTACTGTGTTTTATGGGCCAATTTTCATTGACATTTCACATTTCAATTTCACTCTCACTCCTTTTGCAGAGAAATGGCAAAAAGCAAACAAATCGAGCAAGAGAGAAAGACGGAGACACAGAAACAGAGAGAGAGAAAAGGAAAAAATAAGCTATAAAGAGAGAGGCAGAGGAGGCAGACAAAAAACTTGTTTTTTTGGTATTTTGAATGGAATTTTTCTTTTTATCTCTTGTTGGGATTAGCTTGATTTAACACTCTCATGGTTATTTGTCTACGAAAAAAACACAAAAGACACTTTCAAAGCGATATTATTTGATTTGGCACCAACCCGGCAAAGGTTTATTTTTTTAGCTTTAGCTTTTTTCGAAACTGGCACTCGGCGGGCCACGTTAATAGAAATTGTTAGTAGATATTCGTGTGAATAACTAAGTATTATTTGTTTTTTACCGCACACGGCAACCGATGCGCTTGAAGCACGTCCACCAACTGAGCTCAATGATGGCAACAGGGCCATAGGGGGATCCATGGTCCGTGATCATGTCTAGAAACTCACCACACTTTGGCCACGTTTGTCTGGGCCAAGTTGGTAAAACGG
This sequence comes from Drosophila insularis, assembly GCA_018903935.1. Taxonomy (NCBI): domain Eukaryota; kingdom Metazoa; phylum Arthropoda; class Insecta; order Diptera; family Drosophilidae; genus Drosophila; species Drosophila insularis. The sequence goes on from JAEIFP010000752.1 coordinate 1,462,404, forward strand.
GTTTGAGTTGCGGTTTGAGTTGAGTTTTGTCAGCTGAGCCAACAACAAGTGAGAGATCTATTGACATAATAGTTGCTCTCTCACTCTCTCTCTCTCTCCCTCTCTGGCTCTATGTACTCAGACTCTTAGCTAGATTGTGGGTGTTCATTTTAAGAAGAAGTCAGAAAAGTGATTTAAAGTTGGACAACGACCATGATTGCATTTACGGAAATTTTGTCTGGCAAGGCAACTTCTTGCAATTTCTTGACAAGTGACTTCAACGAACTTCGACTATTGAATAGCCAACGACTCAATCTAAGGTCTTAAGGCCTTTACTGGGTCTTTACCCAGCATTTGGCATTACGCCTACATACATAGTATTTTTTCGTTTTTTTGTTTTCCTCTGTCTTTAACGTTTTTTTCATTTGTTTGGTTTGGTTTCATTTGAGACTCAACGGTAAAGATCACAAAAGGCCAACTCAGGCCAAACTCGCATAGGATGGAATTTAAGCCTTGAAAGAAATACCAAAAAAAAAAGAATTCAAAATTGACTCTTTAACCATACATAAAATATTAAAACTGTAATTTTTTGTATTTTCATGTATGAAATGTATTTTGACATCATGCTTACTTTAATGTTGGCTTAGACTAGTTAGAAACACAACAGGAAAGAAACAATTTAAAAATGAAACATACTGCAGAATAAACCAGAAAAATAATTATGTTGTTTTAAAGAACAACAAATTCCGTCAATTTATCTATTTATACCTAATGTTATTAACTTTTATTTACTAACAGTGTATTATAAAAATCTTTTCCGATTAGAAGATATATTAATTGTAATATTCTTTAATCAGTCATTACCTACATAATGTATTAACTGCAAAGTAATCTCAGCAGGAAGTGGCTAAAGTACAGTCTATAAGAACAACCAAGAACTATTGACTTTGTTTCGTTTATCTCCACACATACACACTCATAATCAGAAGTCATATTCAAGGTATTTTATCTCTCTTAAAAGCCAAGCTGCTCCCCAAAATAAAGAATAGCAATGATTTCTTATTTTCCCTCGCCTTCAAATACCATCAATGCAAATATCAATTCAATGTCTCATATGAAGACGACGCACCCATTTAACCCAAACCGTCAGCTCACATCAAACACGAATACCAAATCCAAGAATCAAGACTTCATCAGTCAATGGAAATATATTAAGAGTCAAAGACATACATAATGGGCTTATGTTTCATATATTTATTTTATATAAATATTTGTACTCCCTTTGCTAATTTAATTGAAATTCTGGACAATGATTTTGGCGCCATTGCTTACAGGATTGTTGCATAACGTCTCCCTTATGAAATAGCAAACTTCTTTTAAAGTATCCAAACTATACTGTCTAAGAACATGTCTGTTAAATGTAGAAAAACAAAATGCAGGTTATTTTGTATATAACCTTTTCTAGAAGGGTATATACAAATTTAGAAAAGACGTCAAAAGACATTAGAAATTATGGAAATAATGTGAAGTCGGCGACTGTTATAGATGTTATTGTTGTTGCACTTATTGCGGTTGTTTTTGGTAAAACAAAAAAAAAAAGAGTGAAACAAAAATACCAAAACTCACTTTTTACCTTGTTGCACAAACTTGGCCAAGTGTGCACCCAAAAGTTGCATGACAACCCATTGTTTGCTATAGTTTTTGTGTTTGTTCGCTCGTTGGTTTTTCTGCCTGGAGCTTATCTCTTTGCTATAGAATAATAAACAAAACTAAGGCAACTTTATGCACTCATTTTTTGAATGGAGCAATATTTAAAAAAGTTGTGCAAAAAATGAAAAGAAGTAGAAAAAATAACCACAAAAGCAGCTGCATGAATCTGTCCATTTTGGTGGCCAAGAACACAGGTGTCAGGAAAATGATTTTAAATTCAGAGCTATTCAACAAATAAGAAAAGTAAAATCCAAATATACACCAGTAGAGAGATCGAAATATTATGTATGTAGGTGCTTAGCGTTCTAAAAGGACTAACTACTTGTGGGCGACATACATAATTACATTGGCATTACTTTTGAGACAGACGAATTGATTGCCCAGACACATTAGTCTGGAACTCATTTCCAATTAGATATACAATTATCATAAGACTTACTTAGCATTTATACTCTTGGCCTCTATAAGGCGACTTGGAAGTTAATTTTCAAGCTGATTGTATATTATGTTTAATGTACATACATATATACATACAGTGAAACAACAATTTCATATTTATTATTTAAACAAATTTTAGATACTTTTTACATGCCACACATATTTAATGATAAAGACATTGGAGCCTCTTGTGGGCAAGTCCGGTCTTTCGGTTGACCTAATCAAACATATTAATAAAGATCATCATTAGGACTGGACATTCTGAGTAAGACCTACATTATCCATAAAAAGATTTTATACCGAGTTTTCTTCAATCATAGAAACTTTTAGCATTTCAAAAAGAAATATTTTAAAATTAATTGGAAAAAAATCACCAACACATTTTGCAATTTTTATATGGAAAAAATATTAAGGTTGAAAAATTTTATTATATTTATTATTTTTTATTATATTTTAGATGCCAAGAATTGGAAAAGTCAAAGTTTATTCACTTAGGATACGTATCACTCTCCAGATTTTGAGGTTATATCTTATAACTCGACTGAAATTTTAAACTCACATGATGTTACATAAATTTAGTGGGTTTAGCTCTTGCAGTCCTCGAAGTCTAAGTGTTTATACGTCGGAGGGACTTCATGGCTATATCGACTTGGCTTTTGATCCTGATTAAGAATATGAGGTTATCTGTTCATAAGTTTGGAAACACTTTCTTCTTCCTGTCATATTTATTTTGATGACTTTATTTCATGCTTTATTTTTTTGATTGTTATATTTAGCTTAAAACTAGCTATATACATCTTAGAGTTTAAACTTTATAACAAGTTTAGCTTAGGGACTTTAATATACCATATCTATGACTATAACTTCATGGTATAAAATAAGTTTCTAGAAAAACAACAGGTAAATTTAATAATCTAGTACAATATATTAATTATCCAGATGTCAATTTATTACAAGAAAATTAATTAACTTTTTGTTAAAAGTAAAATAAAAATATCTTTAAAAAAAATATTATTAAGTGTAAGTTATATCATATTAAACATCGATTTCACAAGAAAGATCAAATTATAAGCCATAAATACTTTAAATGATTAAATAAGGAAATGATAAACAATTTAAGTTTGTTTCAGTTGCTTTCAAATAGTAAGTAAATTATCTTCTTGTGTGTGTTTTTTGGGGTCTGGGACAGAGTTTATATCATTTTTGTGTGTTTGTTGTGTTTCGTTTTCTTTTGGCTTTGATTTTTGTTGAAATCCACGTGATTTGATGCGCAAATTTTTCATGTGAAATGAAGACATCATCAAAAAAGAAAAATAACGAAACACATGCAATGGCATTCGAAATCAAATTGTTATTGCTTGCGTTTTTATGTAATGTGGAAATGATTTTAATTTTAATTTTAAGTTATTTCCATGCAGATCAGGGTAAAAACTTTCGCCCAAAAACTAGAGGCAACTAGCTGGGAAACTTTTTTGCATAAAACACTCAATTTATGTCAAGTAATTTTAAAATGTCCAAATAAACATATTAATATTAATTACAATATTACGCATTTCCGATTGATGTCAATTCATATTTAAGTTAACTGTCAAATATGTCATATATTAATTGACTACATAGGAATTCGAAATATTGAATTATTTAATGTTGATCTGTAGTTATTTGATTTTAACTACATTTTAAATTGATACTAACATCGGCACGAAGCCATCATCAAGAATGAATGTCTTTTTCAACGGCTTTTCTTATAGAAGTTTTTTGACACTATTATCATGATTTCTTAAAGGACTTCAAAAATGTTGATGTTTCCTTTTTTTTTCTTTTTTTTTAATCAACAAGTTCTTGGATCTCAGCTTTCTGCAGGACTATCGAGAATCTGAAATTGTCGATCGGTATAATTCAATAGGGAATATCAACTGGCGAATAAATCACTGGAATTTAAACGTATACAAATTAGAAGACAGAAGATTAATGCAACTGATACTGGGAGAACAGTAAGCCTTAAATTAATAATATTTGTATTAACATTGATAATGATTAAGTAATCTCAACCTATCTAAGCATTAAATGTCTCTTAATTGAACAAAACAAATGCCTCAAACCCTAACGAATGTGGCTGAAGCAGTTGTCATTGTTGTAGCTGTTGAAGCAGTTAAGCGACATGCCACCAAAAATGATTGACAATCACTTTGCAAACAATTTCATTTGTTCAAGACTTGGAGACTCGCCCCAGACACCAAACTCGCACACTCACTCACACACACACTTCCCCATTCATGCCAGCAAACCAGTTGCATATGAAAGTAAAAGTAAAGTAAATGCAATACATGAGACGAAAACGAAGAAGACGAAAAAAAATGCATTTTAAATAGGCAGACATGTTGGTGAATATATATATATGTATATACAGGTAAATCTATATGTGAAACCACCTATATACATAAAAAAAACAAACAAAAACCCCGGTCAAAACTAAAGAGAGCCGGCAACAAGAGATAGCCAAGAGCTGCTGCCACACCGGTTGTGAATGCAGACATAAACATATATATATATCCTACATATATGTATCAGCATTCATATGTATATCAATTTGTCTACATACATATACATACATACATATATACATAAAATAACGAAGTTTATATAAAACCGCTAATGAAATGCGTTCAAAAATAAAATATAAAAAAATGCCGCTGCGCTTGTAGTCAGATAAAAATTGTCCCAAAAAAACCAAGAAAAAATCTCAAAATAAATTTTATTTCGTGGATATGACATCATAAGACATAAGATTGCATTAAGCTTTTGGGCATTTCGTTGAATAATCTTGATGTGAATTTCTGGAAACGACCGAAAGAAAAAATAAAGAAAGAAGGTTACCAAATGAATTTTCTGTTTATTGTTTATCTAATACTTTTTTTTATTCTGAATTTTCGGTTCAAATTGGTATTTGCATTGCTTCAGAATATGATAATTGCTTGATAGAGGATATGATTTAAAAGAAATGAATGACCTTTTGTTCTTTGTTAAAACAGAGGTAAATCAACAAGAAATTATATCTGTGAATGAAATGCCAATGAATGTCTTTTTTAAAGTTTTTTTTTTCAATTCATAAATTTTGGCAGAATATTTTTATATTATATAAGGGGTTATACCGAATTCGAATGACTATGACTAACATGAGTTTTAGAAAAAAAAGCGGTTATCATATTTGTAATTTGAATGGTATTTTTGGGTCTTAAAACTACAAATATATTGTTGGAACCGTGATTAATTAAAAGCGATCGCTCGAGAAGACTACTGTGCTGACAAATATTTTGTAATATAGAAATATCTGAAAAATACAAAAAAAAAAATTTTACAAACGGAACTGATTTAGGATAATTTATTAAAGAAATTAAACCTTTTTAAATGGCTTGGAAATAAAGTTTGTATGTATCTACGATGATATTTAATGTAACTCACCTTAATTTCTTAACTTCAATGGGAGATTTCAGACATTTCATAAAAATTAAAATTACAAATCAGACAAATTAATAATTGCCGATCGACTTAATTGACACTATCTAATTAACTAATTTAGTTTATGATATGTTTTGCAAATGAATCAATCTCGTTTTTCTCCCATATGATTTAAGTTTTATAGCCTGTCGTTGACACATTCAAAATAGCCCTGACCATGACTGACTCTTTAAAACTCAAATATCTTCGCATACAGCATAAAATTTCATCAAAACAAATTTATGCATAAATGTACATATTTAACACGACACCGAAATAACAATTATTAAAAAAAGTGCCTTTTGGCAAAAAAAAATAATAATAAAGGAGAAAAACAAACTCAATATAAAGTATCTTGTGAAAGTTTTTCACACACACAGAGAGAGCGGGACAGGAAGCAGGTTAAAAGATTTATGCAACAATTTGGATTTTGTTAATTTTTTTCGTTTTCTTCTTTTTTTTTTTGTGCTCTCTCAAGGCTGCCTTGCCAGTTGCATACTAAGTGAATTGTGAATCAGACTTTGAGTTGATTGACAACGACCTTCATTAAGTACTAAAAAAAACGTCACAAAATCTATAAAAAAATCCCAAAGCCAATTGACAAAGTTGTCAAGTTAACAATTTCGCTTAACATTTATTTTGCGTAGACCTAAAAAATGATTCATCCAATGGGAATTTGTAGTAAAGCAAAAAAACATCGAGAAGTTCCCTCCATTAATTTGGAGACCAACAGTAGAAACCTAATTAATTATATATGTTTTGAAGTTGAGCGTAACAAACGAAAAATGAAACTTAATAAACCTTTTTATAAAAGAACATCTTAAACGAGTTGCGATCGTGCATCTTGAAGAGGTCATTATAAAATAAAATTCAAGCCAAATTTTGAAAGACAACACAGTTAAAGTTATAAATAAACTGTTAAAAGTCTAATACTATTTTATGTTTTGCTTTTTCTTTTGTGATTGACCTTCAAAACAACAAAAGTAAAAACATGCAGAAAAGATTAACTTCAATAAATCAAAAGATTTAGCATACGATTTGTGTTTTAGAAAATATATAAATATTAATCAGGTGATTTAGTTTGGTTGATTAAGTTGTGCTTTGGCTTAAAAACAAAATGATACAGTTACAGTTTTGAAAACTTATCATGATTTTGAGCACAGGAAACAAAACCTCGAAAATAACCAGCTTACTTTCTTACATGATGGTGTTAGAAATTTACATCAATAAGTGGTAAAGTCAGGTATAGTCTATAATATTGGTTAATGTAATTACCCATAAGTTTGTTATCAGTTTTTATGTTTATTAGTGTCAGTTATACCTACATAATAAAACACCTAAACAAATTTACTCATATTTCTCCATGTAATTAATAATTTTGTCTTTTTGTTATGTTTTATATTAGTTGCATTTGCTTCATCATTTAGATCCGCTTAGCGATTAATTGCTTACTCAATTGCCTACCAATTCAACAGTGAGTCCATAGACTCTACTCCCAGGGTTAGGGGGTTATGTCGTCAGTCTCTGTCTACTTTAAGTCCATCGTGCGTATACGTGATTTTCCATGCACGAGTGAACTTAACCCTCAAATGTTTAAATTGTTACTCATATTGTTTGAAATATTTCTTCATTTAGGGGGAATAAAGAAAATATCGGTTGATAAGCGCTTAATTTGATTATCAGCTTTTTTTCAAAATTTATTAAGTGTTAAAGGTCAAAGGAAACAAATCATTAAGGTCAGCATTCAAAAAAGAGCTCCTAATTGGTAAAAAATTAGAGAGAGAAGAATTCGTGGAGAGCAAGTTTCTTGTCCAAGTCATTTGTTTGAACTTTAGAACATGCTTAAGCTGTTGTTGCTAATTTGACATTTAAGAAACAAGATGCAGAAGAAGAACAAGAAGAAACAGAATTCATATTTTTGTTGATCTAATCGAAATGCCGGCGATTTTATTTTGTAGCGCGTGTGTTTAGCATCAATGAGCAATACCAATCGGAATCGCAGTCACACACTCTCAAGCACTCTAGCACTCGAGACTCGTTGGACAAGAGCTGAAGGTAGACCACTTTCAAGCACCCGAAACAATACAGCAAACCAGAATATTTGCGCCAATATGTAAATTCGTTAGAACCAGAAAATAGCGAATTAAAAAGAAAAAGAAAGAGAGAATCGCTAAAAGAAATCTGCATTATAGATTTTTGATAAAGCTTAAGCACAAAGATCAAGATTAAGATATTTTTTTGAAGATAGATAACTGGTTTTCAATTTTAAATATGGTTACATTTTAAATAGTTGTAATAGAAAACCAAAAAGGCAGTTAATGAAAAATGTTGTATTCTGTTAATTTTTAAACGATCATAATTCGTTTATAATATTGAATTCATATTAATAGCTAACTATGTGGCAGATCCACAGGAGGTGAAATTATGAAAATTCCTCCCTAACGAGCAATTTTCAAGAAACAGTTTGGATTGATAGTTCAATTCAGTTCACTTCTTGTTTAGTGATTTAGATGTTCACTTACTCATTTGATCACTAACTTAATTGTTTTCTGACCAACTTGTTCCGGGATTTCCTTCCCTTAATTTAGAAAACATCTTTTATCGAATTTTTTTCATCGTATTGCTGTATACATATATTACAGTGTCTCAGTTCAACCAGCAGCAAAGTCCTAAAATGTTTGCTTTTTCCCGATTCACTTTTTATCCATCTTTAGAAAATTGCACTACATTTTGCTTTTGTATTTGAAAAAATTCAAATCAACAGTCAATGAATCTTTAGAAAACAAAAACACGACTTTCAAATTGAGACACAACATGTACATACTAGATTTTATTAGTTAAATATATTTTTATCTACAGTACGGGATCTGTCTATCATTTTCCATTCAAGGAAGTTTAAAAAAAGATCAGGACTTCAAAAAAATTTAATGTTGGCAAAGCAATGAACAGAAGCTGAATACTAATATCTCAATATTTCGGTACATCAGTACTAGCTTGATAAATTGAAAGAAAAAAATGTATTTGCTTAAGACTGTGTTTTCTAGTAACGTAAATCACAACTGAAAACTTCAAATTCATCATATACTTGTAACATACTCGTAGTTCTTCTTGTGAAGTGTATTTTCAACTTTCACATAGGAATATCATTTTATTTTCGTAACGCCAATAATTGTTTCTTTCATTTTTCTTTTGCTTATTTCGCTAATAATTTATCAATAGTTTTTAAGCATAAGCAAAGCAAAACGAAAAAAAAAAGACGAAAACTGGTTGGTCATGAGTTTTTGTGTTTATTATGAAAATTCTAAATGACTTGCTTTATGGCACTCGCTAATTTTAATGGCTCTTCCCATCTGGCCTCATCTCGCCCAACCAAATATACGAAAAAGTCGTATGACAAGTTCAAGTGGCTCGCTGTCTCTAGAGAAAGACCTTGACTTTCTTTTCAAAAGAAACCAAAAATAACAAACTTTTCTTCATCAACTTTGAGACTAACTACAATTAGCCAGCGAGCCATTTAAAAGAAAAAAAAACTTGGCAAAGTTTACATTACAAAGCGCAAAATTTTGAAAGCATTTTAGTATGATGTTTGTACGTTCATCTTTAAGCAAAATGTGGGGTAAATGTGGGTACATATGTATGTATATAGAAAGTTCAAAACGTTGACAATGAGAAGGGTATATCTTAAGATGAATTTCACTTAATTTTTTTATATTGTTTTTTGTTCAAATAATCATATGCAAATTCCTTTTGAAATGATAACTTTATCTCAGGCATAACCAAAACGGATATCCATTCTTATTTAGTTCTGACAGTTTGAAGACTTTGCCTTTTGTTATGTATTTCCTTTTGTTTCTAGTTTCAACAATGGTCGAACAAATCAATTAAATGTGACCGCCAAACTTTTGTAAACTGTTGGACTCTGCTTCCTTTAAAAAATTTGACTATTTTTGTGTGAGCTGCAAACTTTTTTTCACTTGTTCGGATTTTATGCCAGTTTCTACTTTGATTTCAATTTATTTTCCTTTTTTTTTCTTAATTTGTTGATGATAACCGTTTCGTTGTGTCATTCGCATGTTGCATCTATTTTTCTCTAATTTTTTTTTTGTTTTTTATATTGAAAGTTGTTTGCTTTTCCTGCTGCTTACCGGTATTTTTAACCATTTTAAGCGACTTTTATTTGAAAAAGATAAAAATACCCACAATCTACTATGCAAAATTGCGATGTATAATGCACATCAAATGCAACTGAGACAATTCTGCGAACTGAGCATTTAACAGACATAAAAACGATAAAAGCCATAAATCAATAATCTAAGGACACACTTGAATAGGGGCCAACCTAACCACTTGCCACACTTGGTTGATGCATTGACGAGATAATTGAGAGCATTATTTTACATTGACACCAAATCGGCAGAACAAATATCAATTCAACGAAGATTGGATACCCTAGCTAATTTTCTGTCTATTTAATCAGTCTGTCTATATCAACAATGATTGAAATACTTCAAATAAATGAAAATAAGAATCGTAAATTATTCCTTCTGTTATTGACTCTTCTAGAAACCCAAAAGGGATAGATACTAACGTTTCTATGTATCATATTTTTATTTATTCCTGTAGCTGAGACAAAAGTTAGTTACATTCAGCTGCAGATTCAATAATTTTGTCTTAAGTTGTATGTATATAAAATGCGTAGTATTAACAATCAATAAAATAAAGTCAAATTCAAAAAGTAACATATTTTTCAAACTCAATTTGCAGCTCTGGCTGTGAGTTTTGCAACACTGATTATGCATCTGCTGGGTTAAACTCGCGTTTTCAAAAACACCGATCGATTGGCGCCAAATGGCCTAATGTTTCTTTGCAACACTGCCTTCTTCTAAATGAGCCCAAGCGGTCTTTGTTGTTATAATTTAAAATCTGTTCTTACTTCTGGAAATGATCCAGATCGATTCATTAAAATGATGTAAAATTTCATAACCAAAATTCATAACCATAATATATATATAATACAGTAAATAAAATATGTAAATATCATATATCTGAATGAATGTTCACTGGGTTCAACGTCTCCAGTTCGTGAGTATTGTTCGTGAGTAATGTTTTTCCAAAAAGTCCCATATTGAAATTACAATTGTTTGAAATTGTTTGAAAATAAACCACGCTTCAATTTTATAATCTAATCAAAAATCAGTTCAACTCTCGTCAAAATACTGTTTTTTTAGTTGTGGATGCATCAAACGAAGATGGCAAGCACGTCAAGATCCTCCCGGAACAGTGAAAGGGTTTCGCAATCACAAAATCAAGAACCGCAGCCAGTGGGCGAAGAAGTGAAAAATATAGTAAAATTCATTTTGGATCATTCAGCTGAAAAAGTTGCCATAAAAGAAAAGGACATGTACGTTGTAGCTGGGGGCAAGGACATGCTAAGGCAACACCTACCTCTTGTGGTGGAGGAACTGAAACGTCGATTTGGAATTGAGTTTCGGCTATTGGATCCATCCACTCCACAAAACAAAGTCTACATTTGCGTGGCCACTTCGCCCATGGTGTCCATATATGAGCTGACAGAATCACAGCGTCCACAATTTACCCTGTTGCTCATTATTTTACTTTACATACTTCTGCGTGACAATAGGATTGAGGATCAGAAATTATATGAAATGTTGGCCATGTTGAACATTCGATTGGATGAGGAACATGGATACTTTGGCAATGATCTGAAGAAGCTAATCGAAGAGACATTTGTGCGTCAGCATTACCTAAAGCGAGAGCGTTCAGAATTGAGTGCATATGATGATCCCAAGGTGTACTTTCAATGGGGACTCCGGGCTAAGGCAGAGTTTTCATATCCCCAAATGATACAATTTGCCTCGAAGCTGTTCCAACAGGATCCTAAATATATTGAGCAACGTTTAAAGGCGACCCAAAATCAACAAAAACAAGCTGAGCAGTAAATTTAATATAAATTATAGACATTTGTATGTAAATAGAAAGCATTTTCTGTGTTCCTCGTCTTAATATAGCTTTTTTTGAGAAGTTTTTGTATTTAATTTCATGCTTTAAGACAACATTAACATTTATCTACACCTTAGACTTAATCTCATTAAGTGCTGTAATTCTACATTTAATCATTCTATTTTAATCAGCTAATACTTTGCATAATCCGTATCCATTATCAGTTTACCATCTTTATCTTTGAGCCGCACTCGACCATTCGAATAGCGTGTTTCTTGACTTCCATCAGGATAAACTAGTTTGACAGTACCATCTGGATATTCTCGACGTTTATTCAATTTCGTATGTATCTCTTTTTGTCCATTTGGTAGATTTAGTATCTTATCACCACTTCTTAACTGAATTAAGTGTGTGCCATCGGCGTAACGCCATTCTTCAAGTTTTTCCGTATCATTAGGATCTACCACTTTAATGGAGTTATTGGGAAAATGTATCTCAATGGTGCCATTCTTATGTCGATGCTCAGTTTGGCCATTTGGGAATTCAAGAATTTCTAATCCATCTAAATATGTTGTGTGCCAGGTATTGGTCTCATTATAATAATATTTAATAGTACCCTCCCGTATATCCGTCTCCTTGATGTCCTTATTGAAATATAGCATTCTTATGGTCATGGCATCGGCACTAATTTTTTTAAGATTGCCATTTGGATACCAAATATCGCGACTTCCATCCTCATTTACAATCTCACGTTTCAACGCACTGAGTGGACTGGAATCTGTATTAGCTTCTGATTTTTTTGAAGCCGTTGGTTCTTGCTCTTTGCCAGCCTGTGGTGTGACAACTCTTTCATCTTCTTCTAAATTATCAGAATTGCTTGATACATCTTCACTTTCTTCCAATTCTGGTTTCTTTTTACTTCTGCTCCATGATCGACGTGGCTTAGACTTGGATTTGTTTGGGGTTTTGGAAGGTATGCCATCCAGGGATTTCGTACGCCTGCCGTTCTCATCAAGGACCTGAGAGATGGTAGTCGTGGGCAGCTGAAGATATAAGATATAAATTTATTATAGAATTTCAATTTTATAGTGAATTTATTACCACTTTTGGCGCTAATCTGGCTATATTTCTGTTGATCTCTTGCAACATTTTGGTGTTATTCTCACGACTAATCTTAATCAGCTCCTGCTCCAAACGTTTGTTCTCTCTGTTCAATAGCTCAATCTCATCGCGATAGTTTTTCTGCTCTCGCTCGCCGGCCCTTAATTGGGCACGTAATCGAGCTTGGGCTGATACATGTTGCTGCTCCTTCTGTTTGAGCTGAAGCTGCAGTTGCTCCACTTCCTGCTTGAGGGTTGATATTTCTTTCTTATTATTGGAATGGGCACTGCTCTTTTGGAGACGCATTTGTTGTTCGAACTTGCGACGTTCTTCTTCGATTTTCATGCGTTCATCGTGTAAATAAATTTCAGCTTGGATTTTCTCATCATGAACCCGATCCATGGCTTCTTGATGTTCCTCCCGACATTTTGCTTGATTCAATTCATGTTGTTGTTTAAGACGAAGAAGTTGTAAATTTTGTTCTTTAAATGTGGCTATCTCCTGCTCCAACTCTTCAAGGCGTTGGCGTACCAAATTCGCTTTAGATTGAAGATCTTCATGTTCCTGGGAGCTTGCAGATGGTTGTTTATTTTTCTCGAGCGCATGGAAAAGAGCGGATTTGAATTGTTCGAAAAGTTGAACATTGTCGGTCAAAGTCGATTCATTGGAATACGAATGGGTATCATTCGAATCTGAGAAGCGGACCCGAACTTGCGGTTTTCCTCTTTGGTGTGTGGTCAATGTGGAATCCTCCTCCTCGTCGTCCTCATCCATTTGTTGCGGTTCCTTCTCCTGGTCCTCCTCATCTTTATCCGGAAAAATTTCTCTAATTTCTGGCTCAAGCCGAAGATGCCTCATTTGTTGTGTAAGAATGATCTGATCTGTTTCATTTTTTAAATCTTCTCGTTGTCGCTGATCCTTTCGTGCCATAAACGTTCTAATGCAACTGGAATTCATGTCAAAGTTACCCTCCGTAGCCTTTTGCTCAAGTAACTCAAAAATGCTAACATTGGAGTCGTCCTCGACTCGTATTTGTGCCGATCTTCTTTGTATAAGTGGCATGGGCTTTATGCTTTGGGTATCCAAAACCTGAGCCCACTTAACTCCCACCAAGGGACTGGGATCTGTGGATTCGGTCATCTCATCATCCGCCGTTTGTTCCGCAAAGCGAACTTTAGCTGACGAATTAGTTGAGTGAGTAGAGTGGGAGGCCGAGGAAGTAATGGACTTGAGGTCTGGTGTAGACTGACAAAAATTCTTAGATTTTATTAATAGCTGCTGAAATTGTTGCTCTTGCAGATCTAAGGGCGGCGGAGCAGGTACTACTTTCCCAACAGGTGGAAGCTTCTTCAAACTACTCTTTTTAGCCACTGGCATAGTTCTTCGGAATTGAGGATGAGCGTTGGCAAATTTATAGCGAGGTAAATTGTCCAGGCGCAATTCATCGGGACTAATTTTAAAACGCTGTTTCAAGCCTTCTCCGCGTTTCAGGAAGGGACGCTTTGGTTTTGGTTTTACGTTTAGTTGACTTTCATTGGTATTTGCCATTTCCTGCATTTCTAGAGATTCTTCCTTTTTCGAATATTCTTGCTCCTCATCATCTCCCATTTCAGCGTCTGGATCCTTGTTAAGAAGCCCCAACATTTTATACATATTTCGTTGCTCCAATCCAAGCATTTGCCGCTGATTCTGCTGACGCTCCTGAAGGAGACGTTTCTGCTCATCCTGCCATCGATTTAAAGCGGCCAGCCGCAGACTTATGTCCTCTTGTGAAGAGCCGCTCCCGCCTGGTTCTTTGGGGTTCAATGAATTTTGCATTTCTTAACATTAAAACATAAACAAACTATATTATTGAAATTAAATTTAAAATTGGGCCGTAGTGTGACCTTAATACACGCACCGAATTACGCCCAAAGAAATGAAACCTAACTGGCAACGCCAAAAACCAGGTCTGCACTAGTACCATCTTTAATTAAAATTAATTTTAACACCTTCCAGGAGTTTCTATTAATTTATTTATTAAACCTATTTCGAATCTTAAGACTATAAAGCAAATTTCATCCATATATCACTCTTCTTTTTCGTCAGCATCTGGATCATCAAAGTCCCGAACTTGCACATCGGCATCTTCGCCATATTGCAATATGCTGTCAATTTGCAACAATAAATCGCCCACACTCTCCTCATCTTGCGCATCGAGGGGAAAGAAACGCACTAAACTGTAAAAATAAAAATAATATAAACCTTGGAAAATAAATTCAATAAAAAGTGAAACAAAGTGGCAGCACAGTTGTTGCCATCCCTGGCATGACAAGAACAAAAGCATTTTTTTCTTCATAGACGCATTGTAAATGTATATAAAAATTATAATTGCAAACGTGTATTAAGCTTAAACTTTCGCTAAATAACAATTTGTTAAACTATGCCTGAACTCGAGGGCATAGGTATTTTGAAGTCAACCGACAACTGAACAAAACGCGCCAAAAAATCCCAAGAAATTGACCGGCCAACACTGTTATTCGGGCAAAACGCAAAAACCCAAAAACCCAGAAAAAAAAACCAAAAAAAACCCGCAGAAGTGTCAAAATTCAAAAATCATGGAAACGAACTTAATGATCCAAAGCTATGGCATGGACTTGTCCAAAGTGTCCGTGGTGCGTTCCGCTAAAGGCGTTGATATGCTCTGCGTGGACAATTTTTTATATCATTTTGATCGGATTGGCAAAAATAATTCATATCGCTGGCTCTGCAATCGTCGAAAAGATAGGCATACACCATGCAAATCCCGGATTTGTACTCTACTGCCAAACCCCATGGACAAGGGGCGGCACATTGTGACGGATGTAGTTCTGGCCCACTGTCATGAGCGTTGCAGTGACCATGAGATTCAAAAAGTAATACAACGCAAGCGTTTATCTCTTATGAAAATGAACGATGCGTACAGTGCCACCCAGCCCAAAAGAGCACGAATCTATGAGCGGGCCACAGCGGGATTAACTGGACCCGAGTGGATATCGGCGGATGGGGAAGGCGGTTCAAGAAGAAATTCCAGCTTTCATTTGGACTTTGAGGTTTGTACCCGCTTAAAGAATTAATACTAGCAACTTACAAATTCTCCTTTGCAGGAAAGGGATCGCGTTTACATGCTCCGTCGTCGCGATGGGCGTGTCATGGTCTGCATTGATGGACATTTATATTATTTGAGTGGTAAATCTTATATGGGTGACATGTGTGCATGGACTTGTGTACGTAGTCGTGACATTGAGTGCGCTGCAAAGATATGCACGGAGGTCACTTTGGCAGGGGCCCACCGACTGCATACCTTTGAGGAATCAGAAGTACACATACATCCACATTACTCGGCTACCAAATTGATGCACATGTTTGAAAAGCACCAAATCGTTTTGGTTGAAGATGAGCAGACCAATGATGTGCTACTGGAATGTCAGAATATGGAATATTTTGATCCAGCTATATTATTTGATCAGCAGCATCATCAGCACCCAGGGGAAGGATCTCATCAAGAGGGCTCTAATCAACGGGTAGCCGATGATTTGGAATCAATTATTATAGAAGATTGTGAAGAGACTTATGAAGATTATATTGGAAACCAAGAGGAAGAAGAGGGTCTGGACAATGGCGATGTGGGTGAGGTACTATTGGAACAAGAAGAACAAGCCGACGAGGAAGAATTTCTGGACATTGAAGAGAAATGGCCACCAGCTCTAAAAGTAATTGAGGATTATATAACCCCAGACGATCACAATCCCATGACGGAAACAGATCTAACAAAATTCACCTTTTTACCATCAGCCAAGGGTCGAAAAGTTTTGTGCATTAACCGATATTTATATCATTTTGATGCCCAAAGTCGATCAAATGGGCATATGTTTTTTACATGCATTATGCGTCGAGATAAGCTTAAGACCTGTCATGTAAGGGTAACTTTGGACCCACAACGAAATGGTCTTGTGGTACTAAGAATCAATGGTGAACATACTCATAAGGCTGATGTATCAGAAATTTTAGTACGATTGAAGCGACTGGAGAAATATTCAATTTCAAGTCCCTCATACAAGGGATCATTCAAATGTAAATCGGATCCAAATGATAGTCCAGCTCATCTAAATGAATATCAAGATCAAGACTCCGATCACTTTGAAAATCATGAACAGGATGCACGAAATGTTGTTATGAAAAAAGTCATCAATATGGATGGATCCATTAACGTAGAATCCCATGACTCGAAATCCGATTTGATTGTAGAGTATATGAAGGATACATCGGATAATACTATAAGTGCCAAAATTGAAATATTACCGAATGCTTTAAAAGAAAAATTATCACCACATCTGCCCGAATTAACGAATATACGTCGAAGACGCGATAACACACCCACCCTTAATCCTGATGGTAAAGTGTTTCCAGACATGGATCTTACAAAGATCTGGACTGTACGTTCAGCCAAAGGAGGTGAAATGTTATGCGTCGATGGTTATATATATCATGCCAAAAATCGAGGACTCATATCACGCAACTATTGGGTGTGCATCAAGAGTCGGGATGCGCAAGTTAATTGCAAAAGTCGAATATCGACATCTACCCAAAAAGACGGCTCAATTCGTGTATTACGTGTCTATAATACCCATAGTCATCCCATTAGCGAGAATGATATAAAGCGACGATACTTTAATGAAATCAACAAAAAGTCGAATAAGCAAATTAAGTTTCGTCCATTGCATTTCATGGGAAAATCATTGGATGAGATTAAAGAGGAATATGGTGATTTATCCATTGAGCGTTTGAATGTGTCCAATATAAATCCCGATATTTTGGTCAACAAGAAACCACGTGTTAGCGGTGGCAGTGCATCCAGCTCCAATTCGGTTTCATATATATGCAAGCAGGAGCAATCCGTTGAGGATTTTGATCGATCAGACCGTCTGACGCATGAAGAAGGTGAATGTGATGAAGCTCCTGTTGAGGGGCAAGAGGAAGAAGAATTCCAGGATGAATTACAAATGATGGATGACTATGTGAATATGGAGGATGCCGCAGATTCCATTATTGAAGTGGTGGAAGAAGCAACTACTGAAGAGATGGATAACTACGGAACTGTTATGTTAGTAAACTTATCAATTTAAAAGTAATTTCCATTTAAAAATTTTAGGATATAGTTTCCTCTAAACGAATTTTAAAGGGCAATTCAAATTCGACTTCGTATTTTTTCAATAACAAGAAATACATGTAATAATTAGATGCATAGAAAAACTATCCCACAGTAGTGTTTCGACTCTTAACGAGTTTAGTTCATAATTTTGTGAGTGTGTGGATTATTATAAGTAAATATAAAAAAAAAACAGTTCAAATACATACACATACATATATATACAAGAAAAGCCAATACAAAAATAGCTCATACTGAAAACATCAAACACAAAAATAGATGAAATAGAAAAACCTCAAATACAAGTCTGGTGAGTTGTCGTGATGACAATTATTTAAAGATACTTTCACTTTTTGCGCTGACGAAAACCGGTTAAACGAGACAAAAAACGAATAAAAAATTCAAACAAAAACTACAATTTAAATAAAATTCTAAACTTAATCCATTTTCTTGATCGGCAGACCAATTTTTACGATGAAGCTATACGCCGTTTCTGATGGACCACCATCTCTGGCCGTTCGAATGACTTTAAAGGCTTTGGACATACAATATGAACTGATCAATGTGGACTTTTGTGCCCTGGAACATCGCACTGAGGATTATGCCAAAGTAAGCAGAACGCCGAAAGTTAACCTAATGTAGAATAAACCAAATGCAATCTTGTTTTCTAGATGAATCCCCAAAAGGAGATTCCTGTGCTGGACGATAATGGTTTCTATTTGTCCGAAAGTATTGCCATTATGCAATATCTTTGCGATAAATATGCCCCCGATTCAACAATCTATCCGCAGGATGTCAATCTACGTGCCTTGATCAATCAACGTTTGTGCTTTAATATGGGTTTCTATTATAATCCAATTTCATCCCATAGCATGGCACCCATATTCTTTGACTACGATCGAACACCCATGTCTCTGAAGCGTGTGGAAAATGCCTTAGATGTATTCGAAACATATTTGGATCGCTTGGGCACTAAATATGCCGCTGGTGATAATGTAACCATTGCCGATTTTGCTCTCATATCAGCTACATTGTGTTTGGAGGCAATAGATTTTGATTTATCAGCGTATCCATTGGTTCAACGCTGGTATTTCACTTTCAAGGAAGAATATCCACAATTGTGGGAGATAGCCAACAGTGGAATGCAGGAAATTAAAGCTTTTGAGCAAAATCCACCAGATTTATCACAAATGAATCATCCGTTCCATCCAACTCGAAAACAACCCAAGGCATAAATTAGAAGATAATGTAAATTTAAAATCAAATTTTACATGTATATGTGACCCATTAATTGTGCATTAAAGTCATCTTTGTAGATATCATAGATATCAAATTGTAGATATGAAAAATATAATTAATTAATGTTTTTAACTTTGGGAAAGGTATGAAGTGGGACTTTTACGGCTGATGTAAATGGACACCTTATAGTCACAAAAAATCAGTCCAATAAGTTTAAATACATAGTGGCAAATAATTATGGATATATTGTAATAGATTCTAATTTAAATACCTGAAATCCTCAATTAATGTTCCAATGGCTTCGGTTAGCTTTCGATACTTTTCACCAAATGCTGTGCCAATGGTTAATTCACCCATCAGATTGTGGGCATCTGGCTCAAGATATAAATCCAATTGTTTACGCGCCTCCGCACTTAACAGATCCACTTTGGTCAAAACATTCACATGTGGCTGCTCCATGTTGGCCATAACACTCAAAGCGGCCATAGTTCCCGATATAAATTTAGCTCCATCCACCATAAATTGCGAGTCCAGACAAAAGACCACACAAGTGCGAAAATTCCAAGACTCAAGCAACTCGACCAACTGCTTGCCCATCTTCAAGTGGGTAAACAATTCAATTTGTCCCGGCATATCGAAGAGTATATAATCATCATCTGGTTCGCCAACCATTAGCTCGTTCTCACCTCCACACAGCTGATCCTTAAGCCAGTCCTGATTCTCAATTAGAAACTCCAGGCAAAAGATTAGCCCACCATTTGGCCCATAATGTAATTCCTCATCTTCCATGGCATCATCGAGATGAATCAGTTCCCTTATATCTGTTAAGGGTGTATAATTGAAATGTTCGGCTGCTGGGTCTAGATTTACTACTTGGATATTCCGTTTACTGTCCATTGCATGTTGTTGCATATAACTACAGTATGTGGACTGTGGATTCAAATGAATTCTTATTACCTTCTTAATGGATATATATTTTGGCTGAAAACTTACCTTTCCACTACCCGCAGGACCCACAATTATTTGAGCAAACCTCATGTTTACAGAAACCGACAAACAAATCAAACAAAACCAAAAAGCGTGCGCTAATCGACGTTTAACCCAGTGAACATATTATATGATATTTACAGTCTGTCAAGAAACACTTTACACAGTGGAAAAAAGCTTTATTTTTTGACTTTATGTAAAAAAATAGAGTTTTTGTTTAATTTAACTAATTTTTTTCAATGATTAACTGTTTAATAGGTCAAATTATAAAAACAGAAATAAAAACAATAAGGGTGAAACTTAAAAAACAACAAAAATTTTAACTTTAAAACTATTTTATATTATGGTTATGAACTATATTATTATATTATATTATTATATATTATACTATTATATATTATATTATATTAATGTTTGAAATTTTTTATTATTTTAATGAATCGATCTGAATCATATTAGGAAATATAATTCCAGAAATCTTTCACCCGATTTGGAGATACCTACAGATATGAAAATTATCGTAAATCTGTGAATATTGAGCAAAGTTACCAAAAATCGTTTTTTATTATGTGCAAACATTTCCCGGGGGGTTTTTAAGTGTCGTCATAGCTTCTGATATTCGTCTACCTGAGTGAGTCACTTCATTCATTTACAATAAGATAAGTTGATAACAATTTAAAGCCCCAAACGCCACCCTCGCAGTCTGGCATAAAATATGTATCACATCAAATCCACGATTTTTTTAAATATTTCATCATTCTCTAGTTGTTGGCTTTAGTATAAATTCTGTGATACTGAGGCGGAGAACCATCAAACTCGTTGAGCTTTTCCTAGCATTCACATTAAAAACAAACAAAAATAATGTCTCATAAATTGAACATTAAGCAGCACCTTAGTGTTCCCTCAGATCGTGTCAAGTGCATTGACCTTTTGTGTCACCCGTCTGCGGAACCGTGGATGTTGTGCGCTCTGCACAATGGTCACGTGCTAATAATGAACTATCAATCTCAACAAATTGTCAAAGATTTTGAAGTGTGTGCTAAGCCAGTGCGTTGCGCTAGATTTATTGAGCGTAAAAATTGGATCGTAACCGGCTCGGATGATGGAATGATACGAATCTATGATATTAGAACACTAGCACCGATTCACTCATTCGAAGGACACTCGGACTTTGTGCGCAGTATAATCGTTCATCCTGAACTACCGTTGCTCTTGACATGTAGTGGTAAGTGGAAAGAGGGGACATAAGTAAAGTATATGTACTGATATTTACTATTCTACTAGACGATAGTCTCATCAAACTATGGAATTGGGACAAGCAATGGTCCTGCGATCAAGTTTTTGAAGGGCATTCTCATTATGTTATGCAGATTGCTTTTAATCCCAAGGATCTTAACACTTTTGCCTCCGCTTCCTTGGATAGAACTGTGAAGATCTGGCAATTGGATTCCAACGTAGCCACATTTACTCTGGAAGGTCACAAGAAAGGCGTAAATTGTGTAAATTACTATCACACCGCAATTGAAACTTTCTTAATATCTGGTGGCGACGATTATGTGGTAAAAATTTGGGATCTCAAGAACAAGTCGTGTGTTCAAACATTGAAGGGTCATAGCGACAACATTACAGCTGTAACTCCTCACAAGAAATTGCCAATTATTTTTACTGGATCTGAAGATGGCACTTTAAGGATTTGGCGCTTGGACATGGAAAAACAAACACATCACCTCGAATCATGTGTTGATTATGGTCTAAAGCGCCTCTGGACCATTGCTGATCACATCAATAATGTTGACTTAACCCTTGGATTTGATGAGGGATCAATTATTATTAAAGTGCAACAGGAATAAAAGGTAATCAAATGTTATTAGCATCTATTCTGATATTGTTTCAAAATATATAAATGCCAATATCACTTATTTTATGTGGTTTGTACTCATAAAGAAACTTGCATATCATTTTCTGATCTACACTTTTGATAAGGCAAACATGGTTACAGACAATTGATTAGTCGAAATTTAAGGTTTTTTTAAATGTAATTTTAGTAATTTTCGATAAAGGAGTTTTGCCACTTTGAGAATTCATCGAAATCGAAGTTAGCTTCATTAAAAACCAAATCAATTTACATTTTATTTATATTTTATTTTAGGTCATTCGTTGTTTAATCCACATTAGTTTAAAACTTTTCCTTAAATGCAACTGTAATTATGCGGATTTCTATTTAAACAATTTAAGTCATGGTTTAGTGGCTTTAAATAATTTTTCATTGTTTTGGCTTACCCAATAATCCTTCTTATATTACCTTTTGAGATCCTATCAAAATCTCGTGTGGGCTTAGTCATTCTTGCAGCTGTCGAGAATTTTGCAAGTTAATTAAAATGTTTGACCGCATCATAAATTTACATACGATGAAAATCAAATTGATTTATCAAATCATCAGTCTCTCAATCACATCACTCCCTCTAACAAAGAACTACTGACACCCCATGGATTGAGTAACCGCTGCCGTCTAATCCTAATTGGCTGATAAACATCAAAATTGTCCAGGGAGGCACGCGCTAACGCACCAAGGACAACAGCTGCCCCATGAGGACATCAACTAATGTTCGTTTTTGTGACATTCGTAATGATCTTTTAAATGCCATGGTGAAGAAAAGTATAACGCTTAAAAAATATAAAAAATTATTTCTCATATTTTATAAAAAAAAAAAAACAACAATTCTCTTGCATGTCGGAAGACCGGAAATAATTTTCTAGTTGCACTTATTGAACTGTAGGCCGAAAACCACCCTCAAAAAAAGTGGAGACTTAAACTGAATTGCACTTGTGCTTTATGATATGTGGCTGTTTTTTTTTTGTTGTTGTTTTTGTTTTCTTTTTTTTTAGTTCGAAATTATATCAGGGGACACAGGCCAGGTGTTCAATACTGATAACTCTATAATTTGGACCTTTTTACCCTCAACAGTTGAACTACAATTAGCAAACAATTTACTATCATGTTTTTTTATTTGGTTTTTCAAATTTTTATTTTTGATATTCGTTTTAACTAACCCACTAATTTATAACATTTAGATATTAGCAAACTTAGAGCAATTAAATACCACAGAACATTGTTTTTTTTTCGTTTTAAATATAAGTTTTAAATTTGATTATACTACTAAGTATGTATATATATGTTAGAGAGATGCCACTTGAATGTTGCCGTTGACTAGATTCATTCGACTTGCTCGGTTATACATATTTTCCTTAATACATGGCAGCAGCTCCAGCAGCCGATGCAGCCTCAGAAATTTCATTACTTCCATTGAAATCGTCACTGCCTTGATTACTATTTTGATTATGATTCAAATTGCTATTATTATATAAAGGCTGACTGCCAATTGGTAAACGAGGATCTTCCGGTGTCCAGGTGCGTGCATAGAGTTTGCTGCCAGGATACCGATCACCCTTGCGATACCAGGATAAAGAATGCGAAACGCCGCCGGCTGAAATGGTCGTAGAAAAAAACGTTGAGAAGAGGGTTTCATTTATAAATAATTCTTAATTAAAGATATACTTTTAGTCCTTCTAGGTTTCAAACAATAAAGAAAAATCAAATTAACAACTTAATTTATACGATTAATTCTCATACAACTGATTTTTAAGGACACGCATCTCTTAATTCATCTAATAGATCTTCTTTATAAACCAATCCCCCTCTGAATAATCAGTGCATTGTTTATCTTCTATGAATAACCAAATAAGTAGTATGGCATTAATCAATAAGTCAAGTTGCAATGCTCCGCCCAAACAATTAAAATTGTTGCCAAAAACTGAACAAATGCCATTAGCGGTCACATTACAAGCCCTTCGAAAAACATGTCCAGTTCCAGAGAAGCAAAGCATACACAATGATGAGCAAAGGGTTCAGGCTTCCGAGTAGAGATTTCCTTATTCCTACTCTCCGTTGTTGTTGTTGTTGTTGCAGCTGCCGTCATGCTGGGTTCTGTGTGTGTTTTTCTTTCGACCGCCATTTGCCTTGTGCAAACAAAAGCACAGCAACGGAAAAAAAAAAGGAACCAAAACCGAAAACCTTCCCCCTTTATGAACTCTCCTCCAATCAGCAACACCAGGACCAAAAAACCGTACCAAAACGACAATGGGCAATTTGTAGCACTCACAAGTTTCGAGTGCCTGATGCGGGTGTTGCTCAAATATGCAACCAACCAACCACCCACCCACACAGAGCAGCTTCCTACCTCCTTCTTTCTCTCTCTCATCATCCGCGACGTCATCTTGGTAAAGTTTGGTGTGAACATATGCCAGGCGCGTGCCATGGAATCCCTTTCCCAATGCTGCACTTCTTCTTCTCCATCTACCACCCAATTCCAGCCTTAATGGGGGCGTTTCATTTTTCCTTATTTTCGTTTTTGTTGCGATTTTTATCTATTTTTGTATTATTTTGTTTTTGCTGAAAACATTTTTAATGCCCGTCAAGCATGAAAACGCTTTTGCTCTTTGGCCACATCCACATTTGCCCTTTAAGCAATGATGATGGAGTAGTTCGTACTGTTCGTTGGCAACGTTTTCGTTGTCCGTAGTACATAGGTCTAGCACATCTGCTGGAGTGTAACGAATTTCTCACGCTATGATTATGTCGATTGGATCTTTGTTGTTACTATTTCTTTCTCCCCTTGTCCAATGTCAGGTACGAGTATGTAGCATAGGAAATAGGTACATACATGTCAGAGAACTGTTGCGGGAGTCGTGCAAGGTGTCTGTCATATTGGGATTCTAATCAGAGACAAAATTTAATGTCTGCATGTTCATTTTGTCAGGGATTTGTTAAAATGATAAAAGGAAATTTTCTACAAAAAACTTATACATGTATAAAGAAGTTTGATTTCTGTTTCCACATTTTCAGTAGTGGCAAGAATATATCACCAAAACTCGGTATATTACGTAGTAGCTTAATGTTTCATCTAGAAATCAACACTTGTCATGATATACAAAGCTTCCCCAGAGACTATTCAAAAATTCATTTACTTGAGTAAAAAACCTAATCTAAGCATTAACTTTTCCAAATATTTTCTGTAATTTTCAGTTTAATTTACCTATATAAATTAAATATAATTTACCACCTATATTCACACCTTAATTACAATAAGCGAAACTCTTTAAAACCATCTAAAAAGAAAGATTACTTATTGTCTTCAATCGTTGGTCCAAAAAGTATTAAACTTGCTTATCCATATTTAAATTTATTGCTAGAGATATAATTGTAATATATTTGATGAATATACATAAGTAAAGTAAATTTAATTAATGACAATTAAAAATATGACAATAACGGTGAATCCGGATATGTCCAAACTGAAATGATATATGTACATATTGCCAAAAACGCAGATGGAAGCGATTAAGGCACTGTGTATATATTCCGAGTTAAACTCAGTGGCGTATCTAGGATGAAATGAAGGGATTTTTGAACCTAAGTTGTGCAATTCGGCGACAATTCAGTAATACTTGATCAGCTTATTGTATAAGCTTTCCATGTAATAGACCTAGATCCTATGGTAAATCTATTTATACCTTGGTAATAATTTGTCTATGACAATAAAATAGTAATACTTTAAAATTCGTTGTCAAGGAGCGCCAGAATTTGGGGGATAGTTGTTATAAGGCATGTAAATACGTATAAACTCGGCGGGATGCCGGACAAATCTTTCGCAAAAGAATTTGCAAAGCCAGATACTATGATTTACAAGGTCAATCCTTAAAAGTTTCCTACGGCCAATGTTATTTACAGTTAATCCTAAGCTCTAAATTCCCTGACAAGTACCTTTGGGAGTTTTCCTTTTCCTTTGGGAATAAAATTTACTTTACCATTAAATGAAACATATATTCTGATCCTAATTTCTATTTTGACACTCCAAGGTTTAGAAAAAAATTTAGAATTTATAAAAAATGTGCCTTTTTTCTAGTATATCATTCAAAACCCGCTCTCAAGTAACCCTTTATCTGAGTGCTGTAGTCTATTAGTTATGCAGTTGCATGGGATCAATTTTCTTTCTGCATTGTCATATACATTTTGAATAGAAAAATTATTAACCAAAAAACCGTAACTAAAGCTACTTTTATGAGCCAGGACACGGAAACCCTTAATCTCTCATTGTCATTACATTTCCCCCTCAGCCACAAGCTCATGAAAACCGAAATCCTTCTCTTTCCCGTCATACGTATCTCAGGCCATGTGTTTTTCCAGCCATAATGTGATCGATGCGACGGCAAAAACAATTTCTCTCTAACTCAAAACTGAAACAGTCACGCAAACCGAACACACAGCGAAAAGTGTGAAAATTCTAATTAGTTACACTTAGGCGAACGTAAAAGCAGATCCAGCATCATCCCCCGGCACTAGCTTAAAACCCTCATTTCTAACTCATCGGATGCCCATGACCATGCCCACAATGATGGCCCTTAAATATGCAACTAACCGTCCAACGAGTGAATTATGTTATTAAATGTGGACCTTGAACGGAAACCTGGTAGATCCACCCACTATATATAGTATTTGATTGATTGACAACTTACTGCGATCCTTTAGTATAATTTTCTTGGGCGGTTCCTTTTGATAGTTACGCTGCAAGCTGAGTCCTGGTTCATTACCATTTTTATCCTTCTT
The DNA here is from genome assembly GCA_018903935.1 of Drosophila insularis. Taxonomy (NCBI): domain Eukaryota; kingdom Metazoa; phylum Arthropoda; class Insecta; order Diptera; family Drosophilidae; genus Drosophila; species Drosophila insularis. Next base: position 1,489,148 of record JAEIFP010000752.1, read on the forward strand.
CACCATTTCACTGAGAAATGTTATATAACTGATGGCCAATTTGAGTGTGTCAACCTGTGAGATGGTTGTAAAATATTATCGTTAAAATTTATTTCAAAATAATCTGAAAGTCGTTAAATGAAATGAAATAAATGGATGAATCTAGAAATTCCAGCTAAACTCAACAAAATAAGTAATATCCATTTTAAAACTCACCTTGCTTAAACGCTTTTCGTAAGGTAAAGTTGGAATATGGGTTCGTAATCCTTCAAAGGCTTCATTGATACTCTGCATCCGACGACGTTCCCGAAGATTGGCCGCCTGGCGTTGCTGTGCCATTTGTGAGGCACATTTCAAACGACGGGGCTTATGACTACGACGCCTACAGATAAAAGTGTTACGGATCTGACAGACACATTTATCAAATTCTTTATATCTTACGTCTTCTCAGTATTCTCCTGATCACTGTTAAATCCACTGCTATATGCATCATCTTCGTCTTCATCACTCTCCGAGCTGTGTTCATCGCCAAAGAAGTATTCCGAACTAGAGGTGGAACCATTTGTGGCCTGTGATCCCTCAAAAAAATGACGGGCCATGGTAGCCTCCAAGTCAAAATTATCCATGGAAAACATAATTGCTGTTGGTTAATAGAGGACGCGTGCCCAGCACGTGTCAGATGAGTAGCAATTGGTGGTATATAAAGCAAGTGTCAGCACGTGTTCCTAATATGATTGACTTGTGATTTTCTGAAAATAAGTTGTTTAAACAATTATGTATAAATGTGGGTTTTAATTATTATTTTTTTTTTTTTGTTCAGCTGGTGTTGATGTTGTACTTGTTCAATTGATAGTCAACATATTTTCATGATAAGATAAGATAGAGGAATTTATGTTGAAAATATGTAGATATAGGCAGATGGAAAGGAATCAAATGATTAGGACTTATATTTGTTCTATAAAAAACTGTAAAACACAAAGCAGATAACAAGTATTACGCTTAAGTATTGAAAGATCTATATCAGGATGAGGGGAGAGTCCTTAGAGATATATATATATACAGCATTAAAATCTTTAGATTATCAGTGCATTAGTTTTTTATTTAAAACTGCATTGTTTTTTAAAATTATTTTTTTCACTTTTACTGATTTTCAATTTAGAGTTCTACCTAATATATGGGCTTTTTATTAAACTGATTTTTCAAATGTTCATTTATCTGACAATAAAACAAAACGAATTGCGTTTGCGACGGTTTCCAGTGTCCAATATATAACTGAACTTAATATTTAAAAGTTTTAACAAAAAAAAACTATCTCTTATCATTGTTTTAAATATAGATCAATCGCATTTCAATTGTTTCTCACCTTGAAACACATTTGATGTTATCCAATAATTGGGTCGGCTTTAAGCACTTGATTAGATTTTTCAATTTATATGTACTTGTGTACGAATATTTAAATTTATTCACAGGTTTAAAACTTTGTATTTTATTCTTTGTAAAACAAATTCCAATTGCACATTCACCATTGATTTTTTTAAATAGTTCAACACTGCATTCAAGAACCGAGTGTTGAGCGACCACCCCGGTTACCGCGGTGATCCTTCCGAGTAAGTAGAAGCGCGTCTTTCGTACCGAGCACGCGAACGGCTGCAAAACGAATGTGAATGCCCGGGCCAAAAGTTGAGCGCAGGACATTTCTGATAAGACCGTATGTTTGTATGAATGTCTGAATTTGTGTATATCAAGGGGGTTGGATTCCTATCTATGTAGTGTGAATAACAGGCAGCGCCATTGGCTGACTTTGGATAGAGACAAAGTTTCCACCAATACGAATAATGCTTCCAATTCCACACAGGGTTGAATTTTGTAAGTTTTTTTTTACTTTTGGGTGGTGGTGTTATAAGCTTATTAAGCTTGAAAACTTGTTGTCTAGATGGGTATGGAATAATGGGTGGTTATAGACAGTGGTACAAATTTACGGTGGAATCAAAATTCTTGTTTGAGGTTACAGGAACTTTAAATTTATTATTAACATAACATTCATAACATTAACATTCATAAAAATATGCCATTTATTAATCGAATTTAAGCGTATTAAACTCAAATTCGATTTGAATCGAATTATTTTCTATCTGGCTTTCCCTTTATTTTCTTGATAAATAGAATTGCTTTTGTCAGTACATAATGCATTATGTCAATCTGAAGGATCCGTATTAAATTCAGTAATTCATTGTTCAATTTCAGGATGGGCTGATTACTAAAATGATGCTATTCATTGGAATATACTTGCAACAGTTTGATTATTAGATGCATCATCAAGTTGTAGATGTTAGTAGATCATTAAGGAAACATAATTATACATACATATGTAAATACGTTTAAGTCTGTCAAAATTATAATAGAAGTAACAAGTATGTCGTAAAAATTGACAGTCAGAGATAAAGAACTATAAATCAAACTTAGGTTATCATTTTGTTCATCAGATAATAGATAATTTAAAAATTGTTAACTTTATTTCGAACTTGTGACACTATGCAGATTAATATGGTCTGATTAAGTGGGTTGACAAATACATTTTGAAGTGGTTCTTTGATTTGGATGAAGAATTTATCTGGTTAAGCGGAATTATTGTCCAGCTGTTCGACAACGCAAGGTGCAATGTTGATTTTTTCAAAATAGAAGTTTTTAGTCGTATTATGAATTGAATAAAAAGATTTTAAAACTCAAATACTTTTGTTGATCTTTACAGCTGCAAATATTCCCCGAAATAATTATTTTATCGAAATAAAATACAAAGTCTAATTAATGGATTGTTTTTACTACATACATACGTACTCCAAGACAAATACCTTTAAATAAGCAAGTCACAAATCTGAACTTAAAAAAGAATTTGTCAACCAGCATAATTTTTAAGCATTAGGTCCCAGAGACTTAAGGCAAATATTTGCTTTGTCTAGGCTTACCGAAGAGCAAACGGAGAACAACTCCATTAAAAACTTGCTGAATGCTGTGTGTGTGTGTGTGTGTGTGTGCGGTGCAATATTTGCTGCATATTTTTTTTGGGATTCCTGCTAGTGGTGACAGGGGTGTCAAAATATATGTATGTATGTATGTACAAATGTATGGGTTTGTTGCCTCATCACGGTTTCTATCTCCTCCCATTCTTTCTAATTTACTCTCCAATGCACAGTGGTCGGATTTCCAGCTTTTTTATGTCATAATGTTCAATACATTTTTTTATATATGTACATACATATGTATGTATACTTTTCACTGGCAACCTATTATAAATAAATAAGCAAATACCATAAAGGATATATATGACATGGATGTGTAGGTGGTGCAGCTGTAACTTAAAAATAGTTTTTTACAAATATAAAATATATAATAAATAAACAAAATATTTGACCGATGTTGAGTTGAAAATTTTAAAAAAGTAATGAATAAAATCGTTGCGGTTTTGGAGTAAAACTTACGACTGTAGGATATTTTTTAGGGTTTACGGTAAAAATAAACAAAGCAATGGAAATTTAACCACTGTTCACTGTTTGTTGTCCTTTTTTCGTGCATTGGCTCATCATCAGACAACAGACAAGCTCACTAAGGCTACCATGATAAACAAATTGTTTTTGTCCTTCCTCCTCTCCCATCCACTATCCTCCTTTATTTCCCCACACCATCTCTATCTCATTCCCTCCTTCTTTTGTCTTTCTGTTGTTATCGTTGCCGTCGCTGCTCGTTTTGTGCAGCTGTATAAACAAATTAGTTTTCAATTTTATCAAGTTGTACCCGGCCGAGTAACAAATTGTATATTGAAATGGGTTAAAGACTTTGTAAACTAGGAGCAGTATGAGTTCTATTAATAGATTGAATAATTTTAATCGCATTTTATATTAACTGGGCTTTCAGTAATGTTTACTGAATTTTTACAGACAGGTGGTACCACTTCTTAGACTTTCTTACACTATTTCATAATTTCCATTAACCAAACTATTTTAAAACATAATTAAATCGCCAAACAAATCGTAATAACATATTCTAAACCAACAATTCTGCACACGTCATAAAACACAATCATGCATAACCGCCCAGGACCAACCCTAAGCGAAATACATACCGATTTCATTACACGCAATTGCCTGTCGAAGGGGGTTTCCCTACACTCAAAGTATGTAGTTTTCATTTCTTTTTTTTTCAATTCTAATTAAAAACCCAAATGTATTGTACAGACCGATGAGTGCTTATCACACGGTTTCTATCCTACCTTCCTGCACCATTGTTGACACTAGGCATTAAAAGGGACGACAACAGAAGGAAATCCTCTTGAGTGCATGCCTCGACGAGCTGTCTGGAATAATTTTTAATCTCATTTGAAAAGTTTAAAAAATTTGAAATTGCAATCATCATGGATAGGGGATCAATCCATAGCAAGGGTTCAAATAAATAAACTTTTGAAACCGTTTTTGAAGCCCGCCATTGGTCCAATTTCCAAAACATAAAAAATCTAGGTTTAAAAGAAAGTAGTCAAAAAAGTTAAGAGTTTGGAAATCACCTTATAATTACTTAGGTTTCATTTTCTCAGAGTTAAGGAATTTGAGAAATATTGTTAATTTTTTTAATGTATTTTTGGTCAAACCAATTTCCCAAGTTCACAGATTACTTAAGATCCATTTTTGCGAATTTTCAACAGATACATATGTATACAGGAGGGAAGCCAGATATAGTTTGCGGAGTTCCTTTCACCTGGATCCACCTAGTAAGATTGAAAAAGTTAATAACTACGTTGAAGTTTCTGAATTTTTCAAAAAGTTTTTGTAAACGATATCTGCTTAATTTTATAAACATTTAAAAAAATTTAACAGAATAAGAAGTTTTAAGTCAAAATATTCGCCTAAGAATCATCTTATAACAGACAAAATGTGGTTAAAATTTTAATTTTAAATCTCGTGTTTTTAAAAAAAATAAGTGATTTAAATTGTTTTCCCTTTAACATGGCTTTTGCGATTAACATAAATTCCTAATAGTTTATAGTTAATTTTAGTCTAATGGCAAAGTAAAAGGTTTTCAAGACTTTCCAGCATCGTTCGTGACATGAAATTATATTATATTAGTTTACACAAGTATGAGCACCTACAATTCTCTCATCACGTTCTCAACAGAAAATTGAATGTGCAACTGCTTAAAAAAATATTGGGAATACTATTACGAAGTTTCATTATTAACTAACAACAAATCTCGATAAACTCGTTCCTTACTTGACTTGTTTGCAATTTTGCAGTCAACTGTTTAAAAGAAATATTTGGCTCGTTCACATTCGACGCGTCGGTGGTGTAATGGTTAGCATAGTTGCCTTCCAAGCAGTTGACCCGGGTTCGATTCCCGGCCGACGCAGGTAATTTTTTTAAATATTCATTTTTTCTCTTTATTTTTTTATTGTGGGAATGCATGTGGTTTACAATTTAAAGGCGACGTGTTCACAGAATTTATGCATGGGATCTATGCGCTCATCAAAGCGTTTCCCATTGTAGGAAAATTCCGTGTAAGAGACTGTATTCAAAACCATAAATCCAGTGTCCTTGCCAAGTTTTTGAGAAAACCTAGAGGTCCAGAGTGCTGTTACAGCTGCAGGGCGATATTCCCGGAGCTGATCATTAATATCCTCTAAGCCTAGACCCTGCGATAATTCTTTAGTTAACTCGATGGTGTATTTAGCCAAGTTTCGTCCAAGTCCCAAACGCTCAAATTCGGGTAGTGTGGCAAGAAACATTAATTCCACAAAGCAATCCATATTGAGCATAGAGCATACATCTATTCTTCCATCCGTTTCGATCATAAAATTCATTAAAGATAAAGCCTGACTGCTATGAACTTGTTCATTGCGAAATTTAAGAAAGAAAAACTCTTCACCAGGGGGTGGTGTAAACTGAAACAAAGAGAAATTATTTAATCCACAAAATGAATAGCAAAATTATAGAACCAACCTGCAATTTATTAAATGAAACTGCAACAACCCGACCGCTATTTGTTTCCTTAACTAGCAAGGACACTCCGTCCTGAGCAGTTATTTTGCAGAGCTCACGAAGTTCCTTTCGCGCTTGAACAGCGCTGGGTAAGCCGATTTCACAGGCAACACAAACCGATTCATTAATAAAGAAAGATCTATCAAGAACCTAAAAAATAAAATAAAAAATTCAAATTAAAAAAAAAAAAAAAATTTACAACTGCGTCGGCCGGGAATCGAACCCGGGTCAACTGCTTGGAAGGCAACTATGCTAACCATTACACCACCGACGCCACACCGTTCTGAGAACCAAACTTTGACTTGGTGTAGCCGCTTGCTTCGCTTTTCTTAACTGTCTAAATTCCTGTTGCCAATTTTGTAACTAACTTGATTAATTTCACAAGATTTGCATACTTACATCAAGAGCCTCTTCCAAGTCTGCCTCTGTTATACCACGTACTTCATATTTGTCTGTATAAAATTAAAAAAACATTGCCATAAATTCATATCAAAGAGGGGGATTAACCTTAGAGGTTATTAATTAATCGCTTTACACACCATCGTGCAAATTAGCCCAAATTCTACCATTCTGTGCACGCATTTTAGAATATAAAAACTAGCACCGGAGAGACAAACGAAACACAACCGCCGAGTGTCGAAGAGAAACTAAGCGATCTTTGATAGCGAAATGGAAATATTTCACTCTCTGTGTTATCAACTCGGCACGCGATCTTAAAGGCAACCAAGGCTACACAGTTATACAGCTCATTTAAAATGTATTTTGTACGTTGACATTCGTTTACACAATCTAACTTAAAATATAATCTACTTTAGCGGCTTAACACTTTATACATATCTTATTGTAATAAAAATACACCTTTATTGATCTCGTCATCGTAAGGAATAAAAATGATAGGTAATTGAAAATATATACACATGTACATCTGACTTTTTGCCTAAGTATATTAATTTGTAGCCATTTTATTCGATATCTGGGCAGATAACTTCTTCGAAAAAGACTTCAGGCTCCAAGTGAGCAGCAGCGGCACTGGCCTCTTGATTTTTTTTTCTTAAATCACTTGCTCTTTTGTGTCGCCTATTTTTGTATGTTTGGAAAACTTCTCGCATTTCTTTAACATATTCCGCTTCGGTATAGCCTTCGTGCCGATTAATTTCTGAAACAAAAAAAGGGTATGGATCAACATGAGTGTCAAACAAAAACTAAACTATTTTATTACCATATAAAGCTCGATTAAAATGTTCGTTATCTCTGAACGATTTTTTGTTATGAACGCCGGTAAAGTTATATTCAAAAATCAAATCAGCATGGATTATGCGATGCAAATGTTTTCTCATTCCGCCAACACGCATCTGGCCGTTAGGTTTTAATATTTCTCGCATAATTGGAAGCTGTGAAATCAAAGGGAATCTAGTATTTTTTATTTACAATTCACGAAGTAATTACTTACATATTTGTTATTCGGATCGGCCATTTCGGCATTGACTTCTTCAAATTGTTCCACTGTAGTTATTGGAAATAATTGCGATATCGTATTACTCGATAAGGGCCCATTTGTCAACTCTTTTAATTTCGCTATAATTTTTATTTGATTTTTCAAAACCAAATCCATTTGATTTTGCAATTTTTGAATTTCTTCCTCTGTGCTAACTTTTGTTTCACAAAAATCGTCATCTTCTTCGGAATCTGAAGTAAGGGTCAGTTTAATATCCTTTTTTATTGCTTTGGTTGTCTTCGAGATGTTGCTGGGGGCGTTCCTCTTCATTATTCTAGTCAAAATTAATATAAAAACAAAAAGAAACTTTAATTTTTAGTGCTTCGTTCCATATTCGTAAGTACTTTCATTGCTTTCCATGTCCGCAGAGGGATTAATTCATGCCTGAAATAAGTAAGGCACAAGCAAAGATTTCCAAAGTATTTTAGAACGAGTCCAAGCAATACACTAATTTGTACTCATTAATTTAATTTATTTACCTTCTGTGGTACTAACCCCTGGGTGAAAGCGTTGTATATTTCAAATTTTAATTAAAAAACACAAAATTCCAAAAGTACATACATATGTACATAGGTAGATTAGTTGTCTAAATCGCCGGGATCAAATAGATCCCGATACATTCAAATCACAGCCAGGGGATGGGATGCACTTGTTGCCAACGTTGTAAATAATATGTAGTTATGTTATGATAAATGAGAATAATAGTTAATAACAATAATAAATATAAGTAACAAGTACAGATGGGAAATTCATCGACGGGGACTATCGAGACTATCGATGGATTTGGATTCTGACGATATATCGATGGTTTTTTCATTTCATGTATTTTTTTATTATTATTATTAAAATTATTAAAGGTAACAAGTTATAATTAAGAAGCACGGAAAAATTAGCTTGAATGTATAATTAAGGAAATTAGAAATTATCATTTTTCTTTAATTGAAAGTGGAGCCACTATCGAGGGTTGCGCAATCATCGATAACAGCACCTTGGTCAGATTCTCTTATTTTTGGCTCAAACTCAATTGTTCATTGGCGAGGCAAAAATTTCAAAAATTAACTGTCCATTGGCGAAGAAGGTTGTGCGTCTCCCGCGAAATTAGCACATTTCACTAAAAGTATTTAACAATTCCTATCAAAAGAACTCAGGTAAATATTTAGCGCAGCGCAAACTATTCAAGTCAACAGCGATTTTTAATGGATATATGGAGTCGGCTGCTGAGAAATCAATAATTCATCATCATCTTTTCACTTGTGCGATGGAATTTTGTGAGGCTGACCAAACGGTTTATTTGCTGGGCTTGGTCATGGTGAAAGGGGAGCAGAACATGGGGAAGAGTGAAGAAGCGCAAGCGCTGTGTCTATGTGTTTGCGTATGTGTGTATAAGGAGTGCAGCTGCTTTCAAAAAAAATTGTATTTAGCCCCTGCTGCCATATGCATATGCATAAAAATAAAACACATTCCCCCCGGTGATCCCTAGATTGTCCCATTTGTTGTCTCTTTTAGGTTGCTGCTTTTTCGTCATTTACATTGCATTGGTCCACTAAAAACTAGCTAAAGTCAGTTTAAACCGAATTTTAGACGGGCGTCGCGCGCATTTTTGTTGTTGTTTCTGTTGTAGGAAGTGACGTTTCAGCCGCAAAATCAGCGATGCGCAACAGTTAGTTGTGCAAAACAAAAAGTGGCTAGATGCATTTGAGTATAATTAAAAGGCAAGGCTTCAACAAAAGTGTGCATTCGTATCTTTCAGGTCCTTACTAAGAAATATAAATTAGCTATGTATATAAGATACTCGGTACGCTAATGATAAGTTCGCATTATGACTGTAAACAAAATTCAAAAAAAGCTAATTGGAATCTAGCGTTAAATGGTCATCACTTTGACTAAAATTTATTAGCCTATGCATCGTCGTCGCATTGTTTTAAATTCGGTTATAGCCTCTCTAAAACAAGTAGGCTAAAACCAATCACTGGTTAAACTTGATTTCCATATATGCCTTGTCTTTTGGCCTAATGTCGAATTAGCCCAACAAAATATGGAATCCACCTACGAAAGAGGAGAGCATTGCGAAAGAGAGTGAAGGGAAATGAGTGAAGTAATTTCAAGTTATATCCAGATTGTTCATTACTCATAATTTCAACTACCAATACAAACAACTCATTACTAATGTGATTTATGCCCAGAAGGTACAAACGCTTGTACTGCTAACAGAAGCACCGAATTTCAAATACTCTTCTTTTAATCCTATTAAGATTAGTAAAATTGAACTAAGAACAATTTATGTACATACATTTGATAAAAGTGTATAAATGTAAATGCAAATGTAAAAACCACCATGAGCCATATGCATTTATTTTAATAAAACTAATATGCCAGGTTACTCTGCAAAAAAGTCTTAATTGTTGTTGTGCTACGTTTAGCTTTTTGTTTATGCTCTACAATTGTTTGCTTTTAGCTATGATGGAAAATGTTTGCCATTTAACTTAACTATGGGAAAACAGAGACGCCGACGACGAGGTAAATGGCCATGACTATTAAGAGATCTTTGACTTTTTGCGGTCATTCCTCCTCTTGTTGCTTTGTTTTTACTTTTGCCCTACACTAGCTCTCGCTTCCTTCTATACAACAGCAAGATAATTTGGAGCCAGACCCTCCCCAAAGAATGATGACTCATCATGGGTTTTGTATCCCTGTTACTTTCTGCTCCCCTTGTCCTCTGCGTTTTCTTTTCTCTGTAAACTCCAACATAAATTTAAAAACAAAAAAAAAAAACAATTGAGTATGGGGCTTTTGAAACCTTATTTTATTTGCTAATGTTTTCTCACGGCTCTGACCCACTGTAATGGGGCTTGACACCAAAAAAAAGACAACAACAACAGCAAAACCAACACCAAGAAAGTGCGACACAAAAAAAAAAAAAAAAAAAAAACACGCAATTACAGTTAACGGAAAAGTGTACAAAAAATGAACGATAACCTGCAAAAAAAAATAGAAGAGGTGATAAATTTTAGGAAAAGAGTATAGTGAGAGGTTTTGGAGGGGTAAAAACAGTGAAGTAGTCAATAGTTTTCATAAGGGGGTAGTAATATTTTTGCACAATATGACAAAAAGGTCATTTATTATCAGTAATGTAAATGTATTACATCAACATGTTTGTCATAGTATTTGGGCCAGTTTTCGTTGAGTGGAAGCAAAGATAAATAGAATATGGAATATCGACAATAATAATCCCTCTCTACGGCTCCTATTGTATTTTTAGTTGGCTCATTTCCATTTTGTTTGTATATTCTCATATCCCCTATTGGGGTTCCCTCTGTCTTTGCCCCTCATTTGCCATTGCCGACTATCCTCATATCCATTGTACTGGCGTGGCGTGACGTGACTATATATTTTTGTTCCATTCCGCACGTATACATAGTTCTCCTACTCATATGTATATATGTACATATATGTGTCCTCATTCCAGTTTAATAAAAATGACATCCACCGAATTGAAAATTGGCCTAAACGCCACAAATCGCCCATCGAGCCGCGTCCTTAAGCCACCAGGCGGAGGCCACACCAATATTTTCTCGGAACCCGAGGTCTCTGTCAATGGCCCGCGCCCCAAATACAATCAACAGAACTCTTCCAATTTGAATGCCTGTATGGGTTCCACTGATCCCAACAAGAAGGTGGAACAATTACGCGATGAGATCACCGTACAAAAGGAGGACGAGACAAGCAAGCCACCTCCAGTCAGTCAGGCCAAGGATACGAAGGCACCGGCGTCAAATGGCGAGTCGCGTGGTCGCGTTCCACCCGGCGGATATTCGTCGGGAGGCTTCTGGTAGAGACACGATATGAAGCAACAGCCAAATGAAGACAAGCATTTAATGACTCATCCTCAGTCCTCATCCTAGACCACAGCCAACCATCCATTAAACATACATTTATAAATATAAATCGCTTAATACACATAAATACCATAAATATAGCCTTATTATTCAGATATATAAATATATATTTGCTAAATTGCTTTCTTCCCGCTCTTTGTTTTATGTTATGTATTAACGTCTAACGCAATTGTTTGAACTTTAAGTGCATCATCGAGATTCCGCCCTAATTCAATTAACAAATTTTTACCTTTTACTTACTGTGAAAAATAAGAATCTAATTAATTTAAAATTTGTACTAAAAAAGTGTCCCAAAAACAAACTTAACTAAACCTTCTGTAAAGAGGGTCAACCTCTAACATTTGTATCAAAATGTGAATTATACTCTCATGTTTTCTAAAGATGTACTATGTATTCGTATTCCAAAACAAACGACAAAATAAATTAAAAACAAAAAAAAAAAACATTAAATATAGACGAGTCATAGTTTTGTTTAATTTCGTCCATTTTAAATTGGAATCATATGCAAAGAAATTTCAATTTAAGAGACAATTTAGTTCACAAAATAAAATTAATTTAATTTATTTATTAATTACATTTTAACTATAAAAGCAATTTAATACGTTTAGTTTATTATGTAATTCTATTTGGACTACAAGCATTATTTTGGTTACAATTGCACATACATCAGACAGAAATGTATGTATAGGATTAAACATCTTTTTTGGGGAGGCCACGGAATGGAAATTGATGAATCAAAAGCTCCAAGATTTTGGCCAACCACCGTTCATAAAAAATCGGCTAATCAAAAAGATACTAAGTCCGATCATGAGTATTAATCCGAAAAAACGTAGTCGATTATACCAATGCTGCTTAGACTCTTGCATCATTTTAAAGATGCGTAGTGCGGACTCTTCAGTATCCTCAACTGGACCATTATTGTCAATAACAAAATGCGATTTTTCACATTTCTTCTCCAGGGGCATTTGAGAATCCACACGATGTCGGGCCTCTGTCTCGGTTAGTTCGTTACGTGCAATCAAACGTTGCAATTGCTTCTCCGAATCACTAAAAGAATGAAGACAATGACGGCTTAAAAAAAAGTTACAGATAAATGGCTGGTTTTTTACCAGGACACTGTGATAATTTTGTGTATGAAATCCAACAGGATACCAGTTTCGAATAGCAAGGGCAAATCGAGCACTATCCAAGGATGTCCACTGATTAGGAGTTTGCACACACGCCAAAAGATAGTACGATGTATCACCGGATGGGTAATCTTGTTGAGTTTCCCTCGCAGCTCCTTATCCTCGAAAATCATTTTCCCCAATGCCGCCCGATTGAGCTCCTTACTGGGCAAAAGAACATCATCTCCAAAGACAGCCCGTATTTTGTGCCAACAAGGTTGACCTGGCTCCACAACTAGAACAATTTACATTGTCATTAGTTGTTCATGTTTATTGTTAATTGGGTTTAATTAGACACATCCGCTGAGCTTGAACTTACTCTCTCTGGCTATTTTGTCCGCATCAATCACAGGCACTCCATTTCGTTCAAATACCTTGCTCACCGTACTCTTGCCTGTGGCAATGCCACCAGTTATAGCCAAAATAAACATATTTATTTCAATTTAAAGACATAAACTTTTTTTCTGTTATTTTTCGATTTTTCGGAAAAAAAAAAAATTTTTTCGGAATGTTTAGTGTTGCAAAATAAAAATTCTCTAATAAGCAATGTTGCCGTATCGCTCGAAAATTTTCGCAGCACTAATGGCAACGCTATGCAATGGGCCTAATCGGCCATTTTGCGGCTTATCATTTGTGTGTTATCGAGTTAAAACTTGGTTTGGAAAGTGGAACAAATTTGGTCTATTTTGGCCACGCATACCTTTACCACCCACATAAGAGCACAAAGTATTCACTTACACCTTCAAGTTGGTGGTATGCCCTATGCCGGATAAAAACATTAAAAAAATAAATCGATACCATCAAAGGCATCTTTATCGATATTATCGATAGTTCCATCGGAAATTTAATTAAAAAGTTAATAAACATTTAATTAACTTTTTAAAGAACAAAAATTAATTAACTAGAACAATTCTTAACAAATCTATTTTCTGCACTTTTCTCAACGTGACCTTGCACAAATCAAGTTCGATACATCGCCATCGAAAAATTTTCATCGATCTATCGCACTTTATAAATTCCATCCATACTATCGATGGAGCCATCAATGATTTCCCAGCTCTACCACAAAGTCGCCATTTTGAAATTTGTGAAAAAATAGTTTGCAGTCAATTGTGAAAATATAAACCACGCGCTTAATTTTTTAAGAATAGAATCAGAAATTATAAAAAATCAGTTCACAGTCAACGTAGAAAAGGATCTCTTACAGTTAACAAAATAAATATATAAAATGGTGGATAAAATTGAAATGAGCCTTGACGACATAATCAAGTCGACGCGCTCGCAAAAAAAACCACAGGGTGGCCGCGGTGGCGGACCGGCTGGACGCCGTCCTGGCGCTGGTCCCCGTTTCCCGGTCGCCGGTGGGCGTCGTGGAGGCGGGGCCGCTGGCGCTACGGCTCCACTTCGTAAGGGTGCAGCATCTGGTGGTGGAGGCGTTGCCAAAGGTCGACGCGGAGCCCCCGGTGCGGGTGGCGTTGTACAGAAAGCGAAGTTTGCACGGGTAATTTGATAAACAGCAAATAAAAAACACATATCCTATGCATTCACAAGGACAAACAAAGCCCAAAGATTGGAGAAAAAGATCAACAAAAGAGAACTCGATTGTGTTTAATAAGGGAATAATGTCCGACCCGGCGGGTAAACAAAATGGCGGGAAAAGGATTAACGGTAGAACTAAAGCGACTAAAGTGACCCCAACGAGATAACAAGTTTCATTTCTGTAAAAACCAAGTCAAAAACAAAAAAAAACACATTTCGTTGTCTAAGTTTATTTTCTTTCCCTCCTAATCCTACTCCAAAATGAGAATCCAAATCTTTAGAATGGCCGCGTTCGTCCTCATGAGGCTCAATATATACTTCTACAAACAAGAAACAACAACCAACCAAGATCAAATCTTCTACTGCAACTACTACCCCCTCCTCAACTCTCTAGGGTGATGTGAACAGCGCTTGGAAGCATGATATGTACGATGGACCCAAACGTAGGGCTGCGGCTGGCGGCAGCAATTTGCCGGGTCCCACACGATTGATTGTGGGCAATTTGGATTATGGCGTTTCAAATATGGATATTAAGGAACTATTCAATGACTTTGGGCCTATGAAGAAGGCGGCCGTACATTACGATCGTTCTGGCAGATCCTTGGGTAGGTCTAACACATCTTAAAACCTCCTACGTCTGACTCTAATTGCCTTTATTTTATTTTAGGCACTGCTGATGTGATTTTTGAGCGTCGCTCTGACGCTTTGAAGGCCATTAAACAATACCATGGTGTGCCCTTGGATGGTCGCCCGATGACCATACAGCTTGCCGTTTCTGATGTAACCGCACTTACCCGACCAGTGGGTGCAGCTGATGTTAAGCGACGCGTCGGTGGTCCAAATACCAGTCCCTATAAACGTGGTGGTAGGTTGTAAATTGTGTAAATCTTTGGTGCAAAATGTATCATATAGTTGTTATAGGTGGTCAAGCTGGCGGCCGTGGTGGCTTTCGTCGACCAGGTAACAATGCCGGTGGCAAGCCCGGCGGCGGTGCTAATCCCCGCCGTGAGCGCAAAGCCGCTCCAACTGCCGAGGAACTTGATGCTGAACTGGACTCTTACATTAATGACATGAAGATCTAAAAATTAATATAATTAAGCTGTATCTAGTTCATAGTCTAGAAATCTTAGCCTAACACACACACACAAAAACCACGAACACAACCAACCATCCTTAGTTTTAAGGTAATCTTCTACCATATGGACTTAACAATTAATGGTATATCAAAGGCAAAAAAATACAAATTACATTTGGTAATTTGACATAAAAATAATGTTGTTTAATGAGTCAAAACATACAAATTTCAAGTAAATACAATGCAATGCGGTATTTATTTATATACACACAAAAGAAAACATACATATGCTTTAACACAGAAAAGAGATGACGATGTAAATGATGATAAAATTGAAGACATCAATTTTTAAATAAACTAAAATGTAACAAATAAAATGTTTAGCAAATTATTGATTTCGATTTAAATTTTAGAGTACTTATTGATGATTGACACATTCTATAAATATAAAACAATGTTGCCTGCGACTTGCCAAATATTTTTCACTCTCACAATTATATAAACTTGAAAATTAAACAGTCCGATATGTTTGAGATCGTGAATATTTTAACAGGTGTTCTAATGAGGGGGTGCTAATCACGATCCTATACTTAGATTTTGTCCAAAGAGTTGAATAGTCTTGAATTCATATTTTACAACTCCAGATCCCCTAATTTAAACAGTCTGATGGTCAAAAACATAGTTCATATTTAGAATCAGCGTCACTGAGTCAAAGTAAACTCAACAAAAAACATATCGCTGTATTATTTTAGTTATGTTCTATTTATTACGTTTTACAACATTAAAATGTTTCTTCGGTTAAATATTTATTTTATTTAATTGAGTTTTTACGATTTAACAGATCATTTCGAAAATTTGTGATTCATTTTACATGTTTAAAGCAATGTGTGATCAATATGTATTTGTATGTAATTTAAATTTTTTTTACCAAAAATATTCAAAATGTTTTGCTTAAAAACTTAATTGGCCATTTTAGAGCTTATACGAAGTTATTTTCCTGATTTTTTCATTATTCAACCTATCGAATACGAAAAATGCTAATATTTTTAGATGTTTAAAACTAAAAGAATATGAACAGTTGCATTCTTAAGCATTTCGCTGACGCCAATTAAGCCCAGAGTCTCCCAGCAAAGCTGCTGTTTGGTGACAAAATTCCACAAACGTTTGTAGTCCATTTCGGGTCACTGCTTTGGTTACATTATGATTCAATTGTATGGGATCTTGAACAACCATCGGCTTGCGCAATTGTAAGGTACAATCGGGATTCTCCTGGGCATAACTTAAATAGCTGAAACATAAAAACGAATCATGGAATAAATTTATTTTAGATAAATCAACTACTTGCACTTACCGCCCGGGCAGAGTTTTTTCAATAAGCAGTAAATCGACATTTGGTATACCGTAATATGGGCAAACCAAAAAACTATCATACTTAAATGTGGCATAGTAACTGAAGAAAGCAATTAAATACTTTTTGACAACAGGCACTGTCACTTCCACACATTGTAAACCAAGTTCAGTTAGCGATTTTTGTGCAAAGTTCACAATCCAAGCTTAAATCCAAAGCGAAAGTCTTATTAGAAAGAAAATTACTTTTTTAGAGTTTTCACTTACGTCCCACCATCTGTTTAAAGCGCTGGTCGTCTTGCAAAACGTTTATGGGGGGCAAAAGTTTTTGCAATTGCAAAAAATAAATCAACATTAAGGTAATGCTATAAGTAGTAATTTGTTCTGTAAGCTTGCAACGTTCCAGCCAGTTCTTCACGTATATGCACATATATTGAGCTAAAGAAGATTGCATTGAATACACTTTGTGAAGCTAGTTTGTTGAATTAAACATACCAAGGGGCTGCGATTCGAAAAGATATTTAAGTAAATTTGTATTACAAAAACCCAAACTATTTAGACAAATGTCACACTCAATGCCAGTGGGCTGATGGCAAGTCTTAATAATGGGAACACGAGCCTGTTCTATCACACTGATAATCCGCCAATGGTTACTGTTGGCGAATTTTAAACGCATTGTTCGCAATTTGGCAATAGTGGTCTTGGAGGCGCGATGTTCAAAGGTGTGAAAAGTGTTTCCTAATAAACAACAAGACGATAAATGTATAAATTTTGTCCCTCAATTAAAATTCGACTAACCAATATCCACAAATACATCCAGATCGGATGACCGGGTGCCTAAGCCCGTGATGCGAGAACCAAATTTATAAACCCGCATTTGCTGCTTCGGGAACACTGGGGCCAACAGCAAACACAGATCCTTTTCAATTTGATCGTACTCCGGTATGACTTTCAATTTATCAGCTACAGGATACTTGTCCTTGAAAACATTTGTCATCTCACCTAAAATCATTGCCTTGGCCTCTGCAAAGGTAAAATGGATAAGTATTGCACTTGGATTCCTCTTCTCCATCCATCACTCACTCTTGGGCAACTGAACATTTAGCTTGGGACGCGCATCCACCGGGGCGCGTTTTTTATCCTGTCGCGTTTGATTTTGTGTCGGATTTTGTGGTTGATTATTGGGATTGGGATTCGGATGTCTTTCGGCCAAATGAGCCACTGCCTTGTTTATTGAGGTGCCCACTATCCGATTTGTACAGGCAGTGCAACTGAATGTACGCTTGATCTTGGACAGTTCTGCGGGCTGGACGAAGATCACACCACTCTCTGTGTTGCCGGCTTCGCCATTTGTCTCATTGGCCACAATGTAGGTTGGATTACGATCTAAATATTTTTCAATTCCCACTACAATGCGTTCCAATAGTTTGGTCAAATGTGGATCCAATTGTAGCTGATTGCCCTGAGCACGACTGACATCCTCAAGGGTTTGCAGAAAGAAGTTTGCCTCCATAGTCAGAGGATTCAACTGAAGACGGGAAACAGATTATCTTTAGTTGTTTACTAAATTCAGATTTACTTACATATAGAAAACTATTTTGCTGACTTTGTGTAGTATTCTGTTGATTTACACTTCCCTTCTCTGCCATGGCTTTGGTTATCCTTTTGGTCTTTTTTGTTGTTGTTGGAGCGGCAACTACCTGGATTTAAAAACAAAATAATAAAATTAAGAATTTGAAAATTGAAATCATAAATCGTAGCTTGCTTCTATCTTCTCTTTTGTAAGCAGACTACAACTAATTCTAAATGAAGTATTTTCATATTTTTTTTAAATCATATACATATACTTGTGAAATTGAAAAAAATGGATTTTGCAAAAGTTAGTTAGGAAATTCATGATGTGGGTGCTGACGCACCACGGTAGATTTTGCCGCACTCTCGTAGTATTGTCTTTCCGCATTGCTGTATAGTGTTTTTTCCAGCCAGAAGGGGTGCATTTTTTCAACGATTCGCATGGAATTGCAATTGCTTTGTTTAATAATTATTTAATCAATTTATTAAAAAACAGTCCCCAATAACAACAACAATTCTCGATATCGATATCGGCAAAATAATATCGAACGGAGAATTGTTTTTTTTTAGGGTTGTCGGATATTTTTAAAATATCGTATCGATGATATTTTTGCTTTTGAAAAAATATCAAAATATATATCGTTATTTCGCTTTATAAGTACTTACCTTTTTTTGCACACACTTTACAAAAGTGTCATGGTGCTTGTTTTTCATGTGTGACGACATATTTGTTGAATTTCTAATAATTTTTTTACATAGTTTACATTTGGCTATTCCATTTTTAAGATACAAGTAGTTCGATTTCATCATTTTTACATCCCCGCACGCCGCACTCATTCTTAAAGTGACCAACGCAAAAATATTAAAAAAATATCACAAAAAAATATCGATATTCGATATTTGGGGAAAAATATATCTCGATATAAATATATGTTTTTTTGAAAAAAATATCCGATATATCGATATTTAGATATGTTTTCGACAACCCTAGTTTTTTTTTGATATCGATATCGGCAAAATAATATCGAACGATGCTTGCAGCACGAATGAGTGAGTCGAACTCAAACACAGGAGTCGAACTAGAAAATGTTCGCGCGTTTTACTCACGCGTTTTTAAACCGCGCGCGTTTTACTTACGCAGTGTTGGCTAAGACAAAAAGTAGTGTTGCTTAACACTGTTATTTGCTTATTTTTCGGCTCCCACTATTTCGAGCCACTATTTTTAAAAGCGTGTTAACAGTGACATTGGTTTGACAACACTGGTTTTGTATGTTGGAAAAGCAGGCGTGGAAAACCGGGCGTCACCGAGGGTATATAAAGCAGGCCGGGCGGAAAATTTCACCATTTCGATTTGTACTACGTTTGTGAAAGCCTCATAGCCGGCACAATTGAACGCAGACACAAGCCGATATAGACGTTTTTAACTGCTCTAAAAAAAATAATTGTGAATATTTTTATTCCCGTTTGTCGCGAGTGAAAAAGTAAAAAAAAAAAACTTCAATATGGTAAGTAATAAAATAAAAAGGAAAAAATGGTTTAAAAAGAAAAAACAAGCTGCGGTCACAAAATGGCCGACTTGATGGCATCACTGGATGACGTCATGCGAAGAAAATTTTAAGATGGGGAAAGATTGAATGAGGCCGGCCTGTGCGTTTGGCAAATTATTGAGATTTGCAAGTCATTCTTGTAACTTTCTTTTTTATCCTTAAACTTTTTGCCATTAAAGAAATTTGCAACGTGTCTGCGATTTCATTTAAGACATAGGAGACCATACATTTGTCTCGCTCGCACGCATGACGATGCCGCCTTCAGGTCCGCAATGCAGTAGGGCGCGGCGCCTATTGATTTTTTTTTTTCACTTGTGTACATATATGTAAAAGCCATTGATTTTAATCAATTTTTTTTTTCATCCTCTAATTTACAGCGTGAATGTATCTCTATCCATGTTGGCCAAGCTGGTGTCCAGATTGGTAATGCCTGCTGGGAGTTGTACTGCCTGGAGCATGGAATCCAGCCCGATGGTCAGATGCCCTCTGACAAGACTGTGGGCGGTGGCGACGATTCGTTCAACACCTTCTTCAGCGAGACCGGCGCCGGCAAGCACGTTCCCCGTGCTGTTTTCGTCGATCTGGAACCAACTGTGGTCGATGAGGTCCGTACTGGTACCTACCGTCAGTTGTTCCATCCCGAGCAATTGATCACTGGCAAGGAGGATGCTGCCAACAACTACGCCCGTGGTCATTACACCATTGGCAAGGAAATTGTTGATCTGGTCTTGGATCGCATCCGTAAATTGGCCGATCAGTGCACTGGTCTCCAGGGCTTCCTTATCTTCCACTCTTTCGGTGGCGGTACTGGCTCTGGCTTCACCTCCCTGTTGATGGAGCGCCTGTCCGTGGACTACGGTAAGAAGTCCAAGCTGGAGTTCGCTATCTACCCAGCACCACAGGTCTCCACCGCTGTGGTTGAGCCCTACAACTCCATTTTAACCACCCACACCACTCTGGAGCACTCCGACTGCGCCTTCATGGTCGATAACGAAGCCATCTACGATATCTGCCGCCGCAACTTGGACATTGAGCGTCCCACTTACACAAATTTGAATCGTTTGATTGGCCAAATTGTTTCCTCAATCACCGCCTCTCTGCGTTTCGATGGTGCCCTCAATGTCGATCTGACTGAATTCCAGACCAACTTGGTGCCCTACCCACGTATCCATTTCCCACTGGTCACGTACGCCCCCGTCATCTCGGCTGAGAAGGCCTACCACGAGCAGTTGTCTGTGGCTGAGATCACCAACGCCTGTTTCGAGCCAGCCAACCAGATGGTCAAGTGCGATCCCCGTCACGGCAAGTACATGGCCTGCTGCATGTTGTACCGTGGTGATGTTGTGCCCAAGGATGTGAATGCCGCTATCGCCACCATCAAGACCAAGCGCACCATTCAGTTCGTCGACTGGTGTCCCACTGGCTTCAAGGTTGGCATCAACTATCAGCCACCCACTGTGGTGCCTGGTGGCGATTTGGCCAAGGTTCAACGTGCTGTTTGCATGTTGTCCAACACCACCGCCATTGCCGAGGCCTGGGCTCGTTTGGATCACAAGTTCGATTTGATGTACGCCAAGCGTGCCTTCGTCCACTGGTATGTGGGTGAAGGTATGGAGGAAGGTGAATTCTCCGAAGCTCGTGAGGATTTGGCTGCTCTCGAGAAGGATTACGAGGAGGTTGGCATGGACTCTGGCGATGGCGAGGGTGAGGGTGCTGAGGAGTACTAGAGATCCCCAAAACATAAATGGGACGAAGCGTCATTAGTGGGCGTCGAAATACGTCGAAACTAATGCATTACGCTTCATTTTACAAAAAAAAAAACGTTCACTGTTTCTACACCGAAAGTATTTTACTCTGGTAATCGACTACATACACACAACATACAGTCAGCGTTGAATTGTGTACAAGAAAATAAAAAATAAGCTGACTTCAAAAGCAGTGGAAAATCTCAAGAACATTTGTCTTTTTTGCTGTCCATATTCCCCCATCCAATCCTCTCAGCTATATTCATCTTAAAATTGCAGCGGAAGTTCACTGAACTGCTCGGCTCCATTCCAATGGATAGCTTTCTATTTTTAAATGGTGGGGAAAGCATTGCACTCGCTCTGCATGTGGCAAGTTTTTGACGGGACTGTACAGCAGACAAGTGGAGAAAACTTGCAGCTCTATGTGCAAGCACTTGTATGTGGCATGGATGACTCATCGTTTTTGAGGCCAACTCGGCTAAAAAATCATGCAATGATGACTTCATTTCTACGCATACATATATGTACATAAGTGCGTGTGTGTTTGTGTATGTGGGGGTTGATTTTTCATTTAAATTGAGGCCTAGGTAAACCGGCTTGCGGCCGGCTGCTATCGAATTTTCAAGAAACCGGCAGGAAATGCACATGCATTTGGAGATACATACATACATATGTATGTATGTACATATTTGTAAAATAAGGTGTAAATAAGCGCGAGCTTATGTGAGTGCGGACACACACACATAAATAATGTATACATTGTTTGAGGTTATGTTAACCGCACCTGGTACGAAATTTTGCCATTTTGGGCTGGGCAAAAAGAATTAACCCAAAGCCTTGGACAAATCGTTTTACGTTTTCCAAGAAATTCCAAAATTCACTAGAATGAAATTTCTTTGGCAAAAAAATCGAACCATCTGCTCAAATTAGAGATTTCTCTAAATAGTCATTGTTTAGCTTTGAATCAATGCCAACAACAATCATCCGGACCATATTTGGACAATCCCAGATTAAAGTCGGTGACGTCACAGACCAGTTTTAGCTGGAAATGATTGTACCGACTGGCACCAGATTGTGGGAGCTGAGTTTTGATTGTGGGTGGCTTATTTACACCCACATACATACATACATAAATGCCTTCAACTACTCATTGGAGGTTATATTTATTTTTGTCAAGACTAAAGTTTTGTCAATATTTGATATGTACATACATATGATGCGGTTGTAATCGATATGAAATGCTTCTTTCTAATTAACGAGTTCTTTTTAATGTAATACTAAATTGAGATTTCATAAATTTCTAATTTTCTTCAAACGAAAATACTGTGGAAAGCACTTAAAATTTAATTTCCAAATGCTTCTAGTTCAAATGCCTTAATTTCTGTTTCATAATATTTCCGGAGATCCGCTTACGTAATTTCTCCTTTTATTTATGTTACTTGCAATCAATTTTTTTTAATCGACAAAGAAAACATTACGTAAAATACGAAAATTAATAAATAATAAACAAAATATCAATTTTTCTCTAAAATTTTTGGAATCTGTTGCTATTTTACAAGACTTAATTACATATGTAATTTATTTTCAGTAGAACATATCAAAATCAATTTGGATGAATTGTTAAGTTGTCCTCACAAAGTGGGATTATATTATTTATTTTATCAATATAAGTGCTAAAATGCTTCAAAAAGTCAAACCTCCCCACAATACACTACATTACTGACGAACATTTTACTCACGCGTTTTTAAAACGCGCGCGAATTACCCACGCGTTTATTTTTTTCTTCAAACAAATTTCCCACCCATTACTGGGAAATTTTACAAATACCGAAAAATATATCCCAAAGACCTGACACTGCTTTAAACTGCTCGCAGACCATGAGTACTGCTTGCTCGCAGAGCTCCGCCTGTAGATGGCGGTATTAATTTAATTAATGTTTTTTGAATAATTAACTTATCAATTGCCGTTGGGAGTGGATCGAAAATGGTGGGTGGAAGAGTTGTAATTGGTTGTTTTGCAGCCATATTTATTTACAAAAGCAATTAAATAATTCTAAACTCCACCATCGATAACCACAATAAAGCCGCCAAATGAAGCAATCAGCCCAACTTCTGATTCGAAGGATGACTCATGAATGTGGAATGGCAGAAACTCAAGTGTTTTTCTTTTTTCATAGAAATACAGGTGTTTTCACGAGAGCATTTTCCAATAAACTCCAGTTACAAATATCGTCAAGTTAGTCTTTTCTCTTTCTTAAACTTCAATAAAAATAGTCAATTTAAAGGTTTGTAATTAAATTATATTCATTATAAATCAAATAGTTCTACATTTTAATTATTTTATTTATCATTCCTGTGTGTCTGTTTCATTGAATCGGATGGACATGCATTAATATATGTATAGATATATTATACATTTGCTTTTCTTTTATTATGGTTTTTCTCATAAAATTTCGATAACACAGAATTGAGAGACAATTGGTTGAAATGTGAAAATTGCAATTTGATGCATATTTTGCAGTTCGTTTGCTTCATTTTCTGCTACAGATCGTTCTTAGATCAAATAGAACTAAGATGTCGAATAATATAATAATTATTATTGTTTGCCGTTGTTATTGTGGGAAATAATAACACTATTGCTTGATGCTTGTCGAATTCAGATTGAGTTCTCCCGTTCTTATTTAGGTTATACATATATGATTATAATTTTTGTTTTTTTTTATACACATATTCCGTGTGTAATGTGTGTGTTAGAGTTTTGCTTCGTTTCTTGTGGTTTTTAGTTGCTCTTGTTTGTTTTGTTGATTTGTTTGGTTGATGGTGTAGAGTTCATTCTAACGTGTTTAAAATCGTTAAAAGTTAAAAGAGTTCATTGGTAGCTTATCAGCATTCGGGTCAAAGTTATACTGTGTGCCATCGGAGGATGGCGCCAGGTTTGCTTGCTCGCCCTGAAACGAAATCGAGAAACGATATTATGAAAAAGGAGCCGGTTAAATTGGATTTTACTTACCTCATCCGTAAAGTATTGCTCAATGATTTCGTATGCCAGTTTATAGATTTCAACATTTTCGTGGCCCTGCAGGCGCTCAATTTTAGCTAGACCCTCGCATTCTTCAATTAAATTGGCAACAGCTTCCACATGCGCTTCGGCCATTTTGAGCATGTTGTTAAGACCATCGAGTACCACCTGGAAAATTAAAGAACCAAAAACGTGTTGACCATGTTGATTTTAGAAAATTTGGTTCCCCCCTCTTTCTTACATTGATAACTTGTGTGTCCTGGCATGACAACAGATCACAGAACGGTGGAATGACACCTTCTTTTATCAACGCAAAGACTTGATCGCGATTGCCACTGATAGTCAGATTACTTATGGCCCAGGCGGCTTCTTTTTGTGTCTGGAATTCGCCCTTGCTCAAGTTATCGATGATTTTCGGCAAGAGACCAACATTGATGACAGCCTGCACTTGCGACTGATTGCCAGCGGTGATGTTTGACAAGAACCAGACGGCTTCCTTGCGTATCTTCTCCTTCGGGTGCGAGAGCAAGGCCGGGAAATACGAGAGCGCATCATGATTGAGCACAACTTGTGTCTGCTCGTCGGATCCGGTAACAATATTGCCGACTGCACGCAAAGCCGCCGTTTGGACTTTACCCTCAGTGTTGCCCAATAATGGGATTAGCTTCGGCACAACTCCACTCTCAATAACCATTTGGATCTGCTCATTACCGCCATCGGTTAAATAGCTAATAGCCCAAATTGTGTCAACTAGAATATTTGTGTCCGTGTGATGGATAAGCACATTTAGTGCGGGCAGGATCTCATGGATTGTGGCAGCTGGCGGCGGCGGATCCTTGTTGCGGCATAAGTTCACAATCACCCAGGTGACATTGCGCAAGAACGGAATCGGTATGTCCGGCTTGATGAAAGACAACAACGGCTGGACTACGCCATGCTTAATGACAAAATCGCGTAGCAATGGACCATCGCCAATAATGTTGCCCAAAGCCCAGACGGCTTGTTCGCAAACATTTGGAGCGGGTGAGTTGAGTAGTTGAAGGAAGAGCGGAACGGCACCAGCAGAAACGACCTAAAGATTTTTATAGTTTTTAGTTAATATTGATGGTTTTTGGAGTCATCTTGTCATCTATTTGCTCACCTGATTAGTCTGATCCGAAGTGCCCGATGCAATATTGGTAAGGGCCCAAGCTGCTTCGAACTGTAGGGTTGTGTGATTGTGTTGCTTCAGGCACTCGACCAATTGGGGCAATATGGCGCTTTTGATAAGTTCATCAATTGGTGGATTCTTGTCCGACGAAAGTAGTTTGCGCGCTGCCTGAACGGCTACCAACTGTTGCTCCGGTTTGGAGGTATCTGCCGCTGCCAATGCCAGTTTCTTCAGATTAAACGAATTGGGCACTTGGTCATCCTCATCTGTGTTCGAATCCAAATTGGGCACATTACGGCGCTTGAGAATTGTCTCCTCACGTTTGTTCTTGCGAAGCTCCACTGTGACTTCATTACGGCGGCGACGCATTTCCTACCGATGTGAAAAAACGGATAAATACTCAAGAAATTTGGAGTCCTTTCTTTTCACTAATATATTAATACAGATTGATTAGTTGAATAAAATCATATTATGTTGAAAAAATTGAGTTATTTTCAAAATTTTAAAGCTTTGGATTTCACAATATCCTATGGTTATGGTGCTACCGCAGCCGTCTCATTCCAGCTGAAACTCACCTCTTGATCCTTGCCTTTGTTTTTAAAGTTTTGCAAACGGTTCTGATCCAACGACGTCATATTGAATGTGTGTGTGTTTGTGGGTCTGTATGTGCTAGTGGTTTTTATTATATTTTTTAGTTTTCTTCTCCGACAAAAGTTGTTCTTGCTTTTGCTTTGTGGATCTTAACCTGTCCACTGTCGTCTTGTCCTCTCCTTTTTGATTATTTTAAATTGTTGCAAATAACAAAAAATTTAATCATTTACGCAAATACATACAGCGCCCAATTCACACATACGAACACACGCACAAAGAAAATAACGAGGCGAATGAAAATGAAAAAGAGAAAAAGAAACGGCGAAAAATAGGTAAGAATTAGAAACGCAATTACACTTTTTTCACTATTTATCCTTGTTTAGCAACGTCTGACTTACTTTTCCAGGTGTGATCTATACAGTATTTTCAATACACTGGCACCTTATATGGTCGTATGAAAAGTGATTAACAATTTTCTATCTTTTTGATTATAAAAATTGCAAAATGACAATTGACAAGCGACGTGAGTTAAGTTGGCTGCGGTTGTTCAGCTGTCATTTTCTTCGCTCTAAGAAGTATGATTTTCGATAATAACATGTTTACACTACAGTGCATTTCGCATCGGACGCAAGAGCAGTTTGATTAATGTTGAAACAAATTAACCAAGTTAATATAGAGAAATGAAATTTTAGTGAAATAAGGATATATATATTTTATTTGAGTATATTTTATATACTCACTTAAAAAATGATTTTCTTAACCAAGTTAATATGGAAGAATAAAATGTTTGCGAAATAAGGAGACGGTGGTTCCACGACAATTCTGTTTATCTTCTGGAAAATGAATTTACAATTTCCTTACTGCCACTATTGGCAGTAATCTCAATGGTTTTTATTTATACAATTGCTTTTTATATACTAACTTAAAAAATGATTTTCTTCATTTTATCCTTTATTGTAATGATTGATTGAAATTGTGTGTAATCAAGTGCAGACGCAGTGTAAGCAGGCTATAATTGTGATCGGTTTTCGATAAATGTGCTATTTGCAGTCTCTTCTTTTAATTTCCAAACATCTGTTCCTCTTTTAACGCCTGTTCGCAGCAAGTAAATGAAGAAAATTTAAAAATAAATAAATGAACAATGTTTTTAAGTAATTGGCTTATTGCAGGGAATAAATGGATTGTAGCAGGGGCCTAAGGCAATGCTCGGGACCATGACAGAAACGCATGCAAAGGGCGCTTCGGATGTGGAGCAGTCAAGGTCGGCATCGGCAACTGCAACAGCTCCAGCTCCAGCTCCTAGCAAGGTAAAAGTAAAAAACGAAAAACTCGATGCTGAGGTGGAAGCAAAGTTGAAAGCATTAAGTGCTAGAGAACGTGCCTCCCGAAGCAAGAGCCTCGAGAATGAAGTCGCCGATTCGGAGGATAAAAAGGGCATTGCCCCCGTAAAATCTTCGAATGAGATACTTGCCGAATTGTTTGGCGTGTTTAATGCAGCACCGCCTGAGGAGTTGCTGGATGACAAGAATCTTCTAAAGAAGCACAAAAAGGAAAAGAAGGAAAAAAAGAAAAGGGACAAAGAGAAGGCAAAGACAAAGAAGTTGGCCAGACTAACGGACGGCGAATGTTCCGAAGCCGACACTGAAGGTAAAAAACATAAGCACAAACGAAAAAAACATAAACACAAGGACACCAAGGAGAAGAATAAGCAAAAAAATGGTGAAAGAACCAAAGAGAAACACCTAAAGGAGGTGCTAAATGAGTCTCTTCCAGTGATAGTCAAGGAAAAAGAGAAGGAGAGGGAAAAAGAGAAATCGCAGACTAGAAAACGCTATACGGAGATTGGCAATGCCTCTGACCATGTGCCCGCAGTTAAACGCGAACGTTTGGGTAAGGAATGGGAAAGAGAGCGGGAAAGGGATCGTATCCATAAAAGCTTTTACAATGGCCACCATGATGCGGTTCGATCCCACGGTGAGTCTAAATCCAAGAATCATCCTGACCATGACCAATCCGATGTTTCGCTCTCCGATGAAGAATCTTATCTACGGGAAAAGGCTTCAAATGGGCACGGGCGCGGTCGTAGACCAGCACATAATAGTTTTTATGGTGAGCCCAAGGAGAACCAGCGGAGTCATGCCCATCCCACAAGCTCTAACCATAGACGGCGATGCACTCGATCACGATCCCGATCGCGGGAACTCGGTATTGACAAGAAGCGACTCTTGGAGATTGCACGCAAAAACGCTATTAGCATGTTTAAGCGGGGCAACATGCCTGGCGTGGACAACATGACGCCTGAGGTGAAGGATAAGGTGCTCCTAAAAATGCGATATGGTGGTCGAACTGTTCAGGATTTAACGGAATTTTGTAAAAAGATTTCCAGTGGGGATAATCTGTCTGATCTCAGTTCTGATGAAGATTCCGATGTGGATAAGAATGGTAATGCCAAGGCCTTTCATCATCCCTTTCAAATCAAAGAACGGGAGCCAATCGTAATGCATATCCGTAATTCTACGCCACTTGTGCCGTCGACTGCTGCACAGCGGGAAGAGCAAACCAAGGCCATAACCATGCAATTCCCCGTTTCCTCAGGTCAAGTGCATCGTATGAACGAAGTGTGGGTGCCCGTTGAGACAAAGGACTCATCGATGGCACCATTACCTGCGCTGCCGCCTGCGAAGCAAGCAACAAACTTGTTTAAGGATACCCAAAAAAATGTGTTTGCCAAATCTATACCGCAGCAAGAACAGCAAAAACCTGCCTTTAAACCAATTCCTTCATCGCATGAGATGGAAGAGACACATACAGATGTGCCGAATGGCTTTGTAGCGCCATCTAGACCAGCGCCAGATCAGGTTGCCCCGCCTGTACCAGTAAGCAAACACACTGCTCCCGTAGCCGTTCAAAAGTTCGTTCCAGAAGTCCCCATACCATCGGCTAGAATTAATGAAACTCCACGTCCTCCTCCTGCACCGCCTACGCCAATGCTGCCGCCAACGCCTGCTTGTGCATCCATCTTCCCAGTCACCGCTCCGCCCCCAATGGATGTGTCTAGCATCATCACGCAGCGCCTTAGTGCTATACGACGCCTACAAGATAATCCCGCCGATTCAGAGGCCATCAAAATGATGTATAATGCCCAGCGAGATATGTCTTCATGGGCATCATCGAAACATTTGCCGGGTCAATTCACTGGTAGCACAGGGGCGCAAGTAATGAAAGTCCACGAGTTAAATAGTGGACCCCAATTATGGGCTAGACGAGATCAGCTAACTGCGACCAAGCCAGTAACTGGCGGTATGGGCATGGCATTAATGGCGAAAATGGGTTGGAAACCCGGCGAAGGATTGGGCCGTAGTAAAAGCGGTTCGCTTCAGCCTCTGCTGCTAGACGTAAAGCTTGATAAGCGTGGCCTGGTGTCTCGCGAGGATATCAAGCAAGCGCCGCCGCAGCAGCAGCAGCGTAAAAACAGTAAAGGAAATCCATTGGCAGGCTCTGGAAATCCAGCGCCATCTGTAGGACCCACTGTCTCCCAGAACAATCAGGACAAGCATCCTGTGTGTGTGCTCAACGAGTTAACCTCAAAGAACAAGTGGACACCGCCTCAGTATGTTTTGCAGCAAAACTCGGGTCCCGCCCATATGCGTACGTTCCTCTTCTCCGTGGAGATTAATGGACAGATATATACCCCGTCCAATGGCTGCAATAGCAAAAAGGAAGCCAAACTAAATGCGGCCAAATTATGTCTGCGAGCTATGGGTATCCTGCCACCCAGCTAGTGACCGAGAGTGGGAACAGTTTTGATTTAAGTTAAAAAGAAAGAATAGTTTAATTTGTATATAAATAGCTTTAAATCGATATATTCAGTTTATTATATTACATTCTCATTCAGATCTAACGATATATATGTATATGTATTAATTAGACAGCTGCATAAATGACAGAAATCTCGATTTCCCCATTCGAAAATGTTCACTCGGAAAATTTGTAGTGTATTGAAATTTGATCCATTTGATTATCTCATTTGGTTCGAATGGTTTCATTTGAATTTAGTGTTTTTCTGTGATTGATGCATATATTATTTTCTAGATATTATTTTCTTTATTCAGATCGACTTGTATAAGTTTTTACCCAGCTTTTTTCGACGATATTCCGCTCCTGATTTCTATTGCAACTGTGAGAGCTTTTTACAAACGTTTTTGCATAAGCTTTTATTTACAGTGGTACAAGAAGGGTTCAAAATCTATGCTGCGTCTTATTTTATAATCTGAGTGTGGGGACCACTGTGCAATTGTTGGCTTGCAAATAACAAATTTCTGCGCAAGTACACAAACAAAGCTAGCACGAACAGCTGACTGGGGGGACCAGGTTGAGAGGGCCAAGTTGTTGTTGTTGGAGTGTGAGGCTTGAGTTTAGAAAATATGCAGCCAATCCCCAAGCAGAAACAGCTTAACCACACATTGAAGGTCAGTTATCGCGGGAGTGCGCTCCGGACAAGTTGTCTTCGGACTGGGATAGACAGGCGCAGGATGCGTTATTAAAGGAGTCAGTGCCACATTCGTCTCCTCTTTTGTGTTTTCGTCTCTCAGATACAGACACAAAACTTTTTTTTGATTGACCCCCATAGAGGTTTTCTTTCGCTCTATCGCTCCCAGCAGCAGCAGCAGCATCGTCTACTAAGCAGCATTGTATGCAAAAAGTTTTTCAATGAACAATTTTCACAGATGTTCATTTTATAAGGGAAATCAAACTGCGAATTGCTTTTAATATAACAAAAAGTACTCATAGTTGCATAATGACTGGTTGTAGTAGTAGTTGTTGTTGCTTTCGATGGCTCCACTTGGATCTGGTTATAGCTAACGTTGTGGTTGTGGTTACTGCAGTTTGAGTGCGCGTTTTATGCATTTTTATTGTATTTCGGTAGTGTTGTTGCTGTTGGTGCAACCATAGCAATGGAAACGTGTCGCACCTGTGCGCTTTCTATGTTTGTATGCGATTTTGAAAATGGAAACAATAATTTTTTGGACCTATTCCATCCCACATGTTGGCAGAGCGAAATGGGCCAAATACGCATGGAGTTTCTTAACTGGAATTTAAAGGTGAGCTAATAAATGGGGAAGTGTTTATCGACAGAAATTAATATTGAACTCTTAGTCGGGATACAACTCGTTACAATTTTATTTCAAACCATTAATAAAATAAGAATGTCAGCACCCTTTGGACTGTGCCGAAGAGTGTATACCCTTTTTCTTCCGGTGTCAAACCGATAAACTATTTATTTAAATAGTGAAATTTCCATTAAGGACTTTTGTTTTTTTTTAGTTTTTACGAGGTTTGGAACATAGTGTAGATGTGGAAAGGAAGATCCAGTGGCAAATTAAGGTTTTTCTATCGTACCCTTAGCTTATTTTAATCAATTTCAACACAGATATTGACAAGTAAAACTAAGCCCAGTATTGATCCAGAACTGGATTGATTCAGAATAAACTTAAAATTGATGGGCTTAATAAAAAATGCCCGATTTATTGATTTAAAACTCTGTTCTTATTATATTCAGAGCTAGGAATTAAATTGCTCTATCTAAAATAATCAAACTTCCTCTAAATATCTTTTAAGGGTTCTATGTAGTAGTCCTTGTGACACAACTGTATTGATTGTTTATATGTCCATATTTCAGATATTACCAAATGATGGGCTGCCTCAAAAGATTTGCAGCGATTGTTTTACAAAATTTTGTTCGTTATATACATTTCGGTTAACGTGCCAAGAGGCGCAAGTAAAACTCCTGAACATCTATGAGAAAATCGATGCCAGCAGTTTGGATGATCACTCGGAAATGGAACCGGAACCAGACCCGGATACTGAGGAAGTTGATTTGAATCTAAAGAATGAAATTAATGCCACAAATGAAACAGCAACAATGACGGTTTCAACTGAAGCAACACGAAACACTGCCACTGCTAATGCTGCTGATGCTGCTGCTACTGCCCCCATAGAAATCTATATAGATGCGGCGAATGTGGCAGATGCAACAGAAGAATACTCTTCCGAACTGGTAATAAGCTACGCTTGCAAATTCTGTTTTAAGCCGCAAGAAAGCTTTCAATTGCAACAAATGCTCCTGGAGCACATCAGTAGTGAACATGATCCGGAGCAACCATACAATTGTCCTGAACCCGAATGTGACGAGGCTTTCCAGGATGCCGCATCGCGTACTGTCCACATGAAAAGTGTTCATGTTGATAAACAATTTACTTGTGATGTATGTGGCAAGAAGTATGGGGATCGTCAGAATTTACGACATCATGTTGAGAAATATCATTCGGACACGGATTTTGAATGCAATATGTGTGAGAAGCGATTTTTCACCAAAAAGAGTCTTAAATACCATATGAAATGGCATAATCCTGATCGACAATTAAAGTGTCGTCACTGCGATCGATTGTTTATATCATCTGTACATCTCACTAAACATATGGCCACCCACACCCAAATGGCAAGTGCCCGAAAGAGCGAACATTGTGGACTTTGTGGCAAAGGTAAGACCAGGAAGTATATTATATTAAGATTTTGCTAAAATTATATAATCTTCAGCATTTATACATCTTAAAACTCTACGCTGGCATATCTATAGACAACATGGCGGAGAGAAGCCCTACAAATGTAGCAACTGTACACAAGGTGAGCTAATGTATAACTTATCAGATGTATTCCAATGAAGCTTGATGACTTTAAAGATGCTGTAAAAAAGGATACCTTTCTTCAATTTAAATTCAAAAATTATAAAGTCCTATTTCGACAATACCTCAAAAAGAAATTGCACCCAACTCTATTGTAAAATTGAATAAATATTATTGTACTCTTCGAAAAAGTCCTTGACAATTACGGCATCTATTATACGAGAGAGTCAAAAGGCGTCATTCACAGAAAGGAATCTTTTGTGAGCATTAACATTAACAATATCAATTTGTTGCAAATTCATCAACACATCGAAACAATATATTTATCATAGAAAACTGTCTACTACGCCAAAGTCGAAGGCGGCTGCTTCTTATAGTTAGTCAAGTCATATGTGAATAACGGTAAACATAATGGCCCAAACTCGTTATTATTTTGTTGTTCTATTCATTTTGTTTTAGCACATTATTAATCAAAGCATGATCATTTAATTAACCATAAAGATACATACATACATAGTTCACTTCTGCTAACTAATTTATATCGTGAGTCCATTGTAGGATTATCCCATGAGAGTAGCATGCCATCAATTCCATAACTTTATTTAATTAATGACACCCCCTAAGAACCAAACAAAAAAAAAATAGTTGGCCCCGTAAGATTTTTTACGGATCTTCAAGTAAGACTATTCATTTTCATTTAGTCTTTGCATCTTATGCGGAAAAAAGGATACACATGCTGGAGGAACATATGGAGAACCTGACAGCCATTGAAAGAAGCGAGTGTATGCTCTGTAGACAGGTTTTTGGCAAAGAACAGGACTTGGTTCACCATATGAGAAGGGACCACTTAAAAAGCCCATCCGCTCCGGTGATTGTCAATAACAAGCGCGTTTTACAACAAAAACGCGAACGTCAATATTCTGGGCTGTTCCAGTGCGATAGATGCTCACAACGCTTTAATATGAAATCTGCTCTGGAAAGGCATTCAGAGGTTCATTCTGAAAAGGATCGGCCTCATGCCTGTACGCATTGTTCCAAGCGATTCAAACGTGCTCAGGATATGAAGTGGCACATGAAAACGCACGAAAAAGTGAAGCCCAATGTGTGTGATGTGTGTGGCAAGGCGTTTGCCTTGAAGTATGTGCTAACCCAACACAAACGGAGTCATGAAGGTCAGTTACGCAAATATTACGTAGATCCTAAACTTTATCATCATATCATAATTAATCCTTTGCAGTTCTCGAAAAGAACTTCAAATGCAATGTATGCGGACGTACGTATCTCTTTGAAAAATCGCTGCGACTTCATCAACGAGTTCACACTGGGATGACCTATTACAACTGTGACCTCTGTCAGGAGCGTTTTGTTACCCATATTAAGTTAAAAAGTAATCATTTCTAAATAGAAATCTTGATGAGATCTAACAAGAAATTTTTCTCATCTGTTTTTTCAGCTCATATGCAAAAGATTCATGCCCAAACACAGGCAAAGGATTCCTCATTAGATAATTTAATTAACATTGTGATTTCCTAAATAATATAAACCCAAATAACAGGAAGCGTTGGAGCTTAGCTCTATCATCCTGAAATCTACATATACCCTCCATTTCCGAACTGTATCATTAACCATAGTTTAATCAAGACCATACGGACTTAAGCACAGGGATAGTGGAATATGCTGAATAAGCTTTATATACTAAATAGGCAAATAATCTCTGTCACTTTTGCTCTTCTCAATCCTGAACACATTTAATCTATAATATATACATATTTTTCACTCTCTCGCCTTTCACGCCTACATTATACATATATAGACACACGACCATTGGTGACCATTTTAGTGATAAAAAATGAAAAAAAAAACCAAGAAAATCCAAAACCAAATTCAAATGTTATAAAAGCAATTTTAGCTCCAAAGCGAACTTTTAATGCTCATATTAATAAGATAAATGCATTTATTTGAAACAAAATGGAAAGAAAAACACATATTTACAATTACCAAATACGTATAAAACAAAAAGCATATGGAACATATTGTATTATTATTATTGTATTAGTAGTTTGTAGTGCCAGATATACATATTTACTAACAAAATCAGAAGAAAGCATTCATTTATTCAAATATATTCAATTCATTGTGGTTAGTTTGGTTTGTTTTTAAAATTTTACTTATTTTGTTTAGTGCCTACTTTCTGTATACTCTTCAGGACCACGCTAATTGTAAGATAGA
This sequence comes from Drosophila insularis, assembly GCA_018903935.1. NCBI lineage: Eukaryota > Metazoa > Arthropoda > Insecta > Diptera > Drosophilidae > Drosophila > Drosophila insularis. The sequence continues at coordinate 1,524,201 of JAEIFP010000752.1, forward strand.
CCATGGAGATATTTTTAGAATCTGTATGTTAAACTGTGGACCCTAAGGGCATTGCTGGGAACTAGTCGGCAAAGTGGCCCAAGTCCCATATTTAAATGAGATTTTAACGTTCAGTTGGAGGAACCTAACATCTATATGTGGTGGAATTTAGAAGGCTTTATAAGTTACACAAATTTCAACATTATGATGGAAAGACTTTTGGTCCATTCGATGAAAATATGGAAATTATTGTGGGAAAAATTTATTGGACATATTACATCGTAGCGCCAGAACATTTATTTCGAGTGAAGGACTCGTGGGTGTACGTTCCAGGAATGATGGCCACACTCATATTGCAAACCTGCTGAAAAATCGAAATTGTGCCCCATAATCGGTAGAAACCTAAAGAGGATGTCCACGCTTTCTAGATCGTTAACCACAAAGAGATGTTTCGTCTTGTAAAAAATAAGATCCAAAAACTCGATTTGATTGAACACATTTTGTATTGTATAAAATAGGGAATAAACGGCTAAACTGCTTTCTTGTGAAAGGGAAAAAATGGAGAAATTACGTTTTCAGATTCCTCCATGATGAACAAAAGCGCGATCGCTCACCATCGCTACGACGTTTCGAAACAAGTGTCCCGGCATTTGATCCGGCACCTGACGCACCCATAATTAATCAATATTCAGGCTTAGGCCTGCGACTCCTCCATCACCGCCAACGCTCCGGGGTCAAAGTAGATGTCATCGTCCAAAATTCTCTCCAGTAGCTTGTCCAAAAACCGATCGATTGGCGCCAAATGTATTTATTGTAAAAAGCCTAGGTCTGATGTTTATTTTCAACACTACCCCTATTCAACACTGGCATAAAGGCATGGTATGTTGTTTTTAAGAATTCTTATTTATATTTCGCTAGTCTAGTCAGAAATCAGTTTTATTATGCAACGTCATTGTACGGCGCATATTTTTGTGAAACATTTGCATTTAAATTGTGATATATTTGTGATATTGCAAGGTAGAGTTAAACCAAATGTCAAACACACGTACGCCTAATTCGCTTCGCGTTTTGGTTATCAGTAACAATAAACAAGCAATTAAACACTTTGATGAACCTTATCAATGTCACCTTTCCTTAGATGCTGAGAAGCTGCCGTCGCCTTTCCAACTGCCTGAAAAGTAACTTTAACCAGACTCAGATCCGGCACCAACATAAAATTAATCCAAAGGTCATGGAGAAGTTCGATCTGCCAAAACGTTTGCAAGGCAGCACTCCCAGTGTTTGGAATGAGTATATTGCTCTGGCGATGCAGTACAAGCCACTGAATTTGGGCCAAGGGTTTCCCGATGATGCTGCACCCTCATATGTCACACAATCGCTGGCCGACATAGCCCATGATGACAATCCATTGCTGCATCAGTATACCAGAGGCTACGTAAGTCAAAAAGCATTTGGCAAAGAGCTGGTATAATCCAGATCTGTTCTTTTTTAGGGGCATGTGCGTTTGGTTCAGGCCCTGGCTAAGCTATATAATGGACTAATTGGACGCGAACTGAACCCTTTGAGCGATATTCTTATCACATCCGGTGCTTATGAGGCTCTTTACTCTACCATAATGGGACATGTTGATGTGGGTGATGAGGTTATCATTATTGAACCATTTTTTGATTGCTATGAGCCAATGGTTAAGATGGCAGGAGGTGTACCACGATTTATTCCATTAAAATTGGTAAAAAAAAAATAAATCTCAGTTTTACCATTTACCATACTCCCAATTCAAATATTACTATTATTTTTAGCGAAAAACTGAAGGACCAATTAGTTCAGCAGATTGGGTTCTAGATGACAAAGAATTGGAATCGCTTTTCAATGAGAAAACCAAAATGATTATTTTAAATACACCGCACAATCCCATTGGCAAGGTTTTTCAACGACATGAACTTGAGCGACTTGCCGAACTTTGTCGGAAATGGAATGTTTTGTGTGTCTCGGACGAGGTTTACGAGTGGCTAGTATTTGATGGTGCTGAACATATACGCATTTGTACCTTACCTGACATGTTTGATCGCACCATCACAATCGGCTCTGCAGGCAAAACCTTCTCGGTCACCGGATGGAAAATCGGCTGGGCATATGGACCCACTCATTTGATTCGCAATTTACAAATGGTCCATCAGAACTCTGTTTACACTTGTCCCACGCCGTTGCAAGAGGGTGTAGCGCGCAGTTTTGAGGTGGAATTGGAGCGATTAGGTCAACCAGAAAGCTATTTCTTGAGTTTGCCGAGGGAACTGCAAGTAAAGCGTGATTTTATGGCAAAATTCTTAAGTGAAGCTGGTATGAGGCCAACCATACCCGAAGGTGGGTATTTTATGCTGGCTGATTGGTCACCTCTTGCCCAAAAAATCGATCTTAGCTCAGAACAGGATAAGCATAAGGACTACAAGTTTACAAAATGGATGACAAAAAATATGGGTCTGCAGGGTATACCGCCGAGTGCTTTTTATAGCGAGCCCAATAAAACTTTGGGTGAGGATTTTGTACGCTATTGCTTTATCAAAAAGCAGGAGAATCTGAACAAGGCGGCTGAACTGCTTCAAAAGTGGAAGTGAAAATCTTTTCTAACCAAATATTAAATCAATAAATTACTAGAATATCTAGGAATTTAATTGAATTTATATATTCCATGTTTTTAACAAACCAATTTCTTGCTATTTCGTAACCAATAACCAATCCAATAAAGGTGGATATGTATCGCTGAAAAATGTCCTTAATATTTGTTAAAGCGAATATTACACGGTTTTGCCATAAAAAAGAATCGGTGTTGTTTGATTTTGAAAACGATGAAAAATTAAGTATTTTTTAGGGCTTCGAGGTATTTAAATTAACCGCCTAGCCATTATTCATGCAATTTCGATGACTATGTATAACCTAAGGAACGAGTATTACAAGCCATTACATAATAACACCAACCCATATAAAACATAACAAAAACACAAATTTGCAACTATTTGGTAGCCTTACTCCAATCTCCTTTTTATTTGCAATCCAATAACATGTTCATCCGCACCATACATTAGATTTGCATTTATGGTAGTTCGTGTATCTGTCTGCTGTTTTCTTTGTAATTGTTATTATGTGTTGCTTGTTGCATTAAACTAAAGGGGGTAAGAAAAACATTGATAGCTCTAATCGCCCCATTTAGGCATCGTACACAGACTTCAGGGCCAATTCGGGCTTGTCATAGCCCAGCTCCTCAATGGTTGGAATACCCAATTCAGTAAGTGTGGGGGTGATCTTTTCCAGCAAGTAGGGGTAGAGAGTGGCTTTCTGGTCACCACACTTGTCCTTGCAACCCTCCAGCCACCTGATGGCCAAGGCAATGTCGTTCACGCGGCGAGAAGCACGGAGACCAGCTTCAATGATCTTGGGGCTAGGCACCAAATCCATGCCCAACAGATCGTTCATTCCTTTGCGGACCTCCCAACCGTCAATACCTTCGCGGCTGAAATATTTCTCGTAACGTTTGTCGAATTCCTCAGCAGATTCCTCGGCTCCGTGCAGGCAGCGAACAGCAGCCACGCGGGAAGAGGTCACTCCAACGGTGCCACGCATGGCATTGGCGAGTTTACCGGCTGTGATACGCAACATGGCTAATAGGAATCTATAAATTCCAAGATTTTTAGTTTGCAAAAAAAATTTTGGTTAAGTAACAACTCACTTTTTTCAGTTTTTTGCTATTGACAGATATGGGATAGTCGATCAGTGTGACCATAGGTCTTGCAAATGTCATATGGGTATCGATATACACATTAGTGCTGAGAAACCTTTTCTTGTTGTGGCCAAAAGTTATCCGCCAATGAAATATATTGCACGTGTATCTGGTCCGGTTTAAATGCTTTTTATTAAAAAATGAACCATTTCGAGATTCGTGAAATACCCGGAAAGGTAGGAGCCGATTTCTGTAGACAAAGAGATGATTAAACTAACACATTGTATTCTTTAAAAGGGTCGTGCCATGGTGGCAACAAAGAACTTTCAAACTAATGAAATTATCTTCGAGGAGGAACCGTTTGTGTCTAAACAATTTTCTTGGAATGCTGCCTACGGCTATGCCGCATGTGATCATTGCATGCGCCCGCTTGAGACTGTATTGGAAAATGTACGGCGTTTAGCCAGTGATCCAAAAGTAGAGGTGCCATTGCTACAGCACGATCCAACTGTTTCGTGGGTAAATCAGTTCAAACAATGTCCTAGATGTAAGGTTCGATATTGCTCCGAGGATTGCTTGATGGAGGCTCAAAGGCGTTATCATCGCGTGGCCTGCATGGGAGCGTTTCGAGCAGATGATACACATCCCATAAATGTTTTAAATGAGACATGGAAGAAAATGCACTATCCACCAGAGACGGGAACCATTATGTTAATTGTCCGACTAATGGCAATGTACCAGCAAAGCACAAAGAAGGAGGAGTTTCTGGAACAGTTGCAATCCTTTCAGGCTTTAATTGTAAATAGGGAGCAGAAAATTTATCACAAAATGCTTGGCGAAAACTTTGAACAGCAAATGGAGCAGCTTTATCGAGCCTTTTGTCAAGCCTTTCAGGGCGAGGATTTTGCCAGGGTAGGCAAGCGAAATAAAGCACATGTAACTTGCTATAGATATCACATATCCACAGTTTACATCGCCGGATGCATTTAAGACTCTAATGGGCATCATGGGAACCAACAGTCAGGGCATAGCAACAAGTGTTCTTTCTCAATGGGTCACCGTTGTGTCAGGCCTTCCGCTATCCGATCCGGAAAAGGTTCTATTGGATCAAGAGATTGATAATTTGTACGCCAAAGTTGGTGAATGTAAGTATCTTGATTGCTCAAAAAAATAACACGTTTTCTAATCGAAATCCTTTATTTTTTCAGTTGCTGGCGAATTCCTCAACAACGAGGGCTCTGGCCTGTATTTACTGCAGAGTAAAATTAATCACAGCTGCGTACCCAATGCCTGTTCTACGTTCCCCTATTCCAACGATATTGTAGTTCTTAAGGCACTAACACCCATTCAGGAAGGTGATGAAATTTGTATATCTTATTTAGACGAATGCCAATTGGAGCGCAGTCGTCATTCAAGACATAAAATTCTTTGCGGAAATTATATATTCATTTGCCAGTGTCCTAAGTGTCGTGCACAAGCCTCAGATCCTGATGTTACGAGCGATGAGGAAGATGATGATGACGATATGGATGACTATGACGATGACGATGAAATGAACTAGACTTAAACTATCAGTTTCGTTATAAAAGATATAATATATACATATATGTATATATTAAAAGTTGAAATTTAGATCTTTAACTTAATTTAAAATGAATCTTGGAACGATAAATTCCAATTCATTTAGGAAAACTCATTATAATGGTTGGACTCTCAATTTGTACAATTTTTTATTTTATTCTCTATCCAATAGAATCTGCAACTAATTTTACATTTAATATACATGTGGCTAATAAATCTCAATTGATCAGGAATCGCCTCCAGCAGCGGACTGAACAGGCGTTAGGTTTATCAGATTATTACTGCTCTCAGCCAATTCAGCTATAGAAACACGGCCTCGCTGCTTAATAAACTTTGCAACTGCAGCTAATTCTTCCTGTGAAATATAGATAAATTTGCCACGATCATCAATAACTCCAGTAAGCGAGCCATTCGCTTGCAGCTCTTGAATGCGCTCAATTGCCTGCTGTGTCTTCAATTTGAACGCAACAGCTAAATCCTCCAAAAGGACCACCTTGTTGTCTTTGATGTACTGAATGAAATCAGCTAAGAGACTTTCCTGATCACCGACATCACCTTCCTCAAATCCTTCTTCCTCTACATTGAAGGCAGCTTTCATTTTAAGATATTCCTCATGCTCTTTTCGCTCCCGCTCTTCTTTAGCCAAGCGTTCGGCATCTAATTTCTTGCGTTCAGCTTCCGCCTCCACTTCCTCCTGCTGCTTGCGCTCGGCATCTTCCTTGGCTTCCTTTGCTTTTCGTTTTTCTCGTTCCTGGAGTTCATGTTCTCTTTGCAAACGCTTCTGCTCTTTAGCCTCCATTTTTGCCCGTTTCTTTGCGCCCATTTTTTCGTTTAAAGCGGCACCCTGTGGAAGTCGAGCATCGTCGGCTCCAACATTTTCTTCGTCGTCATCCGAATCGCCATCAGGCGCTGGAGCGACAGCATCTGGAGCTGGAGCCGGAGCATTTTGTTGCAAACGATTGCGTTGATTTCGGGCAATTTGAGCACGACGCGGGACTCCTTCCTGGGCCCGCTGTGGCACGCCACGTCGCGGCGCTGCTGCGGCTGGCTTTGTCTCTGCGAATGGAATTATGGTAATGATGTGATTATAGATTTCAATCTTTCTATAGGAAATTAAGGCAACTTACCCCCAGCTGCCTTATTCTTGTTTTGCAGGAAATACAACGTAACCAATAGCACCAGCAGGGCCACGGCTATACCGACAAGTAGAATCAAGTCCATTATTTGTTTAACAAAATGTCCAATTCCACGATATTTTAGCAAAAGTTTAAACGTCAACAAAATAACAGCTGTCCAAAAACGTCTAGAGATGGGCGTTTTATTTAGAGATGTCGAATTCCGCCAAAATAAATTTTTAGCTTTTGTTGCAATTTTCTTTTATGGGAAATTATTTTTAAATGACTTTTGCTGGGTTATTGGTATATACTTATACCACAATATATATAAACAAATTAAATTAATATTTAATATCATTTAATAGGGACATTTGCCTACTTAATATATCTAGCTCTTAAAGGCTAACTTATTAGCATCTCTCATCAGCAATCGGACAGTTGTCGATTCGATCTGGCACTTTTTTCATGACGTGTCGGCGAACATAGCTAAAACTAAGTTAATTTTGTAAAATAAGTATAATTGGGGAAAAACAAGTGAAAATAGATCGAAAATGCGCAACCAATTCATCATTGTAGCCCTGCTGCTGTGCGCACTAAATAGTGCCTGCGGATTGTACTTCCACATATCAGAAACGGAGAGAAAATGCTTTATTGAGGAGGTGCCCGATGAGACCACAGTGATCGGTAGAAAGACGCCAGCTCACAGAAACCAAGAGTCGCTAACTAGCTATATTTTACCTTTTTAGTTAATTACAAAGTGGAATTATATGATCCACGATCCAATGGATTTATGCCTTCCTCGCCCGGCATAGGCATGCATGTGGAGGTTCGTGATAGCGACGACAAGGTTATCCTTTCACGTGTGTATAGTTCACAGGGACGCATATCCTTTACATCGCACACACCCGGCGAGCATGTTATCTGCATGTACTCGAACAGCACGGCTTGGTTTAGTGGAGCCCAGTTGCGTGTTCATCTGGACATTCAGGTGGGAGAGCACGCCATTGATTATGCGAATGTGGCACAGAAGGAGAAGCTTACCGAACTACAGTTACGTATACGACAGCTACTGGATCAAGTTGATCAGATCACCAAAGAGCAGAATTATCAGCGCTATCGTGAAGAACGTTTCCGTCATACAAGCGAGAGCACAAATTCTCGTGTCCTTTGGTGGTCATTGGCTCAAACCGTTGTTCTTGTCTGCATGGGATTCTGGCAAATGAGACATCTGAAGAGCTTCTTTGAAGCCAAGAAATTGGTCTGAAGAGTATACGAGTGCTTGGTCTCTTCAATTTTTATTCTGCTCATCATTTGGCTACATGGTGCAATCACACTGTTCGCGTACTTTTTTTAAAAGATCAACCAACCATACGAAAATGAATATTGGTTCCCAACTCCAAGCAACTTTTAGTTATAATTTTTTTGTGTAATTTAATAAAAATCCATTGTATGATAACAACGGAGGGAGAGAACTAGAATTTGCCCTTATTGTAGAGTATTCGAACGTACAGCCACATGAAGGATTCCAAAATTTATGAAATATCAAACTTAGTTTAAATGTTTTTAATTTGTTAAAATTGTTGCTAATTTCCTATTTGTTGGTTTTACCATTTACACCACTTTTGTATCAGTGTAATGTCAACTCCAGTTCAAGTTGGATCCTTATCGTAATTCAAGTCAGCTGAGCCGGCAAATCCCGTGACTTACTTTGCCTGACTGAGCGCGACTTAACTTGGCGTTGGCTTATCAGTCCTAGGAGATAACCTGTTATATTCAAATAATGCATGTCAAATTGACTTTTATCGCAATGTTTGTTCTTGTGCCTCGCTACGATGCGTCCGCGTCTGCAGCCGGTTTGTAACAAAGGCCACTTTTTAGTAGCATTTCGTCTGCGCTAAGCAACGGTCGATTCTCTTTGGCGGTAGTTAGACGAAAATACGTTTTCTTCGGCTTGTCCAACAATTGGAGCTCATTGTGAACGAGAAACCACAAACCCACAAAGCCACAAGAGCGGGGGCATGTAATTCAATCTGCCTGTTTCAGAGAAAACAAACAGACCAACAGTTCCCTCCCTCGTTTTACCTCAGTTCATTCACGTCGGATTAGCGGGTGGTGTTGGTAGTAGTAGTAGAAAATGTATCGCGCTACGGAAATTGGCAGCGAAGAAAGTGAGTTTGGTTTCACGGCATGATAAGAAATAAGATAAAAGATTTGGGTTCATCTTGCCGTTCTAGCTTTGCCAGCCCTTGCTGAGCTTGCCCAGGCCGACTATGAGACGAACATTGAGCGAAATCAGTTGAGACAACGCAAATCTTTGCCCAATTATGGTGTAGCTCCCATACAAATTCAACTGGAGTATAAATATCCACGTGCCGTACATTTCATATTGGCTACCAAATTTTTTGAGGCCTTCGCTGCCAATGGAATACGCAGTGAGTATGCAAACGTACATAGTTGACCTATAAATCAAACCAAAGGAATTCCGTACAAGTGCAATCACTGTCTTCAGACCTTTTACAATAATTTTGCATTGTCTGGCAGAAGTATTCTTAAAAATTTCATATACTGAGCTTATCAGATCAGAGGGAGGTCTTAATGAAAATCTACTTATTTCATTTCATGCAAGGTTTCTATATATAAATAATATTTACCTCAGTAATCGAATAGACCTGGTATATATATAATAAATACATTAGATAAGACAAAGCATTCAAAATTGAAATATAGCATTCCATTTGAAAAAATATCAGCAAGAGGAAGTATATTCATATTATAGTAAGGTAAAATTAAAATCAAAGAAACTGAAATGACTATGACTATTAAGGAAATGAAACAATTTATGATAAAAATAAAATGTATTAATCACATTTATTTTATTGTTGGGGTTTTCCTGTATATAATGGATTGTAATATATAATTTCCAGCTATACTTGCATTATACCTACGTGATGATCTCAATTTTACGGAAAGTTTTTCTACAATTATGCTGCATATATTTAATTTCTTTGGTCAATTCTGCCCGATCATTGGAGCGGTTTTGGCTGACAGTTATTTGGGTAATATTCGAACCATCTCAGGATTTTGTTTTATCTATGCATTTGGATGGTTACTATTGACCATGACATCGCTCCCCCAAATGGGAGTACCTTTGACGTGAGTATCGTTATAGATTTGTATCTAGTAATCAAAAAACAAATGTATACTTTTTGGCTAAGGTTATTAAATTACGACAATTGACAGTTAAATACAGATAAAGACAGATAAATACTCATCAGATTGTCATGGTTTCATTTTGATTCTTATCATTTGATGTGAAATATATAAGTATTAAATTATGGGTAATTTAATAATCTTTCAGAGAACTACAAATTGGGTTTTTTTTTAAATAATTTTACAGAAATACAACCCATTTAAACTAATAATATAATAATAAAATTAAATAATTTATATTTTCTTCTCTGTACAGACTGATAGTGTCGATATCATTGCTGCTTATAGCCGTAGGAAATGGTTCCATAAGGGCCTGCATCACATCTTTGGGAGCACTGCAATTTAAGATACCCGAGCAAGCTGTGCACTTGGCTGAATATTTCTCGTTTTACTATTTTGTGTACTATTTTGGTATATTTCTTAGCAAAATCCTGCCGCCTTTAGTGCGAGCCAATACTCAATGTTTCGAAAAGACGCAATGTTATCCAGCTGTCTTTGGTACACTCGGCAGTGCCTTTCTACTGGCTTGGGGTATGTCAGTTATTGAGCTAAGTAAAGTATAAATTATCTCATTGAAACGTTTTTAAAACTTGCAGTTACATTTTTAATTGGCAAATGTTTTTATAAACCGGAAAAGATATCCAACGATAATATACTCTTCAAATTTTTTGGCTGCATTAAGACTGCTCTCGTCGAGAAATGGCGGCGTCGCAAATCGGCGAAATGTTCAAATTATTGGCTAAAGAACGCCATTGGACCCTACGACCACAGATTTGTGCATGATGTTTCCAAAGTTCTAAGAGTAAGTCGAAGGGTAATTGATTTGCATTTTCTAATATAATTAATTATTTTCTTTCATTGCAGCTTTCAAAATTGTTTATCCCTTTACCATTTTATTTTGCCCTGTTGGCCCAACAGGATTCTAGTTGGACATTCCAGGCCTCGATGATGAATACAACGGTTCTGGGTGTTACCATCGAACCAGACCAGGCCAAGGCTATAGGACCCATATTTCTATTTATGCTCATACCACTTTGGCAATATGTGACGTCTCCTTTGCTGCGTCATCTTTTCAATTGGGAACTAAAGCCGTTGCATAGTGTTACTGCTGGAGGTATATGTTCAGCACTGGCCTTTTTTTGTGCAGGAATTTTGCAGGACAGAATTATGGTAAGTGTGATGTACGCAGAATCCAATGCAATTGTAATTATTTGTATTGTTTGTTATAGAATTCTCCCAACCAATCGATTAATATTGCTTGGCAGATGCCACAATTTCTGTTGCTTATGCTTGGGGAATTGCTTTTATCCATTCCGGGATTACAATTCGCTTTTACTCAAGCTCCAGCATCCATGAAATCTGTGGTCACCGCTGCTTGGTTTTTGAACAATGCTTTTGGTAATCTCATTGTGGTTCTGGTCACTGAATTTGATGTGCTTAGTTCTCAAAAGGCCGAGTACTTCTTTTACGCTGTCTGTATGCTAGTATTTATTATTGTTTTTGCCTTATTGGCCTTTGACTATGCACTGCAGGAACGTAAAGTTCGCTACGCTGCGTTGACTGAAATAGTCGAGGCTGAGGATGAGTGTAGAATTGAAAGGGATGAGGATTGTCCCAGTACTAGTCGAAGTGTAAGCATTTGAAATTCATGTACAGCAATCGAGAGAAACTAATAAAAATGAAAGCATTTGGTAAATGAAAACAGACTTGATCAGGCGAATACAGAACACATTGAACTTATGCTATATAAGTATTTTATATTCTCCTTAACAAATTATAAATATAAGAGACTTTATAAACAACTTTACAAAAGCCATTTGTGAGGTTTGCTACAGCAGCTCTCATCATACTTCCAAATTCAATTGTTATTTTGCACTTGTAATTTATTTACATATACACAATGGAACTAAAATAAATATTTAAACAAAAATGATTATAGGATTCATCGGATCAATCGATTATCTTAAACATATACTGAAGTTCCAGATTTGTATCATCACGTAGATCGGTGCAATGCACTGCATTTAGCACTTTCGACTTGCCAAATTTGGCACGCAGTGTTTGTGGGCGCAAAAGTTTGGCAATCTCGGGATCCATTGGTCCACAGAAGTTTCGAAAGTCTGTGTGGGAAACTTTATCAGGATCCTCGGCGAAAACCTCTATGCACATGCAAACACCACTAGCTAACTGCGCCACCATGGGTATATATTCGGGCAGAATTCCCCGATAGACCTCGTAGAATTCCTCACAATTGATACGGGCCATTAGAATCATGCGCATGGCTGTTATTTTAAAACCATTCGAGAGTATTTCATCCACTATGTTGCCCAGATGACCATCCTTTATACTATGCGGTTTAATAATGGCCAATGTTGTGTTTTTAAAAATACAATCCTTAATAATACTGCGTCGTTCTTCGAAAACAAATTTGAGATCCATGGCCACATCCTCCTCTCGAGCAGGACAGTAGAATCCATGTCTAACTTCTTCTATATCAAACAACTGCTCCATGCTGGGCGACAATCTAATAGAAGTGGAAGCATTCTCAGATTTGTACTTGGAACAAGCTACCATAATGTCTACAACATTGTCACCAATCAATTCGAGGCTGATTGCCGGACCGGAGAGCAGCTCGTTCATCAGTACACTAAAGATTAATGAATCTGGGGGTGATGTTATTTTCTTTATATTCTTTGGCTACTTACGAGGCTGTCACATCGTTTTGCTGCTTGCCCGACAGAAACTTTGTGACCAATTTCGGAGTAAATTGCACCATCAGGCCATCGTTTATATTGATTTTGTTTTCAATTAACGTCTTTAGAAACTTTCCCAAATGTTTGGTCCACATATTATTCTTAAGCAGCACAAATCCTCTAAAGAAATGATGAATATGATTGAAGCGACTAACAAACCAAATGAAAACATTAGTACATTACTTTTTCCTATATCTTGCCAAAGTGTTGCGAGTAGACTCATCAGCATAGTCTACAATATCGAATTGCCGGCCAAAAACATTAATCTTGGATCCTACAAAGAAGTCACGTTGTGATAGTTCCGGAATCTTCGTTCGGCGCAAAAACGTTTTCTTACTGCGTTGATCAAACTGGAAACAAATGTGGAGAAATTATTTCAAAATTAAAAGGATAGTCCGACAGTCCTACCACTTCCACCGCCTGATCTGTTATATAGTAAGTCACCAAAAAGGTGCGAATGATGGCTGCTTCCACTTGATACCATTCCGCCAGGAAGGCCAAACGTTTTTCACTCATTTTGCAGAAATATAAATTTACTTGCGATTGTTTGCAAATATTTTGTGTTATTATTTTAAATTGTTTAAATCGGTTTCCTAGACAACGATAGTTATCGAAAAGCACCTTTGTTATCCGGCCAGGTCAGCAAAAGCAAATTAAATTAAATTGCTTTTTATTTGCTTTATTTATTTGAACACTGATCATGGCGAAAATTGCAGTTATAATTGCCATTGTCTTTGCTGTCCTGCAATGTGCCGGCGCAGATAAAAAGGAAAGCAAAAAGTACAGTCGAGAGGCAAATGATCCACATTTCAAGCAAGTGTTGGAGGAAAAATATGACCCCGACTTTAAGACGAACATTCAGAGGCCCTACCGCATGGCCAAATTAAATCTTCTGTGGTCCAAGGCTCAGAATGTAAGTCAATAGTCCATATTATATTAATACAATCATCTATTTAAGTATTTTCTCTGGTTTTCAACAGCGCTTGACAGAACCAAAGCTCAAATCTTTGTACATGGAGCTAAAAATTCATGACAAGGAGGAGATTGCCTGGAAGCAATTAAACTCCCAGCACAAAGACAAAGATGGTCTTAAAGCTAATGATTTGCGGCTTAAGTTAATTGGCATAATGAGTACTTATGATTTGTTGGAACACTTTGATGATACCCAAGATTCCGAAAAGTTGCAGCCCTTTAAGGTAAGTTTTTAAATTCATGTTGAATGCAACAGGTTAATCAATCCATTTTTGTAATCTGCAGAAATTTCACGATCCCGAGGAACGACATAGAAATAAAAGCTTATTTAAGGATAAGAAGTTGAATCGACTTTGGGAAAAAGCTGAAATCTCGGGTTTTACTGCTGAAGAATTGAAATCGCTAAAGCAAGAATTTGAACACCATCAGGATAAAGTGGATGTGTATTATAGCCTGTTAGAAAACATTGGATCAATCGATACAGATAAGCATGAGAGTAAGTTCTCCACAATGAATTCAATGCGCCCATCTAATTTTATTACGTTCCCTATTCGTCCTAGATGCAATTAACACGGAAGACTTGGATAACTATAACCTTATTTCGAATGATGCCAACGAAAATGAGATAAAAACCCACGAACAAAATGTGAAGAAATTTGAGAATGATCTAAATACGCTACGAGGACATCATGTTGGAATTAAGGATCACTATGACCGACTGGAGCGGTTGGTATCATCAGGTCCGCATAGCCAGGATTTTATCGAACCCAAAGTGCAGGGTTTATGGCGTGTAGCAATGGCTAGCAATTTTACAGAAAAGGAACTCAACTCTATTAAAACTGAATTACATCATTTCGAGAGTCGCCTGCTAAAACTGCGTCATTTACATGCGGAACATGCTTTACACAAAGAGAAGTATAAGGTCTGCATTATTGATCTTTATATGAATTGTGGAAATAGTATAGTATTAACTGATTTTATTCCAGGACGAAAAGCACAAGGACAAAAGCAACCGTTTCGAAGACATGGAAGATCAATTAAAAAAACAAACACGCAAAGTTGAGAAACTGCAAGAGAATATTGAAAAAACCATATTCAAACATTCTGAACTGTAGACAGTGTGCGTGTGCAACAAAGTGCCAAACGAATAAATTAGATTTTAAGTACGAAAGTTTGTGTGAAGCACAAAACAAATCTCTGAAGGCAATTAATGGAAACTATTAATTTTTGATACCAAATATGAATTGTATTAAATAAATTCCCATGAAGTTATGTACATACATTTAACACGATTTTGAATTTTAAACTTATTTCAAATAGATTTGCTAGTATTTTTTCTTAGTTTCCAATACTGTTTGTAAATACAACGATTTATCGATAACACGTGAAAGTATCAGTTATGTCCATCTCTAGTTTAACAACACTTCGAAATTACTAAAAAGAAATTTTTTAATATTATTTATTGTAGAACTGCAATGGTTTTTAATAAGATTCCGTGCGTAGGCACTGCAATATCGTTCTTCATTAGCGTACATAGTGCATATGTATAGACTTTAGCATGGGCATGGTTGAGACGGCGGCGGCGGATCTCCTGGAAGCCAACACCTACACGTATTTGATTGTGTCTGCAAATCTGACGCTGTGCTTTATCGTCATGTTGGGCGCCTGTCTCTGTTGCAAGAAGAGAATACCAAAGTGAGTTACATTCTGAATTGCATTCGCAGAAACCAACATTATGTAGTTATCTCTGGTTGATGATGGGGGTCGGCAGATACAGAGAGGCAGAGAGAAAGTGAAAGTAGCAATTTTTGCGATATCTCCAACTCTGGACTGTTCCAGTTGGATGCACCCGCTCTACTAATTAAACTTGCATATTAAATCTTATTTATATACAGAAATGATATGCTAGGGCTGGAAGGTATGGTCAAATTAAAAAATCCGGACGAAGTCATTGTTGTTACAAATCTGGTAGGCAACAGTGAATCTCAGGCCGAGCTGAATGCATCCACAGTCTCAAATGCTGATTCAGAAAAGCGGTAAGTGCTACAAATTTTTTGTGGACACATTTTCCATAAACCTCTTTCTAGTTCGAGCACCGCTGCTCATCGTAGTCTCCCTGACATTCCCGTGGCCGAGAGCAATGACAATGGCTCCGAGTTGTATGAAACTGTGGCCGATAAGCAGCTGGTAGATGCGCGCAACGCCCATAGCCAAAGCCGTAAGGCCACTCGAATAATTTCGCTTAATAGATGCGTTACAGAAAAATGCCATTTGCTCGATCCCCATTACAGCCCAGCCCAATATGAAGAAGCAGACAAGCGTGTCGCAGCACAGCTCGATTAGCCAGGCAGACGATGTTAGTTCACCATATTCAAGGGTCAAAGGACTGCCGCATGACTATGCCAAAGTTCGTGCCACCGAGCATCCCTACGCCCAATTAAATGCACCGTCCACTTCCAATGCCGCTCAGGGAGCTGCAGCAGCAGCGGCTGCCGCCGCTACAGCGGCTGGTTCATCTGCCGGTGATCGTCTTGACCAGCACATTGAAGGAACCAGGGAACATCAGAATGATGTAGACCAATCTCAGTCTGAAATTCCAGCAGCATCTGCAATCGCTGGCATGATATCGGCCAGCCAGGACCTACCATACATGACACCACCAATTGCTAATCAGCACTTTAGTGGTGACTCTCAGGATTCATCAAGTAAGTGACGATATCATGGTGAAGATTCTTTTTCTCAACATTTATTATTTTACATAGAGGGCTATACCAGTATCAGTGTAAGGGAGCCTTTGGCCAATATATTGGCCCAACAGCCACCTGGTAAACCGCCAACCAGAAATCCGGCATTATCACGTGATGTAAACGATTCACATTATGCCACCGTCTCCGACGATTCGGGTTAGTTTCACAAAGCAGATATTTTATGATTCCCAACGTGACCCATTATATTTTCTCTATCGTAATAAGATGAAACATATGCAGCTATTGAGGATCCCAATAATCGTCATTTACCGAATGCCACCGACATTTATACAAGTGGATCAGAAACCTACGCACAAATTCAACCTATGCAGGCCAATCCCATTGTGGTAGCTGTCGAGATCAACAACAGCAGCAGTCTGCCGACCACGAGTCCTGTTGCAGCTAGCAGTGGACCCATTGGGTCAACCCATAGGCCCAGCAGTAGCAGCATAGATCACCCTTTACCCGTTCCCCCACCGGTGGATAGCCTTCGAGCCCAAATGCATTCTCGGCAGGCATCCTCCTCGTCTAATAATAGCTCCTCCGTTTGTAATTTGGGCTCACCAAAACCAGAAAAGCGTCAGGCAAACTCACCACTACCACCGACGCCCAAATCCAGTATTGTCCAACCACACCATCTGCATGCCACTACCAGTAGCAGCAGTAACCTCACGTCCGGTCGAAACTCTGTTGTATCCGTAATTGAAGCGGGTGGCGATAGCATTGATTTAGAGTCAGCTGAATCATCGCCCCAACGCAAGCACAGTAAGAGCTTGAGTCCATCAAAAGACACCGACGGTAATAGAAATATCGAAGGAATGTATGCCAAGGTGAATATGATTACTGTTCAATAATTTTCTGCCCCTAATCGCAC
This sequence comes from Drosophila insularis, assembly GCA_018903935.1. Lineage (NCBI taxonomy): Eukaryota > Metazoa > Arthropoda > Insecta > Diptera > Drosophilidae > Drosophila > Drosophila insularis. Next base: position 1,541,144 of record JAEIFP010000752.1, read on the forward strand.
TCTGAATTTTTAGGTCATGAAGAAGCACAAACTCTCGCGCAACTCGCCCTCTTCTCCAAATAATTCGCCAATTTTAATTCGCAAGCAGCAGCAGCAACAACAACAAGATATATTAGGTATCAGTCCATTAGATGGAACTGCAGATACACAAAAGAGTCGCGTGCGCAGCAATAGTTACTCCGCAAAAGATCATGGCTATGAAACCATTCCAGCAGATGGTCATACTCATGTGAGTCACGAGAATCGCAAGTCGGATTGTTATGCGGCCAATATGTTGCAAAAAGAACGTCAGCAGGAAGCAGGTAACTAAACACTGATATGCCTTATCCAATAATGTTTAGCATAATAGTCGAAAGTATTTACGGAGAATCTGGAAGGTTTATTATGCTAAATAGTTATTGTTCTCCCTGTCCAATTTTTAAGAATCCAAGCTTTTTACCTAACGCCTAATTTACCTGTCTATCTACATCTATCTTTCCTTGTGCTTCCAAAAACAAAACCAAAAAAAAAACCAAACCAAACGCCTTAACCCAACTTAGTTGTATTGCCGAAATGAGAAATTTTCGCATTTGTTGAATTAAAACAGCGTAAATTTCGAGAGTTTTTATTTGGAAGTAGCCATGGTTAGTATTCAGAAACAGGATAATATAACCAGACTCGTATTTTCTATAACCTAACAATTTGTGTTTCTTTTTGTGTTGGCTAATTGATTTCCGTTTTTATTTCCATTGTTAGCAGCAGCTACAACAATAATCACAACAACGACAACAGCAACAACAACAGTCACTGGGATAAACAAGCACTACGAGACTATTAGCCAGCCACCACCGCCGCCGCCGCCTCCTCTTGTTAGCAGCAGTAACGATCCAGGGTATGAGCAACTGCAGCCCCATATAGTTCCCAACGAAAATGATCCAAAAAAGTTCGATTATGATCCAAATTATGAAGAGCTTAAGAGTCGTGCCCACTCGGATGATGGTTATGCCAAGGTGTTGGAAAAAAAACGTCCTCCAGGTGATACCAGTGGTTATAGTACCATACCAGAGGCGGATGCTAATCATAATTATGCCAGCATTCTTGAAACGAAAGCTAATGCAGAAATGGACGTAGATCACTATGCAAGGATATCGGAAAAGGCGATCTCTAACTCTAGCACTAGTGGAAGTCATTTGGCTTTAACTTCGCCCACCTCGCTGACGTCGTCGTCGCTTACCACTAGCAATACGACACCCATTTCATCGCAGTATGAATCGTTAACGGGTACAGGCAGTGAAACGGATCCCAACTACGAATCCGTTTGCTATCTTAATACAACAAGAACAACTACAACAACAACTGTCACAAGTACAAGTAGTAATGACACCTTGGAGCATCCATACGAACGCCTACAAACAGATCTTGAATCGGATACACAGGCAAGCAGTCCAATAAGTGCAGCCACCACTTCGACGCCAAGTGAACAGCTATTGGTAGATGACTACTTTCAGGTGTAATGAGCTGGATCTCTTTTTTTTCTCCCTATATATGTATCTGTTTTCTCCTTATCTCGCCCAAGTCCCAAACCCTAAACCTTTGCCCAACGCGCTCTCATCTGTTTTTGCTTAGCAATATTTCATGCACATATCATTATTCATTGGATGCACACACACATACACACACACAGAGCTCGCTCAGCGGCAGTTTTAGATAATTATGAGTTCATAGACCTATAAAGTATATACATTTATATATCTACATAAAATATATAAGCTTGCAGATTTAAGTAAACAAGTATCCACACTATGGATTCTGCTTCCATATCGGTTAGCTATTAGCATTAAGTTCAACATTGTGTACAAACTATTTGTATGTTCAATTTGATATTTACATTCAGGCGAGAAATGTAAATCTTAGCTCTATATCTATATACATAGTTGTATGTATAGCATATGATTGCGTGGGGTGTTTAAAAAAGTTTTCTAACTTGACAACAACTTTTCGTGCTCTTGTTAAAATAAACAATTTTCAATTAAGACATAAAAAAAGAAACTAATCTGTACATCAATAAGACAAAATGAATAGCCAAAGCAACTTAAACTTCCAGTAATTACATATATACATTAACTTCCAATTGTTATTAGCACCCCTCGTAAAATCATATGATCTAATTACCAGTGCATTCGTTGCGTCCTAATTTAGGTAAATTGAGTTCAAACTGAACAAAGCGTTCCACTTGAGACGCAAAACATTTGTTTAAATTGATAAGCCAGAAACGTTCCGATATGTCGGGTTAATTTAGGCATTTAAAAATCAAAAAAAAAAATAAAAAAACAGAAGCGGATAATAGAGTATATAAAGATTACGTATATATATTTATATGCGTGTGTATACATATAAATCATATATTTATATATATGTATATATATATATTTTTGTATGTTTTGGCGTTTTTGCTGCTTTTTACTTTATTGATGATACATACCTAAGTTATGAAATCTGAGAAGATAATCCAAGTATAATCTGTGTAATTGCTAAATTCTAAAACACTTTTCAAGTATTCCCAAGCATCGAGAAACTAAACTAAATGGTTGAATAAATTATTGATGATTCACAAGGCTGATGCATTTTGATTTTTTTTATTTTACCTGGAATTATTATTGTTCTTCCGCTACCGGGATTGCAGAAAAAGCAAATCTAAATAGATACATATGTGGAATTAATTTGTGTATAACTAAATATTTATTACATATGCTTATTGAATTCTCGTTTACAACATGACCTGTACACGGCTGATTTGATGTTGTTTATGGGATGTTTTGCACTACAGTAAATTCGTTAGCTAATTCAAATTAATAGTTGCATCAATTACTTAACAAAAAAATATATATTAATTTGCTATTAAAGTTTTTAGTTTTTATCATAATAGTTTTGACATTTCTATTCATTAGATTATTTAGTGCAAAAATCCCATCGCAAATTGTGCATTATGTTTTACTAATATGGTATATGCATGTGTGTGTATATATATATTTATATAGATCGTTTACAGAAGTCTTATACTCTGGTTCATATTAATTTAACTAAATTTCACAACTTTAACTACAACAAAGTTAGTAAAAAAGGAGAAAAAAAATGAAGAAATAAAGAAATCTCCCTTCAGGTTCACATAACATTTTTGACGAGGATACATTTCGGTTAATTTTTTTGCCAGGATATCGAGCACGAAGTAAAATGGAGATTATTTGATTTTTAATTTAAATGCTAAATTGCAGTTCAATTATTATTATTATTAGGCACTGTGCCCCGCCAAATTCGCATTAAGAAGACGTAGAGGAGGGCGCAGAATGTGAACTGCAGGAATATAATTTGATAATCGTAGATCATGCCACACCTTTGAAAAGTAATCGATGAAACGCGCCCGACAAGCGCTGAAGAAGCTGCCACTCCCACGTTTCATTCGTTGTTGCCATCGATCATGGGTATTACAACTGCAGGCGCAGCAGCCGGCTCCGGTGGTGCATTAACTACTGCTACCGCTGCTGCTGCCGCCGCTGCTAGCTGTTGCTGCTGTCCATGCATCTGGACTTGCGCTGGCGGTGGTGGAGGTGGCGGCATTTGGTGTTCCCGATTCAGCAACGCTATGTTGCTGGCCTTCATTCGGGCTATTGATGTGTAGGCCAGTCCAGAGCCGTTGCCCAGAGTTGATAGACACGGTGACATACAAGGTGTTGAGCATAAAGAATTTGAGATTTCGCATTGATCCAACAGGCGGAGAAGCTCATTGGTGTCGGGTCCGCCGTTGGTTTTCTGCTGGGGTTCATCCTTGGATAGAAGTGATAATGCAGTGGTTAGATCCCACATTTGAATAGCGCCATTACAATGGCCTGTGAGTATAAATCGTGATCCCATGCGCGAGGCAACTTCGCATTCGTGAACGCAAAACGAGGATATAGTAGAACTATCCACGGAGCGAATAACGCAGACACGATCTCCGTTAGATGCTAGACGAACATAAAGTTGATCCGTCTCAGGGACGACTTTCTGTACAAATATCATGTCATCATAGTCGCCATAGGGACCAAAATCGTTACCAGCCACATAACTGGAATTGGAATCTGTGGCTTCCAGCGATACAATCTTGAAAGATGCCTCCGGCGTGGAGCCCGGCTGCGTGGAAAGCATTCCTCGAAAACGTGTTAGACTCCAGGTGCGAACATGATGATATTCGCTGCATACGGACACTAGATATTTCTCAGAGAGCATCACTTTGGTGACGGGACTCTGATGGACAAAGAATGTCTCAAAGAGATGTGGCCCATGGCCTGCTGTCTCTGGATGCTGGACAATAATACGGACGGCACCCGACTTGGTTCCATAAGCAATTTCAATCCAATTGCCGCTGATGCTCGAAGTCTTAGGGGTCAAGTAAACGGAAATTGCAGTTATGGGATCCAGAGTGGCATCCTTATACAGCTCGGTCACCAACAAATCATTGTCTTTCATACGTAATGGGAATTTCTGCATATCTATGTAGTAGATGGATCCGTTGTTGCAACCCAACAATAGGAAAGAGCCAGCCGAGTCAAATGACAGGACAGGCACTAGATCCTGGATCTGCCAGTGCTGAGTCATCGCATGCCAGACGCCAATTTTGCCTGATGATGATAAAGCCACGAGCTGGCTTCCAATGAAGAAAAGATATTCCACTCGAACATTGAGATTGAAAATGCCAACATCGGTCTTTTGGCCTCCCACATCTTGAATACTCCATAATCGAATTTGACTGCCATAGGAGATGGCCACCATTTTGCTGGGAATCGGCTCAGCCGTTGATGTATTTACCTTGGAATTGATAGCTATTCTTTCGATAGGGGCATCAATGTGGGGGGATGTAAAAACCTGCTGCCATCCATTAGAGTCTTTTACTCGATAGCAGATAACAAAATGGGCATATGCCACGGCTATCCAGTTCTGATGAGCCTTTATAATCTGCACACGCAGGGGATCCACCCAATTTGACGTTTGAGTGGGACTGAAAACCATGCCCACCTCGTTCCGAATCACCTTGTTTAGATCAGCGGATGAGTTGCGTGAGTGTCGCATAAAATCCAACGAAGGATTTCTCGAGTGTAGCATAGGCGCTCCGGTAGGATTGGAGACATTGTTGCCACTGGTGGTAGCCCGTCCACAGCGTAGATCCCATGACGAGTTACGCGAGTGTGAACGCGATGGTTCAGGTACTCGTACCATAGAGCCAGGACGCGGAGCTGCAGAATTAGCTGAAGTAGAAGGCAACACCGACTCATCCATAGCCGATGATATCGACTCATTATTTGGCATCGATGGAGGCGCCAGGAATCCGTAGAAAAGCACATCTCCGCAGGACGAATGATTCAAATCCTCGCAGAGGGCCAATCGTTTGGTCAACGGAGTGATGCCATAATACTCAGCTTCATGTCTGAGGGCACGAATCTCACAGTTCTTAATGTCAATGTCTTTTGTCCGCAAATAATTTAGTATAATTGAGAAAAGAGTGGGATCTCGGTCTATGAAAACGGCATTATGCTCATCCCTCAGACTCGAGATTCGTCCACTGAGTAGAGCAGTGAAAAATGTATCCGGAATCCACGTAAGCGTCTGCCTGGACGTTGAGAACCTAAAGCGGGGGAGTGAAAGGGATAAACAACATTCGGTTTTGCGTGCGTCATCAATATGGTCGAGAATCCATTATCTTTTTGCTTCTATTTTAATATTTCTTTGTTTGCTATTTTCCACTTACCGTTGACCACCCACATTGAGATGGACTAGATCGCTGGTGGCGCTATGCATAAAGTGGGACATGCCCCTGTCCACCAAGCTGCCCAATTGCAGCACAGGCGGACAATATGCAGTTGCTTTAGATTTGTCTGGCTTCCTATATATTTATATGTAATTGTCTTTACGAGCTCTATGCTGTGGGTCTCCTCCAGCCAACAACTGCAAACGGAATGGCCCACTTGAAGCGCTCTTGGGTGCAATTTATTCGTTTAATTTAATATAATATGTGGCCCTTTATTTTTGGAATTCAGAACGACAACGAAACGACAACAACTACAACAACAACAATAATGCGGGAAATATACTAAAAATATACCAAAATATACTCACACCACTGCAAGACCGTTTATGCGGAACGCTCGATACGTGAGTTACAGTTAACTCGTTCACGAAAATGATAAACTCCAATTTTTTATTCACCGTTCTTTAGTTCTTTAAAACAATTCCTTTAATTTTGTTCAAATAATTCATTAAATTTAATCCACTAAAGCTGAAATTCCACTCCAATTTTTTTTTTCGGTAAAAAAATCAAAAGCTAAGTAGAAAATAGGACATACTAATTGATATGAAATCTGAAAGATCTTCGTAAGGATCATTAATCAGGTAGGCATAGGTTTTTAAATGTTTGAAGTTAGTTTATTTATTTGGTTTTCCAAAATATATATAAAAATCTGCTGTTTCATCCACGAGGAGTGTAAATATGCCCAAAGTGTCATGCCAGTGCCGAGCGAAGAAAGAAGTTCAAGTCCATGTTCTATATGTGGGCGGAACAATTGGAATGGTGAGGAATGCCGAAGGAGGTGAGTTTTAAATGATGCCATGTCCATTGTTAATCATTTCAAACTTATCCGTATCGGACAGTCCTAATTGCCAATGAAAAGGAGCTGTCGAAGCAATTGCGTCACAATCCCAATTATCATGATCCAAATTTTAAGCCTAGCTGTGTGGATTGTCAACTCAATGAATTGTTTTTGGTATTGCCGTCTGTACATGACCATCCGTATCGTGTTATTTATGATATTGTGGAATACTCACCATTGTTGGACTCCAGTTGCATAGGGGTAGATGAATGGGGAAGAATTGCCAATGATCTAAGAGTATGTGAAACGTGAACACTGCCGGAAACAAATTTTTGATTTTGAATGTTTTCTTCCTACTTTGTAGAAGTCGTATAATCGGTATAATGGATTCGTTATCCTCCATGGAACCGATACCTTAGCCTACACTGCCTCCGCTTTGGCATTTATGCTAGAAAACTTAAGCAAGCCGGTTGTGATTACTGGAGCGCAGATTCCCATCTTTGAGACACGCACCGATGGTCGCGACAATTTTGTAGGCTCCTTGCTATTAGCTGGCAACTACAATATACCCGAAGTTATGGTCTTTTTTGGTAACCGCATCCTGCGCGGCTGTAGAACATCCAAGGTTAACTCCGACTCCTTTAATGCTTTCGACTCAACCAACCAAATGTCATTGGGTCGGTCTGGAATTAACTTTGAGATCAACAATCGGCAAATATTTAGACCGTGTAATTTGGAGAAGTTTACAGTTCATTTAAATATGGAGAAAAATGTTGCGTTGCTACGTTTATATCCAGGAATCAGTCAGAATGTAGTGCGTGCTCTTCTTAGTGATCCCATCAAAGGTGTGGTCATCCAAACATTCGGAGCTGGAAATGTACCGTCAAACCGTGAAGATATCCTTGACGAATTAAGAGAGGCTGTCGATAGGGGTGTCATTGTAGTTAATATCACACAGTGTGCCAGCGGTATCGTATTGCCACACAACACAGGAAATGCCTTATGGGAAATTGGTGTTGTTCCCGGCTATGATATGACGCAGGAAGCGGCATTTACCAAATTGTCTTATGTCTTGGGCAAACCCGATTGGGACTTGGTCAACAAGAAGAAGGTTATGCTTCTAAGCCTACGCGGCGAGTTGACCACGAACAAGATAGCTAAGATAAACGATATTGATCTGATCGAGGGCGTGGCTCGTACCTTGCACCTGTCTACCTCAAAAGAGCGTGAGCAAATGTGTTCCACGTTCTATCCAGCTCTTGTATCCGCTGCTGTGATGCAGGGTGATGTTAATAAACTCACCGATTTAAAACAATATGGAGCCGATCTTTGCGACACCAACTGCGATGGTCGCACAGCCCTACATCTAGCATGCTACCTGGGAAAACTAAATTGTGTGTGTTACCTGGTCGCAGCTGGGTGTTCCGTCAATGCACATGATCGTTTCAATCGTACTCCCTTGCACGAAGCTATAGATACGGATAATCATGAAATTATACGAGCTCTTCTTAATAATGGGGCCATTCTTCGAGATCCTCCCGAGGTCCAGGCAGAATTGTTGCGAGCCCTCACAGAAAGAGGGAGGATTCAACGCTTGGAATCATTTCGCTTAGCTGGTGCTGATCTCACCCTGGCCGATCGCACGGGACGCACAGCACTGCATTATGCGTGCCAGTTGGGTAATCATGAGGTGGTCGATTACCTTCTGCCTTACTATATGAATCGCTCTATTAAAGACGAACTGGGACTAACGCCCATTGAATATGCCAAGGCTGCCCACCATGACCATATTGTTACACTATTACGGAATCGAGAGAGGCCTGATAGTCCGGATCCCTGCTTGTGTATTTCATAATTTCAAAATGTCCCTCTCTTAATGCTTCTGAGGGGCAATGTTGTGTGTTCATTACATTTTCATCATAGAATCGTAAAGTAAAGCCTAACAATAATTTCTAGAATGTCAGAAAAAACCACCGGCTTCTAAACCAACCATAAACTATTGGATATGGCTTCATCCGTATTTTTTTGCTAAATACAAATTTGTTTGGGGATAGAATTGAGTTAGTTGATAATAAGGATGTTAAATATCTAAATATATACGCATTCCTTTGGTATAATAAACAACAAATTCTTTTCGCATATTATGTTTTTTTTTTTTTTTTTTTTTTTTAAATATTTGCTTATACCTTGTAATTATGTTTTTATATATAATTAGTTAGTTGTCCAAGTTGAGGGCAATGAAGTATTTAGCTTGCATAGGTGACAAACACGTTAAAATCTGCTTTACATATGTATGCATACATAAGTTATATATTTATATATATTATACGCTTATGATTGCGATTTTGTGGTAGAGATTGGGTCTGTGCTTGATGTTTTAGATCAAAAGGAAAATTTCCTGCTAGTTTAGAATTGTGTGTTCGTTTTTGTTTTTATAATTATATGCATATATTTTCAAATATTCATATTCATGGTTGATGTGTGATTATATATTTCATAGAGTAAGAGTAAGTTAAAATCTACAAAATGTTATTCATTAGTTTTAAAAAATATATATGTATATATTGTATAAACTGTTATTGTAGAAACAGGAAAACAAATATGCATTATTTATGCAGTATGAAATAAAAAAATGTTAAAACAGAAATACTTGAGACACACATCACACATAGAAAATGATGCATATCTGTATGTCGAGAAAGGAATAGAGAGTTAAGTTATATATAGTTGGTGTTGCTTAGGCTCTTAGACTTAATCTAAATTAAACTCGAGCTGCATAATTCGAAAGAAAACTAAATATGTATGTTTGTTTGTATGCATAGTAGACACTAAAAAGATATTCAACTTATTTGACTAAAATGACACATGGCTTTTGTTTTTCTTATTAAACTTTTTTTGTTTGTTTTGTTTTTACCTATTTTTCATTTTCTTTTTAGTTTTTTTTTTGTTTTGCTCTACAAATTGTTTCTACGACGACATTTAGACATGAAATATTGCTTGGTATTTGACGCTTTGTAAAGGCTTTTTTGATTTTGTAACTTGTCTCGTGGTGTGCTATTTTAGAATATGATGTAGTTAGTATAGTAAGTTATGTACTATATATGTAGTTATGTAATCTATGTATTGTTAGTTGTTAAGCATTAAAGCCGCTGTTATACTAATTTTTTGTTTTGTTAATACTTAAGAATTGCTTTCATTTTTTTTAATTGTTTGTCGAGTACTCGAAACTGCAACTCTATTTTGCTCTATTAACTATGGCTTAATTAATATATATGTATATATATATGCATATATATTTGTGGTAATTGTTATAATTTTAAAATCTTCTCCTACTAAAATACATTACAAAAATTGTTCTTCACTGGGGTTTTGTCTCCGATTCGTTTTCAACCTTTTGTCGTACAAAACAAATGCAATGTTTTACAAAAAGTATCCATAACCGTTTATCGATCATTTTACTTATATGAATTTTGCTTTTTTTTTTTTGCCTTGACTTATTCGTTGTGACGTTAGTCAAAAATGACTTGCAATTTGAATTTCATTTCTGATGTGTTTCGTTAATTAATTATTAAAAATTAAACCAAAACAAAGAAAAAAAATGAAATTGTGTATGAGTTTTTTTTCAGGTTAAACTAAATTGCACATTGTGTAAAATTTTGAACGCAAAGAATAATTAATTATTATTTACATACAATTAATTGTATTATTGTTTTCTAGTAATATTTACAGCAACACTTCTGAGTTAAGTTTGTGTGTTTATGTGTTGGAAAAGGGGTGTTTGTGAGAGATAGAGAGAAAATTTTGGGACCTTAAAAGGATTACTATTTTGTAGCTGGTTCTCTAATTGACCATCAGAGTGTGCGACTCCATGGGTGCCGCAGAATCGTAGAGCGTATCCGTATCCTGTGTGGGCTCACCCTGCAACTGACACTGATTGGACAGGGTGCCAGCACCGCAGTCGCAAAAGAAACTATAAATTCAGAAATGGAAAATAGATTAAAAATTATGTTATTAAGGCATTTATTTTTATTAAACTCACCGATCATGTCGTATGAACTCAACATCATGACCTGCATGACAATTTTTAATGCAATTCACGCATATGGCATTACGATCCGTTGTATTGCATGTCTGGCAGCGATAGAAATCATGCATGGGAAAAGATGTATAGCTGCTTATCTTGTAAAGGCACTGTCCACTAGACACCGCCTTTTCTACCTCATCCTCGTTGTTAAATATATTATTGCCGCGGGTAATTGGCTGCACACCGCTGGCCAAACACAGGCCACCGAATTTGTTCTTAAATATCTGATTGTGTTCCAATGTAGCTGTGGCATTGTTTGTAATCTCTACACCTGCTGCCTGGCCATCGTAGATACGATTTCGACGAAGAATTGGATGCGATTGCGTTGAGATCAAAACTCCGGCCTGGGTATTACGGAATATATCGTTCTCCTCAAGGATGCCTTTGCCGCCATTAAAGATACAAATACCTCCATCTCGTCCGTCGTAAATTTTGTTGCGTTTCAGCGTAGGATTCGAGTCAGTTTTGATCCACACACCAGCCATGGCATTGTCAAAGATTTCGTTTTGCTCCAGCAGTCCCAGACCGCCATTGTACACCAAAACGCCGCCGTTCTGGCCACCCCAAATTTTGTTGCCACGTATCACCGGGTTGCTGCCCGTTCGGATTTGAACACCCGAATACAAATGATTAAATATATCGTTGTCCTCCAGTTTGCCATGGCCATTGTCATAGAAATAGACACCCACTTGCTTGCCAGAGTGAATGCGATTGCGACGCAAAACTGGCGTACTGCCAGTTGTTATCCAAACACCGGCCAGCGTATTAGAGTACACTTCGTTCTCCTCAATCAAACCCTGACCCTTCTCATGGACATAGATACCACCATGCTGGCCATGATGGATTTTATTATGTCTCACTATAGGATCGCTATTTGTGCGAATTTGAATGCCAGCCAGCGCATTACCATAGATATTGTTATGCTCAATGAGGCCGCGTCCCTCTCCAAATATATAAACACCACCCTGATGGCCATTGTAGATCTCATTCTTCCGTATGGTGGGATTACTATTTGACGTTATCCATACGCCTACGTAAAATAAGGAATGTTAAATCATAAATGTCTAATACAAACAAATGCTAGTAGCGTAAATATATTTACCTGCAAAGTTATTTGAGTGTATCCGATTTTCAATAAATTGACCCAAGCCATTCTCATGTACATAGATGCCGCCCGTTTGGCCATGATGAATCTCACACTTGACCACTGTGGGATTAGCACCGGCTTTGACCTCGAATCCGGCTATCCTATTGTTATGTATATCATTTTTCTCAAAGTAACCCTGTAATTAGAAATGGAGCATTAGTTTAAATCATAATGATGTATTCAACTATTGGATATAATCGAAGTCAGATCTGATCTGACTGTAGTCGATTAAATTGAAAATTATTAACATTATTCAATTTCTGGTCATGCAAATGTATTTAAGGACATGTCCCCAATATGTGATTATAAACCTTTAAGGATTGCTCAAAACTCTAATCAAAACTCGATTAGCTTTATCTATAATAAGCAATACGGAGCTATAATAATAATTGTAAGGTGAGTAAATTTATAAAAATATTTGCTAAACTAAAGTATTATCATCACTGATATCAAATTTTAGTGGATTTTTTTTTTTTACTAATATGATGGGGTTAATGTGTTCTTTAAAAGATTTACATACCATTCCATTTTCAAATGTAAATATTCCCACATCGCGTCCATGATGTATGTGATTTTCGCGCATAATTGGGCTGGCAAAGTTCTTTACCCAAATGCCAGCGAGAGCGTTGCGGCTGATCTCGTTGTGCTCATAGGTGCCCTGGGCGTAGTCAGTCACATAGAGACCCACGTTTTCACAATCGCTGATGTCACAGTTGCGTATAACGGGATTGGCATTGACACCACCTACACAGACAGCAGCGCCCACCACCGAAGTGGAACGAATGATGCAATTGTCGACGGTGGGGGAACAATTTTCACCAATGTCCAGGCAATAGTGTTTATGATGTGACACAGTCGATGTCACCTCAGGCGAGAATTTGAGTGTGAGGTAACCAACATAGGCGTATTTGGCACCCTCGACGAACATAACAGTAGAGCCGGCTTCTCGCTCGAGAATAACAGATTCAGCGACATTGCCTGGAGCGGCACCCACCAAGGCCACATCGGAGTCGATAAAGAGATATTCACCCTTATAATGGCCAGCGTGAAGGAATATCAAGGGACCTGGATGTTCGGTGGGTGCAACTTGTTCCTCGTATATATTGACCAAGGCGTTGACACTCGCCCCACCGGCACCAGATCCAGGAGCAGCACTGGTATTTGATAGGCCAGCAGAGACGACATTTCCGGCGCCAGCGCCGGAAACAAAAACGCCTGCAGCAGCCCGCTCTTCAGGATAGTCAAGGGCAGCTTGGATGGTGTTGAAAAATACTATACTTCGGCCAGAATAACGCTTGTCCTGATATCCGGGACGAACGTGAACGCCCCTATTTAGTTGATGGAAGCTCTCCTTCCATGGATTTGCATATTCTGACTCCTCCGGCTTTTCGAATATGAATTTGCATAGCTCCGGATTAAAGAGTGGCAAATCGTATTCGAAAACTGACTGATAAAGTCGCTTCCATAGTTCTGTGTCGTTGGCAATGGTGTTGAAGCGCTTGCAGACTAACGCCAGACGGCACAGGTCCTGCTCCATGAGGTATGAAAAGATGGCCAAAAGCACCTCATCAGGCAATTCGTATTGCAGATACTGGGCTGCTGTGGGTGAACCGTTTGACCCAGTTGATCCGCCAGCAGCCACTTCGGTTGAAGGTGCTGCTCCGCTTGTTTCGCCACCGCTTTGAGTATAGAGGCGGCGAGAACGTTTCCTGGCCGGAAGCATGTAGTTGTTATCCTCAATGGCAGCTCCCACAGGCAGAGCACCGCAATGCTGCTGAGGTACCGAACTATGCACATTTGGTGGCTGGGCGAGAGTGGCTCCCGTGGTTGGGGCATTGTTCACGGGAAAAGTGGCGCTTGTCGACGGAGCTTGCACAATGGCTGAAGACGACGAGGACGATGAAGTCGACGAGGAGGAGGACGACGACGATGATGATGACGATGACGACGAAGAGGACGATGACGATGAACTGGATGGCGATGAGCTTGGATTCACCAGTGGTGGCGAACTGCTCGATGGACCAACGAGTATGGCAGCAGCAGCAGCGGCGGCGGCAGCAGCAGCCGAGGAAGACGATGGCCCACTGGAACACCATTGTTCGTGGCTATTGCTGGCAGATATTTTGCGACGCAAGTCATACGGAGATTGATGATTGGAAGAGGAAGCGCTAGCAGATGTTGAGGCACCAACAGCTGCAGATGGGCCAGCTGAACCCGTTGTGCCTGCTCCTGAGGAACCAGCCACTGCAGCTGCTGGTGTAGAGTTTGAACTGCTTGTTGTTGCAGATCCGGCGGCAGCACCACTGCCGCTACCACTACTTCCACCATTAGCACCTGCTGCACCACCTGAACTCTCTGTGGTGTCCATCATTTGCAATGGATTGTAAAAATTGCCAGAGAATCCAGATGATCCACTTGCACCGCCACTTGTAGACTGCCCGCTATCAAAGTACTCCGAAGAAGCGCCAGAGCCCGACCCTGCCGCTGAATTACTTGCCCCTGCTCCTACTCCACCGTTGCTCACATTTTGCTGCTGCATGGGATCCATAATATTGCCAGCGGGACGATTGGGCATGGCTATACGATTGGCTCCTTTCCGTCGGGAGCGGCGCACATAGGTGCGGGAGGACGTAAACGAGGCGCTGGGCATTTTAGTTGCCTAGCCTATAACCTGATTTCTTGGAAAGATTATGTCCAATTTCTTACTTCCGTATTCGTTGAGTTTTCACAATTTTCCAACCCCATATGCATATGCACTCACACTCGCATACACACACTCACACACACATACGCACACCACTCACACGCACACGCACACACAGAGCCACAAATTGACGACAACTTTTTCTCCTTTCACTATCGCTTAGCTCTGCGATTCTGGTTTTTCTTTCAAAGTTTTCCTCCTTGTACTTGATAAATTTCGTTTCACCTAAAGCACTACCATTTTCATTACAATTAATCGTCCTTCTTATTGAATATAGATGTGGAGTTTTTTTCGGTTTCTATCTCTATCCTTTGTTTCTCATTCTCCTTCTCCTTTGTTTTTTATACGTATGTGTGTGCGATATACGATAACAATATTTCGATAGCAGTATCATCATTTTCGAGCTCTTTTTAAATCCTCTAATGCTTGTGAGTTTTTAATCGATTGTCTTACATGTAACAAACAAGTTTTCAAAATTGAAAAATAGACAGAAACATTGTATTCAATTTGCATTGCATGGGGCGTGTATGATAAAGTTAAAACAATTGTATAATAAGTTTTTCCTAATTCAGATTTAAAGCAATTATCTTACAACTTGACTGTTTTTAGATTGTCACAGTTAGATGAGTCACAGTTTAACGACCTTGCCAGTGACTTTAAGGTGTTCTCTGTCTTGTATTCTTACACAAATATATACAAATCTTTTTTGTGCTAGATCAGTAATAAAATTTAATAAAAAGCGTTTCATTTTTAAAAAAATTTAATTTTCGATGAAACTATCGATAGTTCTTTCCATCGATGACTTAAAGTATATAGTGGCGCCACAATCGATAGTTTTCTAGCTTTAGTAACTGCTACTAAGCAAGTCACTAGTCACAGTTGGCACAAAATAGAGGCGCCACTGAGCTCGGGCCTTTTTTTCTCAAAAAGTTTAACAATAAAATATTATTGAAGTTATATATTTTTACAAACAATTATCTAGTAGTTAAATAACGGCAATATATTGAAGATCCGAAGGAACAAAAATAACCCGCTTAGAGAGAATTCTCTTTGTAATATCTAATAATATCTTACAGATATTAATCTGTAAGACCACCCTAGATATCCTAACCGCATTTGATCCTCGCCGGAGAAGTGTCTCCTGTAATTGGGAGACCCGAGCTAAGTTTGGTGCGAAGTCTTACCCTTGATGTTCATCATATCATCTTGCCTTTATACTGTCTCTTAATTTGCATTTTAATGAAAAGTGAAATAGAAGACTAAAATAACCAATTGACTACATTGTCTTAACGGCTAATTGTTGGCCAAATAATTCGACGATTTTTATTCTAACCGAACATTAACATAATTGTATTATAAGAAATTTAAATTATTCGTTGACTTGGCTAGTCAAACGCAAATATAAAAAACATTTAATTTATTTAGGCTCTTTCCATAATTGTTTTGTTCTAATGCGATTGAAATCAAAAATTTAACCTTTGAAAGCATCGGCTTCCTGTTTAATTCTTTTAATTTAGTTTTATTGTTTGCGTTATAACTTTTGAAAGGATCGTTTATACAATGTCCTTGTTGATTGATAACCTTCCAGGTAATGTTATTGCCAAAATCAATGCATAGACCTTGCACCTGCTGTCGATTTGAAGACCTACAAACTTGAACGGCTCAAAAGAAGCGCCTGCCAACCCAAAATTCAGCTAAGTACGAACATGTAAATATATGCATGCAAGCCTGCCAAACAAGAATTAAGGTCAAATCAGTCCGCTTCGGAGCTCCCTCTCCCCGCAAGTTCCATCCTTTTGGCACATGCATTCAAACATATGTATGTATGCTAGTAGTTACCACAGCTGTTCCTAGTTGTCATTGTTCGTAGTTTTTTTCCCTTTCTTTTGACTACTTTATTCAATTCCCAACATTGAACTTTGCACACGCGAACCTTAAGTCAATGAATTCTCCTACTGACCGACCGAGCTCACGAATGTAAAAGGGGGTTTAAATGCAACAATTTCCGCAATATTTTCACCTCTGCTACTAAATGCACAATTCACGTGTCAAATTTTCTAACATATTGTCACAAATGAATTGCTACACGCGAGTTTTCCGTCCCAAAAGCAGCTGCATAAACATGCCCCAAGTCGTTACGGTCCTTAGGGTCCATAGACATTATTGGACAGTAACAATCACTGAATCCTAAGAGTATGCTATGCATATTTCAAAGGAAATATTAGGTAACCTCAGATATACAATGAAATATTTATGTATTGAGTGCTTTTGGGCAGATGGATTTAGTCATTTAGCGATTTTTGCATTAAAAAAATTGTTCTTGAAAATTATAACATTATTTTTCATATGTTGTATTATATAATACTATACATACGCAAGTTGATTAGGTGGAAATTTGTCATTAACTCCAAACTTGAATCCTTTTGTACTTTGGTTATTAAATAACAAAATGCCCATAGAAATAGCTGCCAACACTAGAGATAGCCATATGTTTGCCTCTCTGTCTGTCTGTTTGACCACCCGCAGCCCATTTGCCAGTGACCTCAATAATAATTTCGTCTAATTGCTTCGTAATTATGCCGCGCACATGCTTTCTTGATTCGACCGTTGTAGCTAATTCAGTATGCCTCTACTCCAACTCTCTCCCTTTCTCCTTCCGCACATTCATTTCTCATTGCTGTCTTTTTTTTTTCCTTTCTTTCTGTCCGTATATACTCACACATACATGCACACCGAAATAAGGGAAAAGTGGGTGAAAGAGTGTGTGGGTGTTTGCTTGGCAGATGTCCTGCCATTCCTGCTTGGTCCGGCCATTTTGGATTGTTATTATTTGTCTCTTTTGTTTTGCGCAATTTTTCGTCATTTTCTTCATTTTCCTGTCATTAGAAGTATTTAACTTTTTGCTATTTTGCCTTTCACCGATTTGCTTACATTATTCATGGCAAATTGAGGCCGTGTGGCAAATTTACCATGCAGGTATAACCAAATGGCTTACCACTTATGGATTCACGCCATTGCAGAAAACGGAGAATAATAACCAAACTATTATTCATATCAACAACAATTTACTAAGACCAAACCCAGAATATTTGAGAAATATATATTGTGATATTGTGATTGATAATTTGTTGGATACTTTAAAATATAGAGAAATGGTGGAAAAAGTATAATAAGATGAGCCGAAAAGCAAATAGTGACTTAAGATCTCATTGTGGTAGCGTTTATTTGGTTGATAAACTTTGATTTATTTTTGTCTCATGGAAGAAAAGGATTAAAGAATCAGGAGAAGTAACATTTAATTATTTTTGATATACAATTGAATATGTTGATTAGAACTATTACTATTCAATTAACAGATGTACTGAACAAAGCTGTAGTTCTGTTTTTTTTTGATCGAAATCGAATGATCATACCTTACGTAAAAACATGAACAAATAGCATTAAATACATATGAGTCGGTTTTAGTGCATAGGAAACTTTGAAAAATTTAAATTGTTTTTCGGAAGCGAGTAAAAAGGGAAAAAAACATCTCGGAGTATACTAAATTCGAAAATATGCTCTTTGGTTTTTTTTTTATCTAATGGTGAGAATTGTCGTAATTATTTCTTGCTGTAGACCTTTTGTTTTTTTTTTTTAAGTGTGTTTATGCTGTAAACAAATTCACAGTGTGAATGTCCTTTTTACCTTTTTTGGGGGGACATTCATGTACAACCTTTCTACTCATACTCTAATGAAACTCTATCTATTCTATTCTATATTTCTAATTGGTTTCATTGGAAAAACAATATATTTGATTACAATAAATAATAATAAATCATTTGTGTTTTTAAAAATACTTCCTTATAAAATAGCCATAAGGCTATTTTGATTTATTAATATTAAATTTAAGATTCATAAACAATTTTCGTATTTGTGCAATGAGTAACAATCCATTCATGCGAATCTCTAAATAAGATCTCTGGAGAACTGAAAATGTGGACATTATATGTTTATTAAAGTTGTACATATTCTATGGTTCTATTTAGTAAAATTTTAATTTGTTCTATAAGATTGGCAATATAATATTTTAAAGTACTTTAAAATCTTTCAATTACTTCAAAGAAGTTTCTATTAGCAATTATTACTGATGGTGTCTTTTTGCTCTACAAAAATCACTTAAGATTTGTGTAAAACAAAAATCTCACTGTGCAAACATTTCACGAAACGTGTGAAGGGGGTGGGGGGCGATTTTGGTGGGGAGGGGAGGGAAGTAACTAAAAAGCGTATCAATGTGTGTCAATGGGTTGTTGGTTTCAATTGAAACTACATATATGTACCTACCTGTCTGCCTATATCTGATGGCAAGCCTCAACACGTGTGCAATTCTCACATACATGAACAAGGCATAAAAATATACAGCTTGCATGGGTGGACTCCAGGGGGAGTCTGGGGGATCTGGACACAAAAGATCTGCGTAACAAGACTGGAGAAGAACGACTTAAAGGGCTAATATTCAACGCGGTATTCCAGTAACTAGTGAATATATACTTATACTTATACTTATCTTCTTCTACACTTATCTTTTAAATAATTGCAAATAAAATGGTCTTTAGTAAAGATATAATATAGAAATTTGTTATGTGCACCCCCCTGAAAATTTATTCTGGCTTCGTCCATGTTTTAGCATATATGAACAAATAACTATGCCTTGTCAAGTCATTTAGATATATCGTGTACATTTTTAATGACAACTAAATCTAAATCTCATTCGAGTTTTGCGAGTTGTTGACCGAGTAGTTGCTTGCCTTTCGACCCCATATAATTTATAAATGTATATATGAACATGTGCGTATGGAGTAGGTGATGAAAAGTGGAACTGGATGATGGCTTGGATGGTTGGAGAATGGGGGAGGCACGGCAGAACAAGTATGTCTAATGCGCAAAACTTTTAATTGAGTTTAAAATTGTATGAAGAAACAAGGCAAACGAGCGAACACATCCAATGAGAGGGAGAGACAGAGAGTGCAAGAGGCAGAGAGATGTGTATCTGCCATCTTGTTGAAAAATGTTGGTAGGAGCTTTAAATGTTGTGAGGGTCCTTCCCCATCCCCATCCACATCTCCATCTCACTTGCATATGTATGTATGTATACAAGTGTGAAAATGTCCATGTTTATGGGTTGTGTGCGCTGTTTTTGAAGTGTGTCGGTTTCAATCCCCGCAAATTGCCCATGAAATATTAACTTTACCCATAATGAGACGCCATTTTTATACCTTGTAATTTGCCCCGCCACTCTTTACTTCCCCACTCTTCACCCAGCCAAAAAAAAAAACTTAATGTAATATGTGCGTATGCGTTTTGTTTTTTATGTCCTGTCCTTACCTTCTTACCTTGTGGCATCATTCTTGCAGAGGATATAAGTACAATAGCTCGTTAATCCTTCCAACCTTTCGTGGTCATTATAAAAGAAAAGGGTGTAAGATGGCCATCAATTTATTATTTAGTGTCTCAAGTCAACTTATGAAAAATGCGAGACATATTGAGGCCAAAACTTGCAGTCGCTCGATCCATTAGTTTAAGCCAGAAATGAAAAATGACTTAATTTGCAATCGACCACCTCTTTTTTTTTTAATTCTGTACCCTTTGGATAGTTAGTGGAAATGACTTGGCTTACAAGTAAATAAAATGTCTTGCATTTTCTTTATCGACAAATGACTTTCGGTTGCATGGCACGTAGCACACACATCAGCCAAGGAGCAACATGGCATCGTGAGAAATGTGCTTGCCAGCGGCGCCCTTTGGACAAAACAAAAAAACGACAACAACAAAAACCGTCAACAGAAAAAAGAAATTATTGCAACTCAACCTTGCAGTTACCTTTATACTCTATACATATATGTATATTCATTAGGGCCGTTAAAATTAACTTGGTGAGGACACAATTGGAATTTCGGAAATTTTAATTTTTTTTTTACATCAAACTCGAAAATCTAAATGTTTGACATGTTAAACATTTATCTAAAGGTATATAAATTATGTGTAGTTTACTGCTCTTGAATATATTTTTTTTTAATAGAAATCACTTGAATTAACTAAAAACTTTATATATCTAGTCAATTTACTGTATTTCTAATATAAAGGTATTATGAATTATTTGGATCTTAAATTTAAAATGTTTCTCACTAATATTCCGTTACTTTCCTTTTTTCAAAATTTACTATTCATAATAGCTAAAATAGTCGATTAAATCGGTCCTGAAATTAATTTGCATTTGCTGCTGCTGAACGACCTGAGAGATTTTTAGAGTATTTCTATATTTTGCTAGAGTATCCTGGCATAAAAGGCTCCTCAGTTCTCATAAAGAATTTTGTGGCTCCATTCCGACGTATTGTAATGGCCTTTAACCTAATTAAAGATGAATTTTAGAACACAAAAGGTTTCTAAAACTTACTTCACAAAACAATATCATTTATTCTTAAATATAGACTGTATTACCCTATAATAAACATGCCAAATTTCCATTTTAATTGGTCCTAACAGAACAGACAACAGATACTGCAATTGTAAGGGCAAAGTTATTTAACCTTTGGCCAAATATATACAATTTATTGAATCATGTAATGTGAGCAAACAAGGGCGTCAAAGTGTTTATCCGACAAAGTAAAGAATGTTTTCACTACATACATACATATAAATATATATATGTATGTATACATGTGTAAAGAGCAGAAGCGTAACAAACCAAACCAAACCAAAAAAAAAAAAAAATAACAATAAATACATGAATAAATAAAACTTGTGAATGGGAGGGGAAAAGTGGATATAAAACTGCACGATGCACGTTTAACGTCATTTAAAGCTGCAATTACTCAGCACGCTTGCTGGTTGTGTCTATGAAATGGGGACCCTTTCCAAACCACACTCCACTCGGCTCCCCTCCACCGACCGGCTGTACTTGACTGTGGCTTCGCTTTAATGTCACTGTATGGCCACAATTATTCAGCATTGTACTTTGTAGCCAGCACGGACAGGACTTGGCTAGGCTCGGCTCCGCTTGGCTTGGGCTAGGCTCTCGCATGCAATTCCCATGCAAATGCAACGGCCCTGAGGATGGCTAGAGGGCAATAGGTTGACTCCTTCCGGTGCTATAAATCGTTTCCCAAGCATGAGCCTTATTTTCTAATTAAAAAAAAAAACAAAAAACCTAACTTGAAGAAAGTGCTCCAAGCACGTAATAGAAAGGCGTCCAGATCACGTCCTACTTTTGCGGAGAAGGCACATTTTCAACGGAAATCCATAAGCTAAATGCATATGAAATACAGAATACAGAATTCTTTACCATTTTTAAATAAATAAATTCATGCCATTTATATCATATTTTCTAAGAAAAGTGATTATCAGTTTACCTTCAAGGTGAACTTCAGGTATGCGAATTACGGATTTTGATGACCCGGCTCTACAATTGGCAAACATAGAATTAGTATGTCATAGACTTTTCCACCTTAGCAACAATTTTAATGATAAATTTCGCAATCTTTTTGTATAGTGTTCTTCCTGAAAACAAAAACAAAGCAAATCAAATGAATTCAATTGCGTAAGTATTTAAAATTCCAAATGCGTTGATTTTTACAATTAGTTTATTTATTTATTCTACACGCTACACACTCAAAGACTACACCTTTTTGAGAATTTTTGAATATTAAAAAAGCAAATCAAGGCCAGTTTCAAGACAAAGCACGTTTAGCGTCTAAGACCTTGATCTATTTTAGTAAATGCAATTGTGCAATATAAACTATGCGGTTTGCATTGTGCAACTTTATTTGGACTTTAAATTTTTGTTTTTAGGCCGAATGTATGTGTTTATATAAAACTTGGAAAACATTATAAACATAAACAAAGACGCCGAACAGATTGTAATGCTAACCCCATCAGATGACTCGCAATTTGGTTGGACATAGAGAAGTAAATTATATGAAAACATTATAGAGAACTGTATTAATTGCATTATAGTGAGATATTTCTTCCACCAAATACTCTGCTGGGCCATCTCGTTTTGGGATGAAATGTAATAGTAACTATACATTACAATATGTATTAATATGTTCAGCATACATGTTACAAAGACTTGGCCACCATGTCCATAGAAACGTATCAGAATATATGTTGTCACGACCATGAAAACGTGATGGAAGACATGCAGAAATGTTATTTGCTTGTCTTTCTTGCGTAGCACAAAAAATATCGTATCGAGCAGATCGATTAACTTGTTGATATAATACAGATAGGATAATGTACGCTCCATTAATTTGAGCCTATGATCCAAGGGCAGAAGTGTAGTACAGCTTAGATTGTAGGGACTCTCAACGAATATCAAATGCAGACCCTGCAGAGTGAGAGAGAGTAAAATTATAGCTTTTTGATGTACAAGAAAATTACTTACAGATATAAACAGAGATCCATTGTACAATATCTGCATTATGTTGTAGATCTTTAGGATTCCACGCAATTGAAATGGCTGGCGATGCTTCATCCATTGTCTGCCCAACTTCAGCACAAACAAGAGATACACAAAAACTATTGATAGGACCGGCTTGAAACCACTGGCCAATGGTAGGTGGACAGGATCCGCATATGGCTTGTCAAAGACTTCAAACATTTCCCTCTTTAATGAAGAGCTGTTGGCTTCAAACTAAAAAAGAATTATCGCTTGCACCACCTAAAACCGTATTCGATGCGTCCCTAATTAAGTTGCGGCATAACCGAAATGTTGTTAAGTTTGCAAATATTTTTTCACCAAGTTCAGACATATCTTCAATGTTAACTTTAAACACGGGAGCTTCGAGAATGCCATTAAAACTTTCAGGGACCATTAAAAATGATTCGAAATCACGCATATTCCAAATCGAGTTATGTGGCACCAAAGTGCAGCATTTGGTTCCCGGCCAAACGGAAACGGAAATGGGACGTAAATAAATATCGTATCAGCACGCATATCCTGGCAACTGGCAACAACTTCTAAAATGCAACTAACTGTCGAGCTAAACACAGTGGTCGATGGAGGAGGAGCTCGAGGAGGAGGTGTGCGGCAATATTACACAAAATTTAGAAATAAACATTTCAAGCCACGCAGGAACACGGAAAATGCAACGGACACGCATCCTTTGGCTGTAGTTGGTGTCGACGATATGGTTTAAAAATTAATACCCTATCAAAAGTCTTAGCTACATAGAAAGAGAAGAAAGCAAGTGTTTTACGACTTCAAAAACTAATTAGAGTCGTTACTTATTTAGAGAGTCAAAAGGAGTCAAAATTTATAAACATCAATTGTAGAATAAATACAAGCCCGGCGATTTATGTTTACTTTATTTAATTACAAGATATGATTATATATGAAGGTATAAGATTTAATTTCGCATTTCTTCTTTTTTGCCGTCTTAGATTCGTCTTCCTTGTCGTCTTTTCTCTTCTTTTGACTCGTCCTTCACTTCGTCCTATTCTTATTGCCTCTAGCCGGCTTACCAGATCGTCACATTTATGTGTACTTATTTATAAAGAACACTTATTTAACACATCGATTCCTTCTTTGGTTTGCTGTTTCAACTCCAAATTCCCATAAAAATTATGTATTATGTGGAAATTTGAATTGTAAATTCTTGTTGACCTTTTTAAATGAGATCAAGTCAAAATATTGGTATAATAAGCAAGGAAAATTTATTTTTGTGTGGTAACTTAGACTAAGTATGACAACACCTGCAAATTTAACTTACTCACCAAAATACAATAAATTTAATTTTTGTATATTCTCTTTTATTTAGAAAACTTTAAACTTTGGTGGAAATCTTTTACTTTTAGAATGTTCAAAATATTTATTACAAATTATGCGGTTTAAACAACACTTTGAAAACCCGTTTTACCCTTTTCGTCAGAGTATTACTGATTCGATGTGATCGAAAATAAAAAGAAATCACATAACAATTTGCATACAATGCGTTTCGATTTAATTATGTAAATTTGTAGTTTTGTGCAAAGTGCAAAATTTATGATTATCAGTTCTGTACAGTTTTGTTTGCAATTTTGCGTCAATTAAAGTATTGGAAAGAGAAAAGTGTGTGAGTGTGTGTGTGTGGGTATAATAAAATTTAAATTGTTAATTCATTGTTCATTCTGCCTAATCGTCAGCAGTTTCACTGATGGCCACATATTTACGCCCATTGACAATTACCGTCTGCATTATTGGAGGTGTGATTAGAGATTTAATTTTTGGAATAGGCGGCGGCATTGGATCTTTGAAAACACTTTGCCTGGTTTCATTCCTTTTATCTAATGGCATTTCATTTTGAGATATGGATTTATCCACCTTTGATATTATGGGTTCATTCACTTCTACCTTGTCGAGCTCGTCATCCTTTGCCTTGGGTTTCTTTTGCTTCTGGTTTCCGGCTTTAAAGCACAACTATGGAATATAAGACAATGTTAAATTTTTTTTGTATATAAACATAGATTCACATATATTTTCTTACCGGACACACATAGATCATCTTTAATGTAATTGGATCCTTAACAACCTTTCTGGTTTTAACGTTGCAAATGGAGCAAATGGAAAACGGTGCCATGTCAACTTGAACGGATGTTGGTAAAGTTTTAATGAATTGCACTTTATTATTTTCTAGTCAGGGTTGTCTAACTACAAACTTTTGGTCTACAGTATTGGAAAGGTTTCTAAATATTTGCAGTACTGTAAAGTTCTTTAACTATCAAAAGACGTACATTTGCACAATTTAAAAAAAAAAACTAAAATTAAATTTCAAATTTGAAAAAATTATTACTTGAGAAATTATTCGTTGCAAACTAAGAAGAATATCTTATTAGTTTGAGGATATATTTATTTAATGATTGACTACATTTTTTGAAACAAATTTTTGTATCTCTTAAAAACAATTTATTAAAAAAAGTTTTTGAATTATTTGTCATTTGTCTGTGATGTACAGAATGATTATTTTGATGTATTTATAAAATCTTTTAACGAAATCTTTTAAATTTACTTTATTTAAAAATTTTGTGAACAAGCAAATTTTGAAAAAACAAATATTCTACATTCAGATATGTAAGATTCTCAATTTTGTTGTTGCCCATTGCAGTTATGCATCTGCAATTTCAATAAAGAAAACCTTTCCGTGCTAAATTAAAACCCTTTCCTTACGACCATCGAAATCGTTTCCTGCATGTTTTCATCTTTAAATATTTCTGTCAAGTGGATTTTTTAAAAATAAAATTACAGATTTTTTAGCAATAAATTAATTGAAATGTGCCACTGTGCACATTTGACAGTTCTAATGACTTTCTTTTTGCTGTTGCTGCAGTGTGACCATAGATATTTAGACTGCAATCATTTCTAGAATCTAATTTCTTTTTAATCGTTTAATTTTAAACCTCAACTTGTATTCTTTGCAGTAAATTAAGATGTTTAATAATTCTTTGAAACCATTTTCGACAACTCTCGCTCTAAAATGTGGACTATATACATTCCTGATTACAATCCACCCCAAAACAAGTTTATTCCCATACCAGGTACAAAGTAATTGCAATCATGGCAACTACGTTAAGTATGTATATAGTGGATTGCTTTTTATTTCCCTTATTAAAAGCGAAACTTCTGGCAATGTGTGCCAAAATTTTGGCAACTTTTAAGTGCCTTTGATTTGCATTGAAGGATGCTTGGCACATGCAAGCATCTGCAACTGAAATCTTCCCTATGTATAAGTATAAAAGGGCTTTTGATGTTTGTCGCTGGTTTTAGTCTGGACTCGTATTCGCATTAACGCCATTACGCCAATTTGGCACTGTGCCCATCTTTAACAAAATCCAAAAAACCAGCACCAGAAGGGACCCGAAAAAAGGAAAAAACAAAGTTTCACAAACAAAGGTAGAAACGATGTTACCTCCTCTTAACCCCATTCCCTGCACCACTCACATGCCAATGCACGTGTAAATAAAAGTCAAGTGAGAAAAACAAATAAATTAGACGCGGATGCAACGCTGCTTTCTGGGATCCTTTGGTTTTTGTGTTTGTTACGATTGCTGTTGCCATGGCTGGAAACATTTCTCTTCGTTATTGCAAGGCTGCCTTTAATTACGACACCCAGCACCAGGCAACAGAGGCGGAGTTTCTCTCCCCATCTGGTTGTGCTACTCTTCAACATGGTCAATTTATGTTTATTTGAAAGCTGTTGCACTTGAATAATGTGCTCTCTCACTGCATTGTCGTCCTCGGCCTGTCCTGTCCTTGCCATGCCCGACAACATGCTGGGCAGCTCAGTGACCACCAGCTGGCTACAACTTCTTGCCCGGTGATTAGTGACGCCTGTTGCCATCAGTTGTTGCTATTGTTCTGAATCTGTGTTTGGCGGCAGATTGAGATCAGCTTGTTTTTCATTTTGTTTATAGTATTTCATGTTTTTTTTGTTTATAGTTTCGTAAAATTCTTGAAAAATAAGCACAGACTTACAGGAAATTACAGAAATTTGAAACGTTAAAATTCCAATAGAGCAAACTGAAACGTTTGAGGCAAAAGTAAATAAATGTTTTGAAATTTTTATAATAAAGGTGTTTCTAGCTATTTAAAAGACACCATAAGTCTTACGGTTGGGGGAAAAAATTAATTTCTTTTTTTTTTTTTGTTTTTTTTTGAGGCAAACTCAATATTGAACATATTACAATGGGATCTAATTTTATTACAATGAATTGCTTAAAATGAACACTTTAGATCTGTCACTGTTAATTTATAGTAAAAGGACAAAGTTTTGTTTTAAAATGTTTATAAAAAAAGGGTAAATTATAGCCAATATTGACATTAAGTTAACTAAAGTTTAGGCTTCCTGTGTTGTCAACTAACAACATTTACATATTTCTTGATTAAAACACCTAACAAGAAAATCTATTGAAGTGTCTTCGGTTTATAAACCGATTTTTAAAGCAAAAACCACTTGGCACGCCTACATAATCACGCCCATTACCGAGAAAAACTCACAGTCAAAAGTTGTCCAAAAAGTTAGATCCACTAGGCCTCATTTTTAATACTAACTATGAATTCCTCAACTATTCTCTACCTTCACTTTCCATTTGGTTAGATTCTACTTCAATTACTTATTAACTTATACAGATAAAAGTAAAACTTCTTTAAACCATTAAACTTAATTATCCATTAATGTAAGCCTCAAGTACTAACTGATGACGTCAATCGAATTAAGTTAAAAGTTTTCCATTTCTTAATTTTATTAATTATGTGTTCAAGTGTAAACACAGTTAAAAAAAATAATTCGAAATTGCAAGTTTAAATAATTTAATCATAGAACATACCCAATTGTTTATTATATTTGCTTGATTTCCGTTATTAGGCTTGTAAATGAATTAATTTAAGCATTGCGGCTTGCCTTTGTTCAAACTCCAAAGCTTTTAATTGGAGCAAAGGCTAATCGATAATAGAATCGATCAATCGATACGGTGGCATGTTGTTGTCCCCCCTTACATTCTTTTTCTTTGTCGTTACCATTTCAATTTGTCCACCTCCAAAATTTGAGTGCATTTGATTTATTAGTTTAGTCATTAAACAAATTACACTTATTGGACAATATCCAAACATGCACATCCATTCAGACCCGACCGAGTGCCGTGTAGATGTGGTATATATGTACATACATATATATCTATATACATTTATGTATGTATAGGGAGTAGTGTAAACACTTCCATTGACGCAAATTTGAATAAACATTTTCATTACCAAATTGTATGTAGTACATACATTGTACCCCGGAGACAACAATTGGCTAGACAATGGGCCCGGCCCCATCAAGTAAGGCAATCAGTTTGGTTCAATTGGTTTTTTGGACACCATTGCCCTTGCTGTCCTGATATGGGTCTTGGGTCTCCGTTTGGTAATTTACGGCAACGCCCCAAAGTGACAATTATAACCAGCTGCCAATGACCAGAGAATTCCCAATGTACCCAGATGCAACCAGTTGCACTGGACTAACTCAGTCCGACAATGTCTGTATCTTGATAGCACTGCAAGGCAAATTGTTAATTGGGCCTATCATCATTCGATTGATCCATACATACATACATCCAGTTGCAGCTGCAGATGCAGGTATCATTTCCATTGATACAGCTTGACTTTCGAATTTCGTTTGAATTTCTGAGAAGGGTGCACTCAGTTAATACGCCAATTGTGCACATAGCAAAATATATTTAGTACTCTTGGATAATGTTAACTGTTTTTTAAAAACACTGCACATTATATTAAAAATTTAGCTCAAATACAGTTTTTTACGTAATCAGCGCAGTTTCTAGAAATGTCAACTTTGGGCATTTACAGGGTTGGACACCAGTAAAAACCAGGTTTGGGTACGTAAGCTCGAATACAGTTTCTTACGTAACCCTGGTATTAATTCTTTTTATTTTAAATGTATCTATAGTTACATATTTATTTATATACATACATATTTAGATATCAAGAATACATTAGATTATCAGGCATTTTTTTGAGCTGGCTTAGTCAGTTATTTAATTAATGGCAGTTAGAGAAGTAAATAGTAATCAAAAAGAAACCAAAATGAAACACACGGATATAAATGGGTGAAATGTCACAGGAAACAAGATGCAAGTCAGAGGTGACATCGACCATCACTTCCATGGTCAACTGCTTCTTTTCTTTATTAGAATGAATGGAAATAATTATTATTAAAATCAGTTTCGTCTAGCAAACTGCTTTCATATTTCTTCATGTCGTTGAGCAATTCCATTTCGTATTGAGAATTCGCGAAATCACTGCCCGTAACGACTAGAGGCGCCTTGCAGGATCTATTGTCACAATTATAGAGATTTTCGCACTCGAATTCATCAAGCACAAGGGAATTCTGAAATTTATCCCGTACTTGGTGGAAGCTTTGAAGTTTCTCACGACGCTTTTTAGCCTCGGAATCAAGGACTTTTTGGAAAGTGGGATCCATGGTTGAGCTCTTTGCATCAGTCTGGGTCACACGTGCGACAATGGCGGCCTTCACTTGGTTAAGGCATATCTTGTCTTCCGAACGCCGCTTGCGGGTCCAAATGGAGTGGCAGCTATTGCAGAGGCCGGTCACATAATTGGTAGCTTTTTCCGTGCACATATTACATTGGGTTACTTGAAAAAGAGGATCTCCTTGACGTTGATTCATTTTTTATGCGTTGCTTGATTATAGTACTTAAATGAAAATGAGAAAATTTGCCATGTGACAAACTGTCAAGTTTTGACAGAATTGTCAGGGTTGCACATCATCGGAGATGCCAAAAATGCTGATTGGAGATCAATGTACTGTTTACTGAATCGGTGATGCTCTTTTTTGGCTGGAATAAAGTACATATTTGATTTTTTTTTTATCATTTTTGGGAAACGGAATTTGTTTAATTTCTTAAATTGAAATTATGGTAATATCCAACAGACATGCAAACCGTTTGCGCCTTTCGTGACTTGGCCATTGGGGTTTTTTTGGGTGGGTTTGGAAAGTTTTTGATGATAGAGATTGGGGTTCAGGGTTGTTCCTCGGCTAACCAAAAGCTAAGTTCATAAATTTTAAAGGGAAAGGCGTGTTGACTGGGTGGGTGGAGGAGGGGGGAATTGAAGCCACAGCCACCGCTTCAAATGGTGCAAATGACAGCTGAGGAATGTTTCTTGTTCGGGTTCACCTTCAGTTTGCTAATCGATAATCTCATACCATTAAGCTTATTCAAGTGTTGATTTATGCCATTGCAAGCGCAATTAAATACGCTTCCAAAAGACGTCTGAAAATGACACGTTATTGCGTTGAACCAAAGTGGTGACATTCACATCATACAAACACATTCATCCCCCACCC
The DNA here is from genome assembly GCA_018903935.1 of Drosophila insularis. Classification (NCBI taxonomy): domain Eukaryota; kingdom Metazoa; phylum Arthropoda; class Insecta; order Diptera; family Drosophilidae; genus Drosophila; species Drosophila insularis. The sequence continues at coordinate 1,571,547 of JAEIFP010000752.1, forward strand.
ACCCTAACACCCACCATCACACTAAAATAAAAAGTCCCTTACAAACAGCTTTAGAATCGGAAAACAAGGGGAATACTGAACAGAGGAGAACGCCCTTCGGCATTTGCAACTTGTTAAGCTCGTTGTTCTCCCAATTGCTACCTTAAGTGGCGTTAGATTCCACCGCCCATCAATCCACATTTCCTTTTTTCCGTTTCCCTTTTTTTTTTTTGGCTTTCTGGAATTTACATGGTCGTCAATTTGCGTACCTGTTGAGAGACGTTTAGCCTGAAGGTTTTGCTGCGTTCAATGTTCGATTATGTGGCTCGATTTGCGGACAGGATTTCATTATGAACGACGGCTCGTTTCCGTTCTATAGATAATCGATGCCTCTATCAACTTGCCTCATGGTTATGACATCCTTGGAACTTCCTGAAGCTGCCGCCACATAGATTCAAACCACATCATTTTACTCGTGTCCCTGTCCTAGCCACATCACACACAAAGTAAGACCACAAAGCCAAAGCTAACTCACTTTTGGAAATATATGAATGCAAACAACTTCGGTGTGTGCGGTGGCTCTGGAGTCAAAGCATTTGGGGAACTACTCTTGGGCTTATATATGTATGTAGGTACATACATATGTATGTATGTATGTAAAAGGACCATCTATTTGTACACTTGAAGAAAATTTAACTGAAATATAGTGCAACTCTAGTTTTCATGTTTGAAAAAATTGTTTAAATTTTAACTTAAAAATAGCTTGATTAATTGCCAAAACGGCTAGAAGAAAGGAGATTAACTGAAAAAGTCCAAATTAATGGTGGCAAATTCTGAAATACGGCTAAAAATTAATCCGTTAATTTAACCTCTTTGTTTGAATTCTAAAGATCTACAATAACTAAATTATTTATTTCATGTGATATAGTTATTTTATATGAAATATTTGCATTATTCTTGTTTAAAAAGGAATATTTTATGTCAGATATTGAAACGTTCACTTCCGTTTATTTGTATCTGAAAATAGAAATTTGAATCGGATCTGATTTTAATGGATTGAAGAGAAAGGTATAATTTATAATTTTCTTGCCGACTGTTCTATAAAGAACTAATTCGCTGTAGCTGGTCTTGAGATATTTGCCAATTTTCTAAAGTACCTTTTTCTTTACAATCTATTTTTATTAAATTTCCATTTATCTGGTATCAAATTACAGGAATAAGAATGTCGCGATTTAAGTGAAATGTTGTTCTGAGTGTGCCAACATGTGAGTTATTGAACGCATAAACTAGAGGAAACTGAAATTGTTGTTTGCCTTTACCGTTGCAGCTCAACTGTAAACATCAACCGTGACTTGGCCCCCACATGACATGACTGTCTAGGATGTGTGTGTGACTATCCCTTCTTCCCTACGTGTCTATGCGTTGATATTTTGTTGGTTTTTCCGTTGCTTCCATCTAGTAGTATGTAGATGCCTTTGATTTCATTTCACTTCATTTCATTTTGTTGCCGCGGCCAAATAGCTACACATACACACACACACACACACACAGAATTATGTATACTTCCTTTCCGTCCTACATCCCTTTGTCATAGTAACAAAAACCAACGGTCTGGAATGGCGGACTAAGATCATTTTTTGTTACTGGGCACAACAAAAATTCAAGGGCCTTTTGTAATTTAGTTCATCGAATATGTAAGAGTTACAGTTGTTGTTTCTTGTAGACCGCGTTGGTGGGAAATTAAATAAAATTGTGACAGAGACAAAGGTTGGCCAATTAGATAGACATCAACTTGGCCATAAAGGTTAAACCAAATTGAAAGGCTCTAACGAATTGAAAATTTTTTAAAATTTTTAGCTCATGTACATAGAATGGGTTTTTACCGATAAGAAATGGCAATGGATGTGAATTAATTTATAATGGAAGTATCTAATAATTCGATAATAACTGAAGCAGCCCATACTAACTAAATTGACAATATGGATGGGGACGCTTTATTAATGCAATGAAAAAGTGAGTGAATGACTGAGCAACTGAGTGACTATGTAAATTAACTTGTTCACTCATAAAAAAGTATAAACTTTGAGTCGCTTAGCCCAACACTAGTCTGAGGTAAGCAAACTATGAATGATCTTCGAATGGTCATTAAAGATAGACTCTGCTAAGAAATTAAATCATGACATCTTCGGTTTTTCATATATTCTTTGAATCTGATTTAATTTTATTACTGAATTTGTCTAATTGTTTATTCTAAGATTCTTTTCCACTTACCATCGTCATTGATTGTTGCTTTACTTGAAATAAAAATAATTTTTGGTTTCAATAATATGTATGTCTCATTTATTATTCAATATGCGTCTAGTTCTATTGTTTCAATAATTTTACTCTTCAATATTATATAAATATATTTAATTCATTGTTCATTGCGTGTTTTTGCCATTTATATTTTTCTTCTTGGTTTTTTGTTCTTTTTTATTTTCGTTATTTTTTTATCTCAATGCTCGAATGTTTATTTCATTTTATCGAATAAAAAATAAAACTTGTTGTTGTTGATTTTTCTTTATTATGTTGCATTTCCTCATGGTTTTTCATTATTTTCATTTCAATATCAAAACAAGGTCTATTAAACATTCCTTCTTTTGTCCAAAGCCAATTTGCGGTGTATAAAAAAATGTGTGCAAATGTTAGTAATTATTTAAATGTTTTTGTTTTTTTCTTTTCATTTCTTCTCTTTTTATTGCATATGTAGTTTATGTGCGAGGGTCTCTCAATAAGCTGCTTGATTTTATCAAAAGAAACTGGAAAAGTATTCTGTAAACTGGAATAATTAAAAATTTAGGTTGTACTTTTGAGAAAAAGATGGTAAGTTGCAATGAACGAACGTTTAGTAGGCAGTATTATTGTTCTACGCTCATAAAGTAGAGAAGAAAACGTCCTTCTATCTAACCAGAACATAATACATAAACTTGGTTCGTGTTATTGTAAACATCTCGTCAAAACAAGATTTTAATGCTTAAAAAAACACTGTAAAGGAACTAAAGAGGAAATTTAGAAATTTTTGGGGAATGAAACTTTAAGTATGCCCAAATTGAATATAAACAAAGTTAACCTCTTGGCCGAATAATGTGTAGCAAATTTTTGCTTTCATTATATATCCGTAGATCAGCCACTGCGATAAAAACATAAAACTGCTGCGAATTTGTTTGGTAGAAAGTATAAGATTAGTTTGCCTTAATTATTATTAAATGACCCTCGCACTTTTAATAATATATATGTATAAATATGTAAATACATATTAATTATAACAACAAAATCAATTAACGAGCATGTTCAACATGAAGCTTGTGTAAAAAATGGAATTTTTCTAGGCTGTTCAACGAATTTAGTTTGTTTACTCTCTGCCTGGGCATGTGTCTTAAAAATTTAGTTATACATATGTATATATATATATATATGTATTAAAATTATCTTAACTATCAAAATTATAAGCCTCGGCTTCCGAATTCGTTTTTCATTAGCGGTTATATACAGTTAGTATTATTATAATTATTATTATTATTGTATTGCCTCTTAACTATGAACATTGTTTTTTGATATAATTTTTTTTTTTTTATTAAATTATGCCATTTTGTTCATTACACTTAATTGTAGTTAGTGGCATTTACATATATCTACATTAATATCAAAAACTATGCTGGGTTTTGTTTTGTCGCTTAATCATTTCATTTCATTACATTTTATTTGTTCTATGTATATTCTATTCGTCTAAATCCAACAATATTCTGCCCCAAATCTGTGCAGCTTATATCATATAAATGTTAACATTCAATATCTCCAACTACTTAGTTCCGATCCATAATCCATATATATAGCTCGGAGCAGTGTTTTTTGTTTTTTTTTTTTTAATTGTTATTGATTTTCAGATAATGTTTTGTGCGACAAAGAAGAGATGATGTGAAAACTCAAATGTCAATCTAATTTTTCATAATCGATATTCTATTTAAGATTCTGCAGGACCAAAAAATAAATCTGTGATCTATTTTATAGAAATTATATATTGTCAAGCACAGTTTATGTGTTTGTTATACGGTGAATGCTGGAAAATAAAAATTGGTAATTAAGATTACCCTGTACCTTGAAATAAATTCATAGGAAATGACATACTATACATATACTCTACAATTAAATGCATGATTATATATGTATGTATACTTTGAATAAATCTTGTTGCTCAGGTGATCTGAACTGAACCCTTTATTGTGCACCTCGAAAACGCTATCGGCATGGCAGGGTGAGGATGCACAAAAAGTATCTGTGTGTGTGAATGTGGGGACATTTTAGCATTAAATTGCAAAATACAATTGCTTTTCATAATTTATCTTATTTGGTTTCTTTTTTCATTAAAACGATCACAGTCAAAAAACATTTTTAAACAATTTTTTTTGTATTGTTCATGCTTTTGTTTTTTTTTTCTTTTTTCATCTTTTTTACTACTTCTGGAACACAAAAAAAAAAAAAACAAACAATAAAATCGGTCACATAGCCATATACATACATATGTAGATTAGGCAGTCCAATATGAATCTGTTTTTGATTCCAAGGAATGGTTACGTCAATTTCAATTTTACTTAATTCACCTTTAAACACCTTGAAAATCTTTTTAAGAATTTGTGAATTACGTCTATTTTCGAAAAGGAATTAATAATTTGTTGCACTGTGTTTAACATTGTTGTTATTTGTGAGTTTAAAACTTGAAAAGCTCAATGGAGCGTACTACTCAACCGATCGAGGCGACGCGTCGCCTCAGCTGTAACCGCTTCTTATATAGAGAGCTCCGATCTGCAGAACGTGAAGAAGAAGCATTATTTCTGCGAGCGACGACGTTGACGCTCTCCCACTCATTCCCACTTTCTCCCACTTAGAAGCAGCATTAATGAGAGCAAGAGTGCAGCAATGCATATTCTTTCTCTTATTTAGCAGCGGCCATACAGCTGAACTCTCGCAACGCTTCTTCTTCGTTCCACTCTCGCACTCAACAATGCTCCTTCTTCAAGAATAAGCTGCTGTGTGGGAGAAAGAGAGAGTCAGCGTCGCTGCTTGCAAAAATAATGCTTCTTCTTCCCGTTCTGCAGATCTCACCCCACTATATAAGAAGCGGTTACAGCTGAGGCGTCGCCTCGATCAGTTGGCACATTTTTTCTCCGAACTGTTTTAATTACAGTTATTCTAGTTTAAAATATAGAGTCGATGATAAAATGAAAATATTTTTCTGGTTTTTAACTCTAAACTTGTCAGAAAGGATTTGATTCATACTTGGGACTTATTGGCCCGAGTAATTTATTAGAAATTTTATAACATTCGACACATTGAAATTCTGTTAAATTTCTCTTCAAAATTAGTTTGGGGCACTTTGTGAAGGGCATTTATTGTACATAAAACTCTAAATTTTTCTACAACAAATATATGTAATGTGTATGTATATGATGTAATTAAGTGTGTGTGTGGTTTTAAGCTGCTGGCAGATTTTCAATTTCAAACTTAATGCATTTTGTGATTAACAATAAACATTTATGGCATTTCTTCGTTTTAGTTCTTTCAGTTATTGTTAATTATTGTTGATATTAATTAGGGTTCTGGGCATTATGTATGCATAATTCTAGCTGAACATTTTTACTGTTCCTTTTTGTGTTTTCTTTTTATATTTTTTGGTTTTTGAATCCAGTTTTTGCTGTTACAAACTTAATTTTAAGACCTATGCAAAAATTGTACACTTAATCAACTTTTCTATTTTGTTTCTTATTTTTTTTTTTCAGCAGTACAAAAATTATTCATTGCATTTTACTTTTTGGTTTTTACTCATAATGAATTTTATTATTATTATTTTTTGTTTTAATTTAACTAATTTTACATATACACTTTTAGATATACACTTTTGTTTGTATGTGTTTTTAATGTATTTCGTAATCTGGTTTTCTTTTCTTTTTATTTTGTTTTGCATTCAACTACAATTACAAATATAAATACGAGTTACACAGATGCCCTTTTTTCTTATTATTCAAATTTATGAAAATATGCAATATGCAATATTTTGCACGCCGACTAGATTGAATACCCTACACTTAAAAGCTAAATTGTTACACTTTCCATTTCCTTTCATTTTACTTGTTTTCGTGAGTGTGTGTTTTTGTTGTTGTTGTTGTTCATGCATCTTCTTCATCGATTAGGTTTAAAAATCATGTACGCTAAAAATTAACTAAATTTAATCAATCTTAATAATTATTCAGTTGGATCAATTATTTTATAAGTATTTTCATTTATGCATGAGTTTTCATTCTCTCTCTCTTTCTCACTACATGTGTCTTTTCTCTCGCTTATCGCAAGTGTGGGGGATGGCGTGATGAGTTCTTTTGGCCGCCTTTCTATTTAGTTGCAATTCTTATGAAAATTTTCGTTCTGGATTGACACTATGATGGAAGAACAAATAGATTATCCGTAGTATAATTCAGCAGTTCAATTAATCAGGTTCTGCTAGAAATCGCTACTCGTTGATGGATTCCCTAAATTGCTCTCCACAGTGTCATCTTTGTGTCAGAGAGGCGGCTTATAGACTTCAATAGCAGGCGTAAGCATATCCACACGTGTCGATATCGATGTGTCACTGTAAATGAGAAGAAAAAAATATTTTAGTTTCTCAAATATTTACATATTAGGTTAAGAACATTCAATAATACATATGTATGTACATATAAGGGTGTCTGTTAGCCATTCACCAAAACCGGAAATCCATTTCCCTGTACAGCAATCCATAAGAATCAGCTCCTTAAAAAAATATTCTTTTGGAAATCTCGTTGCGCACAAGCGAATATGATTGAATTATGCTAAAAGTTTTGTCGAAACAAAATTTCCAATAACTTTGTTGGCTAAAGTTTAGTATTTCTTTTTCCCTTCCCTCAACCCAAATAAATGTATGTACATCAAAGACGAATGGGCAACTGTTTAATATAATGCCGATACATAAATACATACATAAGAAACCCGAAAAAAGCATTCAAAATGGAAGTTGTGCAACTTTTATCGCACAAAATACAGGCGCTTGTTGCAACTGCAACTACAACTGCTGTGGCAGCATCAGCTTCAACATCAGTCGACAGTCAGTAAATGTAACATGCTAAGCTACAAAAATCACGAGGATGGCATAACAAAAAGTGATGAGGGTCAAGGCAGGGGTTATTCAGTTGTAGTTCGTGTTGTTCTTGATGTTGTTGCTGTTGTTTTTGTTTTCCATTTCATTCTTCATTTTTTTCGGCAGAGCATCAAGTTAAATAAACTTTGACTGGCTGCAAAACGTTGAGCTGAAAGCTTGGCATACTTAATGGGGCACGATGCTGCCACAAAAAGAGCACAAGACCAAAATAAAAGAAAATCATTCCACAAGCCAAAATGCCAAACTATACACAGATACACTTCAAAAATCCACAATAAAGTAGAATGAAGTAAAGTAAAGATCATACAAACGATCCGAATATGCTTAAATTTTAAGCAGGCTTTATAAATTGTATTGCTTCATTATAAAAATATCTCACAATGCCCCTTAAAGTATCAGGCAATATTTCTATGTATTAAGTAAGTATTAAATAGGCTTAGAGATTGTCCTTTTGGCATTTAAAAATAAGAATTTGGTTGGAACAAGTGTATTAGAGTTCGGGGAGACTATTATGCATGATGAAGTTTAAGCTTTAAAGCAATCCATTCAATTGTATGTTTCTAACGAACTGAGAAACTTATAATGGCACTAATCATTGTCATTAAAAGTTATATGAACTGTTTTTACAATCATATTTTGGTGGTTATTCTACAATGTTGGTTTATTATATATATAAGTATACGTATATATATTAGATTTCTGCACTTTGCACATGCATTTGACATATTTTTCTGTAATAATACTGATTTGTACTTTCAGATAGCATCTATAGATTTAATGATTCTTGAACATAAAAAAAGAGTTTAAAACGTTAAAATTGTCTAAATATTGTTTTTAAGCAAAGCTTTAAGTGCAATAAATAGTTTTGTGTATTTGTACAGGTTATCCAAAAGGGCGCTGTAAAGTAGGCTATAAAAATGATCGTATGGTAATGGGGTTTCTATATGAATAAAAACAGAAAGAGAGTTCAATTCAGATGATAATTTTAGCAAATAAAACTTGACAACTCCAAGCTTAACTGATTGGTAATATTTTTAGCGGACTTATTATATTAATTCTCAAACCCTTGGTATATTTTTCTCTCTTATTTTTATGTGGATTATATGATTTTCTTTAAGTGTATATGCATAAATGTGAATTACTTGCTGCAATGCATCCCAAAGTATATAGAAGGCAACCAAATATGTATCCCACTGGCTCCATTGCCCACAGTCCACTGCCCACTTATGAGCTTCATTCCATTTATTCAGTTCAATTGTTACATTTATTTATTATATACATTTTCCTTTGCTTTGTTCTTTTCTCTTTTCGATTCTCTTGCCTAGAGCGGTCCAAACTGCCACCCACAATGAAGCTCTATTCTTTAGTTTCTGTTTTGGTTCGGTTTCAGTTTCGCATTGTATAGAGTATATGAAATGGAATTAAATGAAATGTGAAATTTATTGTATTTAGGGGATTTCCATGCGCCAACCAGAAAGGGAATAGCGAAACGAAACAAAGCAAAACAAGACAAAAATCGCATTTCCCGCTTACTATTTCAATGTAATAAATACCCACCACCACATTCTCCGCCTTATATTCGCTTTATTGGCATTCTGCTTTCTTTCTTACTTTCGTATGTCTGTGTATGTATGTATGTATATAGGTATAGTTTTACTCTTCGATGTTGGAGTATTCTATGATTATTTCATGCACTTAACTAGCGCATATTGAATTAAGTAAGTAACCATTGCGGTTTATTTGACGCAAGTTAAGTATTCATTTGTTAGCATTCTTTAGGAACTCATTTGAGTGTCACAATAGCCATAAAGCTACAAAGTTTTCCACCTCAGACATTGATGTGTAAAATCTTTAACACAAAAGTCAAATGGTAATGCAAATATGTACAGCTATATGTATGTATGTACATAGTTTATTTGCTTTGCCACGCCCTCATATTGACTTTGTGTGCTGGAACTAAGAACTTGCTCTGCTTGCTAGTAAAAACAAATAAAACAATTGCACAAAAGTTATAATGAAAAGTTTTAAGTGTTGGCACAATCTTCTCAAGTACACTTGGCCAGAATAATTAAAAAAATCAAAAAGCCATGCCAAAGAAAAAGTCAATAAACAAATCCAATGAGAAAAAACGAAACAACAAAAAACAACAGTGAAAAGTTTTTTAATACTGCTCAATTCGATATTGATTTTGAGCACATATTAAAAAAGAAAAATATGATTCATAAAGCTATATATAGACAATTTGGACTATCTTTTAGTGACTGGGCCAACTATCAAATCTTAAGGGCCTTCTTTTCTTAAGGGCCTTCACAATATATCTATATCTAAATAGACCCCTTTCACATAATTTGCAGGACTAGGTCCTTTGTTAGAAAATCTTTTCACACTGGTTAATTAATTTTCTCAGCTTAGGGTAACTTATTTTTGTGACCATTACTGTCACTAATTTGTTACCATAGCCACAAAATTAAATAAGAGCAATAAGCAGTAAACTAATTAAAATTTTAATGCAATTGATTCATTTATAAAACACTTATATTGCAAATGTCAAGTGACAGGTACTTAAGCTGGCTTTTGTTTACTTTTTTGTTTTAGCTTTCTATGTATTAACTAGTGTTCAAAAGTGACCTCTCATACCTCACTCATTAAGGGTAGATACAGTCAATAGCTGTATCAATATATATTCATAAATGCAACATGTTCCCGAAGGTCAAAAACTACTTTAAAATTGTTACTTTCCTTTGTGTCATTTAAATATCTTCTTTATACAAATAAATAAATATATGCATATGTTCGTAGATTCTTGCCTTTACCCCAAATATCCGTCTATGTAATTTATGTAAAATCAGAGTCATAAACTTTTACTAAATATCTCGCATTTTCGTGATTTAAATGAGGAAAGAAACTTTTTAAAGGTGACAAGATTTAAAGTTTGCTCTTATTTGTTAATTTTTACTGACGTTTTTAAGCCTGTATGTAAGTGTTTTTAAGTCTTGTCGTTCCGGTTCGAGATTCGAGGTTTTTGTAGGTGTCAGTGTTTGTGTTTGCTTTTGCCTGCATTTAAAGTCAGTAGATCCTTTTGGGCTCTATGCTGTGCATAAATATGTATATAGTGTATGTGTGTATATATCCCTGTTTGTGCCCGCAGAGTAGTTTGGTGGGTTGGTTTCACGCGCTTGCGGCTATGACTGCGATTTTGTTACCCAAAAACTTTGCAGGACTTTTGGTCCAAAATGAAAATTTAATGTACTATATTCCGAGTTTGTGGCAGCCTATTCCAGCCAACAGCCCTCCGCCCCATCTTGATCCCTCTGCACTGCTGCCAAGGGTGTCTAGCGTATAATTTAATTTACACCGAAACGTTCAACTCCGCAGTGTCACTGTCGCATTTTGAAATTAAATACTTTGGAGAAACTGCGGTTCAACCGTGTTGACTTCACATACCTCTATTTGACCTGGTTTCTGTTTTGCCTTTTTTGGAAATCCCTCTACAAATTTAAACAGTTGGCTAATTTCAATAAGTTACTTTAAATTTAACACTGTTTTGGATAATCAACACAGAATATTTATGTTAGCAACTAAGCATTCTGTGTTCCTTTTTAAAACTTGAACTAACTAACAATACTTAAGTAGTAGATAAATAAATTTTGTTCGGCGTTTTATTTCTTAGATAAAAATACAATTTATTTAACCACTATTTTACACATAAATTATAAGTATTTTTGAAAATTTATCACTTGTTTTATTTGGCGTACATAATTCATTTCATAAACATTTGGAAACAAGTAGAGGTCAAACTTTTTTTCAAATTCGGAAAATTATCAGCTTTAGTGTTAAAATAGAGGTTTTGGGCGAAATTCCTTTCCATTAGTTGGCATATGTATGACTATGCACACTATTTTCCAATGGCTTGAAAAAATACATCAATTTAACATGGTTAAACATAATTTAACATAATTTTTAGTTTCAATATCATAACTTTTACCCTAAAATCATTTCTAATTTTCAAAAGTTGTACTTTTTTTTGTGCTATTAATTATTAGATTTGAATATTAATTATAAGAGAAGTTTTGGTCAACATAGACATAAAACGTTCTGTAAAAGTTATGGATTAAAATTTGAATAGTTGAAAGAATTTTAAATTTTCCAAAATTTTATATGGGCAAGGACGTAGCAAAAAAAGAACACAAAAAAATATCGAAATAAATGTCATAATGTTTATAAAATTTATTATTATTTCTTTTTTTTTTTTGTAACAGTTATTGCATGCAGAGGCACGTATGTATGTCCATATAAACATATATACTGTGTATACTTATATTTACTGTTGATTATATGTACATATATGTATGCGCCACGCCCTGGGGCTACGGGACATATAGTGTTGGTGTTGTTGTTGTTGTTGTTGTTGCTGGCCATATGGCAGCACTTTAAATGCAAATGAAAGCGCTGAGCGTTTGTCCTCTGCGGCGATGGCGATGTGCGTCGAGGTCGCTTACATTTTGAGAAGTGTTTTCTGTTGTTGTTGTTATCTGTCTCTGTCTCTCTCTCTCTCTCTCTGTGTGTGGGTGGGTTAGTGTGTATGTGCGTGCTGGCTTGTCTTGGTGCATTGGAAGAGGAGATGGAGGACGACGACGAGGAGGAGGAGGGACTGATGTTAGGCGAATTTGCATAAAGCTCTAAACTAGCATGAATATTCGGTTAGGCTTTTTGGTGTATCACGTGGTTTAGTCAGGGACTTTTGTGTGAGAACTTTTGTGTGTCAAGGTGCAGTTGCAATTGCAACTTTCCAGCTGCTGCAGCTGCATAGATAGATATCTACTTGTTGAACATTTAGCCTTGTATAGTCGCCCTTTGTATGCCTTCAATTACACGGATCGCAAATGAAATCAATGCTCTTTTCCCGTCATTAAACAAAGAAAACTTAAAAACTCAAATAATGTTTTTAATTTTTAAAACATTTGTCATCGAAGCCAACTAACAAACAATTGTTAAGGCGGCAGTAAAAAATTTTCCTACTATGTGATTCTCTACCTCTCTCTGTGCCTATTAGTGTGTGTGTGTTTGTGTGTGTGGGCGTTGCCAATTCAATTGCCAACTTGCATTCAAGTCAAATAAAAAAAGAATGGAAAGAAAAAAAAACAGTCATTTACTTGGCCATGGTCAAGTCAACAAGGGCGTTGACAACACACAGTCGAGCAAAAGTTTAGACCAACCACAAAACTAAATCCATTGCTTGTGGCTTCAAAATTTCAACAAACTTTGAATTAATTTTTATCATTTAATAGCTAACTTTAAATAAAAATAAATCATTTAAATTATGCGAAACCTTTTGAGTTCTGAAAACCGAAAGTGAATTTAAATGTACTAATAATAATTCTGATATTCTGATATTGAAATCTGTTTCATCGAAGTAATATTTAAAATTGACACACAAAATTAAGGATCAGTTAGAAATACTATAAAATTTGATTAGCCTCCCATTAGCAGTTTTCGAATTACCGCAAATACCGATCTAGAAAATATAGAGATTGGAAAATTGTTTCTATTAATTTGCAAACGGAATTTTGCGAAAAATATTTTTTTAAGGAAGTGGTTTCTTGTTTTCTTTAAAACAGTTTTATAAATAAGCTAAAGAAAAAATGTCAAAGATATCATAGATATGGTTTTTTAGCATTGAAAACCCAATTTTGATATTCCTGCTGGCTAGTGTAGTAAAAATCGTTAGCCAAGCGTGGGCAATTCATCATCTGTCTTGGCTAAAATGTAGTGAAAAGTTTTATTTATTTATTTTTTTTCAGCTATTGGATGTTCTTCTTTTGGTTGGTTCTGTGTATGGTTTTATTTTGTTTTGGTCATTCCTCTCGGCATACAAATCGAAGACGACCGCCCAGCGGCCATTAATCAAACTCAGACCCATCTATACGTGATGTCCATTGTGGATACATTTTTCTGTTTTTTTTTCCGTTTTGTTTTGTTGGCCAGAAAACTTGAAAAACGAAAAGAAAGAAATCTCTAAAGGATTTATGTAAATAAATACTTTGAATGGTCGCAAAACAGAATTCGAATGTCTGTTTCTCTCTCTCTCTCTCTCTCTCTCTCTTTCTGGCATCCTAGACAAGGATGTATGCGGCAGGAAATCGGAAAAACCTTGGTTACTCTGAAATTTAGTTTCCGTTCATTAATTTCCGCTTACAGCTCAATCATCACGTTTCACATTGCCCGGCCAACAGTTTGCCAGTGACAATTTTTCGCATATTTTCTTTTTATTTGCCATTTTTTGTTGATTTCCCATTTTTCTTTCTCTTTATTTTGAATATTTTTTTGTCCTCTGACTTTTGAAAATCGAACCGGAATCTATTAAGGGAATGGTATAAGGTTGCGCCATTTCCATTTTGGCGGTTTAATTTATTTTCTTCCCATTTTTTTTTTTTTTGTATTTGCCAAAAGGTCGCTTGTTGGTCAAATGATTTATTTGCCTTATCCTGGGCATTGATTTCATTTTGGGTTTCGAATTCGGTTTTTGGATTTTTTGCCCCTCCTGTGATACTTGTTTAATGAAATCATTGCGTGACACTCAGTCATGGGGTCCGTCTGTCAGTCTGTCTATCTGTCATTCCGTCGTCTCTGCATATGTTCGTTGTCCTTGCTTAATTGTCAAATCGAATTGTTCGTGTGTGTGTGTGGCTGGCAAGCAATGTCTGTCTATGTCCGTGTGCGACAACATTGCGTATGTGTAATGCGATTATTGAAATGTGTTGATTGAAATCAGGTTTGTGGTTTAATTGGATTTACTTGAATCGAGGCCTACACCAAATCAAAATCAAAATAGCAAATATAATTTTTGACAGCATTTTCAATTATTATATTTAAAAATAGAAAGTTAATTATATAGGATTAACTTCTAATGGACATCTACACATAGACATGAAATTGTTTTATGGGCTTTAGTCGAGAAATTAGTTGAAATATGAAATAATAGAAACACATAAAGGTTTCTCTCTTCGACATACATAAATTTTGTCAAACGATAAATCTTCATAATAAATCTTAAAGAGATATCTTGTGTTTCTTTACCTCTTTAAAGTTAGACCACTTAATGTTTATAATATTTCTAATAAATACTCATTTAATGTTAAATTGAAAGATTTATTGAAGGAATTATGTTTTATCTTTTATAGTTAGTCCAAACTTAAGGTGATAGAAAACTTTCTAAGGAAAAAAAGTCAAAATTAATTGAATTGCATTAAAAATCAAATTTAATTTAATCAATATTTTTTCTCTTAAAGTTTAAAAGAGATTTTACAATTTACTTTTTTTTAAATAATTTAAAAAACAAAACAAAACCAAACGGTGTGTAACTTTTAGTGTCTAGTTTTTGTTTGTGAAGTTTTTAAAAAAGTTTAGCTCAGAGTTCAATTAAGTTTTTAGGGTTTTGGGTAAAATGTTTACTCGTTACTCGTTAGCCGAAAATTTTAATCTATTGACATGATATATTTATAGTGCAGATTGAATATTATCTTTGATAAAAGTCAATACCCCAAGAAACTTTCTTTTTACAGGGTAAAAATTAATAAGTTTTCTAGTTTTAGATAAGATGCCAAATTTTGGTATGACCCCAATAACTGCGCCCATGGCTACTCAGAATTAATACCCAGCATAAAGAGCAAACATAGGACAAAAAAAAAAACACACACACACACACACACACACACACATACGTTAACTTTAAGTTGTATAAACTGCTTTGCTGTTCACAACTTTTGGCCAACAAACTTTTACTACATTTTTAGCTATCCATTCCCTTGACTCACCCATGCCACCTACAGATTTTATATACATATACATATGTATATGTACAAGGTGGAACAAATAAAAAAAAAAAAAAAAAAACAAAAACAAAGAAAAAATGGGGAAAATACTTGGATACGAAATATTTCCAAAATGAATTGCCATAACAGTTGAGTGAATAAAACATTAACAACTATTTATTTTCATAACTGCTGCTGCTGCTGCTTTTTCTGGTGTTGACTGTGCCATTGCCTCGGTCCCATGGTGGCGTCTATGCCATATTTGGTCATATTTCTGAGCTTTGCTTTCTCACTTTTGGTATTTTTGTATGTGCGATCGGGATTATTTCAAGCGGCAAATAAATAAAAACATTCCACACAATCGTTAGCACTTTGCCAGCGACCTTTATCCCTATACCGCAGTTGGCTTTAACTTTCGCAAAAATTGCACAAGAGGGAAGGTGGGGATAGCGAGAGAGAGGCAGAGAGAGAGAGTGAAACCAATTCAACCGCAGTGCCTATGTGTATTCTGGGAATGAAAATTCGCTGTTCATTCCTTGTTTCTCGTTTTTGCTTTAACAATGGATATGCAGTCAAAGTGAATAAATTGCAGGCATTTGTTTTTTTTTCAGTTTCAGTTGTTATGGTTATTCAGCCTCACCTAAGCAGCGTTTAACATAGACTTCTGCAATTCGACATGGATTTTTGACGAGCAGGTGTTCAAAAACCCCCCGCCCACCCACTGCAACAGCAGCAACCAGCTGAAAGTCACTCGAGTCATGCTCCTCTTCCCCTTCGGTCGTTGGCTCTGTAAATATTCTCATGGCGTTTTGGCTTAAATTGCGTGGAATCCAGTTGCGAAGCGGGAAAATGTGGCTGCCTAAGCAACCACACAGTCTTCACTAATTGCACATTTTTATCTCAATTATTGCGGCTTACTCCTTTGAAGGCACTTTCAGTTAAGATACGGAGTAAGAGTGAAGTCGGCCATTAGAGGATTATGTGCGGGTCAGCAACAATGTTGAATGCTGGCAACATTTTAAGCTTCTAGTAAAGTGCATTTCATTGTACACTCAACTACATGTAATTCAACCATATACCCTATGAAATGAAAATGGTTTCATCATCTGCTAGATGGCTTAAGTGCAATTTTCGGGCTGGACAGAAGGTTGAACTTCAACTCTCCTAAAATCACCAACGCCAAATTAGAATTTTGTCATGTTTTTAAGATAGATTTCTCTTAGCCTATGCAAAGAAGAAAAACACGTTTGCTTTACCCGTTTTCCTACACTGGCAACTTTCAGCTATTATACATTATCAATTCAGAACGTTTGGAACGTTTGTGGGTGGGCAAAAACTTTACTACAAAACGAAAAAACGTGGAAGCTGCGTTTGCCAATTACTAGAAAAGTCAACAAACTCAGTCAGCAGATTGGGCGCCAAAAAGTATGGAAAAGTTGTACGTGTGCTTTGGCACACGCATAGACACACAATCTACCGAAACCTCCAACTAGGCTGGGTATAATGGGTCTTATGTAGGTCTGGGTTTGGGTCTGGATCTCCTTCTCCTTCTCCTTCTCCCACTGTCATGTTGTCAATGAACCCAAGTGAGTTACTTGTAATTACCACAAAATTCAATATATACACTCATAGCAATGGTGTCTTCTCTCTTCCTGCAGCTGCTGCTGTTCGTCGTCTGAGGCGCAGCAGCTGCCGCAGCTGAAGCTAGTGGTAGCCAAACATCATTTGGCACACTCGTACTCGTTTGCCTAACGACCAGACCGCCTTGCGTCATATACCCCCTACCCAAAGACGTTGAAGATGCGACGACCACACGCACAGCTGCGAGACCTAACCAAAAAGCAACCCAACCCAAGCAACCCAAATGTGGAGGAGGCTACTGCCATCTGCCACTCCCTCTTGAAATGGCAGCTGTAAAAAATCACAGCATCAGCATAAAAGTGCTTAAAAGCAGCAGCCGTGTCCTGTGTGTATGTGTGTGTGTGTGTGTGTGTCGAGCATGTCTTTGCTTTTTGTGCTTCACTTTGCACTGAAATTTCAAGATTTTTCGTTTATTTTTTATTTCTCCTCCAAGCAAACAACAATTTTCCCCCCTACCCCTCCTTCAATAAAGGGAAAACTCAAACTTTTCGAGCAGTTTTTGCTGATTTCTATCTAACTGAATTTACGTTTCATGACAGGCCAGACAGACAAAAAGACAGACAGTCGGTGCCAGACAGACATCGAAGACGAAGACGTAGACGAAGATGAAGCTGAAGATGTTTTCTTGTTGTTGGCTAAACTGATTTCATTAGCCTTCAATTTTTGAATATTTTTAAACGAATTATCAAGAAAAATAAATTATTAAGTATACTAATTTTGACGAGAATTGATTTTCCATCTGTATCTACCTATACATATATACATCTCGTTTTCCAATTATGTTTTTTTCTGCTCATATCTTGGTGCGGTAACTTAATTCAATTTTGCCTTTTAATCCAATCAGCAAATTGAAGAATAATTGGCATAGAGAAAAGATAGAAAACCCAGAGAGACCTTTGACCTCCCCACCTAACTCCCTCCAACATCTATATAAAAAGGAAAAGAAAAGTTGGTCTCCTCCATCGTTATATGCTGATAATATTACATTTTGCATTTTAATTGGGATTTACTAATTAAAAAGTTTACCCGCCTACATTATCAACTTGGCGAGTAAAACAATAAGAATTTTTTTTGTTCTTGCTGGCGATGAAGCTGAAGATAGAGTTGGACTTGGTAATGGAGCAGGCGACTAGAGAGATGAACAGCTTACGGCATTCTTGGGGATTATGAGAGTTAAGTAGACCCTTATCAAATGTTGGATTTAAGATTTTTACTAGTTAACTAAAACAAAGGAAGAAGCTAATTTTCTTTCAACAGATTATGCCCGAATGAATAGCATGAAAAGTAAGCCAACATGTCCCAAGGTATCTATAGTTTTGCGGTAGTTAATTAAAAAAAAAAGTCTTAAACCAGGAAAAGCTTAGGTAAGTCACAAAGCATGCATCTTAATTTGCTTTAAATCAATTTAAATTCCAAGAAATTTATAGAATATAGCAATAGAGAGAGAAAGAAAGAGAAAAAGAGAGAGTGTGCTACCCACATATAGAGGTAATTTCACCTCCCCCTGGATTCACCTTTGTTTCTCTTGTCTTTTAGTTAAACTAGATTATAATAACTAAGTACCTACATTCTTTTTATGTCGATTTTTGAAGACAACACAGTACACTTTTTTATTATAGACACATGATTATGATTAAATTTTGATTTGCCTAATTAAATGCTAAAAATTCTCAAAAGTATGAGCCAATGATTGCTTTATTTAATTTTGGCGAAATATAAAATTTATTTTAACAAATATTTTGAAGGACCTACTAAAGCCAGTTTCTTTTTTTATGCTTTTATTATTTAATTTAAAACTAGGCAGTTAAATCAAAAAAGGGAGCAAAAGTTATTGGCTGGTCATAAGATAGTTGATCTGCAAATAAAATTTTAGCTAAAAACCTAAACAAAAGTAGGGCTAAATATAACTGTTTAAATCAATTTGAATTCGATTACATTGAATTCGATTTATCTATCTGCACATACTTCTCAAAGAGATCCAATTTAAATTTTTGTCTATGGTTGGAGGCATATCTATTTTCGCAATTGCAAATGCAATTTTCCGACAAACTATAAACTGACACAATGGCATCGAAAGGCAAGAAATGAAATAAAAAAATGGAGAAAAAAAAAACGGACATCATTCGGAATCGGCAAATAAATCGAGAATATTGCGCATAAATGTATTTAAAATTACGCATTGCTCATACGCAGCGTATGGCAATATTTCCGCTTCATAGGGTTTTATATACGTCCTCCATTTGGTATTCAGCTCATGGACTAACAAAACTCTGACACGTCGCAGACCCAACAACGGCATGAAGCAACAAGAAGTCAAGAACAGTTGGAGCCAACTTGAAACGCGTTCACACTGTCCCAACAACTTATTCTTTATCTGCCTTACCACTCAACTCTCTCTTTCTCTGTCTCTCTCTCTCTCACTCTCTCTCTATTACTATTCCTTTCCTGAATTTCATTGGAACTTCTACGCAGAGCCAATTTGCAATGATATTGATTTTTCATTTTCATTTTTGGTTTCATTGCCAACCAAAACTAAATACACGAGGTAAAAGCAATAAAAGGGCCAAAATGAAAATTGGCTAAAATACGCTTTGGAGTTTTACTATTGTTGCCTTGACTGAACTGGGTTGGACTGGTCTGGTCTGGTCTGGTCTGAGCCGACCATGGTCTGTCGTGTGTCCATGCCGTGGAGATGTGAACGATGAGCCAACTATCACGCACACTACGAAATGTATACACATACACACACTCAACGACCACCCTCAACTGGGCAAAGTTATGTATGGGCCAACCAAAATAGTAATAGAACAACGTTGTAGGCAGTTCTTTTGTTAAAGACTTGTTATTCCAAATTTATCAATAATTATACAATTTCCCAGAAATCTTTGTTTTGTTATAATATTCATTAATCAATTTAATTAGATTGGATTTGGCTTCATGAACAATAAATTTAGACGTAAAATAAATTCATAATCTTTGTAAAAAGTTTTTGAAATTAAATACATGGAGCTTATGGATTTTATTTATTATTTCTAGAAAGAAAGTTATAATCTGTTCGTTTGCTGTTTCAGGTCTCTTGTGATAAAGTCGTGAATTTGAAATAAATTATAGGGCAAGAAAAAGTGAAAAACTCAAAGAATATTGCAGACATTTCCTTCGAAACTAAGCAAAGATGGAGACGAGTCAGCAAATAAGAATTCAGCCTCGTATTAGGTATACCTATTATCTGTACTTACACTATGTCCTTCAAAAAGGGGTAACACAAGGCCGATAAATCAGGTATTATGAAAAGTCAGTCGTAGAAGACTGGATATAACTAGGTATAACCATAATAGATACATCGAAATAAAGGGAACTTGTCCAAATTGTCAACTTTAAAATATTATAAGGTGATTAAATACATAGCTTCTTACTTAATTGTTGAAACACTTTTAGAAAATAAACGCGAGCGGAAAACTTAAACGTAGATGTTTGTTTATATATACATCTAAATTTCTGATTCCATTTCATTTATCTTTTTGAGTTTCAAATTTAGATTCAAATATTTTTATACTGACAATATTTTGTGACCTTATATTGTTTTAATCTTTCAACTTAGTAGGATACAGTAGGCTGTACGCTTAAATTGGTTCTTGCAAGTTTATTTTAATGCGTTTTTCTATTTGATGACTTTTTTTAAATTTCGGTTTTTTATTTAGATAGGATATCTATAGCCAGGTTATAAAGCTCAAAATTTTTGCGTGTTGCCATATATATCTAAATATTGGTAGCAAATAAATATATTTACATTCATTGCAATTGAATATACTGTAAGAAACTGCTGAAAACCGACATTTAATTTAAAGCAGTAATTTGAAAAGTAAATGAAATAATTTAAAGAAGTCTATAAAATAATCTTTACCAAGTTGAAAAGTGTGAACTTAGTTACTTTTAAAACAATATTATTTGTATTATCGGAAGAAATAGTTTTCTTGTTTGGTTTAAATACAGATTTGCTTCGTTAAATAATCTTGAACAAATACGTTTGACCTCTATCATTTACCCTTCCTAATCTAACTAAAACGTTGTCGGTTTAATGTACAGAAACATATACATTTAATGTAAATTGTGCCACCCTAAAATGTATATTTACTACCTATATATAAAAGTTTTGTTTAGTAGCTAAATGAATTTCTAGATTAAGGATTCCGTTTTGTTCGTTTTATGCAAACTCCTAAATCCTTCTCTGCTAACTATGCTTTTTTTTCAATCTCTATCTCTGTCTCAGTTCAATCGTGCCAATATTGACACAAACACCCAGTCCCAAAACTTTTTTAGAAAAAAACTCTGATAAAATAAACAAACATCTCGGGCTATAATTTGTGATTGATATATGGATAAGTCTCGTGGAATGTTGCATGTCGTGATAATATGTGAATATACCCTTTATGAGATTCGGTATTGGATGAGAGTTTTGTGGGCGCCATAATTTTTCGTCGAGTGGGTTGCCAAACAAAAGCAACAGCAAACAAAAGCAACAACAACAACAAGACAAGCCAAAAGTAAAGGCAAAAAGCAAAAGCAAGCAAAACAAAATTAGTTTCATAAGTTTTTTATGAGTTCATCGCTTTTTTGTGTATGGCCAGAAACACTCGCACTCACACACACACACACACACACACACAACATTCGGCATGTCCTTACACACACATACACACTCCAACATACAGATACAGACACAGTTACATACATGTACGGTCGCCTGACTGACTAACCAAACCGACTTTTGTGCCAAGGGTCGAGCATTGGGGCGTTCGTTGTCGCGTGGGTGACGCCTTCGTCTCCCTTTTCCTCAGCTGCTACCGCTGTTGTGCTGGCACTTCCGCAGCCCCTCACACAGAAACACACTCAAACACACACACACACACACACAGAGAGAGAGAGAGATATATATACATATACAATCAAACATTCATATACATTTGAAAACTGTGGGGCAGGCAAATAATTCACAAAAAAAATATATAGCAGGAAGCCAAGTAAAATATATTGCGAGTAAATTTCTTTTGTTACTCTCTGCTAGACGTTTAGTCGCATTCGAGATGGAAAGAGAGAAATGGGAAAAGACTACAACTCACAGAGAAATAGAAAGACAGAGAGAAAGGGAAAGAGAGAGAGAGAGAGCGAGAGAGAGAACAAGAGAAAGCGATGGCGACAATTTGTTAAATTGTTATTGTTATTTCTATGTTAAATGCTCCACTGCCCACACAATGTTTTCCCTACCACCACCAACCCCCTGACTCCCAGACCCCCCGCACCTCTATTCTCTTTTTCTCTCTCACTTTGCCCTCGGCTGCACGTAACGTCGATCTGCATAAATTATGTGAAATTTATAAGGACAACAAATGGAATATACATCAGGCAAAGAAACACAGAGTAAGCCAAATGCGAAGAGGCCATAACAGGAGACTCGTGGGGCCGACAAGGGGGTGGTGGACAACAGCAGCCGACATCAACATAGCAAAACTTATTACGCAAAGCAAATATTGTACAACAATTTTATTTTATTTGTCGTGCTTGTCCATTTCTTTACTTCCTCTCCCGTTGGTTTTCTTTTCTTTTCTCTTTTTTTTATACCATGCACCCATACGACGAAATGGTATATTAAAGTCGCCAAAATATATATAATAGGCAGAAGGAAGCTTTTCCGACTCGTAAATTATATATTTTCTTGATTAGGAGTCGATCTACCCACGTCCGGCTGTCCGTACTTCTATATAAACACCTAGATCGCAGAGACCATAAGATAAAGCTACTAAATTTGGAATGTAGATTTGTTTAGTATGCAGATGTTTTACTAGGGGAGTTGACCGTAGGCGAGTGGTTTGTAAGAGTGAGCGAGATAGCATATGCCAAGAGGAGTGTAAAAAGTATTTAAAAGACAAAAATTTGGTCATATATTTTCACCTGGTGCAAGGTATACCGAAGTCGGCGAGACGACTTACCTACTTCATTTTTTTTTTGACCCAGCCTAAGGCGTTTTTCTTTGAAAAGGCCACAGACAAATAAAAATGGAACACCTCCATCCGAATCTTGCTTAAACAGTGCGGCATTATGCAATTGCCATTCAGTTTAACTATTTCGACCAGACCCAGAAACAACATTACATAATTATATCAAATTAAAGAAATGCAGCAATGAGGCGATGATAGAAAATCGCCCAAGGATGGTTTTATATTTTTTGACTATTTACTTTTTGCCAAGGTGGAGTATTCATTTTCTTTATGAATAATTTAACCTGTTTTGCTTTATTTGTAGTTTGGAGGTTAAAAAAGTTGATTGGTCACTTGGTTTATAGTGAATCAAAAGCTTTCTTAAATGTATATACATTCTGATTGAAAATTAAACATTTTGTTTCCTTGAATGTGAGGATCGTTTTTTTCTTGTAACCCTACAGCAATTATTAAATCCGATACTGAAGACGTATTCTGGCTGATATTAAGACAATTGTGCAAACCTATTCTCTTTATTGAAGCTTAATTGTATATATTTTAAGCTTAATTAAGAAACTAAGTTCCAGCTTAATACTGAAATGTTTCTTTATTTGCACTAACTAGGTACAAGATAAGTAAAAGATATCTCTAAAAGATTGTTTTATTTCTAAGTTCAATGATCTCTTGCAATAGAGCTCTGAAGACCCCAAAAATACCAACTTTTCTACTATCGCTATCAAGCTTACAAATGTTATTATTATTATTAAAATGAATTGACTGTGCAATTTAAACAATTCATCTACAGAGGACTGCTCATTACAAATTTAAAAAAGATATTTTAATATAGTCTTCTAAACATTCGCCTATTCGGAATATTTAGATATTCAACTATCTTTATGTTTTACATTACATTGTATTGCTCATTCCAGTGGTACTTTAAATTAATAAATTTAGCTGGCTTACCGTGCGGATACGTAATTGTTGAAGGAAGCTACAGTTCAAAACGGCCATTCGATTAGACCATCCGCCTGACGACTTACTTATTTCAGGACAATTATAGTTTAGTCGCAAACTAAACCTCTCATACATTTGGGTGTAGTGTAGTAAGTGTAACTTTAGTTGAAAGAAGAAAATGTTAAGTTTTCTGACATTTTTTTGAGAAATGTCCTTGTTGAACTAGGGATTTTTTCCGCCTTCATATCGACGTACTGCAAAACTCGAAATATTTGTATGCACACACTCACAAAATGGTAGAGAACACGCTGCGCCGTGCGCTTTGCCAATTAAAGTGAATAGCGAATAAATCAGGCAACGAATGTGTGGGTCATTGTAAGTCACTCCACATGTCACATTCTTGCACGGCATATGACTGCCCATATCCGGTCAGTGCCACCTACCTACCTGTCCACTTAGTCTCTCTCCCTTTTTCTTTCTCCCTCTATCGCAGAGTGTGTGTGTGTAGCTTTGGTTGGTAACGAATTCAGTTCAAGTGAACTGGCAACCACATACATACAATTCGTTTTGGGTCCGTCACCTCAGCGAAAGCCGGACGATTCATTAACACAACAACAATGTCCATAAACGAGAGCAAAAGCCAACTGCCACCTGGCAATTTCAATTCGTGTGAAGCTTTTGCCGAGTTATGGGGCTTAAGTAGCCAACAAGAACTCCAATTCCCTCTATATACCCCTTATAGCTTGTATGCGTGTGTGTGTATGTGTGAGAGTATGTGTGTAGGCCATACAAATTGATTTTCTCACACCTATACACACACACACACACACTCGCAAACACACTCTTGTATACCATCAAGGGCCATAATACTTCTTTCGTTCTTTCGCTTGATTTCCCTGAAAGCGAAAGTCAAATAATAAAATCATCCAGCCAGTTGAAGTTTCTATTTCCGTTACAGTATTCTCTTATATACTTACATACATATATAATTTCTGTTCTGGTTTAGATGATTAGATAAATACACATGTCAATTAGATGAGGAGAACTAAGCTGAAGGTTTGACAGTATCTAAATAAAAGGCAGGTAGTGCCAGCAAATCAATTAGTTGGCTTTATTCCAACAAAATTGGACTTGAACAGCAATTTGACCTTAATCCATGGTCTTTGAGCTTAATTCGTTTTCGTTAAAGAAAATTCCAATCTGTTTAATGTTGTAAGTATTATTATATGTATTTCTGCAGATATGTCTCAAAATTCACTGGAAAGAACAGAAATTAAAAAATTTGCTGTTTAATTCGGAATAGCTTTAGATATTTCAATGACGTTGAACCACAAAAGATTATTTCTCTATAACAATTATTTCAAAATTGTTTCATCCAATCTTGTGGACATTTTTCTACTAATTTGATTAGATTTGATTTAGAATTCCCAGGCAGAGTATTGGAGGACCAGATAATATATAAGGAATGAATATGATAGCCAAAGGGAAAAATCTAATTGCTTTTGTTATTCAATTTTTGAGTATGGAAATTAAAGAAATAACAAAAAGTTTCTCTCTTTAAGAAGAAAACATTGTTTAAAGGAATTACGTTAAATGTTTACGTTAAATAAATCAACAATAAAATTTTAGATTTCAATTTGCATGTAGTAATATAAAGAGTGTTTAAGTGTTAAATTTATGAGGTTTTCGTTTGGGATTAATGGATCCATCAATCCCGATATATGGACTTAAGACGCAGGTCACATTAAATAATATATATCAAATGATGATAGATCAGGAGATCTTTGGAAATCTTCATAAAGCTTAGTCTAGTCATTATGTTATAAATAGAACCCATACCAAATCGAAACAGTATATAGAGCTAGATATTCTTTGATGGTTTTCAATAAATATGTACCTAGTGACTACCCATGTTAATTATAACAAAATATTAATGTAGGTCCGTAGGCTATCGGGATAAAATAAATAAATAAAAGCCCTGACCAACTTTTGAGTAGTCACGTTGGGGCGATTGAGCCAATCGATGTAACTGACCACTTAAATTGTTGACCCGGCCGTGAAATTGATAAAGAAGTTGAACGCATTGGTCCATCAATTATTGACACTGTTTAAAAGAGGGAAGAACAAAAAAAGAATAAAAAGGACAGAAGAATGACAACGGATGTGTACCATCAGTTACTGAATTTTCAATCTGAAACATATATATATGAGTAGGTACATGTTTTTTTTGTTATGTTGTGCTCAAGTTAATAAATTATTAGAGGAGAGACAAGGCTACTTAACGTCAGGTTCTCACAATTGGCCTGGCGACAAGTTGCGCATTGTGAATTCATGAGTTTTCGACACGTGCCACACACACACACACACACACACACACACACACACACAGGCGAAAGCAGATTGATGAGTTGGACCCATATACTTAGATAAGCCAAAGGACACTATTTGCTCACACTTGAAGATCCGCTATGTGCGACTATAAGCACGTCCATTTAACACTAAAATGCACTTTGCATCAAATTTTCCAATTTTCCAGCTGTTGGCACGTGCTTCGGCATAAATAATGAAAACTCCCAATAACATCATCATGCCAATCCAATCCAATTTATTCCATTCCTGTCTGAAACATACATGAATGTAATTAATCGCTTCGACAGTATTTAACTCAAATGCAAAATTGAAGCATAAAGCAAAAATCTCGTGGGTGGGAAATTCTTTTTTATTTTTTATTTTTCCATTGGATTATCTTTCATAAAATGAGCATGATGTTGATGTATTTAATCGATCTCCTCGACTTGCTTCATTATTTGATTAAGCTCATTTTGTGGGTGTTCTTACTGTATGTGTGTGGGCTGGGTGTGGGCTGTGTGTGCATATCTCGATTGGGTTTCAATTAAATGACAAGGCATAATCATTATTTCTGTGTTTACATTTTCAAAAATTGAACATTATTATGAGTTTCACTTTTAAGTTGTCTTATGTATTTATTGTTAATTAAAATTTTGTTGCTTCTCTTCATCAATTTTAATTGAAAGAAAACATTTTTTCAATTGGCTTTATAAATTGGTCACTATATGTGTATTTTTTCCCCTAAACCAGAGTATACAGGTAAGTATAAAAGAAAATGGATGGTATGTATAGGGAGATAGTATAGATGAATATAAGTGACAAAAATTTTCTAAGTTCTAAATGCATTTTAAGATGTTTTTACGTTACAAAATCAAGACAAAGTTAAATCAAAGAGCCCAAATTTATTTTCGGATACTTATGTATTAATAATTTTTAAATATTCATTAATTTTTCTTGCAGCTGCAGAAATATCTTGGTGGGAGCACAACTAATGTGATGTATTTTGTCCAGACTGGAGTCCATATTCTTTCGAGTCGTTTGTCCTGGAGAACTTTTTTTTTAAGAAGTAAAGAAAATACGTTTGCATTCCTAAACTAATTTTTATCTGTTAACTATTGGCTACAATTTTCCAATATAAACAATGCACAGACCACACAATTGGTCCATGCCAAAGTCCATAAGAAGGAGTTTTGTTAATGATTTTTAAGTCTTATATATTAATGAGTATTGACTTTATAGAGTCATAATAAAAATAAATATATTTCGAAATAGATTTTTTGTCTGTTAAAGCTGTGTAATTTTAGACGGTGTGGACTCCATTAATGCAATTGTTTTTGTGTGGTGACCTTTGGGAATGTAATTATCGAATGGAATGGAGAAATCAATGTTTTAAAAATAGCTATCCATTACATTTGAGCTTGTAGCCATGTTCATGTTAAATGCAAAACGACAACTGTCAAGGGACTTTTGGTTTTGGTCTACAGTTGATGGCCATCATAATGCTGAATAACAAATGGTTGGATTTAAGTCAATGGCTCAATAACAATGATTTAATTGCATTTTCGCATTTGTTGCTCATTTTTGTTGCTTGGCTGTTAAAATTCAAATTAAAGACTCGAACGTGACCAAAAAGGGAAATTGTTCTGGGGGGTCAGGACTTGTTGGATTGGACAATGGAATTTCTTCAATTTGATAGGCAATTTGGAATCGTAATTTAAATGCAAGCAGCAGATGGCAAAAGTCACGCACAATCAAATCCATTCAAAAACAAAAAACGAAAGAGTCAGGCGTTAGGACAATGAAATAATTTACACATTTACAGCGTGGACGAGCGGCGATAAAGTGGCAAAATGCAATTGGGTTTAAAAATATGTAAGTATTAGGAGAGGCAAATGCCAGAATTTAATGGTCAATAAATCGATTTGCTTGTGGAAAATGCGTAAGCCCAGTTCACCAATCGTTTGGTTTATATCGAGACTTTCCACTGGGAGCTGAGAGGTGGCTTTGGGAGTTCATGTTGGAACAGAAGCTTATCGGCACGCATGCACGCAGCTGGCGGCAATTTGGATACACAGATAAAGCATTTATTGGCCGCATAAAACGGGTGAAATTACCAAAATGTTCTCCCACTTCTTATTGTTCTTTCTCTTGCCTTCCTTTTGGCCCAACCTTCCCATGGCCACCAATTTGGAACTTTGACAATGGAGTAATGGGGAAAGGGAAAAGAAGGAACCACATCCCGTCTGGTTAGATTTTTGCCTTTGCTGTTGTAATTTCCTCTTTTGTTGTCGCTCGACATAAAATCAATTTGGGACTACTACGATTACGACCACCCCTTCCCGCATACTCTATCCACCCCTTGGTAGGTTATTCAGGGACCAAATGAAATGAATTTCCACATGGCCAGCAAATTAGACAAATTGCACAACACATTTGTCATAATCTTGAAAAGGATTGTCGCCGTTGTCCTTCTTCTATCACAACTAGAGCCACAAAACTACATACATATGTTTGTTTTTCTTTTCTTTTTGTTTTTTTTTGTGCAACTTGTAAATGTTATTTCTTGCCACTCACAGAGAAGTCTACGTGCCGCACTACAAGACCAGAGCCCTCGGCCCAGAGCTTGGAGTTGGGTCACAGAGTTCTACATTCATGGCAAAGTTAAACAAGAAATGTAGTTGATAAAATGTAAGAAAAAATGAAGTAAGTAAGTCGTCTCGCCGACTTGGATATACCATACACCAGTAAAACAAATATTTTAAATTTATAATAACCAATGCATTTTCGTATTTTTAAAAAAATCTGTTTGCATGCTTTTTAGAAGCATATCTTAGTATTTCGCTCACTCAAGCATTCGAGCACCCTAGCGCCCCCACCAGCCAACGGTCACTTCCGGCCATATGGAAAAACGTTTATATGCATAACTTGACTATTTTTATTCCGATTTTGATCAAATTTGGTATTTTGCTTGATATTAGTATCAAATTTAAGTGTGCTAAATTTGATTGCACAAGGTAGAAAATTACGGGAGATAATCGAGTTTTTTCAAATTACGGGGGCGGAGGTGGGCGTGGCAAAATCTTTACATATCAAAACTGTGCGCAATTACTAAGCAAATATTTATACCAACTATGGTGTCTCTAGCTAAAATAGGTTTTGAGAAAATCGGTTTTATTTGATTTGCGGGGGCGGTAGGGGCGTGGCAAAATTTTTATAAATACAAAATGTGCGCGTTTACTAAGCAAATATACATACCAAATTTTGTGTCTCTAGTTGCTATGGTGTTTAAGAAAATCGGTTTTATATCATTTGCGGGGGCGGTAGGGGGCGTGGCAAACATTTGAAACAAACTCGATAAGCGTACATATGACACGAGTCTACATACCAAATTTGGTGGCTCTAGCTCTTATAGTCTCTGAGATCTAGGTGTTCATACAGACGGACGGACGGACGGACAGACGGACGGACGGACGGACGGACGGACAGACGGACATGGCTAGATCGTCTCGGCTGTTGATGCTGATCAAGAATATATATACTTTATGGGGTCGGAAAAGCTTCCTTCTGCCTGTTACATACATTTTGGCGACTTTAATATACC
Organism: Drosophila insularis; assembly: GCA_018903935.1. Taxonomy (NCBI): domain Eukaryota; kingdom Metazoa; phylum Arthropoda; class Insecta; order Diptera; family Drosophilidae; genus Drosophila; species Drosophila insularis. The sequence goes on from JAEIFP010000752.1 coordinate 1,601,058, forward strand.
ATTTCACCCTATGGGTGTATGGTATAAAAAACCAAAAAATAAATAGAACATTGCTCTAAACTTGCTTTTTAATTAAATTTCATTTGTGCTTGCCTTAAATTCCAATAGAACAGAGTTTTCGTTATCCTTGAGCTGCATCCTGTTCTTGCACTTTGAGGATGAAATAAATTAAGTCTATGCTCAAAAGGGAAATTTCCGTTTAATCTACACAGAATGCCGAATTAGCCTAAATTGCATTACATGACATTTAGTAAGATTTGGCACGATGTTTTTGAGATAAATACTCGAAATTATCTAGTCTTTTTAACTGTTAAACGTTATAAATAATATTTAAACATTATAATTAATGCTTGTCATTCAAATAAACCAACATTCATAATATTATATATCTAATAAATCAAACACGAAACGTAGAATGCAGTTGTTAAGCTTTTTGTCGAAACGGGTTATTTTTTTCAACTTTATTCTGTCTATAGGTCAATAAGCATTAAAATATTTTAAGGGCTTAAGTCCCTGAAAACAGGCCACATATATTAAAAACGTTTGGGCTATTATAAGCCGGAATATTTGTTGCTATTGCCCAAAGATTATTTAAAAAATTGAATTTACCAAAAAAAAGAGTGTCTCAATATAAATATATAAGGATTCGTAAAGACACGATGTTTTTTTTTTAATTTAAAAAAGAATTAATAGTTGGTTACAGTGTCTTAATACAATTACAAAAATTTACAATTACAATTACAATTACAATTTAGTATTATTTTTTAAAATGTATCTATTTATTTTTACCCGATATTAACAAATCATGTATTAATATTTTTTCCGGAAATTGGCAAAACAATTTAGCTTTCCAGATTCAATTGTAGATTGAAAGAAATTATTTTAACTTCAAAATAACTGTATGAATTTTTGACATACTTCATAAAATTAAGGTTTATTGCAATATATATATCCTGTTTTTTTTTTTTTTTTTTAGCTGAAGAGGTAACTCGTTAATTTACACTAATTTTATCATTTTCAAAACTCAGCTTACAATATTAAAATATTGACATTTATTTAGCTTGAACTAAATATTTTGTATTTATTTGAAATTTCTTTAATAATGATACTTATGCTTTGTTTTTCCACTTGATTCGGGGACTTTTAAAAAGATATTATTTTCGTAACCCTATTTACAAAACAACCCTCGTCTTATGTGGAGGGGGGAAAAAAGCGTTAAACAAACAATTTCGTTTGTTATCTTGTCAAATTTTATTTTTTGCCATTTCCATCAGCTTCCAAAGCGCAATGTTGCGGAAACTTTTGTGCGTTTTTTGAAAAGGGCACACAACAAAAAAACAAAAAAAAAAATAAATAAAAAGGAAAAAGAAAAAAGTTTAATTAAATAAATTACAAAATGCTTTGCCACCGACAACAACAATTCATTAAAAATATAAAAAAGAAATAGGAAACAAAAGCAAAACTCGCGACAAAGAAAAGGGACGGAAAAAAATAAAGGCACTCAGCAAAGACGAGAACGAGACGAGGTGCTTCTTCTCCTGGTTGTCGTTAGCTCAAAATGCTGTGGCAAATTGGAAGGCAACATAAATCAAGCTCGAAGGTAAGTGCGGATAAGGGGACATATTTTGGGCCTAGACAAAGCGGCCAAAACAACAAACAAGCAAAACGGCCACAATAAGTTTTAAGATATGTGTGAATGTTGTGTGTTTTCGTGTGCTTTCTTTTATTTTTTTTTTCGTTGGTTAACCAAATTCATTCTCTTTTTCTCAAAGGCGAGGAGAACTAACACGACGTGAGAGAAAGCAAAGAAAAACTGAAAATATTTACCCTTTAACCAAGAGATGAATAGTTGTATTCGAATTGCCAAACAAACTAATTTCTAAAATCATATTTGATTCAACAATATCAAAATAAAAATATATATAGAGAGATTCTGAGAAACAAGTTTAAAATTAAAAATCAACATCCTGACTTACAAATGAAAAAGTGAAGGGTTATCGATGACCAATCCTTCATTTCTCTCTACTTAAAGTATTAGGTTTTGTAGACTAAAGAATGACAAATTGGTTAAATGGCATTCGAAAGGAGTATTATCTAGTCGTAGTTAGGAATGCCAAAACCCTTTTTTTGTATCTTGACAAAAATGTCGGCCATATCTGTGAGTGTGTGTGTCATTGTGTGTGTTTGTGTTATTGGTGCTTTTAGTTTCCGGCGCGTTGCACTTGGAACGAGGGCTGACAAAGTCGCCGTCAACGTCGCCACAGAAACAAACAATGTAAATTGCGAGGGAGGCTCTCTTACTATTGAGTTGAAAGCTCCCGAATGTCCCATATTTCTCATTCACATTTTTTTGTCGTTTCCTTATTCCTTTTGGTTCGTTTTTGTTTTCCTCTTTTTAGGGTAGCTTTGCCGCGGGTAAAAGGCCAGCAGCTGCAACAACTACTACAATGGCAAATAAAATAAAAATAAAAACTGGAAAAAGAAAAAACAAGAGAAATATGTGACACGAAACGCTCCTTGCCGGAACAAAAGCGGAAATTGTGAAATATACAAATGTTAGTCTTGTTTTAGAGGTGAACTAAGTACATGCAAAAATTGTTGGCCCGTGCAGTTTTCCGCACAAAACTACAAAAAAAAAGAAGAAAACCCTCCTAAAAGGGTCAGAAAAACACGGCCAACAACTACAGCAAATATCAGCTTATGTTACTGTAAAAATTTTTTTAATGAAAATATATGTGTCGACATGTCGCACTTTATAAAAGAAATACAAATAAAAAATCTTTAAAACAATTTCGACCATTTATAAATGCACGCAAACAGAAAACCCCCAACAAAATGTCATCATAATCATGGGATTATCTGGCTTTATAAATGAATAATAAACTAAATAATTTTTATTAAAAAGATTTCACCATTCAACATAGTTTTTGATCTAAGTCAAGGGAAATAACAGATATCCATAATATAAGACAATAAAATGATATATATATAAATATAATATGGGGCTTGAAGTAGAGTACATAGAACTTTTCTTTTAATTCACAACAAAAACACTACTCTATGCATTTTTCTATACAACTATTTCCGCTGTTTAAATATATTTGAATGCTTAAAGCAATAATTAAGATGAAAGATTCGAACCGAAAAACGATTTAGTAAAAAACACTTCTATGGCCCTGACAACATTTGGGAATACATCCTTTTTTCATTGCAACGTTAAATAAAAATTTTGAATTTAACTTCAACAATCGTTGAAATTGCTAAACGTTGTAGTTAACGTTAATAACTTAATAAATTTCGACTCAATATTTAAATATAGTTTATCATTGTAAAGAACATTTTAATTATTTTAACATTTTAATATTAGTTTGATAATCAAAGAAACTCAAGCTCAACTACAGTGCCTACCAAACTGAATTCCGATGATAATTACGAGTTTCTTCTTGTTTATTCATTACGTTTTGTGTAAAGTAGTGCTAAATGGCTAAACAAATATTTGGCTTTACCTATTTTTAATACAATGAAATGATTTTGATTCGAAACAATCCAAAGTTTAAAAAAAAAAACAAATTATAGAAATAAATATATGTAGTCTTAATATGAAAAAAAAGAATGGATTTTAAGATGAAATTTAGCATTAGTGAGAAACTATTTTGTCTAGACCAATATTGATTCTCATGTGTTGAAATTTCTATATAAATTTGAGTAAACATTTGGAAAATTTAATCAATTAATATATATTACAATCTAAAAAGGACAAAGGATAACTATTCATAGTCTATAAAGTAGGCAACAACAGAAAGCAATTTTTATGAATTAACCATATATCCAAATGTATCACGATAATTTATTAGTTACAATTAATGAGTTTTTAATGAAATTATTTCATTTGGTGTTTAACATAATTTTCATCTATAAGTTATGAATTATTGCATTCGCACTTTGATAATGGGATTTATTTCACTTGATTATCAATCAATTATGGTTAACTAAAAAATAAGTATATATATTTGATTCATATTTGCAATTGATTTTTATTGTGTTGTGTGATGTCCTTGAAATGTATGTATGTACATACATATGTATGCACTCAATCTACTCAATCAATTAAAAATCAGCCTTGAATAAGGCTTCAATCCCTTATCCTTTCGCCCCACACAGCCACGGCCTATAATTGCCTGTCAGAACGACGAATTTCGTAATTTGTTTTGAGTTTTTAATTAAATCAAAGCTCCTTGAGGCTGGTCTGATGATGATAATTGGCATGGCCAACCGCAAGGGCTGTCAGAAATCATTGCTAAAATATTGGAAAAAAGAAGAAAAATTCTCATAAAGAGAAATCGAGAGGGGTTTTTCCTGATATTCTGCTGGAGTGGGCCATTTTGGCAAAAGGCCAAGACTGAACTAAAAAGCAGCAACATGGCCGGGCAACCACAGATGCTGATGTAGGGAAACGGATTGTAATTACGGAATTAAAACTGCGACAGCTGCGCCAAAATGCATGATGGACTGTCTAAAATAAATGAATGAAAATGGAGCAGATGGATAAAGGAATAGATGGATAGATGGATGGATGGATGCTTTGACAAGCAAACAATCTAGTAACTAGGCTTGGCTATACATTCTAGCCTTGAGTCGTGGCTCTACAACATCCGAGCATAGTTCGACCATGTTCGACTGCACTTGAGATGAGCTCCTGCCGTCTCTCGCTCGGATGCCTGGCAGTGACGGATGCGGATGGCACAACAACAACAAAAACAACAATGTGTCGGTGACCGAGGCCACATTCCAGGCATTTGTGGGTAGGCGGCAGGTGGTCTATTTCTCTGTCTCTCTATCTCCCATTGAAATTTGTTGCATTATGCTATACCCTTGCTATATAGTCCTTGTCCTCCACGACGACGCTGAGTAGTCCAGCACTTGATTGTCAACAAAATTGTAGTGCAGTTTTGTGGCTGTTTTTTTTTTTTTTTTGTTGCTGCCAGATGGTTTTTGATGCGGCAGCAGCAGCACTTCACAGTCACTTTGAAGTGACTGCAACACCAATGGCTGGCAGGCAAAAGGACACGCGGCCATAATTAAATTTGTGGCAAAAGAGAAACACTGTTATATGTTCAACTGATGATGGTAGAAAGAGAAGTCTATTTCTCCCCAGAACACGAACATTATTTAATTCCTTTTCTGCTTTTGCCCAAATTAGAGTCAAACAATGTCACATTGTCGACAGTTTAAAACTAAATAAACACACGTGGGCCTGCACTGCATACACATCCGCAGCTTAGTTATTTGGGCTCGTCTACCACCTTGGCCACCTTATCCGGCACAAGCGTACACAGAAGAACACTTGAAGACGGCCATAAAGATAAATGTTTTATGTACGTGAATTGCTTTGAATAAAAAGCTTTGTTTGCCTGCTTCATATGAACCAACAGACAAACAAACAAACAAACTGAGAGATCCACGTCTTTGCACACATTTTTCCCTTTTCTTTATCTCTCTGTCGGTCCCTCTCTCTCTGTCTGGTGTCTCTTTTTGTCTCCCTGTTTTTCATAGTCGTTCGTTTCTAATGTAAAGCCACACACATAACTCATACGCCCCGTGGTGCGGTTTTTTCTCTCTTTGCACTCGCTTCATTTAAGCATATTCACATTCACGTGCACATTTTAAGCCCAATTGTAATTTGAATTACGGCCTGAGAATACTAAAATTTCTAAATGGCATCTCTAATTTCAAACTGTATGTCATTTATCGTATTTTTTTTTAAATACAAAAAACTTAATGCCAAACACTTGGATTTACTCTAGAGTTTAAATAACATTTTTAATCTGACATGGAAAACACACACATAAATACTTAATACAAGATTCTTTCTTACCTCTCTTTCTCTTCTTGCTTATCTTTGTCTTTTGTGTGTATGTGTGTGTATATGCTAAATAATGTCATAAATCTACTTCAATAAGATATTTAAATTGCCATTTTTATTTTATTTCTTATTTTATATGTGTGTACACTTGGCGAAATGAATAGCTCAAAAAGTTGCTGCTCAATAAATTGTTTACTGAATTAATGTGTTTTTTTATTTATCTAAAAGATTAATAGCTTTTACCTAGATAAAGAATATGATTTCTATTACAATTTTAGAATTCTGAATTCTTCTGACAATGTTTAAGGCTACAAACTTCTTATCTTTTAATAAGTTTTTTAATAGTTTTGAACTATACTAAAAATTGAGTTTTTAATGAAAGATTTGCAAGAATTTCAACTAAATTTAAGATCGAAACACATACATATCGAAGTTGACTGTACTTATATTTCATATTTTATTGTTTTTCTTTTTGCAAGATGTGAAAGTTTCAAATACTTTTTGTATCCTATTCTTTTGCATAATGAAATATAATAAAATTGAGATATGGGACTGCAGGTGCATTTAAAATATTTCTTAAAATTAGTTCTCAATGGCGTCACAATCATACGAATTAGATTTCACGTGTGTGTGTGCCTGTGTGTGTGGGTGCGTAGGATGGTAGTGTGTGGTGTGTTATTAATGAAACGTTTTGGAATATTCCGCACTGACTTAGCGGACTTTACTTGCCACATTGAGGGATTTTATGGGGATTTGCACGAATTGAGTGACGACGATGGCCTCCATCTGCCTGCAGTTGCCTTTCATTCTCCCCCTGCATCTCTCCCTTTTTCCTTTCTTTCTTTATACAAGGCCAGCAACTATTATCAGTGACTTGGTTTTCCTATTTCCAACTACTACCGATTTCAATAAGGGGCATTTGGTTGGGGTGAGAAGAAGAAAACCCCCAAAGAGATGGAAATTTATTGAACGGCATTCATATGCTTCGCATTATTAATATCGATTAGGGGGCGGAAAAAAGGGCGTGACATGAGCCAAGTAGTTCTTATAGTTGGCACATCTTGAAGTTGTTGTTTTTTTTTTATTTGCTATTTCTTTTCCTCTCCATCGCTCTGTCGACTTGCGGTTGGCATGGCCATCAACCCAAGATTGAGATTGGAGAAGACGCATAACCAAAGAGCCAACCACAATATATAGATAGAGTAACACTCTATTGCAGGCCCCCTACCCACAGTGGAAGCAGAGCTTTGTGCTGGTTGATAAAAATAACAATGGGTCACAATGGACAATGTTTAGATTTTCTTTTTTATTTTGGGCCTTTTTGGTTCATATGTTCCTCAACAAAGATAAGGATGGAAAATAAAGGATAGTCCCGAAATGTCTGACCAATTGTATTATAATTTCACATATACAAACTTGTACGGATGTTTCATGAAAAACAATTTGGCGAAAAAAAAACATCATTTAGGGAAATGAAAGACGTGACTTCGTTGCAATTCGCATATCGCAACGCTCTGCAATGTTCATCATAAAGGGAGAAAAATTGATTTTTCTATAAAAAATCAAGAAAAGAAAAGAACGAATGAAAACTGGTACATACACACACAAAGAGTCGTACTCGACACACACATACACACACACTCACACACAGGGAGAGAAACAGAAACGCTTCCAGGCAACTGCAGAAGCTGAAAGCCAAAGAAGTAGGCCACACTAGCTGTAGTAGAAAACAACTTTAACTAAACCCCATTTTTGCCCCTTTCCCTCTTTGCACGCCTTTTGAATTGTACTTCACTTAAAAATGCTGAAATTGCCACTGAGTCAGATTGGCTGCTAACTATTTAGTTGCATTATGGCCAAATGATTCAAAGTTAAAATAAAACTCGCAATACCTGTACTTGCGTTTACCTCTGTAAGACTTACACGACGTAAAAAAATTTGAATAAAATGCAATGCCGACCACAAAGATAACTCCTTCGAAATATATTGGATAATTTTTTGGATATCGCAAACACCTAATGAATTTCTTTAGTTTCTTATGGGTGCTGTTCTTTGATTTACTTTACTTATAATATAATCTCACAATAATCTCAACGATTATTGAATTGTAATGAATGTATTGAATGTATTGTATTGTATTGTATTGAATTGTGCTGAATTGTAATTGTTCAATTGTCATTATTACATTTAATCATTAAAACATTTTTGGAACTGCAATTACAACATTCCCATTTAATTCATTACTATTAAAGAATCGTCAATGAATCGTTCAATAATTATTAAGGAATCCTTAACAAATCACTATTCAATCATTAATGAATCGTTAGTGAATCTTTAATACAGCATTAAAAACTCATTAAAGAGTGATTATTGAATTGTCAAAGAATCTTTTGGGAATCAGACAGAATCTTAAAGGAATCAAGAACGATTCGTTGGGAAATAATTATTGAATGATTAACGAATCATAGAGGAATCATTAAGGAATCATAATGAAGTATTTAATGAATCAGATAGCGACCATTTTCGGCCATTTATAATGTCCCTTGTAAAAAATAAATTTCTTACAATTATTTCATTTGGCTGTTTATCGTTTGATATCCGTAAAATCCTTTTGCCAAAATAAAAAATGGGTAACTGACAAACAAAGTTGCAACAAGCGACAAAAACAATTGCGAAAAGGTAAGCTGATTATGTAACTCACACAACTAAAGGCACCCACGTGTCTCTGTTTATGTATGTCTGTGTGTGTTTGTGTGCCTGTAGCTGGCTGATAGCATTAACAAACGGAACATGCTGACGCCATTTTGTTTTCAAACTTTTCAACAGATCCTTTTCAAGAGTTTTTATTAGTGATTTCCGTAGAAAACAAGCTAAAATATGCGCATTAGTTGCCATACACTTTTTACCCAAAGTATAACTGTGTGTGTTTATATGTGAGTGTATGAGTTTGCTTTCTTCCACCTGTCGTTTCTCTTTGGCAGCTGCAACTTATGGCGTTGTGCATTGATAACTTTTTAATAGAAATTACATATATTTCAACAGTTTTAAAGGGACGAATTTGTTCAAGATATATCACATGCAACAAATTCTCTGATAGCAGATGAAAAGGACATTCCTTTGACAATTACTATGAGAAGTACAGTGTGGACATCAAAGCATTCTGCCAAATATAGGCACAAAATTCACATGCATCGCATTTCATTGTGGCTTGCTAACGAAACAGTAGCCTGCCATGGCATTTGAATAATGCACGTGCAAAGGTTTCAGTTTCGGTTTCGGTTTTTGGTTTTGGTTTCGATTCTATGTATGTCTCGGGGTCTGGGGTCAGGAGTCTGGGTTCTGGGCCGGGCTAACAATTCATTATCGATTACAATGCGATGCCCAACGATGTGCAGCGGGCATTGAATAAGAATTGAAAATTGATGGAAAATTTTTTGTGCAAAAATCAATTGTGCTTGCCGGGAATGAACCTTACAGAACAATACGCTAAGAATTCAATAACAACAAAAAGAAAAAAAAAAAAAACAAAAAGAATGAAAGGAAATCAACCATTGGGGACTATTAAAGCCTAGAATGGGACAACAAAAACAATGAAATTACAAATCAATGATTACTTCTCTTTGTTATTACACTTCTTTTGCTTTGTTTTGTTGTTTAACTTTTATATGTACATAAACACACACATACTCACATACATATATGTATGTACATAATATATGTAGAAACGTAATTGTCATTGTCGCACTTGCCAGTCAGGCTAAAGCCATAATATGAGACAGCCTTTTCACCGCCATAGCCGCACACACTCTATAACATACGAATATAAGTCAAACCCGCGACCCTCCCAACCGCTCTGTCAACAGCTCAACATATCAATCATACGCAGTGTGGTGCGTGTTTTGTGCGTGCCTTGGCTGCCAGTTAATGGCTAGATTCGGTTAGTTGTATGGTGTACCGTCGCCGTTGCCTTATAAATAATGTAGCCTGCATATTAGTGAAATATAACAACAAAGTTCCACCCATCCAGATGCCACTTTCGGACACGTTTCACAAAAGACCAGCAGAAAAGAAACCCAAAAATGAGCAACAAGAAGGGAGGGAATGAAAAAAAAAAAAAAAAACTGAAAGTGTCATTAGTGAATTATTTAAATTTTAACATCGCCCATGGTATACAAATATATATATGGGGGGCTAGCATAATTGAAGCAACGGTTTAAAGCTTCTTCTTTGACAGCTTTCTTCATTGGCCCCCCACTTCCTCACTTCCTCCTCTTTGTAGTTTGTTGGGTCGGATGCCTGATGAAAGTTAAGCAGATGGAACAATAACAGCATTAAAAGGGAAATGAATGCTGACAAACTTTTGTTAACTTGATTAATGTAAATAAACTTGCACCAACAACAAGACAAGTTTCAAGATAATTGAGAAATCAACGTTGCATATCGCACGATGGGGGTCCGGCAAGTTGGTAGTTATTCTAAGACAACTTACCTGAGATTCTCGATACGTGGCCTTCGGCACTGTGGACGATTGCGTCGATGACTGCGATCCTTTTTACAGCGACAATCGCAATGCATAATGCACAGGGCAATGGATGAGACGACGGTTATCACAAAGGGCACCGCAAAGAAATGAATTATCATGGCCACTTGATCATCATGATTGTATGAGGTTAGCACAACGGTTTTATTTTTGCGCGAATAATAACACGGATAGATGGCACCTTCGTTGCCATAGTAGGCATTAAAATTTTTACATGTCACCGTGGGTGGATAGCCGCAACCCTTGATATTGACGAGTAATGTGGCCTCACTGGATTGTTCACAATCGGCCGTGTAGTTCGCATAATCGGTCATATTTTCTGGTATGGTTATATTTTGTTCAATAAACGTCACATAGATATGAACACAACGATATAGATCGGATGTGCAGCCCTCGCGGCATGAACTCCACGAGCAATTGAATATACCAACAAGATCTTCCCGGCGCGTTGTTGTGCACAATGTTGGATTTTCGATAAAATCGTGGCTTAGCGTCGATATGGCCGGATCCACATAGAGCGGGACTAAAAATAGCAACGATGCGCCGGCGGTCACCGAAAAGAAGGCCAGTGTCGAGGTGCCATAGAAACGCGCACGTTCCCGCCACGAACGAAAGCGCCGATTGCCATTTTTCTTTTTTGGAGCCAGTTCTCGGATTTTACGTAACCGTAGCTCTTGTTGTTGCTGCTCGAGTAGTAATTCCGAACTGCCACTCCTCATATTATTGTCGGTGCACACAGGGCGCTGATGTTGCTGATTGTTGCTGCTGCTGTTGCTGCTGTTGCTGCTGCTGCTGCTACTGCTGTTTTCGTTGCTGTTGTTGGTGGTGATTGTTGCTGTTGTTGTTGTTTTTGTTGGTGTTGTGGCTGCTGCTGGCGTTGACTTCGCAGCAGCAGCTGCAACGGCAGCGACGTCTTAGTCGTCGTCGTGGTTGTTTTCGTTGTCGTTGTTAATGTTGTTGTTGCTGTAGTTGTTGTTGCCACTACGACCACTCGTTATAGAGCGAAAGACAAGCAGCCTGCGGCTGATAGCAGCTAAACACTTCTCCCTTCTGGCAATTGCAGTTGCACTATGCACCAAAAAAAAAAAAAAAACAAAAACAAAAAGCGGGGGAGAGCCAACTGCAGTCTGCGTTGACAGTGACAGTGACAGCGGCAGTGTCAGTAGCAGTGGCAGAGACAGAGGCAGAGGCAGAGAAACTTGCGAGTTGGTGAGAAAATGATGCCCTGCTGGCTTGTTGGCTGCCTACCGCAACATTAAAGAATGAGCACGAAATTGAGGTTATGTACACACGCTTCGGCGCAGTGAGCTAATATGAATGGCAATGATAATAATGACAATGAAAATTGCCAGCGAGAGAGCGCTAGAGAGAGAGCGCTTGACAGTGACCGGAACAGCTGTTTGACAATCCAAGTGACAGCGAGAGCAATAGTGAAAGAGAGAGGAGAGACACAATAGTCAGTGGTCGGCCATGAATGATAGCAGCAAGAGAAAGAAGCACCACCTCACTGGCTTCTTGTTCATTGATATTAATGAATTTATTTAAATTGTTGTATTTCCACTTTGTTAATATTTTTTGCATTATAATGCACACAAACACTTAAATTCTAGAGTTGAAACACTGCAAAAAAACAAACGTAGAATAAATTAATGAGAATGACAACAACGACAACAACAATTTGGCAAAACAAAAATCAATGTGTCCGTAAGGTGAGGGTGGACGCTCATTTAACAGCTGTTGATGTAGGTTAGTTTGAGAGCAAACGAGAAATCCAACAGTAGAGAGCCAGAGAGAATACTACCAAACCATATACAGACAGATAGAGATAGAGAGAAAGAGAAAAAAAGAGAGCGGACGAGTAAAAGCGAACCATGGAGAGCTAAATATTTTAAAGAGAGCAAGAGATCTGCTGTCGGCGTCGGCTTTGGCGTCAAAGTCAACGTCAACGCACACTTTGCTGGTGTCGCCCTAGTGACTGGATAACCTTTTGTGTTTTGTGGGCGGAATTATTTATGCTACACACTGTTTGTAGTTATTTTTGTTGTTGTTACTGCTATTGTCTGTTCTTTTCTATTCGGTTCGGTTCTGTTCTGTTCTGTTCTGGCATTTGATTATTTTTCAATTTTATTTGCATTTTTCCAGTCTAGTCCTCGTCACACTCACAGGACACAAGGACAAAGAAGACGATAGGCTTGATTTATAGTAGGAAAAAAAAACCGTCTCTAAGCATGATAATGCTGATGATGCCTTTTAGTCTAGCCGCCCCCAACGCCCTGCCAGAATCTCTATATACATCTCTTACTTTTAATACTGATGCATAGAAGTATATTTGTTTTTGTTTCTGTTCTTTGTATTTCTCCCTCGTATGCTAATGTTCACTGGCTGGTTGGCTGGCTGGCTGCTTTTTGCAGCCTTTTGGCTTGGCATTTTTTATTAAGTTTTTTTTCTTCTTTGGTTTTTTTTTTGATTCTGTCATTTTCCATTCTGTTTGCCCAACCTGGACATTTTTCTGGCGCTGCATGACATCCATTCACCTTGATATTCTATTTGTTGTTGGCTATAGCTTCGCGTGACTCTAAACGTTGGTCACTTTCGGACATTAACAGCGCACAGTTTTCTCTATTTTATTGCTGTTTCTATTTTTTTGTTACTTCTGTTTCTGTCCTCTTTTGTTTTTGCCATATAGCGGGAGTTGCACGCATTTCACAATTTTCACATTTACACAGACATCTGTATATATGTATGTATATGTATATAGCTAGGGGTCAGCAAATAGGTGACTGTAGCAATCTTCCATGTATTTGGTATGATTTCACTTTTATGCTATGTAAGTACGTACGTACTGATGTACTTTATATAAGTAGCCATCCGACTTGTCGTATGAGTAATATAACAATAAGCTAGTACAAAAATCTATAGCATACTTTTCTGATGAGATTGTTTGCTCTAGAATTCAATTATTTTCTCACTTTCTCAAGCTGTTTTGGTAATTGACAAGTTATACTAATAATATAATCTTTCTAGAAATCGAAGGTCGGTTCAATTTGTTTGCATATATAGACAAACTTTTTCTACTGCTTTTATCTCATTGTTTATACAAGTATGTACATACATATGTATAAGTACATATGTATGTACAATTCTATATATTTAGCTGTCGCCCACGCCACGCCTTTTACTTTGTGAGTAGCGTGCGAAATGCCAAATGGAGAAGTAGTAAAACAAAAAAAAAAAAGGAAAAGAAAAAGAAATGGGGAAAAAAAAGCTAGCCAAAACAAAAAGTAAAACTCTAAGCACAAGTGTCTAACTTTTGACAAGGCTCCGTCTCTGCTGTCTACTCGTGTGCAGTTGCATTAATATTGTTTTTACTACTGCAATTGTTGTTGTCGTTTTGTTGGTGATATAATTGTTAATAATTTTAAAAATTTTCTGTGCAATGTTTCACTCTTTGTTTTTTTGTTGTTATATCTCTATCCATTGCTGAATACGCCATAGAATTGAAATTTGCTGCCGCTGCCCGCTTTGGGCACTGGCTTTGGCTTTGCCTTTTGCTTGCCCGCACACACTCACATAGGACTCACATACACGCGCGCTAACACACATTCACAAACGCACACACACACGGACGCACTCACGCACGCACGCACACACACATACACACACTGATAGGACAGGACAGACAGAATCGACACGTGTAGCGCGCGCGCTTTTATTTTTATGTTTTTCTTTTTTTTTTTGTTTTTTTTCGGGCCTGTCGTGCCTCTCGGAGTGTTTGTCCAAAACTGATGCGACCAACGGCAACGAATCAACCGACAAGCAGCAACATTCTACACTCGGTATAAGTCTCTCGTATTTTGTGGGGGTGGTGGCCGTGGCAGTGGCGGCAGCAGCAGCGGCGACATCGACAGCGACCGAGGCAGCGCTGTTCATTTTGACTTTGGATGCGAACTTTGGCGAAGTAACGGCGAACATCGTCAAGGATTCGCATATGCGCGCTCGTTCTCTCTCTTTCCCTCACAATCTCTTACTCTCGTTCTCTCTGTTATATTTTCTCTAGTCGTCCTATTGAGAAACCAAACAGCACACGCAGGTTTTGTTGCCATAATAAATCTGAACTGCTTGCTTTTTCTTTTCAGCTGTTCTGGTTGATTCTTGTTATTACTATTTAGGATGACTTTGCTCAAATAGAGCCGCTCCTATAGACGCAAAAAATAAAATATCACGTATACGCACAGTTAACTGGTATTGTAAAACAAACTTTATGAATTCAATGACAACATTGGCGAAGTGGGAAAAAGAAAACCTTTAAGATTATAAAAGGTTATTAATGAATCATATAAGTTGCTTTTTAGACTACATATGCCATTTATATTATGATGATAATATGTTTTAATCAAAATATTTACCAAATGCACTTAATAAATGAATAGGTTTTAACCTTAATAGAATTATTTTAGTCTATTAAATCTTGACAGCTTGAACACTATAATCATTAATAAAGATAAGTTTACAATTTGACAATTGATATATTGTTTATTCGATTTGCCATAAATATCAGCAATATGTGTGAATTTGTAGATAACAGTTTATAACTATTTGCTTCTTTTCCAGATGTTAATAAGTTTTTTGAGAGTCAGCAATCATCATGACCTTTGTCTGGAGCATTACCCGTCGATCGAATGGACAGCCCATTGGCGTTTAGAATACTTAAGATCACAAGCCAAGCGTTAGCCATCTGGAAAACGGAGATTTCGTTAAGCAATTATTATACATATGAAATATAATTTTAATACTTGACTGTAATGAATTTCATCTAAAATAACCATTAAGCGAACGCATTTCAAACCTTCACCCAAACTTTCGGTTTCAGCACATCTTCAGCAATAGAATTTCAAATGAAGTAAGTCGTCTCGCCGACTTGGGTATACCATACACCAGTAAAACAAATATTTTAAATTTATAATAACCAATGCATTTTCGTATTTAAAAAAAACTGTTCACATGCTTTATACAAGCATATCTTAGTATTTCGCTCACTCAAGCATACGAGCACCCTAGCGCCCCCACCAGCCAACGGCCACTTCCGGCCATATGGAAAAACGTTTATATGCATAACTTGACTATTTTTATCTCGATTTTGATCAAATTTGGTATTTTGCTTGATATTAGTATCAAATTTAAGTGAGCTAAATTTGATTGCACAAGGTATAAAATTACGGGAGATAATCGAGTTTTTTCAAATTACGAAGGCGGAAAGGGGCGTGGCAAAATCTTTACACATAAAAAATGTGCCCAATTACTAAGCAAATATTTATACCAACTATGGTCTCTCTAGCTAGAATAGTTTTTGAGAAAATCGGCTTTATTTAATTTGCGGAGGCGGTAGGGGGCGTGGCAAAATTTTTATAAATACAAAGTGTGCGCATTTACTAAGCAAATATACATACTAAATTTTGTGTCTCTAGTTGCTATAGTTTTTGAGAAAATCGGTTTTATTTAATTTGCGGGGGCGCTAGGGGGCGTGGCAGGAATTTGAAATATACTTGTTCACTCTACATACTACACGAGTCTACATACCAAATTTGGTGGCTCTAGCTCTTATAGTCTCCGAGATCTAGGTGTTCATACAGACGGACGGACGGACGGACGGACAGACGGACATGGCTAGATCGTCTCGGCATCTGTTGATGCTGATCAAGAATATATATACTTTATGGGGTCGGAAAAGCTTCCTTCTGCCTGTTACATACATTTTGGCGACTTTAGTATACCATTTCACCCTATGGGTGTATGGTATAATTGTATCCTTGATCCGTTAAGAAGAACTGATCCAAGATGTAATCTAAAAAATAAATGAAAAATTGTGTTATATTTTTTAGGCAAATATTCTTAATAAATTCAATTGAATTGCTGTTACAGAAAGTTTAGCATTGACAGAAACCAAATCTGACTCAGCTTGGATATTCGTTACAAAAGCAGTTAAAATTAAGGGTGAAAGATGATCCATCTTTACACTTTAGGATTTTGAACCCAATTGACCAGAGAATGAGCGTTCAGAAGCTTCATCTTTACCTGTTTCCAGCCGTCATTTTCCCATTGCGGTCGATAAGTGTCATGATCAAATGTCGTCTCCCCAACCCGATTGCACGAGGATGTCGTGCCCTTTTCCGCTTTCAGCGGAACGCTTCCTCCCCTTGTTTTCCTTCCTTCGGTCGATGCCTCCAGTTCCTCTTCAGCAAAAGGGAGTTGCTAAGCTCGGCCAGGCGGGCGCCGATTTGAGGGCCGCTTCATAGTGGCACTTCGCATTGTGTCCCTCCCTCGGTCTTTTGGGATCATCCTTACGAGAGAATTTGCGTCCTGCCGAGTCTTTAGACTACGGCAATCTTTGTAATATCGGCTAACATTTTTAACATTTAACATTTTTTTTACAGCCTATATTGAACCAGATCAACGATTACTAAAAACCAGTATTAAATTAATCGAATGAAACAAATGATCATCGAGATAAGAAGAATAGTCGAAAAGTTTAAGAAAACTTGATCATCGAGATACGAAGAATAGTCGAAAAGTTAAAGAAAACACGTCATTTTGTTAAGAAATCTCCGTATTGGTGTGGAAATATAAAAATATATATAAAAAATTTCTAGAAGAAGTTGTAAGTAGATCCAGCAAAGCTAATATAACCTGCATACCACAAATTTTTAATTTAGCCCCCACTTTTGATTTGGAGCCAATTAAAAATCTGAATTTTGTATGGAATTTTTTTGCCTTCGGGCGTGGCCATTTTGCGTCACTAGTTTTTACTAACTTACTTTTTAATTTGAATTACAAAAGAAAGTGAATTGAATGTCGAGGACACATTACTGCCTTTCTATAGTTTGATGACATTTTTTTATGTTTCTCATACCCTTGCAGAGGGTCTTATAAAATTGGTCACATGTTTGTAACGCACAGAAGGAGACGTTTCCGACCCTATAAAGTATATATAGTCTTGATCAGCATGAGAAGCTGAGTTGATATAGCCATGTCCGTCTGTCCGTCCGTCCGTCCGTCTGTGCGTATGCGTTTTACTCAGCCATCTTAAGAGTTATCGGGATGAAATTTTTTTTGCGGCTTTTCATTACCAGGGAAAAATAAAGTATGAAAATTGTCACAATCGGACCACTATATCATATAGCTCTAGAGGAAATATTTTGGCAAAAATTGGAAATTTATCGATATGATAGTATTATATATAAAGTCTCAGATACCAAAATTTCAATCTGATCGGATAAATAGAACACAAGTTACAGGCAATATACATAAATCGTCTCTGCTCAAGCGCTGCTTGCTATCTACTACGACGTAGTAACTACGTCATTGCTCGAATCATCAGAGCACACGCATGCACACATACAGACGCAACACTACATAAACTATATGTGTATGCGTGCGAATCGCGGCATGCGTGTAAAAGGGGATGGGGAATAATAAGAAGAAATTGAAATGATATTTGAAAGGTTCTGTGCATTGGTCTGGTCTGCATGCTATTCTGGAATCGCTGCAGGATTTCAATGTTTAAGTTGTGAAGCAGGTGCTGAGCTTATACAATGTCAAGGGCGAGGCCCACCTTGTCCACATTTGGGACAAGCGACCCATTGAGGCCGACTGGGAGAACATCTGGATCTTAGGCTAATTTAGGAATGTGGTTTCCATCTTATCCGACATCTATAGTTGCTAGAACTAGTTTGCTTTATGGTTTATTGAAAAAAATTAGATGAAAAAGTTGAAAAAGATCTATAACATACGAAGTCAACGCTTTTTTGTCCATTTAAATAAATTAATGTTGTAAGACTGTGACTTGACTGACTCTGAACTATTTAGATTATTTCCAGTTTTTTTAGTGATGTTGATTAACACAGATTTGTGTAATTGAATTATTTACATTTTCATTTTCATGAATTATTATTTTTAAGTAGCGTATAATATATTTTAAATGTACCTACTACATAAATAATATCAAAAATATTTAGTAATTACATTTTTTTTTTTTTTTAAAGGAAATGAATTTAAAAGGAACTTGCGTTGGAACTACCATTTTACTTTTAGTTCATCTGTGCTTATCATTGCACCCACAATTGAAAAGTAATGTTTTCAAGGAATTTGGTTGCTATAAATATGAGATTTCTAAAGTCTGCGTGCATGCGGACTGCTCAGGTATTGAAGGCTTTAACGAATGGGATGGTCTGGGGAAGTTACCCAACTTGTGTTCTTTAAATATATCAAACATTGGCCTTCTGGATTTCCCACCCGAGTTAAGTTCTTTAGATCTGTTCACAAATCTTCATTATATGGATGCATCCAACAACGCTATTAAACGCATACCTTCAGGTTTGCTTCTCCGCTTAAGATATCTAAATATATCTCGCAATCAAATAAGCGATTTGCCCAAAGTGGCGAATAAGTCAATGACTAAAATGGAGGATCTTGATGTTACTTATAACAATTTGACATCTGTTGGCATGTTGAATACTGACTGTGCCCAACATATTCACGCGGAAGGAAATCCAATGAAATGCGACGAAGTCGATTCGATTATAGCCATACGGGAGCGAATGATAAATGTACGTATTAACAATATTTAAAACTCAACTGCATAAAAAACTACAAGAAATTTTTAATTTAAATTATTTTAGGGACAACTAGACACCGTAAGGTGCATGGAAAAGGATTCCACTGAAATGAAGTCAATCCCAGCTGTACCATCTTATCAAAAACCAATAAATGATAAGACTAATGAATCAAATAATCAAATATTATTAATAGTAGCAATAGCAATAATCATAGGAATAGTCATAGGAATAATAAAAGTAGTAGTAGCAATAGCAAAAGTAATAGGAATAATAATAATTTATATGCATAACTTGGCCCCCGCAATTTGAAAAAACTCGATTATCTCCCGTAATTTTTTACCTTGTGCAATCAAATTTAGCACACTTAAATTTGATACTAATATCAAGCAAAATACCAAATCAATTGAACTAAACTAATAAAGATACTTCTTTCATAATGTGTTCATCTGAAATGACTTCACCAAATCAAATGCTTTGGTGCATATATATACAGCACAAAATAAAAATAAAACAAAAAATATCAAAGAAACTGTGCCGAAGATTATCTACCCTTGCAGTCCAACCTCTTTTTCTGTAACTCAATTAATTAATGCACAGAACCTTTCAAATATAATTTCCCTTTCCTGTTCTTCTTCTTCTCCATCACCTCTTACATGCATGCCGTGATTGGCATTATATAGTTTATGTAGCATTGCGTCTGTGTGTCTGTATTCACCTACTTTTCGTATATAACTATATGATAGAGTGGTCCGGGCCTAGAGATTTTCATATTTGTTATGACCCAGGTAATAAAAAGCACAGAAAAAAAATGTCAGCTCGAGAGCTTTTAAGATGGCTGATATGGCGAACATAGCTATATCGACTCAGCTTCTTATGCTGAATAAGAATTTATATTCTTTATCCGGTCGAAAACGCCCTTCTCTGCGTTACAAACATCTGACCAATTTTATAATACCCTCTGCGAGGGTATACAAAAACTGCGTTAAACTCTGTCTGCCCCCCTTACTTAAATCGTGACTATGCTCTAGTAGTTATGCCTTATTGAGGCTTATGATCGAATGGTGATATCGATTATTCGATTATTCGACTCGAAGCTTAATGCATAATTGTTTTTACTTAAATAAAATACTTTAAGGCCTTCTGCGCGAAAAAAAAATCTAATTAAAAGACATATTATGAAAAAAACCCTTAGTGTTTTTACAAACTGGAAATATTTCTATTAAACCCGCAGGCCACTCGAACCACTCAATCAACATCCGGCAACAACACTTTACGAAAATCTACATCATGGGTAAAATTTTCATGCCAGTAAGTGATTACAAATTACACTTTCAGGTGAATCTCTAGCATCTAGCTCATATTTTTGTAAGCATTAGTTTTTTACTTGATTTTTTTTGTTGCTACCTCGAATCTGAGAGTATATCATGCAATCGCGTTGCAGTTTGCCGAAGAGTCTATAATTGGTTACAGCCACCAGTGCCGGACTAGCTGCGCCTTGAGGGGCCCCGCGCTATCAGAGCGCTGTTAAAGGATTTATTTTCGCTAAAAAGCTGATTCAATATTCATAACTTTATCAAAATTGACAAAAATTTAATGCTTTTAAATGAAATATCGAACTGAAATGTTAGTCACACCAATTGTCAAGCGAGACAAAAAATTGCAAAGAACAGCGAAACATTACTCAATTTTTCAAGTATTTGAAAAATACAAAAAAAAAATAAAAAAGGTTTTGCTATGGCACATGCCGTGTGTATGGGGCCCGATTCGGCTGAATCAAATATAAAACCCCTGCATTATATAGAGATCAAGTCGATCGATCAGACAGGCGGATGGACATGGGCACGACGCGTCTTGTCGTGCTGATCAAAAATACATATATATTATGGTCGAGGATGCTTCCTTCCAATAACCATAACTTTATAAATCTGTGATTCTGTTCGGTTTTCAAAATTCAGCAGTTTTCGTATCAGAAAAAAGGTAAAATGTGGTTAATATAGAAAAAAAACATTGTTTTTAAATCCATGTATTTAATACTGATGTTAAACTTAACACCTTTTGAAATCGGCTAGAAATAGGCAAAACTACAATCTTCAACAGGAACTAATTTTTAAAAAAATTTATGTTAAAAGTTCTAAATCGTTTTTGTTCGATTTTGACATTCAAATTCTAGCTCTCACTTTATTTTTTTTTTTTTTTTTTTTTTTTTTTTTATTAGACGTAGTCGTACAACGCTCAGTACGAACAAGTGGCCCATATGACACCAGGCCCGGGCCTGTTACGAATGACCCTAAGTAAAGTTAATGTTACACCTCTACCCACTCCGACCTAAGGGCATAGGCGTATTACATATATAAACATAAATTAAACTAAAGAAATAGAAAATATTAAATGTAATGAGATAAATAGGTTACATATAAAAAGAAAACAGGATAGGTTAAAATAAAGATGATTACAACTAATTACGAGCGAGGAAGGACAAGATCGCAGTTTTTATACCCGGAAGCGATGTTTCGGAACCGATAACGTGCCAAAGTCTGTTGTAGTCACTACATAGTATTCGAAAAGGTTCATGCAGAGAAAAGTTAGTTGTGCAAGTGGGAAGTATGTATAAGCTGTGTGAAATTGCGGGTCCTTCTAGATGGAACAGAAATGTTAATTTGGCTCAACAGCTCGGAAGAGTCAATCTCACCATTCAAAAGTTTGTAAAGAAAAGTTACACCAAGCATTATTCTACGATTAGTTAAAGAAGGAAGGTTAATTAACTGAAGTCGACTAGAATAAGATGGAAGTTGTACAGTTGGATCCCAGCGCAAATCACGAAAGGCAAAGAGTAAAAACTGTTTTTGTACAGATTCTAATTTGTTTTGATAAAACTCAGATTGAGGAGACCAAACACAAGATCCATATTCTAATATGGGGCGGACTAAAGAAGTAAAAAGTATTTTGGTAGTATATGGATCCTTGAACTCCTTCGACCAGCGCTTTATAAAGCCAAGAACACTCTTAGCCCTGCTAACAGTAGTCGATATATGCTGATAAAAACTAAGTTTGTGGTCGATTAAGATCCCCAAATCTTTTACAACCAAGGAAGTATTATTTATTTTTTCTAACGGGAAATTATTTAAAAAGTAACTCGTTAATTGGGGAGAACCTCTATAAAAAGACAGAACTTTGCACTTAGAACAGTTTAGAGATAACAAGTTAGTCCTACACCACCCCTGAAAAGCATTCACGTCAGCTTGCAAGGTATGACATGAGAGAGAGTCTACGATGCGATTAGCGATTTTTACATCATCGGCATATATAAGAACTCTGGAATTTAAAAGGACGGTGGGGAGATCATTAATAAAAATGATAAATAATAATGGGCCAAGGTGACTGCCCTTTGGGACTCCCGATTCAACACAAATGATCTTAGAAAGAGAGGACCTAAAAAGAACCCTCTGCCTCCTATTGCTTAGATATTGTGAAATCCAAGCAAGCAGAGCATCCGGAAAGCCAACTAAATTCAGCTTATGTAATAGTAAGGCATGGTTCACCGAATCGAAAGCCTTACTGAAATCCGTATATATAACATCAGTTTGCTTCTGTTTCTTAAAACCTTGGATTACAAAAGATGTAAACTGTAAAAGGTTAGTTGTGGTAGACCTATTCTTGACAAACCCATGCTGGTATGGCGAAAAAATCGATTTACATAAATGCTGTATTTGAGACGTCATAATTTTCTCAAACAGTTTAGGTATCGCTGACAATTTAGAAATTCCTCTGTAATTAGTGACGTCGGATTTATTGCCACATTTGTGAAGAGGTAAAATAAACGAATCCTTCCATATAGTTGGAAACTCGGACAGTGTAACGGACAACTCAAAAAGCTTGACTAAAGGCGAGCTCAATGACTCCGCACAGAACCTCAGGACACAAGCGGGAATACCGTCTGGGCCCGGTGAGTATACCGGCTTAATCGTCAATAGTTCCTTAGCTACCGAACTTTGCGTTATAAAAGGATTAAGAATACAGTTGGATTTCGTTATGGATATATCTGACTAGAGTTGTACTTAGTAGATATGTACGTAGTCGAGAAGAAGTTAGCAAATAAATTAGAAATAGATTGATCAGAAGAGGCCGAATCATTATTAAAAACTGCAAACGATGGAAGGGAGATCGAATTTCGCTTTGAGTTAACGAAACTATAGAACTCTTTAACTTACAACGTTGTAAGTAATTATTATAGCATTTAGAATTAGAAACAATAAAATTCGATTTAGCAACCAAGTAACGAGACAGATCCGATGGTAGACCCGTGACTTTATATTTTTATACCATACACCCATAGGGTGAAATGGTATATTAAAGTCGCCAAAATGTATGTTACAGGCAGAAGAAAGCTTTTCCGACCCCATAAAGTATATATATTCTTGATCAGCATCAACAGATGCCGAGACGATCTAGCCATGTCCGTCTGTCCGTCCGTCCGTCCGTCCATCCGTCCGTCCGTCCATCCGTCCGTCCGTCCGTCCGTCCGTCCGTCTGTATGAACACCTAGATCTCGGAGACTATAAGAGCTAGAGCCACCAAATTTAATATGTAGACTCGTGTCATATGTACGCTTATCGAGTTTGTTTCAAATGTTTGCCACGCCCCCTAGCGCCCCCGCAAATGATATAAAACCGATTTTCTTAAACACCATAGCAACTAGAGACACAAAATTTGGTATGTATATTTGCTTAGTAAACGCGCACATTTTGTATTTATAAAAATTTGGCCACGCCCCCTACCGCCCCCGCAAATCAAATAAAACCGATTTTCTCAAAACCTATTTTAGCTAGAGACACCATAGTTGGTATAAATATTTGCTTAGTAATTGCGCACAGTTTTGATGTGTAAAGATTTTGCCACGCCTCCCTCCGCCCCCGTAATTTGAAAAAACTCGATTATCTCCCGTAATTTTCTACCTTGTGCAATCAAATTTAGCACACTTAAATTTGATACTAATATCAAGCAAAATACCAAATTTGATCAAAATCGGACTAAAAATAGTCAAGTTATGCATATAAACGTTTTTCCATATGGCCGGAGTTGGCCGTTGGCTGGTGGGGGCGCTAGGGTGCTCGAATGCTTGAGTGAGCGAAATACTAAGATATGCTTCTAAAAAGCATGCAAACAGATTTTTTTAAAAATACGAAAATGCATTGGTTATTATAAATTTAAAATATTTGTTTTACTGGTGTATGGTATATCCAAGTCGGCGAGACGACTTACTTACTTCATTTGTAATACCTAGACTCGAGATTCTTCAGTTTTGACAGCCCCCGCGTAAACCATGGTGATTTTTGCGTCACCACAGGAGACACTAGGGGTACCCAGTCATTAAAGATCGAGTCAACAGTGGTATAAAATAAAATAAGTGATCTCTTTATTTATATTTATTAATATTTTTGGTTTTTTAAGCCCGCGCTGGCTCAATCCGGCACTGGTAGTCACTGATCGTGGCGAAATTGGCATTGTCCTATCAAAATATAATACATTTTATCTATAGAGCCAGGAACGGAGACAGATAAAAACCCTAAACCACCCCCTAGATCCGTCTCTATATAAATCGGAATCAGTTTATTTAGACATTATGGTACCCAATCCGGTTAATATCTTTTGCCGATTTTCAAAATATAGTGCCAGCTACCCAAATCATGGAAAACGATTTAGAGCTTTAGTGTTTAGACAAAACTCTTTTTTGCTAATCTTCGTCAGTTTCAATGTATTCTGTCATCCTTATAAAAAGCCAATACGACTATTATTTACTTCATTACAACATTCTTAAGATTTTGATTACAAATTTTATATTTGTGGAGTCTAGATTTTTGCCCTCTAGTTTGGACTAATAGGTCGACAAATTTTCGTTTCCTTACCAGGATGTTTATTTCTCATCTGAGCTATTGGGATTATTTATATAATACTTTTAAAACATATCAGACTGATGTGCTTTATACTGAATCGGCGGTCGATGCTGTTCAAGAACATATGTATATATTTATTTTAGGATTGTTATTGCTTCCTTTTGGCTGTTTCAAACATTTTACTAACTTTAATATACAGTTTCACAACATTTCAATTACACTTCGCAATTATCAACTCATTTATGCCTACTTGACATGTAATTATTTATATTTATTTAAAGCTTGTTGCCATTTTCATTTTCCTTCAAGGCAATGAATTCAATTTGGCTCCAATTGCTACTAGAGGTATCTTTAGTAGTGCCTCTAATATAGAGAAGTTCTATTTGGAAGGACTGCGGTTGTTATAAATCCCTGAATTCCAATGGCGGATTGCATGCACAGTGCTCTGGCATTGGCGGCGATTTCGATTGGGATTGTTTGGAGCAACCCGATTTGAATAGTCTAGATATTTCATACAACAGCCTCACGGAAATTCCAGCAGTTCTGATCTCCTCAAGATTCAGCAATCTAACTGATCTGAATGTGTCCTACAACAACATTACAAGGATACCCCACGAAGTAACTCTCCGTTTCGATCGACTAAACATGACTCGCAATCAGCTATCTGAATTGCCCACTGTGCCGAATAATATGATGACTAAATTAAAGGATCTTGATGTTAGCCATAACAATTTGACATCCATTCGCTCGTTGCTAAGTGACATTGCGGAACATATTAAATCGGAGGGGAACCCACTGAAATGCGAATGCAACAACGACACACTTATTACCCTCATATATGAGGGAATTGCGAATGTATGTATCAATAATATAGTCCTCTGAACTGCATACAAATATAAAATAAATTTTCAAATTGTTCTTGCAGGGACAACTAAATTGGGTAGGCTATAGAGAGTGGATCCTCTAACTTGAAGTTAATTACGAATGTTCCATCTTGTCAAAGACAAATTAGTGATGAGACTAATGAACCGAAAATTCCGTGGGATATGATAATTATAGTATTGGCGGTCGTACTTCTGTATATATCGGTTTTCTACACTACAATTTCAAATGAAGACTCTTAATTTTTATAGTATTTGATGTGGTTCTTTTCTGTTGTATTCCTGTTGTACTTTATATTTTGTCTTAAAATCTACATCTACGACAAAAATAGATAATGCATTGAAATTCATTGTGTTGTCTTTGAAATCTTCAATTATTTCATAACTTTCATGTTTAACAAAAATTTATGTAGTTATAATATTTTTCTAATGAGTTTTTTTATCATTAACGAATTGATATTCATGATCTTAGTTAATAAAAATCCAAGTACGCCGAAGTGTGAATACCCTTGCAGGTTTTTTTTCTGTCCCATTTTTTTTCTGCTGTCCCATAGTGTCCGATCCGACTGAATCCGAGTATATACAATCCCACATGCTAAATTTTAGCTCTATAGCTCTATGGTGTATGAGAAGTTTGCGTTAATCCAGACGGTCGGACGGACGGACGGACAGGGGGACATGGATATATGAGCTGGCCTTGTCGTGCTGATCAAGAATATATATAATTTGTATGGTTGAAAATGCTTCCTTCTATGCGTTGCACACTCCTGACCAAAATTAATTTACCCTTTTTGCAAAAGTATAAATATTGGGCTTTATCTTTTGTCTTTTCTGAATTTCCTAGAAGTTAAATGGGGTTCGAAGCTGGACTCCCGAAAATTTTCTATTTATGGTTGATATTTAAACTGGGGCTTCTTTTTGTAAACAAGAAAAAACAAAACGTTAGGGAAATCGTTCTGTAAAAAATTCTAGATAGAAAAACTGAAAAAGTTGTTTTTCCTAACAACAGCGCGAGTTTTCAAATTTTTGATCTACTAATTAAGCTTTGCAAAGCAGGATCAGTGTCTATATCGCATTTTATTGAAGAAATGATCTCAATGTTTAAAACATCATGACTAAAAACCGTGACCATTGCAGGTCAATCCAGGTTATTCCCTTTTTTTACAAACTCTCATCATGGGTACGTAATTATAAAAGTGGATACAATTTAAAATATAGATGGAGAAGTTTTAGATTTCTAAATGTTGTTGATTTTAGCGACCTTTCAATTGTTATAAAATATGCTTAGCCGGCTTGAGGTCAATTCTTTCGAGAATAATTAAGTTTGTTTTTTGTTTAATTTTCCAATATATTTCGGCCACGATTCGGTGGTCGTCTTCAGGGCAATTATTTTTACGGGTCCGCACTCTGTGACGTCAAGCTCCACGTCAGCAAAGCATATTTTATTTTCAAAATGTTAAAAGATACAAAGGGTCAGAAATTTTAATACAATTAAACAAATTTACGGTTCTGAATGCCAAGATTATTTTTCGAGGTTTTGAAGTTGACAATAATCTATTCTTACCAAATTATCCTGAGATAGATAAATCCAAAATTCAATGATCCCAACATTCGACTTTATTCTACTATTCATTATAAAGATTTCCATTCACATCAGAGATATTTATGCGCCATCTTGAGAATAGAGTACTAAGAGAATTAAAGATTCGAAAATTTAACAAAATGTATTTCTTACCACATGGAATTTACATTTTAAAGATTTTGTAATTTTTTGAAAACCAAACCTTGAAAGTTCAAAAGCGTAATCAGTCATGTTTGCATACATCGAAGGAACTGTGAAGTATTTTTTGAAAGTTTTTTATATTAATTCTTTTTGCACTCATTGCTTTCTTAATCACTTATAAGACGACATTCCTAAGTCATAAGCTTTTGTACATTTAATGACTTATATAGCTCATTATCGCATTTATTAAAAAAAATAAAAAATATTTAATTTTTGGCAATTTCTGCCAGAAAGTATTATTTAAAGGTTTACTCTATTAAAACTTTTTGTTCAATTTTCTCCATTCTCTTAATTTTTCATAATTTAAGCCAAATTACAGGGAAACTATTTTGTACTACTGGATCTATGGAAATTTGAAGCTAAAATCAGTATTTTGTAAAAAATATTTTAAAAGAACAAAAAGGCACATTCATTTCACAGAACGAACTTTATACTATGTATTTGTCCCATATGTATTAAAGTAAATATGTATATAATATATAATATAGAAATCTCGGCTTCCTATGCAACTCAAGAATATATATAATTTGTGTTGACAAGTACAAAAAAATTAAACTTTTTAAGTATTTGAGATAACAGGTGTCTAATTGTAGCTTATCATTTGTTATAACAACTATGCACTTGGAAATAGAAATAGATAAGACCTGAATTATTGGCTCAAGTGTAAAATCTTCGCCCATTACGTCGGAGCTAGAAAAATAATTTTCAATATCCATTAAATTAATATTAAGCCTTTCATAGAGCAAATTTATATTTAGAACAAAGTTTGAATAAGGCGAGTCCAGTTCCGGATTGAGCAATGCCGGGGCTTTTAGGAGTTCAAGATTCAAATCAATCATTCATTTCCCAATATTTACCAAATAACCGATCCAAATGCACTGGGTAAAAACACATTACCATAGAACTTAAAGTTTTTTGTTTTGGTTGTTCTATAACATTGGAATCAAATATTTCAAAATTGTCGGAACAATCTTTAAACGTTTTTAAAAATGTAATTATTAGCTATAAGTTTTTCCTCATTTTTTGATAAAAGTAAAGTTTTGATTTCCTGCTGGACCTCACAAATATTTTCAAGCATAATAAATATAAAAATTGATTTTTTTTCTCAAGTAATTCTTTGCGTTTTATTTCAAAATTCAAAATTGAATGTTATATTTGAGTTAGAAATACATACCTTATAACAGTTACGGTCCCTGTTTGAAAATTACTACGTGAACAAAGTAAACTTTGCCAATTTCAGCAAAACCTAATATCTTATCTAATTTGATTATTTCTTCTCTGCTGATAGCCTACTAGATAGCCAAGGTGCTTAAATAATTAAGAGTTACTGAAATGTGAAATATTTGCATATTTTTAGGCTTTTCGGTTGTTTTACCTTTGCAAGGGTAGGCGTACGCCAGTGCATAGCATATTATGAAATATTAATAGCATGCTTTCAGGCAATTAGCGTTGCAAAAAGCCCTCAAATTTGTTAATCCCGTTATTAGCAACTGCAGCTGTTTTGGAAGAACCTTTGGAACACCTTTTAATGACGTCGTAGCGTTTTTCTTGTTTAAACTAAAGATTGGATAAAATAATTTTTTTGTTTTAATAAATCAACCAAAACAAGAAAGACAGTTATTGTTCTTCGAATTTTAAATTAGAAATTGAGCTACAACCGATATTTTCATTCTTCCTGACATTGGCCGACTTATCCACCCACAGTAATGTAATCGATGTCGGCGATAGTGCCATCGCTGTAACGGCGTTACTTGCATCTCTATTTGTTCGGTATTCGGGGCTTAGTGATATGTTCATATCAATAAAAACATCGAATTAACCATCTAATGCCCAAAAGTGGCTCAAGGCACATATCGATACTTTATAAATTCATTAATACGACCATTTTTTAAATCATTTGGTATATAAAATTAATCTTAAATGAAATTGGCCTTATCTATCAAAAAAGTATATATGGCTTTAGTCTTCAAATAATTATATGATAAAACCGATGAAAACATCGATACATCGATAAACATCGACATCAACAAAAACATCGCGTATTGTTGTTTTTTTCTTCATGCGGGCGGTTGCCATTTTCGTGGTCAATAGCGCTGTAATTAATTTTTAATAATTTAAAATTGAAGGAAGTATAGTCGACGGGAAAGTTGGAAACGCAAGTCTCAGTGGTCTCAAGTAGAAAGTTTTTTTGGCATACAGAAATTTAAATCAAAACCTTTGCCGGCAGCTAGGAATAAAATGCCCACCGCTCTTGACGCAGAGGTGGCCACCGAGCAATTCGGAAATGACCAAGCAAAGTCCATGTCGGGGCCAATTATTGGGATTATATATCCGCCGCCGGAAGTTAGAAGCATCCTTTTCAAAAAAAAAAAGAAGCAAAATACACTTAATACATATTAACCATTTTACATTAAGCGTTTTCCATATACTCAGTGTGTTTATTGTAACTCAAATTAGATATCGTGGATAAGACCGCCAGTTTTGTGGCACGAAATGGACCGGAATTTGAGGCTCGGATCCGGCAAAATGAGCTGGGAAACCCAAAGTTTAATTTCTTAAATGGCGGCGATCCCTACCATGCCTACTACAGGCATAAGGTCAATGAGTTTCGCGAGGGAAATGGCAAGTACCGGCAATAATGGCTAATGTGTTCTCTAATATTATGTCTTCTCATTTAGATGCTGGAATTACTGCACTTACGGGTCTGAAACAGTTAGCCGTGACCAGTGCGGCGCAACAGCGGCAGCAGGAGCTGTTGAAACAAGTCGTGGAACAGCAATTTGTACCCAAGGAACCACCGCCAGATTTTGAATTTATAGCCGATCCACCATCGATTTCGGCCTTAGATCTGTAAGCCAGAATGGTGTATACTTGACAACATTAATCTAAGATGATCTTCTTTGTAGGGACATTGTTAAACTGACTGCCCAGTTTGTAGCTCGTAATGGTCGCCAGTTTCTTACCAATCTTATGAGTCGGGAGCAGCGGAATTTTCAATTTGATTTTCTTCGACCGCAGCATTCGCTTTTCCAGTACTTCACCAAGTTATTGGAGCAGTATACTAAAGTACTGATTCCGCCTAAGGATCTGTTGGGTAAATTGCGCACAGAGAGCGCTCCCGGTCGCAGCAGTATGAACCAGGTGCTGGATCAGGTAAAGTATCGGGCCAATTGGCAGCGACATCAGGAGGCTCAACGTAGACGCGAAGAGGAGAAGATAGAGCGTGAACGCGTCGCTTATGCCCAGATCGACTGGCATGACTTTGTGGTGGTGGAGACTGTGGATTATCAGCCCTTTGAGTCGGGTAACTTTCCGCCGCCCACCAATCCCGATGAAGTCGGAGCCCGTGTCCTTATGGAAGAGCGTTTGCTCGAGGAGGAGGGTGGCGATATTGAAATGCAAATCGAGTCCGATGACGAAGAAGACACCATTTTGGCTGCTGCTCATTTGGACACAGGCTTAAAGTTATCTCAAATGGAGAATCGCGTTGGCATTCAAATGAAGAATGTCACATCCTATAGCCAGCCGGTTAGTGCCAAACGCGATAATACCCAAGTCCAAGATATGGACGAGGCCTCAAGCGATGAGGAATCACCGGGAACAACAAGCAAGCTGCAGCCAAGCGTAGCACCCATGCTGCCGCCAACTCACGACAAGGTTGTGGTCAAGAAATACGATCCAAAGGCCACCCAACCAAAGGCTCCGCAGCCAATTACCACGGACGAATATCTCATATCGCCCATTACTGGCGAAAAGATCCCCGCCTCCAAGGTTTCGGAGCATATGCGTATTGGCCTGTTGGATCCACGCTGGGTGGAACAGCGTGATAAACACACTGTCGAAAAGATCAACCAGGATAATGTCTTTGCCGCTGGCACAGCAATCGAGGCCAGTCTCAAGCAGTTGGCCGAGCGACGTACGGATATTTTCGGTGTGGGCGACGAAGAGACAGTCATTGGCAAGAAACTTGGTGAGGAAGAGACCAAAAAGGATGATCGTGTCACCTGGGATGGTCATACATCGAGTGTAGAGGCAGCCACTCGAGCGGCACGAGCTAATATCACTCTCGAGGACCAAATCCATCAAATCCACAAGGTCAAGGGTCTTCTGCCCGATGAAGAGAAGGAAAAAATCGGTCCCAAGCCAGTGGGAAGCAAGGCCACGCTTTCGGCCCCGCCGCAGCCACCTTCGTCCTCAAAGTCACAACATATGCATTCTCAGAGTCAGCATCATCAAGGAGGCGGCGGCGGCGGTGGTCATC
Organism: Drosophila insularis; assembly: GCA_018903935.1. NCBI lineage: Eukaryota > Metazoa > Arthropoda > Insecta > Diptera > Drosophilidae > Drosophila > Drosophila insularis. Next base: position 1,632,889 of record JAEIFP010000752.1, read on the forward strand.
ATTTGCACCACCAGCAATCGCACCATCATCATCATCCAGCGCAGCAACATCCACCGCCTCCACAGCATCAACATCAGCACCAACATCCACCTCATCAGCATCCAGGACATCATCATCCGCCACAGCAGCAATCGCAGGGTAATCCGGTTATGATGATGCAAATGCGCCCTCCCATGATGCGTAAGTACAGCGCTCTGATGCATTGTGTTATGTGTCAATGATTCCTATTATAATTTCTCTGCAGAAGCTCCATATGGTGGTGGATACATGAACATGCAGCCTCCACAAATTTCACCGGCTCCTCCAGTAGATCTGAGACCCATAGAGGAAGAGCCGCCAACCAAAAAGATCAGAAGCGAGGACAATTTGGTGCCAGAAGCTGAATTTATATCTTTGCACAAGGTGCGTCATCCACAATCTTCCGTATGAAACAGTATTTTAATCCATTCCTCTTTACAGAGTCCTGTGACTATCCAAGTGCAAGTGCCCAATACCGACAAATCCGAATGGAAACTGAATGGCCAGATGATTGCTATTACTTTAGCTCTCACCGATCCCATTGCTCAGCTCAAGGCAAAGTTGCAGGATGAAACGGGCATGCCGCCGGCCAAACAGAAAATTTTCTATGAGGTAATCCCCAGCCCCATTAACTTACACAGAGGTCTCTTAATAATACTTGTATCTTTCTTCTGCAGGGCATGTTCTTCAAAGATAGCAACACGATGGCATTCTACAATCTCCTGAGCGGGACCACAGTGCATTTGCAGGTCAAGGAGCGCGGCGGACGCAAGAAATAGTTTCTTAACGAAACATTAGTTGTGTAGACAGTTTATTGACGAATGGTTTCGCATAAATTTGTAATAAATGGGTCAATCACAGTAGAATCTAGTTAATTGCACTTAAGTCTTAAAGTATTACTAAATGGAATATAAAAAATTCGTGGTCGGATTTATGTTTGATTGGAATGTTTTAGGGAATGTTAGGGTCGCCAGGAATATTGAGTTTGTTGTCAGTGGGTCTTCTGACTTTCCGTTTCCAGGATGCGGGCCATGTCACGGTATCTTTGTAAAAGCGGCTCATAAATCGCTTCGCTGTCCTTGTTCGGTTCGCAGACCAGCTGCAGATGATTGGGTGTCAGACTTAATATATAGTCACGATAGCCGACAATCTCTGTCGATGGGTCACGTTCATGCAGGTACAGAGCATAGCTGGCTCGGTAAGCAGCTCCCATAAGGGCAGCCTCACTGTCGGTCTAACGAAATATAGAAAAAAACAAGGGTATAAAAAAACAAATAAGTCGGAGAGCTAGTTGGAGCAGATGCCGAAGATATTCACCTGTATGTGGACGGGGGCATTAAAAACATCAGCAATTGTTTGCAATATCGATTTATTTACGGAAGCACCTCCTGTGGCCAGGATTTTTGTTTCGCTGCCAAAATGGAAGCCCATATCTTCGGCAATGGACCGATGATGAAGCATTTGTCCTTCTATTAAGGCACGTATCTCAATCTGTGGTGAACTAAATCTGTAGACCAATAGAGATAATAAAATTGCTAGGATTAAAAAGCGAGTTCCATACTCACTTGATCACACCCTTGACAGCATCTGGCGAAGTGGGCACAATGTTTTTATTCCAACGCAAAATACCCTTAGCCTTGGGTATAATCTCCATTTCGTTAAAGTGCACCGCCGTATTGCCGAAATTTCCACGTGGCGTTGACTCAAGTAATTCGTTGAATTTCTCCCAATCGCCATTGGCTTCCGTTTTGTTCAAAGCCTCCCGAACAAGTGACCCGTTTCTGAAACTAAATGAAACCTGTTGATATTTCAATGAACAGAAGTTTTGAGATAAAAACTTACCACAATAGCCCCATGTACTCATTTATCTCTGTTGGATGGCATAAAACATGACCCTCTTCCAAATTGGGCGGATCTTCGAGACTCATCATTAAGGTATCGCTGGTGCCGAGCGAGATGCTAAGCCAGTTCTTGTCCACCAGCATTCCGGCAAGAGCCGATGGATTGTCCCCAGTGCAGGCCACCACCTTGCATGTGGTGGGAAAGGAGAAACGCTGTACAAAATAGTCGGACACATCGCCTAGGACGGCAAGGCTGCTCACTGGTTCGCCCAAACGATCATCCAAATCGGGGGCACAAGCATTAAGGCAAGCTTTGGACCAAGTTTTCTGACGTATATCCAACAGATTCATGCCGGATCCGTCGCTAAAGTCAATGGCGGCCACCTTGCCCAAAAAAAGTGAGGCCAGAAAGCTGCTGACAAGAGAGATTCGTTGGGCGTCTTCGTAGGCGTGCGTACGTTGTTGATATATTTTGCGTATTTGTGGTCCCGTGAAGCGGGCATAGCATTTAGAGCCAGTTAGTTGAACCATTTCCGTATGTCCACCAATGGCAGTTTCCATCTCAAAGCATTGTTTACCCGTCGATGCATCCATCCAAATTGGTGTGCGATTAACAACGAATGCCGAGTCATCGATTTGCATATGAAGAAACTTGTCAGGATCAAGATTCTCCAATGATGTTACGCCGTGTTTAGACCAATAAAGGGAACCATGTTGTTGTCCTGAGCCGCTAATTGCTGCCACGGTGGACAAATCAGCTTCCTGCATTACCAAACGATCGAGGACAATGTCCATGGCTTTCACCCACATCACAGGCTGCACAAAGAATCTGTGACAAAGAGATTAACCCTCTAACTATTGAAAATTTTTTGCCAGAGAGTACTTACTCATATTTGTTGGGACCAGGATTAGCTCCTCCGGTAGTACGAAATTCTGGCAAATCGCTGTCAAATTTAACCTCGGCCGATGTGACAACCTCCAGGCTTGAGTTCAGCAGGATGGCTTTCAGCTGGAAAGAGCGTGTGACGATGACATAGCTGAGTTTCGCGTGGGCGGACACACCTTAAAAGTAACGATCAAACAACGACACCTTCACCACCACCAGCGGACATTAAAGGGCAAGTCAGTGTCAATGCTTGCGTCATGTCCGACTAGCACAATAAATACGTAGTTTATGATTAGATTAAACAAAGGGGGCCAATACTAAAATGCGGCAATAACTGAATTGCGAGCCATTGGATTCGGCATCGACATCAGTTAATTGCCATCAATTTGCTGATAAGCAGTGAAAAGCAGACGACCAAGTCAGTCTGGGGGCACCTCTCTGTTTTTAGCTGGTGAACTGATTAGAATTTTAGGCTGATGACCTTTTCCAATAACACTTTCACATCCGCCTCCGCCTAATCTCTAATCTTAAGAAAATTAGACCACTAACGCCCTCGCCAACAAATTCTTATCCTACCTTCTGTGTGCTGAGGTCGAATCCGAGATAAGTGCGTTTCTCCTTCTCCTGCGGGCTCATTGTGCCTGTTCCTGTCACTTCGAGCTGAGGTTTTCAATTAGTGGCACTTCCACGTAAATTATTTAAATAATAATTTACAAACAAAAACAACCACTATTTCGCACCCGCTATTTATGCTCCCAGTATTCGAGAAACGATATTTCTTTGCTTCTGTCCATCCCTAGCACTATTCATGCTCCCGATAGAAACGATATTTCTTTGACTCTGCCCATCTCTAGCAATTGTAATTTTAATTAAATAGGAATAAATTTAATTTAGAAGACATGTCATTGAACTACGAAGATATGAGTTGGTCAGGTAAATTGTTAACTACCAGAAGTCTGATTGTGTCCTAATGAGCAATCGTGAAAGCAGTTGACTCAAATTTAAGTAAACAATTTCTTATTTCAATTTTTATCTTTTTCGGCTCTGCCCCCAATTAGATGTGAGAGACCAGTTCAGAAAATGGCGTGAGGAGAACGGGCGCCACAGCGAGGATGTTGTCCAGCTGTGGGTTGCCGTGTTGGAGGACAAACTGCACAAGACTGGTAATGAGAGGCATTTAATTTTGGAGCAGGTTATTATAGCAGCCCTGGACACGGCTCGTTTCGACATTGCCGCCCAATGCACCAAACAGCTGAGTATTGAGTTTCCCGGGAGCCTGCGTGTGATGAAGTTCAAAGCTATGCGCTACGAGGCCCTGGAGCAGTACGAGGAGGCCGAGGAAGTTCTAAATGCCATAATTGCCAAAGACGAGACCAATGCTGCACCACGTAAGAGGAAAATAGCCATATTAAAAGCGTGCGGCAATCGATTGGAGGCCATTAAGGAATTAAATGAATATCTGAAAAAGTAATTTGTCATCTTGAGTTAAAATATTTGATCTGACTTTAATGTACATTGGCAGGTTTATGTCTGATCAAGAGGCTTGGCACGAGCTGTGCAGTCTGTATTTGGCCGAGGCTGAGTACGGAAAGGCTGCATTTTGCATGGAAGAAGTATTGTTGCACAATCCGCATAGCCATTTGATTCATCAACGCCTTGCCGATATTCGTTATACCATGGTATAATCGGTTGATTAACTACAAAAATGCAAACAATAATATAAATTAATCTCTTCTTGTATTTGCAGGGTGGCGTGGAGAATATTGAAACAGCTCGTACATACTATTCGCAGGCTCTCAAATTGAATCCGCAGAATTTGCGTGCTCTATACGGACTCTATTTGAGCTGCAGTTTCTTGGCCAATTCCAGGGCAGTTAGCTCCAAACGCAAAGAATCCCAAAAGCTGGCCCAATGGGCCCTAGAACAGGTTTCGGCTCATACTGTTAAACTATCGCCAATTGAGCACAATGATAAGCTAATTGCAACGCTGGACAATGCCTTCGGAAACCTGGATATTAAAGCAAATTGACCCCCAGATCAGGCAAATAGATGTCATGTCAGCCCAGGTGCAATATCTGACAGAACGTAAACAAATTCCAAATATGCATAAAATCGACTAAGAACATACATTAATAACAAAACACTGCATCGACGATAAATCATTGCACTGAGTAGGTCTCAGTGTTTATTACAGTTTTTAAATTTTGGTGTTGGCCATCGGCGCATTAGTTGTTTTTTGCTAGAGAAACCACACACAGACACACAAACAAATTAGGAGATATGTCGAAGAAAGTTCTTGTAATAAATCTAGCAAAATCCATAACTAAATCAGATTCCTTTTCTTTCTTTGGGACCAAGTTGCGTAAATTCAATTGTCATTTGGGTTAACCAAAGTAATTATATTCGTATAAAATCTTTTAATGTAAATGCAATTATTTGTAATGATTTAAAAAGTTTATTAAAATTGAGTAAAATATTGTTTAACGCAATTAATGGCTTCACAATTAAACAAGAAATGTCCACTTTAGAGTCCAGTGCGTAATCATTTTGTACATTGCCTTTAAATAATATACATATATATATATACATATATATATAGGTACATATGTATATGTATGGAATATAAATATGTTTATGTGTTAATAACACTTACATTTGTAGGTTTTTAGGTGCAATCAGTGACTGCAGTGGGCTGACCGAGCATTGGGGCATCGGCAGCAGTGCTGATAATACGGCGATTGCGTCTAAAAATAACAGTCCAACTCTTAAACGAATCAATTGGTGGAGGAGCAATTGCCATAGCTCTTGCCGATGCTGCTGTGGGTCTTTTTATGCTGCTTGAATCGGAAGAGTTGACGAAAACCTAAAGTGGGTGTCAGAGATTTACAGCCGGTGGAAAGCTTTTCCGAGTTGCTCCCAGAGTCGATCATTTGCCCTTGTGACGAAGATGCGGTAGTACGGCTCTGTGAACCACTCCCAATCTCTCTGCCCACACATTCGCTATTCAAGTACTTGAGATTGGGCAGCACTTGTAGTATATAATCGCGGGCCGCATAGGTGACTCCACTCTCATTGCCAAATACAGTGCGAATGCCTGGATTGCCCATGCATGCCAATTGCTCCAAGGATGGGCATTGTCGCTCTATTCGATGTATCCAGTCGGTAATGTTCGATATATCGCAGTTATTTATCCACAGAATATTGAGGCTAGGCAAATAGGGTAAGGTATTTAGATCCAAGTTAACATTGCGATCCAGTATCAAAGTGTGAAGATCCTCGAAGAATGATAGAAATTGCAAATTGCGAAAGTCGTTGTGACTGAGATCCAGACACTTGGTATGTCCTGCAAACTTGTCAGCCAGACGACGCGGAATACTGTTCAGATTCTCATAGGCCAATGAGATGCGTCCGTGGTCCTCCAGTATACTAATCGAGGCATCATCGCTGGCATAGCTGCTGTTCGATATATTCCCACTGAAGGAGTACGGATTCGGTGAAATCATCTTGCCCTCGCTAGCCAAATAGACGTCGTTATAGTCGTAATCTAAGGGCGGTCCAAGGCTCTCCAGTGATTGAATTTTGGCACAGGACTTTAGGACGGCGTTCAAACAACTATTCGTATTACTGTGATGATGAGATGATGAGGCAAAATTGTTCCCCTGAAGAGCAATGACCTACCTGTCTTCGGAATGAGAACCAGAGCCCGATGTCGATGCCTCCGACATAACTATAACATATTCAGATAATAATTTCAAATTTAGAGTATTTTGTTTGCTTGCGAGTCGAATGCTCAGTCTGGTTCAGTGCTAGATGTGAGACTGAAAAGAAAGACACTGATAATCCCAGTCTTTTACACTCACTTTGATAATGATATGTATGTATACATATATATGTGTATATAGGTTCTTCCTACATATATATACATATATATATACATACATACATATGTGTCTGTAGATTGTACTGTTGTAAACATTTGTCTTCTCAAACTTTGCATCGCACTCAAAGCACGAGCACAGGATCATAATGAAGATTGTATACTCTAGCTAAATCCCGTAGTCTCTAAAATAAATTATTTTTTCTTCTCTTTAAGACATTAAACAAATTGTAGAAATTCAAGTCTGAATTAAGGTATATTAAGGTTTATTAAGTAACTTTTTGGCGTGCTTAAGCGGAAGTATTAAGGAGAATGCCTCAAAAAGGAGTATTTATTATTAATATTATATTTCGGACCAATAAACTAATACACTTGAGTGTTGTATTTCTATTGCTTTACAAACTTGTTAGTAATATTATATTTACATACCTTTTTTTCTCAACCGGCCTAAAAGTAGGCAGTAAAAAAGGAGGAAAGATCCGACACACTTTTTTTCACACAATTTTTCAAGTTGGTAAATACTTATTATCTTTACCATTATTAATCTTTCCATCGGTGGTGACATTGGAAATTGCACTGCATTTATTGTATTGTTGAATCATATTAGTTAGTTTAATAACTAGCAAATTCTCACCTTGATCAGTCCATGACAATTGCATTTCTCGATTACGGCATATAGAAAACTTTCATAAAAATCAAAAAGCCGCAATAACAAGAACAACCAAACAAAGGATGTTTTTTACCTTATCAGATGTCTAATCACACAGAACACAAATTGCGGTGAACGAGGAATCAGTGTAACTCTAAATAACAAGGTCAATAGGTAAACTTTTTAACTTTTATCCTTTATCCCCTGGAGTAGAATTGAACACTGATTAGGATTCTTTTTCCGCAAGAAGAATTAATCTTAATATTCGTTGTATGCACAAACTTTTAAATGGCCTGGTAATTGATAATACTAATTTCTCTTAATAGCCCTGTATACCCTTATCTCTGACTCGCTGTGCCACTAACTGAACTTGCAGTAAGCCTTTTCAGTCTTTTTCGCTGATAACAACCCCAATGTTGTCCAGGTTTCAACTGACTTACTTAAACGTACTGCGCTGCGTCAACATTCGGGTAAATTTCTGATTCATAGGGTAAGTATACCCAAATTTTATGTGTAATATTATTTCCTTTAAATTTTTTAATTTGTAAAGATAATGTACTCGATTTGGCTCCAATTGCTACTAGAGGTAAATTTAGTAGTGCCTCTAATATCGAGAAGTTCTATTTGGAAGGACTGCGGTTGTTATAAATCCCTGAATTCCAATGGCGGATTGCATGCACAGTGCTCTGGCATTGGCGGCGATTTCGATTGGGATTGTTTGGAGCAACCCGATTTGAATAGTCTAGATATTTCATACAACAGCCTCACGGAAATTCCAGCAGTTCTGATCTCCTCAAGATTCAGCAATCTTACTGATCTGAATGTGTCCTACAACAACATTACAAGGATACCCCACGAAGTAACTCTCCGTTTCGATCGACTAAACATGACTCGCAATCAGCTATCTGAATTGCCCATTGTGCCGAATAATATGATGACTAAATTAAAGGATCTTGATGTTAGCCATAACAATTTGACATCCATTCGCTCGTTGCTAAGTGACATTGCGGAACATATTAAATCGGAGGGGAACCCACTGAAATGCGAATGCAACAACGACACACTTATTACCCTCATATACGAGGGAATTGCGAATGTATGTATAAATAATATATTCGTTTCAACTGAACAAATTAAATTTAAAATTTTTAATTTTTTTTGCAGAGACAACTAGAACGGGTGATGTGCATGGAAAATGGATCCTCTAAATTAAAATCAATCTCAAGTGTACCATCTTGTCAAAGACTGATATATGATGAATCAAACGAACCAAAATTCCTGTCGGGCATATCATTTCTAGTGGGGGCAGCCCTACTCCTTTTTTGGATCACATTGTGCCACACCGAAATTTCAGAAAGAATACTCTATTGTTTGATGTTTGTTGATGTGCTTCTTTTTCTTGTGTTTTTTGTTAAATGTGTTGGCCTTAACAACCAAGCCTATGCCACAAGAAAGGTGTAAAGGATATAGTTGATAAATATTTTTAAAGAAATTATACTCTGCAATACAATAAAAATCACGAATTTTACAATATCGTGTACATGGATATTTAAATGGCTTTGGATTCAACTTTATGGTATATAGCTTGTATAAACCCAATGTTTTTACGAGTAGTATACAGTAGTTCCCCATATAAACAAATAAAAAACTAAGAAATATTAGCATGTTAATTTATTTAAGGATATCACTTACCTTCGGGGTCCAAGTAAATTTACGTATTTTTTTGCTAACAATTGCCAGTTTAATTAAATGTTCTTGTGTACATTTAGTCAAGTCCGTCTTATCTTAAAGTATGGATTTGTCAAAAAATGACCTGAATATGGATGTTCAAAAGCAGATTCTGTATTTGCGTTTTTTTTTTTTTTTAGTTTAAATTGGGATAGCAAGTAATGTAAATAAACAGAAATTTCGTAATATTCGTGATAGCACTGTTAATCATTATAATCGATTCATAATAATCACTTATTTTGCTTAAGATACCTAGAATTGCCTCTCGATTAATTGAATCGTTAATAGATTAATGAATTAAATAAACGCCTTATAGTATACAACATGTTTAGTCCCATCTTAGGTTAAGCCATGAAGGACAGAAAAATAGAAATAGCCAAGATAGTAAAACAACTCTTTTTTCAAACTGGAACATTCGAAGTATGATGTGTAAAACTTTGAAGTAAATCGGAGGAAAACTGGCGCTTCAACTGATCAGCCTTTAGTGAAAATGTGAAATCGCCATTTTTCAAGTCGGTGAGTACTCTAGCGCGAAAACTATTTGACCGATCGTTTTTAAATGTTTCACAAAAATTTCAAACATATATAAATGAGCAGGTTGTGATTTTTCTCACCGCACATCCTAATATGTAAAGAGATCAAGTTTATTTCAAATTTTTGCCACGCCCCTTTCCGCCCCCGCAATTTAAAATAAGCGTTTATCTCAAAGACTATTCTAGCTGGAGTCACCATATATATACTCGCTTAGAAAGACGCAGATTTTTTAAGTGCACAAATTTCGCCACGCCCACTTTCGCCCCGCAAATTAAATAAAACTGATAAAGTAATTAAATTTAATACATCGATTTGTTTAGGTATTAATATTTAAAATGTTTGCCACGCCCACAGAATACCCCTGCAATAAGCCAATTGTCTAGCGTTAATATTTATTATATTAGGTTTCTTGTTGAAAATTAACATTCTAATTTCATTTGATAAAATAAGAACTTTGAAATCCAACAAATTTTCTCCTAACTCTTTTTAATAATTGACTTTAACTAAGCAGATTCAGTTATAACTTGTAATATATGTAAATATTTTCCTTTGAAAAGAAAATTTCATCATGACTAACCCTAATAAGGAAAAGCTTTTGCCCCAGTTCGAAAATATGTGTTTCTTGCCGCTGCTTTGTCCCAGCAGCCCTGACATGAACGAACAACGAAAACTAGGTCAAGTAAGTCGCCCTTGGATTGCCTTTTTGTCCTTGATGTAGGTGGCCCAAAATAATGAACGAGAACAAGAAAAGAGAGGGAAAAATAGAAAAAACTGACAGCACATAAATGTGCTATGAATTTTATAATGATTGCAAACAAAAAGAAAAAACTAAATTTCAAAGCTTAATCAAACGATTCGATAAAGATGTTCTGTATATCTAAGTATGTATGTATATGAATGTATGTCATCACGTTTTACCCAAAACTGGGCAAAAGTGGGTCAACATATTTGCTGTGCTCCATTTGAAGTTACTGTGTGACCCATTTGGGGCATTTATTGAAAGTTGTCATGGCCAAACAATGTCATGACGTTGAAAATAACTAATTTTTGCTAGCAAAGGGTGACCTAAGTTCTATATGTATATTTATATATGTATGTATGTATGTACATGTGTATAATGTAGCAGAATCAAAAAAGAAAACTGGGTTTCAGCTTTATGCCTATTTACATGATTACAATTGTTCAAAGTTCGGTTGCCAATGAAGACAAACAAAGAAAGAAACCAACAAATAATATATATACATATAGCTCGATTCTGACAGCTGGAGCCAGTTCTCTCTATTCCCATTCCCATTTTCATTTCCATGTCCATTCTTATTTCGTATCGCGTTCGTATTCGTATTTGTCTATTGCTATTTGCTTAGTGCCCATATTTGTATTGTCTATACAATCATCTAACATCTGAGCAGCAGCACAGCAGCAACATCAACATCAACAGCAACAACAACAACAACAACAACTGGGAAACAATGAAAATGCCTGTCTGTTTTCCACGAAAATTTATGACCCAATGTCAACAGCACGCACAGCCATCACCACCATCTCGCCATCTCCATAGGCAACTCTATCTGGTTGGTGCCGCCCCTAATACAACATCGATTTAGGATCAGCAATTGAATTGTCGATCCAACCAACGATCGGTGAAATTAGTTTGCCATGCCAAAAAGCCAACTCAAAAGTAGAGAAGTTTTCCCATCCAGTCAAGGAAAGTTTATTTTTGTTATTTTTTCTTTAGCTGTCAGGTGCTCGTTGTCTGCTGCTTGACCTCATGAGAGTCGTGGAGCTATGGGGAGTTGCAGCGAAAACAGGTTGTCAAAACTCTGGACATACTTCTTTTGTTGTTGTTGTTGTTGTTTTATTTTTGTCATTCACATGTCCAAACTGCACATGACATAAATTTGTATCTGCTGCAACTGATTGTGAGTCTTGTAATGCCAACATCTATCTTGTATCTGCACTCATCTTTGTCTACAATTTATATTTCCTGCTAGCCTCCCAAGAAACTCTGTACTCTGTCCAGTTCTGTGTTGACATGTGCACATCAATCAGACGACCCTGGTTGGTTGGTAACTTGATTTTCATTATAAATTCTACATCAACTTCATCACCAACCACCAGCACCATGACCGTTACCACTTTGGCAAAGAGCAAACAAAAGAACAGGTAAACAATCTAATGATTCCAGCACGCAACTTCAAATGTCATGGATATGGAAATGGAGTCAAATCATAGCCAAACCCCAAAAAGGAACAAAACAAAAAAAAAACGCATACACACACACACACAGAAGGTAAAACATTCAACCGAGGGCAGTTGCCCGCCATATGTTGGCTTCCATCAGAGATTTGCGTTTGTGTTTGGCAACTGACAACTTTTGATGGACATCTCAACACAGTCTCGGTGGCATGTTCGCATCAACAACCATATCCACATCCACATCCATGTCCATATCCACGACCATGGTAACAAATTTGCCAACATGACATGCGCCTTGGACAACTGGGAGGAGGCCAGCAATTATAATTATTAAGCAGTTTCAGAGTATCTCTCCCTCTCTGTCTCTCTCCCTGTTGTTGTGAAAATTCTCTAGGGGATAAATTGAGAAAATGTTTGTAATATACTAGATAGTATGTTTGAGCAAATTAACTTCATAAAATAAGCTGACTTCCTAACAATACCCACTAAATCCAACTTAGAGAAACAGAAACTATTTTGGGCCTTTCAAATGTTTTGGTTTTAAATGTGATTTGTGTAAGTGTAGAGTGAGTAGCTAGTGTTTATTGCATTGATGAGCTTAAATGATCCAGGAGATTAATGTATGTATATGTGTGTGTGCAGCAGGTGAAAGAAGTATTTTATTTAATTTTCCTTTTTTGATTTTTAGGTGGTTTTAGATTTGGTTTAGACTGTCCACAAAAATGTGTGTGAAAGTTTGATAATGTAATTTGATATTGGAATCTTTACGTGATATTTATCATATATGTACATGTATGTGCATATTTGCGTTAGATAATTGTTTTTAGGAAAGAAAGGATAGGATAGGTTTCATTAATTTTACAAAGGGATAAGTTTATATCTAGATTCTAGATTGACTAACGATTTCAAAAATACATACATACCATATAAATTTAGAGACAGAATATCTACAATAAGAAAAATTAATAGAGAAATTGATTTTTAATATAGATAATATTAATCCTATTAGGTACTCACTATTTACATATATACATATGTATTACATTTATATTTCTTCTTTAGAATTTGATTAGCGGCTTGAAAAATTCTTTGAAGCTAAGATACTAATTAAGAAAAAAATCCCACAGCTTTGTTGATTTCATTAAACAATTAAGTTTTAATTTATACAAGCTTTTGGGCGCAGGTGTTGTTTGCTATTGCCCTAAAAATTTCCTTGACCGATTGTCTGATTTTGGGCTAACTTGCACTTACACTTTCACTGCCTCTTAACTCGTTCGACTTGCCTTTATTGTGCTGTTTTTGTCATGGTGTTTTTCTTAACAAAGCCCATTCATTGTTGGACCTAGATCTATGCATTAAAAGGCAACGCAAAAGAAAGAGAAATGCCGTTTGTTTGATTATAATTGTGACTTCTTAATACCCTGTAGTTTAAAGTAAGTTTAAGAAGATGGTTAATATGGATTATGTCGTTTTCTAAACTACATTGATTGTTATACAATCTAAGTAAAAAGCCCTTAAATCTTTTAATAGCAAGAATTTTGCCAAATTCAATATACCTTTGAAACGAATGGTAAGAGGGTATGCTAAAAAACCTAATTGAATGAAAAGCAATGACACACATATTTTCAAAATCCGGTTTCGAAGGTAATCGAATCAAATACACTACATTATACGCACAGACATGCCCATACTCATGCCCAAAAGGTGGTATATACATACATACATATGTACATAGTAGAAATGCATACAAAAACGAACAATAAAAACGAGACGAAATAATAAAAATAAAAGCGGCGGCGCCCTTCCAAATACTTTGCGTACTTAATTTTTATTTTTTACCCAAAAGAGATGGATAAAAGCCCCAGCAGCAGCAGCGATGAAACAGAATTCGTTGCCTCATTACAGTTTTACAAAAGAAATCTGAAAATCCGGTTTGATTTTCATAAAATTCCAATAAAAATTTACAAAAACCCAACAAATACCAAGAGATCTTTTATGCAAATTGTGGCATTGACTTCGAGTTACCCTACATACATACATATATCAAGTGGGATCCTTTATGTAAACTCGTCTGGATTTATTTTAAAGTCTTACAATTAGCAAAAAAAAGTATACTTTTATAAAAACGCAATATTTTCTTCGGAATACTTTCAAATCTCGTCTGTGTTTTTAGAAACACATTATGCAATTTCTGTAAAATTTGGTAAAATGATAAATATAAATATGTATTATCTGCATTTAGGCTGTGATTTATTCCACTTTTGTTGCATTCAGGATACGTGGCGAGCATTTAAATGATGTTAGAAAGCTTTCATCGTAACCTAGTTCGAAATGTCCTTGTCCAGGACTTGCTTCTAACGACTGCATATGTATTGCACTTCTTAGTCCCCTAATTTTTGGTTACAGGGTATAAAAAATAAGCCCAGTCGTATCAAGTGCAACAGCTGCTGCTGCACGGTAAAATTTTCTTTCCCTTTTTGTTTGTATTTTTTGTGATAAAAATTCCAATTCCAATTCCAATTTGAGAGAATTCGGATTTTGAGGCCGCTGTTAACAGTTAACAGAGTTTCCCGTTCTAATTGTATGGCTTATGTTCTCTCTTTCTTTCTCTCTCTCTAATGCTCTCTGATGGTCTCACTCCCTCGTACCACAATGTAAAAATGATTCTCTTTAATGTAAGAGCGAGCTGGCAGCAGCTCATGCCCTCTCAGCTGGTTGACCTATTTTCCAGTGTATGTGTGTTAGTTTGGTTTCTCAGCATATACATATGTATGTATCCCCATCTCCTTCCATCTAATGCTTATGCTTTGTTATGGTTTTGCCTTTTTGCGTTTCGTTTTCGTAACTCACGGATTGCATTCAACATTCACTTGAGCAGAGTAGCGCAGAGTTGTATCTTTGTTTTCGTAACTGCGTATTTGTTGTAATGTTAACGCTCTGTTGAATTCTGTTTGTTTGGAATTTTCACTCGAGAAATGATTAATTGAATTTATGAGATAGTTCATCTTTGCACTTGGTCGACGTTCTCCAAGCACAGTTAGTTGTAGTTGCTCTTGCCCTTGGTTATATCTATCAAATACATATACATTTATGTACGTATCTATGTAGATATGATGCCCCATGTTACTATTCTGTCTCGATAATTGGCTTGGAATTTGTGTATCCGTGTGTGTTCTTGTTGATACATACATCAATTGCAAATCCCTCCTGCTCCAAATCAAATACGCAGTGGATTTTCCTACAAGAACAATCCCAAATGACGTTTCGGCAAAATGCTTCTAGGTTTATAATCCACCCCAAAAGAAAATATTAGGTTAAAGTACTACGCAAATCTGTTGCCCCTGGCGTATTTTGCGTTTTTTTTTTTTTTGGGTTACCCAATGATGAAACTATGTACGCCCAATATTTCGTTTTGTCTCTTTCTATGGGGCTTCTCCCTATACCGGAGGGCTTCTCCATCGCCAACAAAATCGTTGTTGTCGTTTCCTATGGTATGCCTACAGAGGTCATTCCAAAGGCAACAACAATGCCTATAACAGCCAGCATACAACATAAAACGGCCCCCAAAAAACTCAAAACATAAAAAAAATAAGAAGAGACCCCAAAAACACACTCAACAATGTTGAATTCCCAACAACAGCAACAACATCGTCAACAACAGCAGCAGCAAGAAATAGCAGAAGAAGAAGAGCAACTGGCGATGTAAACAAAATCGAATGAATTTCAAAGCGCCTAACAGCTGTGTAACAGAGAGCCTACAGCTGACACCTACATACGGCTCTCACCCAACCACTTCTCTTCAACTGTTAAATATTGTGACGCTATCAAACCGGCCGGCAATTTTTTATTATATTATACCTCGCAATACCTTGCCCATTTGAGCATATGTAGTTTAAAAACTCTTTTTAAGACGCAGATATAAATATACATATGTATCTATAGTATTAATTAATGTATATAAATATACATATGTAAAGGAAGTATAAGTTATGATCTATGGCACAATTGTTGTATAGATTAAATGCAACAGGTATTTCTTTTCCACTCCAAATTAATGTAATAAAATCTAAATAAAAAAATTGTTTCAGTGTTCAAAATTTTTAAATTTTTAAATGATAACTCCAAAAAGATTTAATGTCTATATTATCAATCTAGCTATGCATTATTTAAGGGTTAAAGGGGATCACTAGGCGTATACGCAATCGGACAATTTTTCTACAATATTTTCGATAAAAGAAGGCGAAAGCACGTTTGGAGTTGGATCAAATGTCAATGTTATTGCAATAAGGAGGGATTAAATGTTTTGAATTTCATATTGCAGGGTATTCAACTGTTGGACGAGCCTCCTCTAGCTCCATCCAATGATGGCTCTCTTTCACTCTTAACAGCTGTTTTCGCAACATTGTTGCTCTCAGCTCTTCTGTTGATAATACATAAATATAGAAGAAGATTGAGATACACACACACACTTATACACACACACACACCCAAAAGGCAGAGATATGTATGCGGGACTTGGTTGACAAGTGCTTGACTATTTTTTTTCCTTTTTCGTTAACTGCGTAGTATTTTTTGTTCGTTTTATTTTTGTGGGGTTAGTCGTTGACGTCGATGTCGACGCAGACTGTTATGCTGCGAACTGGTCGATGGCGTCATAGATTTAGACAGGAGGTGGGGGTGGTTAACTCTGGAATAGAATGGGAAATCTGCGCTCTTAGTTAGTTGGTAGGTTTAGTTGGTTAGTTACATACATAATTAGTTGTTAATTCTAACAGAATCAAGAATTTATGGAAGTGTTAACATGCCATTGCATTCGTGTAATGGTATCTGTAATGTATGTACATATGTATGTGTGTGTATGTATCTCTATCAGTATGTGTGTGGAAAATGCATTTTCCTTGTTGGCAGGGAAAATCTCGCACCCTCGCCACTTATGTATGTACATATGTATGTGTAGATGTGTTGAATGTTTTGCTTTTTCCAAGCAGGTAGATGCAATAACACAACAACAACAAAATACCCCAAAAGATACACAGATACATAACAGAGAACGAGCAGAAACATAGAGAGTGAGCGAAAGAGCGAGAGAGAGAGAGAGAGCAAGAAATAGAGAGAGTGTGTGTGTTTGTGTATTGCGAGTAACTGTAACTCGCTGCTTGTTTTTCAGTCTTTGATAGCCAACTCTCGGGTGCGGACGGATAAGCGCTTGTCGTGCATAACCGAAAATTTATTGAATTTAAACCCAACAAAACACAAATATAAAAGAAATCAGCCAAAACACCAAGCAAAAAAAAAGAAAAACGTTGAAACGCAGTTGGCAATCAGAGTCACCAACAAATCAAAGGTGCGTTGTGCCAGTGTCAAGAGTCAGTGTCAGTTAAAAAGACTCAATCAATTGCAGTTGTAGCAGCCGCGAATTGCATCCCATATTGCTCTCTCTATCTCCCTCGATACACCTCTCTCTCTCTCTCCATCTCCATCTATCTATCTTTCTCTTGGAGATTGTGTACGCGAGTGTGTGTGTCAGTGTGTGTGTGAGTGTGTATTTATATGAAAGAAAAAAAAAACTTTACAAAAAGTGAAACGACCGGCAGCGAAAGCACCGTGAAAGCAAAACAAAAGAAAGAAAATACAAAAAAAAAAAGAGAAAAAATTAAAATTAAATTGAAAACAAAACAAGAAATTTATATAACCCTGCAAAACCCTGAGAATCAAGTCAGCAAATCCAAACGAAACCCTTTACTCAAAAAATCCCTTTTCGAATTCTCGAAATTCCTCCAATCGAAACGCCAGCAAAAAGGTCAAGCTGACGTTTAAATTGCAGCCCAAAATTGGATTATGCTTAGGCACAAACGCAATTGCCACACCAATCGGATCCCCCCCATCGACGGCGAGGATGTAAAACTTAAGCCAAGGAAGCTTAAGATTTTTGGTAAATTGTATGCACTGCCTCGGCCATCATCGCTCAGTCAGCGTTTACAGTTCAATCAGCATTTCAATCAACGTATCACATTTTGCCTAGAGCTCTATCATAAGAATATCATAAAAAAATCATCAATTCAACAATCGAATGGCAATGATATTTTTAAATTAAACAAAAACGTGTCACAGACTTAAGCAATAACCGTGTAAAATTTAATCAAAAAGAAACTCTTAAAAGACCGTGCAACAAAAGTTCAAAATTTAAGTGTAGTGCAAGAAAAAGAAAACTTGAAAAAGTAAGAAAATCAAGTGCAATTCCCAAGGGAACAAAAAAAAAAAAAAGAGTGTGGAAAAAATGATGTGCTATAAGAAAGCCAAATTCAGGCATTAGAATCCAATAGAAAAACACACACATATACATCATCCCCAAAAAAAAAGAGGGTTAATCAAGAAACACTTTTAAACCCCACCAATTTAACAGTCCCTATCCCAAACCCCCCCTCGATTCAGGCCCTAAAACATCAATTTTTCATTTTCGAAAAATTTACTATATCTAATACAAAATGTCCACCGGTCGCCGCCTAGCAAAACGCTCAATAATTGGCACCAAAGTGTGTGCTCCAGGACCCGACGGTCTCTGGTATTCAGGAGTCATATCGGATGTAAAAACGCCAGCATCATCATCATCGTCGAAGGGTATATCAATGGCTCTGCCACCGCCACCCACTTTCTTAGCTCCGGGCGATACACAATTAAATGCCGATACGCGTTATATAGTCCGTTTCGATTTCAAGACACAACAATTGCAACCACCACTATCACCAAATATTGTGTCATCCGGTAATGGTGGTGGCGGTGGTGGTGGTGCCTCATCCATGTCCACGGATTCGGTAATTGTTGAGACGCGTCGCGCTGCCGCCGCTGCCGCTGCTGCTGCCAGTGTCCATATCAGTCCGGCTCAGGCATTGCGTCGCAATGCCATGATCAAGGAATTTCGCGAAAAGGATTTAATTGGACCCGGCTTTCGGTCCATAATAGGTATACAGTTGCAACATGGCCAGCGTGTCTTTCTCACCTACAATGGACGCGAGCAAAGTGGAGATGTGGTGCATCATGATGCTAGCAAGGACGAAGTGGTTGTCAAGATTACCACAACTGGAAATGAGGTGAGTGTGCGGCTAGTTGTAGGTGTGAGTGTGGGCGTGGGCGTGGGCGTGAACGTGGGTGTTAGATGTGGCATAGTCAAAGCTAAAGCCAGAGGCAGCGATGCGACGACGACGACGACGACGACAACGACAACGACGAGCGGCTTTAACTGTGTCAAGGTTGAAGCATACAAAAAAGTGTACATGCATCTATGTACAAGTTTATTCAGAGCATATATTTACTATACATAGTATATATATGTATGTATATACTTATGTGCAATCACGTTCTATGTGCACTATGTATGTAGAGCTGCCTGGTCACTGGCAAAAAACAAAAAAATTGGTTTTGAGGGTCGCATTCCGGCACGTAATTGGGTTATTCTCTAGCATGGCCTTCTTGACTTGGTCTCCAAGTGAAGCCAATATACATATACCTACTATTTTTCCCGATCATCTCAATTTTTGTCCAGGCCACAGCCCCAAAAAGAAATATATATAATTACGTCACTCTCTCACAGATCGAGAGAAACCACGTCAAATAGTTTTCAAGTGAAACATCGTTTCATTTTGGGGCTCTTTTCTTCTCTTTTTTTCTCTCTCTCTCTGTCTTTCTCTTTGGTGGCAATGACGCCGATGTCGTAATAAAATTTGTTTAGAATTTTTGTTTTTTTATTTAGTCGAATGAATTTTTGTTTAAGCACAAAACAAAAACCCCGAAAAGAAAAAAACTTTCAGGGCTATCTAAAGATATTCACTTAGCTGGCAAACAGAGATGCTCACATTCTCAACACTTTGTCGACTAATTTTATTGAGGTGGGGAAACTTCCTAAACTGACAACACTTGTCCTTCAACAAATTTGATTTCAATTAGTAACCTAAGATTTCTGGAGGTATTCCAATTAGGTCACTATCTTTCGAGTGATGACGAGTGATAAGTGGATGTTGATCTCTAAACAAAAGAGCTAACTAATTGCTTAGTTTAGAATCGTATAGAATTGTTGTTTGAAAAGTTGCCAGAATATTGGTCCATTTGTTCATTACCCACATGTTGTAATTCCCTAATTTTTTGACCCGCCTCTAATGGTCAGTTATAGACCATAATCTTTTAAAAGCCAGTTAGCAGTCAAGCAAAGCGCAACTTTGAAACTCATTTAATTATTGGACTTAGGAACAAGTGGCCCATAGTCACAATCCTTTCTGACATTACTAAATACTAGATTATCTCATTTAAATTAATAATATATATCTTTCTAAAGTTTTTTTTAACTTCCCCCCGAATATTTACTTTACAGCCTTGGAAAAAGATCGTAATAATATATTATTAAGAGTAATTTAAGTGGAATTGAATTGAAATTATGAATTATGTATTTGAAATTAGCTTTTACTTTTTTGAGAGGTCATCAGATAAGTTAAAAAATTTGTTTAAACAAATTCAATTGTTATGGCTTAATCCAAAAATAAATATGAGGCTCTCAACAAAGACTTGCACTATATTTTAGTTAGTTTTCATGTGAGGTTCAATCTATTCAATCCATGTTATATGGATTAATTCTCTAAATTGAAGGGGGCTTGGAGGCATTCGAACAACATCAACAACAAACAAAAAAACATGATCAGTTGAATCTTTTGTTTCATTTGAGCAATTGCGTCATAAGTCAGAAACAGATACAGATATAGATATAGATATAGATACTGATACACAGATACAGGCAAAGATAGGTAGATAAATGACGCTGGGCACATACATACACTTTCCATATATGTTTGTGGCCACATCCACACACATATGTATGTGCCACACCGAGTGAACCCAAATTCAGGCGGTTTGCCGGCTGACTGCGTTCCAGAGATGGACCCGACTGCCGGCATCAAGCTGTGATTGTATCTATCCTACTCTAACGCTTTGCACATCTTTATAATAAATTCATCTTCTATCTCGCCGTTTTGCCGTTTGTTTTCCGCCTGCTGCTTTCCCCGGCAACTAATAATCGCAGCAAAAACACATTTGTAATTGTTGCATTGTACGTTGAAAGATACATTTAGACAAAACCCACATACACACACACACACACAGATGCATATAGTACATAGATTGTCTTCAATGCCAAGTCAGCTGCGCGTATCTTTTCCGTGCGGCGAGTCAATAAATTTGTCAGCAATCGCGTCTCTTCCTCACATTGAAAATATATCTAACAGATGCGATTAGACTTGATCAAGTTTTTCAAATAAAGAGAGATAGAGATAGAGAAGGAGCAGACACAAATGTAAAATGTAACTCTAGTTTATCAGATACGCCATAATTTACAAGCTAAATGTGGTTTGACATAATCTTATGACCTCATCATATACCAAAAAAAACAAAAAAAAATACACAAAAAATTGAAGAGCCATTTCAAAGTTTTTGTTTTTTTTTGTTTCTTTCGAGTTTTCCGTTGTAAAAAAAAAACAATTTGTTTGTTGCTCTTCAATCAACAATTGGTTGGCATTTCGTAAGCGAAACTTGAAACACAAAAAAACATAAAGAAAATGTTATATATACATACATATGTATCTACCAATAGGTGTCCTCGCTTGCCATGTGATGGTCACGTGTATGCTACACATATCTAGATATACATATACATAAATATATATATATATATATTCAACACAGAAAATATTTCAATTTGAATTTGTATTTTTTGGTTCGGTTCAACTTGAGCAACTGGCTTTTGTTTACAAAACTAGTTGAAAACTAGTTGGGGGGAGGTACACACATACAAATAACCATGGGTGTGTGTGTGTGTGACGGAACGGAAACGTGAGGCAATTAATTCTAAGGTTATTTTAACTGAGAAACTTGTTGCTCGGCATTTCCATTTCAATTACAATGACGTATACGCCACGTCTGCCATCTAATTGCTAGCCCATGAATTTGGTTTTTCTTTTTCCCTCTCTCTCTCTCTCTTGCTTGTGTGCTCGTTCTTTGAGCCAACAGGATTCCAGAGCCGGCCTACCTACTTAATGAAGGCAAATGGATCTGAAGTGGGGTGAGGAAAACAAAATAACTACAGAAAAAAGAATAATATTAAGCACAAATGCCAAAGAAAATGTCAGAGGCAATTTGTCAAGCTATAATACTCTTGCAAGAAATTATATCTTTCATTTAGTTTGAATATCTCGAAAGACATTAAATAAACGTTAGCCAATCAACATTCTAATATCAGCGAAAAGTTAAGCTTTTCTATTTTCTCACTTTGCCTTAGCAATTTAACATTTATCTGCATGTCATTAAAATTGATATAAGTTTTATTTAGTTTATTATTTTTTTTAGAGTTCTGTTATTCTATTTCTTCCTTTAGGCAAAGAGAAATGAAAGAATAGAAATTTTAATAAATAGTTTCATCAAAAATAATAAATATTAAATAATATTCCTAGTCGATCAGAAGAGAAACCTAAATAAATGGTTCTATCAGAAATGATATTGATTGCTTAAAATTTATTTGAATAAAAGTTCAAATTCAAAGTTACTTACTTTTAGAAAAACTTCAATTTGATACAAGTTCTAGGCTAACAAATTTATTAAATTAAATAGTGGTTAGTTTAAAGCTTAATATACAAGAAAAATGCGCAAGTCTATTGCTTAGAGTACTTGGACTTCGGCTAGTCGAAACTTTTGTATCCTTTACATATAAACATCCATACATTTTGTAGTAATTGATGTTGTTACTTGTGGACCTGACTCAATACCAGTAGTCGTTGGCACTTCCTCTCCTTGACACTTCAGCAGCAAGACCCTTTAGCTAGTTATTCGCAAATTTCTTTTAATGACATTGGAAAAGACATGAACACGCAACTTGTCTTTGGTATGGTTTTTGTTTCGTTTCGAAATTTTTACTTTCATTCTTTGTAATCGGTCGGGCAATTAATTTTCCATCTCACACAACTTCCCTCCATCTATCTCTGACTCACTCTTTCTCTCTGTGTGTGTGTGTGTGTGGTGTACTCTCTCTTTCTTGGCAGCGACCCATTTCTGGTTGAGCAAAATCAAGAAAGAAGTTGGTCAAAAGTAAAAAGCAGAAAGTGCACTTCACTTTTTGGTTTTTGTTGTCTCTTAAAATTGATGGCATTTTAACTTAAAAATCTTGCTGTATGTACTTAATTATTTCCTGAGTAACTACAATGTAAGCCTTTCCTTGAGATTGAGTTAAATTTCAGCAAAATCTGTAGTGATAATTCTTGGCATTATCTTTGGTTTTCCTTCAAAGAATGATACCGGCAAAACATATTCTTCTTTTATTTTGGATTTTTTTCTTCCATTTTTTGGGTTGTTTGCCTGCGTGCCGTTTTCTGTCTTCGGTTTGTTGGCTGGAAAAAAAATGACAACTGTCTGGCAGGTCACTTGAACTCCGATACCCTTACTGCCTCCGGTCCCTATCTCTTGCCCATTTGCTCGCCTAATGACTAATCGACCTTGTCGACCCAGGTAGAAAGTTGCTTGGGTTTTTAGCAAATATTGTCTCTAATTGGAAACGATAAATTACAGCAAGTACTTAGACCGATTCAAAACAGAAATCAAAAAAACGAAATTTGAACTTAAATTTTTGTGAAATCGGTCATCATGCTTCAATGACCTTTTTTTTGCCGGCTCGAGCAGGTTGAACGACTTTTTCTCTTCTTCCCTCTGGGGTTTCAAAAGGTTTTGGCTTACAGATGTCGCTATTGTGTGCGTGTGTATGTATATGTGTGTAAGTGTCGTGTTAGTGTATCTGTGTGTGACGAATAGCATAAAGCATGTTAATGTTCTGTGGATCTTCATCAAATGTCATAGTTTTAATTTCTTTATGTGCGACCCAAATGCCCACTTATGGCCATGAATGAAAGAAAAAGAAAGAAACAGACAGAAAAATGACTCACATTCTGTAAAGGAACCAGCAACAGGTTATAAGCAAATCACAAAAAAAGATTCTTCATCAATAAAAAAAAACACAAAACAAGTTTGGAAATTTCGATAACCAATCAAAAGTATAATCATTAGGCAATTGAACTATGGACCCGCTGTAAATGAAGTTTATGCCCAAGCCCAAGTCAAAAACAAGGAAAAATATATTGTAAAAACTCAAACTTAAAAGAGGTTGAATCGATTTCCAGTTTGGGAGCTTTGGGGAGGTTTTTTTTCATTTGTTATGAAGGAACAAAGGTAGAGAGGTAGATACATGAATATTGGCAGACACTTGCTCACATATCTTGGCCAACACATGTAACCGTTTACGAAAATTGTGCCTATTTGAAGCTCCAAATTGAGAACTAAATGGGTTTCTTTTTTTTTTAAAAGATGTCATAGTTTAAAGATATTGAGTTGCAATTCTCAACTATTTTGAAAAAAAGAGACTTAATCTAGTTCTAAATCCAAGCACAGGAAGTTACTGCCATACATATAAAGCATTTTGTGATGTTCTCAGAAATTATTTTAAATTACTCTCTAAAATAGGCAGCTGTTAAAATTTAAACCTAAAATTTCACCTCAGCAGTAGATTGGTGTGAATACCTACGATAGAGACAAGTCAAAGAGAGGATGATGAGTTATTTGAGCTTAGTATTTGGGTCAATTTGAATTGGATGACTAGCAATCATTTTGGTATTTGTTTTTAGTTTATCTAAACTGATTGTCGATTAGTGTTATTTGTTTTAAAATTGTACAAATTATTTTTGTTTGTGAAATGTTTATTTACTGAACCCTTTAGGCAATTTAGACAATTAATTGCAATAATATTTTCAGATTTCATTATTGATATTTAACACTTTTCGTTTATACAGAAATCGGGTTAAGTTGATTATTATAATTTGGGGTTTAAGAGTCTTTTTGGGCTTTTTCTCATCAAAAATTGTGACTTAATTTAAAAGTGAAAGCGATGCTGATTAAGTAATGAACCATCCTCCCTTCCATTTGATCAGGGGGTCAAGAGATACTTTGAATTGTGTTGCAGAGTGTGGAAATCCCCGTTGTAATATGAAATGCAAGAAATGGAGAAGAAAACGCACAATCAAATTGAAATAAAATAAGGAAGAAAAATCAAGAGGAACAACATGGAGAGCAAGAAAGATAAAGAGAGAAGTAAATGTATCTGCGAGTAGAGTAATCAACTTTGAACGCACACACACACACACACACACACACACACATACATAGGTACAAATACCCATACTTTCACAAACACAAACTCAACAAGACCCGGCCCGGATCTGTTTATGGGTAGGATGAGTAAGGTAAGGCACAGTGGGCGAGGGGCAAGGGGTGGTCGTGTGGTCGTGGTCTCGTGTGTGCGTGCCACAGAACGTAAACAAAAATACGAATGTTAAGAAGAAGCGGAAAGTGCGAGATAAACAGAAAACAGCTGTACACACCACCAACAAGCAAAGTAATAGGAGAGTGAGAAAGGAATATACCTAAAGAGAATCACAGGGCCAGACAGGCAGAGAGTGAAAGAGAGAGAGAGAGAGAGAGAGAGATAAAGAGCAAGAGCAACTGTGTTAAGCGGAGGCGGAGGCCAAGAAGTTGTCCCCGCTAAACCCGTTTCCCAAGCAGCAACAGCAACAGCAATAACAACAACAACAACAACAGTTACGCACTTTACGCACGCTCAGGCCTGCTGATGATGAGACGGTGTGCGTATATTTTATTTATTTTTTTTTCTTCTCTCTCTCTGTCTCTCTTTCCCTCTCTTTTTTGCTTTGAAGAAAAACCGGCTCTTTGGGTCGTCTAGGGTTCGAGTTTTAGTTTTAGGGTCTGAGTTTTGGTTTTTGTTTTTTTTTTGTTTTTGGCTTTGCTGGCTAAACGGAAATACGCAGCAACGTTGTGGCCGCCTGCTGACACGCATACACACACATACACACAGATAAGGTCTTTGAGACCAAACAAAAGAAGTAGAAGAAGCCACGCATGAAAATTGCTTTTCATGTGGCAACTGAAAATATGGATAACATGAAAGAAGACGTCAACGTCACCAGTTTATATCATTCAAAATGTAAGTCTCTCCCCGTTGATATGTGTCTGTGTGTGTGTGTGTGTGTGTGTGTGTGTGTGTGTGTGTGTGTTAGTATGTCTGTAGTTAGTTCACCCCTCTAACAACCACCCACAACCATTTTCCAGCAATTTTGATTTTGTTTTTGCGTTCTTGTCGTCTTCTTGCCTCAATTTTTTTTTTTTTTTTTTTTTGGTTTCGCTGCCCCTTTTTTTTGCCTTTGCGTTTGCCTTTGCCCCATAATGCGAGGCCATTGTCACTGGTGGGGAAACAGCAGCAGCAGCGTCTAGGGCACCGAAAATAACTGTTTCCGGTATTTGGGTCACATGAAATTTAATCAAATTAAAATGCTCAAATGCTCTTGGGTTACCCACCCACCCCGGTGCCCCGTTACGCCTGCGACATACTGACAACCCAAAAACAAAAAACCCCAAAAAATTAAAGGGAAAAATTAAAGGAAGGGAATTTGGTATAGCCACACAATTTGGGGTAACAGCTCCACTTTCCGGGAGGCGTCAGAACTGCATTTACAACAGTTTGTTTCCAATTCAAAAATTTGTTTGTAACTTGAACGAGCTGTTCCAACCCAACCCAACCCAAAGGGGAATCGATAGCAGCAGCAACAGGAGTCACAGATTTGAAGAACTCAAGTGGCAAATGTGGAATTCCCCCTTGGTATACTAAATTTTTAGGAGCTTATCTGTCGCTGATAATATTGCTTTATATTTAAGAGCAATAATTTCGCTGAAAGTATTTGAAAACGAAAAAAATTGGATTAAAATGTGTTAGTATAAGCGTCTAACAAACTTTTAAAAATCAAATTTAACACTTTCTAACGTATTGCTGCCAGGCCAAGCCGAGCCTCTCATGGAATGGGGAGAGATGCTGACGGGGTGCTTGGGGGGGAGAGTAATTTGTCTGTCTGCCTTTTTGGCCGAAACGCGGTTTTAGCCACTTTCTACATATTTCTTTTTCAATGCAATCTGTTGTGTCAGTCTCTCTCTCTTTCTCATTCATTGTTTCATTCATTCATTCGGTCAGCCGGTCAATCTGCGCCGTATACATATACATATATCTATGTATTTTTGGGCAAGTGCGTGCGAGTGAGCGAGATGGCGCCATCGCCCGAAATACAAAATGGCAGCTTCCCAAGCTCTGTAAAACTACAACGCAATATGGTCGCCATTTTGTTTTCTCGCCGTTATGTTGTGCTCTGGCCCTGGCCCTACAGTTGCCTGTCTGTCTCTACGTCTTTCCGACTGTGTGTGTGTGTGTTTTCCGATTTTGTTTTGTTTATTTCAAGAGTTGTTCTTCTTCTTCGTTTTTTGTATTTTTGGCCTTTCCCTATCCGCGTAGGCGCACAGTCACAGTCAACGTCATCGGCTTCTCTCCCTCTAACGCGCTTCGGCCTCCCATCTCTACTCCCACCCATCACTTTCCGGCGTTATTTTCAGTTTTATTTACATTTCGAAAGCTATGTATGTATGTATATATATGAACGGCGGGAACAAAAAAAAGCTTTTAAGCATCGCGTTGATGTCGCCGATGTCTTCACGCATTTTCGATGCCAATCATGCGTAAATTACGCGATTAAATTAACTTGAATGGGTTTCGTGCAACATGCAAAACCAGCAACAGCAACAGCCACAATGGAAAAATAGACAAATTTAACGTGTGAGGTATCGACTTGCATATACCCGTCAACCATTAATTGGACCTAAAGAAGAAAGATTACTGAACTTTGATGCAAGTTGACTGATAGATGACTGATGCCAATAACTTGGTTACCACCCACTTACAATTAGAGATAAGGGGCATCCCGGTATCTAACCAGAGCTTCACTGGGTTCCAGTGTCTTCACTGTTAAAATGAATACCTTAACTCATTGACTTTGATGTTAACTTCTTTATCTCTTTATTCGAGTGGTCTGTTAAGCTCTTTTTGGGTGGCATGCTCACAGGGTATAAATTGTATTGCCCCTTTACAGACCTACCTACCCTCTTCATAGCCTTTGCCTTTCATTCCGTTACGTTGTCAAGCAAATGTGTTGGTATGCTTAAGCTTTAACAGTTTTCACCTCACATAACAATCAAATGTTGTTTTTTTTTGTTTTGCTTTTGCCTTTTGCATTTGGTTTTACGCCTTCTCGGTCATATAAATTCCATTGCCACAGCATTGATGTTGCCTGAGGCGTGGCTGTTGTGGTGGGCGTTGTCAATGCTTCCGTTTCATTGGCATCTGCTACGCAATTTTTTGTCGTCATCATCATGAACGGCAATCATTAACAGCGGAGCACAAGAAGAAGAAGAAGGCGAAGAAGAAGCGTCGGCAACATCATCTCGTCCCACATTGCGTATACGTAATGAAAGCAAGCAAGCAAATGATTTTACTATATCCCCCGGTTTGTTTGCTTACGTAGCATATCTTTCTGGCCATGTCTAAGCCGTACTTTTACACTTTCATTTCCACACCAAAGAAAAGGAAAAAAAAAGGTCAAAGAAAGTGGCAAGTGGAAAAAAAACAGGAGGAAGCAACCTTTTTCTTGAATTTTATTTGCTTGGTCTTCATCTGTGTGCTATGCTTTTCATGCAATTTTCATTGCAGGTCATATTTATGGGAGCGATTATTTGCCAACCGAACTCCCCTCCATTACCCTCCACATTCCCTGTGCTATCATATTTACTTTCCTCTCGTTTTTGTTCTATTGGCCAGCTGTGAGTTTTATTAGCTGCTATTGAGTTTTGGCCCCGGGCGTAGGCGGTGGGCGTTCAGACGGTAGTATGTAGTATCAACAACGACGACGTCACAATGTAAATATAGCGACCTGACTCAGATTCGCATTAGTTTTTTCTCTCTCTCTCTCTGTCTCTCATGACGTTGATAATATGTGTGTGTGGGTGGAAATTGTTTTGGATATTTAATGAATTAATGCAAATTCCTTAAGCAATTTGGTAATAACAATTTCTCTTCTATTACGTTATTGAATTTTCTGTTTTTTTTTTTGTTTTACAGGATGCATGCAACCAAAACAAGAAATTGCAAAAAGATTCCTTTTTTTTTGCGGAATTTTCCTAACATTTTTTGTTTGCCTCTTTATTCAGTGGATTCTGCTTGCTCCTGACTTACAATGCAAACTCGTAAAATTTTATCGTCACTAATAAAATTTAATTGAAACAGGAAACTCTCGCATAAATTTCCAGTTTCGTATTGAGACGACTCCATAGAATGGACACACACACACACATTCGCATACACATAAAGGGGCGGACTATGAAGATTTCCATTGTATGAATAAAGGGCAAGAAATCGTATGTAATAGAATATAAGTATGTAGGTAGGTAGAAGTAGGGGGTAGGGTGGATTTAGTTTATGCACATAGGAAATGCAATTGGATATAGTCAATATATATGTATGTGCGATATGTAATGAATGAATTTAGGGGTTAGATTTGATTTCATCTCATTGCCACACAAGGGAAAAATAGAATAGAACGGAAAGTCGGGGAGGGGAAAGAGAGTCTTTAAGTATGTCATCAGTGTAAATGAAACTATGGGTAATCCTTCCAAAGAATGAACCGAGTTAAAGTCAGTGTGGCTAAAGGGAAGACATTTTAAGAAAATCAAATGATTTTCCTTTATCAATTACATATAAAAGTAATTTGTATGCATCATCTGATTATTCTGTCGGTATATTAATCTTTGATGTAGTCGACTTAGTCACATGTTACTGAGTTCCAGATGATTCATTAGTGATGATGGTGAGGCTTCCAACTTTCATCCTCAATAGTGTCTCATTCATTATATTACTCATGGGCTAACGATTCCTTCAACTGGTTAGTTGCTTTTCGTGGCGCCTGTCCATACTTTATTTATTAATGCAATTTGTTTGCCACGTTGCTGAATACAAAATAAAATTATGCATAATAAGTAAGTGAACTGTAGATTTATACGAATGAGAAATATACACACAGATACACACACACAGAAACACATTGACACCGGCAATCGGCTCACTGGCTGTGTTGAGTGTGTGTGTGTGTGTGTGTGTGTGTTTTGGGTTATTCAACTTTTTTCGGGGGGCCGCACGGAGCCATTGATCCCGTTTGACTCTTCTTTCAACTGTTTCTGAGTTCTGTTTCGATTTGTATTTTTATTTCGGCAGGGGAACAAATAAATTTACATACTATACTCTACTCTGGGTGTGTTTGTGTGTGAGTGTGTGTCAGTTTATAAACGCTCCAATTGAATGAACCGCCTTGCTGCTATTTAAATCGCCAAGAATTTCAATTGTTGTCACTAAAGAATTATGTAATAATTTGTGATCTGAATGCGAGTGAGGCAATTGCCATAGCCGGCTTTTGATTGAGTGGACTCATCTGTAGAGCATTAAATTTATATCAACAAAAAATTTGTTCTATTTTAAGCGGGGATTTTCCTTTGTTCAATTCGACTATCTTTACATGTTCTCTCATTGTCAGTCGCTCTCTCTCTCTCTCTCTCTCTCTCTATTTCTCTTAATCTCTGCGGAGGTGTTGAAACTCTTGAAAACGACATTGAGGGTTCAATGGCTCTTGAATTTTTGTTTTTAGGCAAGAGCAGCTGCTGCAACAGGTGATCCTTTTGCCCTCCCTTGATTTGAAATGAAGGTCAACAAACTTGGTGGTGCGGCTGACTGCGGTGGTGGTGGTGGTGCCGGTACCGGTTGCCGGTGGTGTTGTCTCACTTACTCACTGTCTGGGTCTATACCCTGTAAGCAGTATGGGGTAATATTAAAGTTGTTCTCATTAGTGGCAAATTAATTATTAATGATTTATTAATAGGTGAAAATAACTTAAATAAACAGATTAAATGTTAAATAAATAAATGGTTGAATCTTTATTAAGTTGAATTTAACTTTTAAAAGTACTTATATTTACATATTTTCAAAGTGGTTGTTTAAAAATACATAACAAGGTATTTTCCTTTCCCAAAAAGGGTATTTAAAAGACGACATCGCAGGTAAATTTTCTGTGTTAGTTTTTTGGCATTTTCCTTTTTTGGTTCCTACATGCAACGAAGCTTGAATACCGTAATTTGAATCCAATCTTTTCTTTTTCGTTTTGGGGATTCTCTTCTATGTCCAAAAACAACAGAACAAAAAGGAGAACGATATGTAGAAATTCCAAAAGAGAGAAGACGGCAGAAAAAACAGAAACCCTACGAGTACAACACCGTCTACACACACACACACACACCGGCATACGTAGTGTGTGAGTGCGTATATAGCTAACGAAATCCATCCAAAAGAAATCCATAAAATAAAATAAGTGAAATAAAAAGCAGACCTGAAATGCGTGTCAGATTTAATTTATATATAAACGAGCGTTAGAACCCAAATAAAAAAATTGAAGGCAGACCGACCACAAAGGAGTGGCCAAGAGCGGGGGGAGAGGTAGATATGGTGTCGTCATTGGTCCAAAAATATGCCGGTTTTTGTTGTTGCCATTTGCTTAGTCGGCTGGTCGAGCGGTCGATCGGTCAAGCAACCCAAAACAGTGCGAGACAATGCTCTCTTACGCTTAAGAAAACGATTTTTGGACGAGCCCAAGAACCACGGTTTATTGACCAACCAATTTTTTCTTTTTTTTTTTTGGGGGGGCCAATGACGAAATTACAATCAGTTAGTTAACTGATGGCTCCGTTGGCAACAACCTCCAATATTTACTTTTAGCCCCCTTAGGCTTAGGAAGCGGGAAGCTGTTGTTGCTGGTAAACAGTTGAACTTCCCGCATTATGCTAATGCCTTTCCTCCTATTAGTTTTCTATTTGTATTTAGTTTTTGCGTGCAACGTTGCCTTAATTGTCTACGTGACAGGGCGTTGCCGGTGGCTTTCACTCGAAAACACTCTTGTAAAAAGGAGAAGGAAAAAAAAAAGAAAAAATGAACCAACTAACAACTAACAATACTAATCAAAGTTCGTCCAACTAATTTCTTGTGGATTACTTTCGCTGTCAAATCGATTTACAACTTGGGACTTCCCCCAATTCGTTTCGGTTGACGCCATTGTCAGGGAGACCAGGCCAACTAAATAAATGGGTCAAACAAACTATGTCTATGTTCTTTATACTTGTGCTCAAATATAAGTATCTTGTATAGAAGGAAAAAATTCATCAATCTAGGGTTAATGATTTCCTTAACTATTCGAATGCAATCTTGTATTATCAAATGAGTAATATTATTATTATTCGCTAGATAAAAAACTTAAAATGGGTCTTAAGTCGATCTTTCCTATCCTAAAACTGTTAAACTCTTTATTCCCAAGACCTAGATTCTCTCAAAATCTGACATACAAAACTGCAATAATTATTTGTAATCAAAATTTGACCAAGTTTTTAAAGAATAATAATAGTCTTACAAACATTTTTAAGAGCTACAACAATATTAATGGAGGTTTATAAACCAATATCAACAATTACTTATCAAAATATCTTGCAGATACATAAATGCAATGTGTATATATTTGGCTGGTATTGTACTCAAGTATGTCACTCATTGCATTTGCTCACACATTTTCAATGCACCAGACTAAATAGCCCACAAAAACAAAACCCAAAAAAAAAGGAGAAAAACTTACAAAATGACATTACAAATTACAAAATATTTGTGCCACTTTGGCTCTCTCTCTCTCTCTTTCTGTTTCTCTCTTTGAGGTATTTTCTCTAGCTCTAGCTCACTTTACTTTGCTTAAATACCATAAACAAATTTAGCGCCTCGCCTTGTCACAGAAACTAAAAACAAAAAAAATTCAAAGTAAGTCAAAGCAACATCGAGACCAACAAACAAAATCAAAACACATTAGCAATGTCAGTGGTTGTTGTTGCTTGTGTGCTATTTGTGTTTGTTAAGTAGCAACTCAAAAATAATAAAAATTAATTTAATGTCATTGCAGCTCATACAACAAAATGTTGCACAAAACATTTTTGTCTTGCATATTTGATATGCTAATATGGTAAACGGTTAAGCTATTATGCAATTTGAATTGTTATTAAAGTGCAAAGTTTTCCAATTTTACGCAATTTACCTATGTATATGTATATAATTGCAAACGAAGTGAAAACTTTTCTTCTTGTCTATTAAACGTAATTGATGCATATTCAAATAACTTTTTAAGGGCCTGAGAGCCCTTAAATACAAATGAATATGGATTTTTCCACTTAAATTAGTTGAAATTCAATCAATTCATCAATACATGTTTGATCTAAAGAGTAAAGTATTATTACAACAATTTAAGAAAATTTGAAATAATAAGCGTTTTCCAATTACTATTAATATTGTGTAAATTGAAAACTGCCTTTCATATTCTTAGCCGAGATTTTAAATACTAGTCGTCTCTAAATAAAGCAGTTAAATTTAACAAATGTTGCATTTTGTGTGTCAAAACATTTATTGTTTATTGTTGTTTAGCATTAAAAGATAAAAAACAACAACAAGACAAAGTTGCACAATTTTATTGCTTTTAGTAGACTTTTTGATTCAAATTTATGACCAATGTTGTCCTCCGTTTATTTTCATTTTCATTTTGATGTTCTTAGTTCTTGTTTCTCTCATCTTGAAGGCGGCAAAAGTTGGTCAATGGCGCATAGAATTCGAGTTTGATCTCTCTCTGAGTGTGTGTGTGTATGTTTGTGTGTGCCCATTTTCCGTTTATATTTGGCCCAAATGATTGTCTTTTTACACGGCTATGCCACAAAAAAAAAAAGAAAAAATTTGAATTAATTTGCCTTCAAACGATTTACATATTGAGAAGGAAAATGCTGTCTGCTTCTACCTGATTATTTTATAGTGCATTTTATTTATAGAGTGGCATAGTTTGAGGAAAACGATTTCAATTTGTTTATTTATATTTACGCGATTCAAGAATTTGATTCTTCTTCCTATTTACAATGCATTTCTCCCGTTCTCTCTCTCTCTCTTTCTCTCTGTCTCCCTTTTATCATCATAATCGTCTTGGTGAAGTAAATGGGCTCTTGAAATTATTTAGATTGCTCTGCTAACTAATTGAAAGGCAAAATGAAAACATTTGCATAGAGAGCTGCCAGATAATGCAAAGTTTGCTGCCAGTAATGATAAACTGGCTGGCTGAAGCACACAAAGAGTGGCCTAATTAGTGTCAAGTGTTGCCCCAGCAACGTCGACGTCAACAACAACAATAACAACAACTAAAACTGACAACAACAATAACAACAAGAGAGCTAAAGCCATAGCCAGACAAAGGAGGGAAGTCAATTAGAAAGATGCAAAGCGCAGCACAAAACTCAAATTGAAACTCAGTCTCTGAGCGCAATCAGAGACAGAGGTACCCATTTTTATAGTCCATACTGTTGCATTTTTTTTTTGGTATAAGATGGGTGGAACTAAAACGATGGTGGAGAGGGGAGGCGAGGGAGCGGTTGGAGTTACATTGCAACAGCATCAATATACATACAAGAGCAACATCAGCAACAGCAATAGCAAAGTAACATTCATAGTAAACAGTAGCTAAAACATATTGTACAGCAAAAAAGTATCTTTGTATCTTACAAATACGCTTGTCGACAGCCGACAGTAGTAGGCGCACAGTCAGTCCCACCGACCGACCGACTGTCAGTCCTCCCCCTCGTCTACCCTCGATTGCTCATTCACTCACAAAACGAAATACAAATCGAGTTGTTGCTATATTGCTGCTGTTGCCGCTTTTGCGTCGAACTGAATCATGACCCAATAACCTAATTTTATTTAAATACTCTGTCCCTCTTGCTCGTGTTGCTGCTGTTGCATTCGGAGGCAAACCGCAATGACAACGACAACGACAACGACAACGACAAAGCAGCAGCAACAGCAAGCTAGAAACCAACAACAAACAAAAATACACTGTGAAAAATTCAATGTTATTACAAAGTGCAAATGTAATAACATTCCAACAGTTAGAAGTTTTCATATAAAAGTTCATATGGAACTCTTCCCAAATCTGTGGAATTTGGACAAAAAAGTATCAAAATTATACGATATTTATTATTTTTGAGTCATCTATGACATTTATTTGCCAAATCGAAGGACTATTTTCAAAAGGAAAATATATAATTATCAGTGCGTGAAATGCTAACCTTTTGTGCTGCCTCTGATTAAAAATCTTATCAATTAACTCTTCTTGCCCTCAAGCACCAGTATAAAAAATATTTTAAATGGTTATTCTATTTATAATTAAATTGTGTTTATAAATTTGTTACTGAATTTCTTGTATGTTCTGTTTATTTTATTTAATATTGAAGTGTGCTCCTAAAGTCCATCACATTTAACTGCAATCTTCTAAATTTGAGTAATCGATTTTCTTACAAGAATTTTATTTATAAATCTAGAATTTAAAGAGAGAACTCTTTTTTTGGGAGAAAGTTGGTTGTCAAGTTGATTAATGCCAACTGAAAAGGAATATAGATTGTATCTGTATATATCTAAAAGTCTTTCTTTAGTATCTATTCTAATTTTTATTTTAAAGCCATGTAACAACATTTTTTTAACAGTGTTGCAACCAATATGTTTCTATGATTTCGAGTTGCCACAGCCATTGGTGGCATTGAGTTCTATTGAGAAGAGTGAAAAATGCTGTTGATTAGCCATTTGCAATGCTGCGAACGGAAGACAAAAGCAATGGTTGCATATACATTTGCAATTTTAGTTTTAAAACAGAGCAAAAATCAAATTTGTAACATCAAAAATTTAAATTTCATACAATTGAAGCTGTCATAAAAGAATTAATTGAGACTTTCAATCAGAAACTGATGTAGGCCACCTTTTGATGCACTTTTTGTGAGGAATGTAGGCGGTGATTTGAGTGTTTTCTAAATCAAATGAATTATGTCAAATTTACATATGTATGCATCTGTCAAGCTGTCGAAATTTGAAAAGATTTATAAAATAAATTCATTTAGCTGCAACAGTTACTGAAAGCTGAGAGTCAGAGAAAAAGTCAAAATTCAAACTCGTCTCAATATTTAATAAAAGATATTAAATTACAACATTTTCTAATTAAATTTAAATTTAGTTAGGATGAATAATTTAAGCCAATTTTGTGGTTATTTGAACATTCATTTTAATGTATACATGTATCTTTTTATATATTAATAAATTTATGACGTAGATAATAAACATTAATGATTGGCGGCACGCCTTGAATTTCAATGCCTCAACCTTGGTCACTTTTTAGGTTTTATTTTTTGTTTTTTGGACAAAAGCTAAAGGTAAACTTGAATGTGAAGTGATATGCGTAGATAAAAATAAACTGAAACCCAAAGATAGAAGATATATTATATATATAGCAAATTTATTTATATATATTTTTATAAAAACTTGCATGCTATGATCACGTGCTTGATATTATTTTGAAATTATGCTGATTTTATTATGCATAAATAAATAAAGGTATTATTGAATTTGCAATGTACTTGTTGATGGATTTTTCGGTTTCATGTTTTCCAAACAGTTTTCCTATTTCGCTCTTCCTTTCTTTCTCTCTCTCATTGGGTGGACTTTGAGCTCTAACGGTCTATGTGTCTTTATACCTATGCTTTGCTACCTCTAACCAATCAGATTTTATTTCATAAAAGCGGCACGTTTCTGCTACACACATAACGAAAAACTAACAGAAAAAAAGAACTAATAGATTTTTGTGTAGGTGCTACATATCTACAAAAGTGTGTGTGTGTGTGTGTGTGTGTGTGTGTGAATGATTGTGTAAATAAACAAATTCAAGGTTGATTACCGAAATCAGCACCCTTCTAACCGCCTTCGCGGCCCACCAACTCAACGCTATCACCTTCAATGCTTTGAGAGTTGAGTAGTTGCTGCTGGTTGCTTTTGATGACAAAAGTTCTCGTAGGCTGCCAAAGCATTTTTTTCGTATCTCTACCCTATAAACGTCATAGGGAAAATGGAGTATAGGTTTTTAATAGATTTAGCATTGTTCATGCTACAAAATACTTGAGTAATCTCTCAGGCTGACAGTTTTTTATTTATACTCTTCAGTGTCATGAGTAATCAAAGTGTGTTAAAAAAGGACAGAAAATTATCCTACATGATGCACTTGAATCCATTGTATAATTATGAGTCATATACATATATATATTTAAAATTAAACTAAAAAATTTTTAAGTTAATGAATATTATTGCTTAGCAGAGGGTATTTTAAAAGTCGTTCTTTACACATACATAAATTTTTTATGTAAAAAAAGGGCCCCAAAATGTTGAAAATTTTTAGTTGCTGTGTATGTGTTGGTATATGTTTTTTTTTTTTTTTTTGGCTTTTTTATTTATTATTTATTTGCTGGCCAGCATATTTTTTTGTGCGTTTGTTAATTTCATAAATTAAGTTGGCTGTGTGCTTTGTTGGTGTGTGTATGTGCGTGTTACTGTTGCTATTGCCGGGTTGTTCTGTGTCTATTTGCAAGATGTGTGGAAAACACAAATACACGCACACAGACACACATACATTGAATACATATTAACTATCACTATGTATATACGTACATTAGGGCGTCACTTTTTTGAGACTTTAATTTTGATATCGTTATTGAAACATTCAGTTTTTGGGACACTTTTTTAGAAAATTAGTTTGGACTTATTGGTACTCAAGAACTGGCTAAAAGAGAACTATTTGATTGTGGATCGTACATATGTACATATATATTGCATATATATGTATATAACATATATGAATAAAGATAAAGGGTTTAAGGGATCATCTAAAAAAAGTTTTAATGTCACTTTCACTCACATGGAAATCTATAAAATTTTAGTTCTAATCTCTTTTTATGGGTTACACAAGTTTTTTTTTATTAATATTTTGTTTTCTAAATGAATGCCTTACAAAAAGGAACACCCTAATGAATTTATGTTTTTATGTTGATTGTTCATGTTTTTACGCCATTTCTTTTTGGTCATGTATACAATAAGTTAAAATTGTTGAGTGTGTCGCAATATGAAAACAAATTTTTCATATTTGAGTTCAGTTTTAGTTCAATTTTTTTGTTTGTCGAGCGCCCCAAAAAATGTAGCAGCATGGCTGTAATTTGTTTATCTTTTTTTTTTTTTTGTTCAACTTTAGGTTTCTATTGAGTTTGACTCTTTGTTTATTGTTTCAAGGTACTTACAAAATGGGCAGGCGTACTCAAATACTCTATTCAGATGGGGATTTTCGCTATAAATTAATGTTTGATGTAATAAATTTAAAGAAATTTTACAAATTACTATGTTTTTTCTACTTTAACCCCCTTAAATGTTTTCATTTGCCTACGCCTGTGAAAAGCCTAATTTATCAGGCATAAAAAATGTACAAAACCTTTGGCTAATAATTTATTTTGCTAAGGAAATCTGTATAAATCTTGTACAAACAAATTGCTGCTATCGAAAATTTTTGAGTTTTACACGGGAAAAGAATTTCGTAATGTATAAAAAGTAGAAGGGAAATATAAATAACAAATTAACTCTACAAGGTGAACTTGTTTAAACAAAAAACGAAAAAAGAAAATGAGATCTAAACTGGAATATTTATGTATGCATAGATGTGAATTTATTTTATGGAAAATTGAAATAGAAACAGTTTTGATATTCAAACTAGTTTACTTCTATGAAGTGCTTGTAAAATACAAATATATACAAATACATATATGAATGTATAAAAAACCTATAATTTTTGTTTTTTTCTTTTGCCTCTCGTTTCAGGTAAGCATCATCTTGGATGATTGTGATACATGGAGAGCGGGTCCAAGTGTAAGTTACTGTTACTTGGTCATCTTTTACAGCATTTTCAAGCTCTATAGAAGCACATGTAGAGCTATAAGATTGTTGCAATAAAACGAAAGATAAATTCAGTTGGGATTTAAAAAAAAAACTGATTGAATTTATGTAGTGTGGCTAGAGACAGAGAGATTGAGGGTGAAGAGAAACTGACTGTTTGTTTTGCGTTGATTCAAATCGAAATTGACTAGATATTCAATTGAGGAACTATATCAATAGCAATTGCTGTTTTTGTTTTTCGCAACACGCGTTGTGATGCTGACAATGAGAATGCATAAAAGTTGTGCAATTTCAATGCAAATCCCCGACTCCCCGATTTCCACTAGATGCCCACTAGATCAGAGATTTAGCATGCAACTGTCATGATAGGAAAAGCACAAAAAAATAAAATAAAACTTTAATAGTTATACAAAGTAAAAATTAACAACCATTGCCGGCTTTATATATTTATATGTACATACATACATATATACAAAAATATATAAAAATGTTGTATATTTTTTTACGTAAGTGAACAATACAAAAAACTACAAAACAGCATTTTTAATTGTTTGTCATGTTTAAGTTGTTGTTGTTGTTTTCCGTTACCTCGTTAAATTTTGAGTTACATTTCTGATGCAATCACTGCACTCTTTGTAAGGGAAAGGGCAGAGGAGAGGGAGGGTTGTATGAACATTGTTGCAGCCTGCATTAATTGACTATCGCTTCTTAGACATTAGAAAGCCGAGGACGACCTTGCCAGGGCCTCATTTAGTTCGACAGACCCTCATGCATACAAACTGATCGCATTATGTGTATGTGTGTGTGTGTGTGTGTATGTGTGTTGCTATCAATGGTTTGGCCAGGGTTTGTCTACAAAACACAATACGCCCTTATATTATGGTAAATGCAACCTTGCCACACGACAATACAAAACTGAAGGCGAGCAAATTGCATAAATGGAACTGGCATTGGCTAAACGAATGCATTTATGTATTTCAACGAGGGCTAATCTAAAAGTTTTTCAATGTCCAAGTGTCGAAAATTGGCAATATTTGATGATTTTTTATTTCATTTATATATATACATATATATAAATATTCTGCATTTTAAATATATTTTATATATTAAAATGATCTAAAAATGTCTTGTTAAATTGATTAAATTTTTCCATTCCCCAATTCTTTTTATAATGTAATTATTAAATACATTTTCTATGTATGAATTAAGAACAGAAATTGCAAGAGCCAAGTTAGGAACATATAAAATTTGTACAGAGCCATTATTGTTTGAATAAAATACTTTAAAAATATGTAAATAAACATATATGTAAATTAGGTCTTTTTGAGGGTTAAACTACCAATCTACAATTTTTTTCTTATTTATTTCAAAATGTAGACGCTCAAATTGAATTCAAAATCATGAAAGACACAATACACAAGTTTCAACTTTCCATTTGCAGGGCTTATACTGAGTACATTAGTTTTTGATAAATACGGCGGAAAAAAAATATCAAAAACTTTTCCAACCAACCAAACGTGTCAACCAATTCGATTTCGCACTGACGCTTGGTTTGTGTATAATTGTGTGTGTGAGTGAGTGCCTTTTGTGTTTATTTTTTTGACACGTTTTTGGCTTAGTTTGTCAAAGTAGACGAGGTTTTTTGTTGTGTTCTCTTTTTTGTATAGTGCTATTGGGTGTTTTAGTTTTTATGCATAGCTCCAAGGATCAGCGAATCGACAATGAAATGCAACGGAAGCTAAAACCTGGGTGGAGAGTAAAACAAAAAAAAAAACCTAATGGCCTAGAGCCGACTTTAGAAAAAGGTGAAAAAAGTCGGCTGGTTGCATGTTGAAAGCTTTTCTATTGGCCTAATCCGTCTGGCATTGTTAGAAGGAATTTTCATTTCTCTGATAATGCACTTTGGCATGTCTGAAGGTAAGAGCACTGAATAAAGAGATCCCTGCTAAGACTATAGCCGGGTATTATTAATTCTGTATTTTGTGTTTATCTCTATGGCTGATGATGTGATATTTACAGTTGTTCATTGTTCATTTGTGTCGTTTAACTGCGGTCATTTATTCTTTTTAGCTCTTTTTCAAATAGAGCAAAAATCGGTACCCCATTCCACCATCCCCTTGGAGAAAGTGTTATAAAAAATACAAAGAAGTTTCTTAGAGTTGTTTTCTAAGCCTTGGCTTTATCTAATTTGTCTTGTCTGGCGGCAAAATTTTAGCTATAACGAATCAAATCGTTTTCCCTCTCAGAAATTTTATGAAACCCTTATGTGACCATTTTTAGCTAAAACCAAAAGATCCTTATTTCCGTTTCATAAAAATTTTAACTCACAACGCTTCCTTTCAGAAGTAAAGAGCAGTTTTTCATCTTTTTCTCTCAGTGTACTTAACTAGAATGGGAGCGTTTAGTATGCCTAACCTTGCGCAAATATTGCAAATTGACCTTTACATAAATGAACGTTTTCCCGCGTCGTCATCATCATCATTATCATCATCGTTGTCGTCGTCATAGTCATCATTATCATCATCATCATCATCATCATAATCATCATCATATGTGGAAATGCATTGCATGGCATTTATTGTTGTTGCTGTTCACAATTTAACGCTTTTAGTTTTTATTTTTGTACGTGAGTTTTTATTAGTTTTATTTTGTTATGCATTATGCGAGTTGTTGTTTTCAGTTTTTCCGCCTTTGTTATAAATAATACACATACATATATGGGTTCTATTTTGTTTAATTTATCTGTATGTAAGTATATCCATTCGCCCAATTGTGTTAATGCAAC
Organism: Drosophila insularis; assembly: GCA_018903935.1. Taxonomy (NCBI): domain Eukaryota; kingdom Metazoa; phylum Arthropoda; class Insecta; order Diptera; family Drosophilidae; genus Drosophila; species Drosophila insularis. The sequence continues at coordinate 1,674,281 of JAEIFP010000752.1, forward strand.
TTTTTATTTGTTTGAAATTGTTTGTAATTATTTTGATGTTTGTTAAAAGCTTTTAAAGTGCAATTCAATTCGATTTTGTTTATCGATTGATCAAAATTTCCACTGAATGCCAGACCATAGTGCCCTAATTAACTATACAAAATGAAAACAAAAATAAAACAAAATTCCCATTAAATCGCAGTTTAAGTTGTAATTTGTAAAGTTGGCAAATCGTTTAACTTTCAAGCAAAAATTAATTCATTTTGTTGCCGAAAATAGATTTTAAATATCTGCTACCAATTAAATGATGATGGTTATTTGTTTTGTTGTGAAAAATAAATCAATTTCGAAACATTTAACCAAAAATAATTATCAAATTAGTTGTCATTCGGTTACGCTTCAGGTGTTAAGATTTTTGGCAAATGGTTCAATCAGTACAAGATACACCCTAACTGCTTCATTTATAATTTAAGATATTCCAGCTTCGATTTCCGATTTCGATTACTGTGAGTAAACTCTCTTAGTTATTTAATTTTAACTCAGTGAAGCAGAACTGGAATTTTTTTAAATGTGATGATCTCACGATGTTAATTCCTCCAATATACCCCATTTATAAAGGGTATACAAATCAAATAAATTATAGCGTTAGAAATGAATGTATTTCAATTTTTGGGGTTACTATCGGACTAAGCTACTTAACTATGATGATGGAAATTAGTGTCAAGACGAGAGTGCAGAAACAAACACGGTGATGTCAATTTTAATGGCATTTTAATGGCTTTGCCTAACCGCCGAGACCGGGGAAAGGAGAGCATAAAGAGATAGAAGCAGATTCAACCGAGACAACGAAAAATGTTTCAGACAAAAATCTCTGCTTCTATCACAGTCCCCAGTACCAGTCACAATCCCCATTCCCCAGTCCCCAATCTCCAAGTTCCCAGTAAACAGTCCCCAATGGCAATTCCAATGCCATAAATGGCAAAATGTGTAATTTGCATTTAATTTGACATTTGAAATGTTTCTCTGTGTGTGTGTGCAATTATTTAGATGCGAATTTGACAAGCAAAAATCCATTTAAAATGGTATACAGGTGCTCTTAGACTGAGAATGACTTTCACTAGGCTAAAGATAAAGGTTTGGCTTAACTAATATTCAGGCCATTCCTCTACAATCTGTGTAGGTCTTCATTAAGTTTATTTACCTTTAAGTGAAATATTAAACGTGTGTGTGTGTGTATTTATTTTTTAATGGTTTCACATTTCCCTTTGGTATTTTCACTTTGGTACGACCGTCGCTGTGTTGTTATGACATGCCATCAACCTCTTATATATAACAGCCCCCACTCCACTCCTCCTAGTGCCCTTGCACCCAAAGTGTTTTGCTTCCCCCTAGATCGGTTGTCTTGTCAAGTGCAGTGGCAGGACTGAAGAAATTACTTCCTGCCCTCATTCATTCATTTTTGCTAAAAAGTTGCAACTACTACCATTCTTCTTTTGTCAGTGTTTTCTTTTGAAAATGTATTAAATTTCAAAGGTTCTCTATATATATACCGTTAAATATGTACTACAAAGAGTGCCGCTAATCAGGGGACGAGAAGTTAATATTAATTAGTTTGTCAGGTAAAGGTTTATGCTCTTCCCACCAGGTGAGGTAATCCAACCGAAATCAAAAGGGGGATAAGATCATTGAACTCTGACTTCTATTACCTGAAGAGATCCTTTTTTTTTCTATTCTTTTATTATCGAAATTTACCAATTTCATATTGTACTTTACACAACCTCTAAATCAATTGTTTAAACAGAACGGCGAATAATTCTCTCCCGATCTCGAATCGGGATGGAGGTTACTTATTTTCTTATGTCTTTCACATCAATGCATCATAGAATAAAATAGATTAATAAGGTACAAGAACTGAAAACAAATTTCTAAAAATTCTTTTCTCAATCATAGAATTAAATTTTAAAAAATTTCAAGCGATCATTACACTATTTTTCGTATAACCAAGAGTTAAGGAATTGCTTAAATAAAGGCGATAACTTGCAAATTATTCTTTTAACAAATTTAGTTGAAATTAGAGTCACATTGAGCTTTATCACACAAAGTGAAAAGATTTCCCATGAGAAATTCGCCAAAAAAGAAAGAGAGAGAGAGAGAGAGACAGAAAAAAGAAAAGCCATTCGCAAATATTTTATAAGTTATGATGCCATTTAAAATGCCATAAGCATTAATGTTTTAAAAGGTTATTAAATTTTCGTAGAGTCTTTGTTTCTTTTACTCCCTTGTTCGCTCCGTTTTTCTTTTCTTTTTTTTTTTTTTTGTAACTGATTGTTGTTGCTTGTTAACTTGTTTCTGCTTGGCAAGGGGGAAAAAATAAAGCCAAAAAAAGTGTGTAAGTACTTACATATATATGTATATACATATTTAAACAGTGAACGAAATTGTGCTAAATGCGAAATGTCTTTTTAGCTCGTCGTTTACAAGCCATTTCCATTTCCATTTCAATTTTAACTGCAATCGACAGCATAAAACAGTTGTTAAACGCAAAAGCAGCAGCAACTAAGTTTGGTTTGGATTTTTTTTCATTTATTTTTTTTTTTTAAAACAGAATTGCGTGTAAAGTCAGTAGAGTGACTGCGCGCGATTTTTTCACTCTTTTTTTTGTAGTAGTATCCCCCCACAACTCGCCGGTAGTTCCTCTTGACTATGTCTGGGCTTGTTTTATTTACTAGTGCATTTCCAGTTGGCCATTTCTCTATGGCCTAAAGGGGTTTTCACTTTTTACCAGCACAGATCTATACCCCCTCCCCACCACCAATTTACCGCTTCTTTCGTCGCCCAAAGGTTTTACTCAATTCGAAATCTCTTTTCACTCTGCGAACTTTTTGGTGTAATTATGAAACTTTTTGCATTTTAATTGGATTTTTATTGATCTTACGCACGTGATGGTCAAAATGGACAGACAGACAGGCAAGGCAGGCAGTCAGTCAAATAGTCAGTCAGGCAGATAGACAATTCCGATATGATTAACAGAAAACTCCCAGCTCTTGGCCCCCAGCCTCTCTCCCCGCTTGCGTGCCAACACAATGCAATATGGCTATAGTTTGGGGTCTAAAAACGGTAAATGGAGGCAACGATGAAAACAAAAAAAAAAAAACGCAGCTGCCAAACAAAGACAATGACCATTGCTATAGGTTAGACATACAAATTGCAAAATGCTAATGGGAAAACGTGAGTTTCGCTTTTCCTTATTATTTCAATTCAAATTTGCCTGCATTTTCTTGGATTTCTATACCCTATAAAACAATGTGAGAAAGCGTTTATCAAGTTCTATAAAATGTTTCCAAACTTTTGTCTCCATGAAATAAATGGAAAGGTCTCTATATAAGGAACGTAATAAATTCAAAGGAAATCTGCATGAGATTCTTATTAAAACTGTAAAACTTAAAAAAACTTAAAAACTAAAAACTTAAAAAAACTCTAAAACTTAAAAATATTTCCCATTTGAGCTTATTTATTGGAATATATGTACAATGAGGTGTGAACTCTGAAGTAAGGATAATAGATACTTGTTAGCCGTTCTAATTAGATATTGAAATTTATGTATGTGTATCCTAGGGTATCTATTTTGTCTATACTTTTGTCTACTTGCTGACTTATTTGAAAAATATAAAGAAAATGTTGATAAATTTCATAGCTTATGATATGCATATTTGGGATGGCAGACGGAAATGGTGCCCCAGCTGTGCGTGAGCAAGTTGCCCCCCCAATACTTACCCCACCACCTACCTCGTCGTGCTGGCCCTTTCACGCTTGCATTGTTCCCCAATTGCTGCAGCAACAAGTCGCCAGGCACAAACAATTTCTAAATGCGATGGCTGGTAGTTGATATGTCAATCAATTGCTTGGCTTCCATTATTTAGTTATCGTAGATATGTGTGTATATAGATGTATATTTGTTGTTATGTCTGCAATTAACCCAATGTTGCCCAATTATTTAACTGTTGAAAGTTCCTCCCATTTATTCACTTATTCATTTATTTGTTTAATTAATTATTTGCTATTATTGGCAATTACATCCAATAATCCACTTCTTGTAAAACAAAAACAATTGTAATTATTTAGATTTATAGAAGAGATAGATACATAATTATTACGATTTATTTGATCGAATAATGCAAAATTTTTTCTTTTTATATTTACTATTATTGTTATTATTATTTAATCAAATGCAAATTGACTTATAGTTGGTGGTATAATACACTGTGTAAAAAATTTAAATTATCCGTTGAAGAAGACAGAAAACAGAAGTTAAATATTTAAGATGTTAACTTACATAATTTAAATTCTATTAAATTAACAAGTTTTTATTCACTTCTATTTTTAAAATACTTAATAAATACCAAAACTACGTTTAATTTAAATTATTATACTAATTTTTTTTATTTAAAAACTAAGAAAGAGCATTTAGTATTTGCGATAAAAAAAATACCTTCAAGTGAGATTAAAATTTCAATTCAATTTAATTAAATGTCAGATAGAAAAAGACAAAAAAAAAATAAAAGAATTTAAACTGTTTTGATGGCCCAGTTTGAGTATTAACAATTTATTAGTCATTATTCAGAGATTCACTTTGATTCAACATAATGGCAAGATAACTGATTTATGCCCAATATACAACACTCACTGTATTCCGGCTCTAACGGTAAATGTGAGTCAAAAAGCGAATCCCAAATTTATTGCCCGCAACCGGTTGAAGATATTTCTTCATTTTTATTTTTTGTGTTTCTCAGGTCCGTTTTTGATGAATCGACAAAAGAATGCAAAAGTCAAACGAGGAGTTATGGCAAGGGGACTCAAGGGTTAAAAGAAATACCTTAGCATTCTTATTAAAGGGCAACCTTCACCTCGACTGACTGACTGACTGACTGATGGCCAGTTGAGATGGAGGACGCACTCTCACGTGCACAAAAAGTTTCGTAATTGGTGAAGAGAAACTTATTGCTCAGAATGCCAATGCAAGTTGAAATTCGAAAGTTATTACGCTTAATTTATGGGTCAAATGCACATACACTCAGAGAGATGGGACATGGAAAGAGAGATGAGAGCTTTTCCCTTTCACGGCCCAGATCTGAAAGTTCAGATACCAGCTGAGGGCCTGACCATATGGGACATGGCCACGAACAACCTTAATTTATATGATTAGCAGCATAAGAGTATTCAGATAAGCCACACCAAATGATTCACTTCATGGACCAAACATGGTCCACGGCCTGGCAGGAGTGAACGAGAGTCTCGAGAGAGGGGCACAAGCAGCAATGAGATTTTAAAAACAAAAATAACACAAAAACTAACAAGTGGGTCAGAAGAGGTAGGCATGGAGGAGTATAACTTAAATGTTAACTAATGCAAAATTTCGATGTTGCTGCTGTTGCTGTTGTCATTTGGCAGGCGTTTCGAATTACGACAAACGGCTCCTTTTACAGACATCAAGCCGCACAACCGTCAGACACACATGCAATATGCAAAAAAAAAAAAAAAAAAAAAAAAAACATGAAAAAAATCATCTAAGAAACACAACGAACAACTTTAAAATACCTTGTGGCGAAAAACAAAAATTAACTTATTTGTCGATCCACGGTCAGAGTCAGAGTCCAGTTTTCGATAAACATCTATGCAACCTTGTCGATTACATGCCAATCGATCATTGTCTCCTCAATTGTTGCAAGCAAGCAAAAGCAATTCAAATATTAAGATTATTGGCTAACATTTTTTTTATGTTTTGCTAGTTCTTTGCCAAAATTAGTTAGGTCACACCAGAGATGAGAATATACCCAATGATTTAGGTGGTAACAGGGTATTTTAAGCCTGAAGGCAAGGCAATGTCTAAATTTCCAAATTCGCAAAAAATGCAAAAATGGCACGCAAAGTTTCTTTCGTGGTTTTGTTTTGTTGTTTCTGTTTCTTGCGTATGTGTTTCTTTTTCTCTTTCAGGTTTTGTGTTTGTCCCTGTATCTTTGAATAATTGAAGGTGCTGGTTTCAAAGCGAACGCATGAAAAGTGGAATTGGAATTTCAAATTCATTGCGATGCGCAGCAAAAAGCCATGTAAAAAACGAAAGAGAAAACCCAAAACTAAAGACCAAACCAAATCGCGCAAAATACAAAAATTCAAAATTGGAAACCAACCAGACTAAGGAACAAAAGGTGTCTGCAACAAAGAGATGCATAACACAGTTGGCATGCGAAAGGCAATTTGATGCCAGCTGAGTGTTGTTGTCATGACAACTTGTGGCATCAATGGGAAAAGGTTGGGTGGTGGGTGGATGGATGGGCAGATTGGTTCCAAAAGATGGGTACTAAAAGGAAATGCTACACGTATTTATAATGAAATAACTTTCTGGCTTAATAATTTCGTTATTCTCACCACATTACGCAGGTCAGTCTTGTCTCTCGATTAATTAAAATTGCAGCAACAAATGTCAACGGCAGGAGTACAATTTTAATTAACTTGTCACCAACATCGTCATATATTGTGGTCAATCAGGTGGGCTTTGTACATACAAATATTGGCAATGCAAATTTTATTAAAGCTCTTCAATAAATATTATGTCATAGTTGTAAAGAAATCATATAAATTTTCCATAATCATATTTGGTTAGTATCTATGTATATATACATTTATTTATTGCACTAGCATTTAACCCAATTTCCAATCGATCTCTTGTTAATAGACTACAATTCGATCTGGATAAGTAAGTCTTACTACAAATGGAATCTATCAAACTCTTATGGTTTTATCTGAGATCTTGTCAGTCTAAATTGGCCAACCTCCGGCTAGATGTGGTTATGGCCATTTTGGATTAATCTTTAAGCGGCCATCGCGCTCCATAAATATTAAGCTCATATTATGTGCAATGTGGTTAGTCTAAGAGAACTAAGAGATTGATGAGTCGGAATATGAAATTGATTTGCGGCACTGCATCTCTCAATCTTGGATGAAAATTGATTGAAGTGTGCGGCTAGTCAGTTTCTGACATAATTGCAAGAATGCAAAGAAAACGAAAAAAAAAGCAACCAAATTTTCAGTCATTGATTTATGAATGCAAAATTGAAGCATATTTTGTGTTTTGCAGGAGCCAAAAGCAACCGCAGTCGTAATCCTCTTAATTCAGAAAACATTAATCATTTCACCAGCTACTATACCATATAACTGGGCCTGAATGGTCAAATGGAAATGCATTCGAATGTATACAGGGACCTTCCTCTTAACCGGTTGTCCGCCTTGTGGCCCAATATATGCGTAATTCAGATGCGAAAATCATGCGTTAAGACTGCAATCCGCTTCAATTGAGTTCCTGGTATGTCGCACATTGATCAGGGCCTTCACACAAAAGAGGGCCAAAGAGCTTGCCAGGTTGGATTGGACCAAGCAGCTGTGCACATACATACATATATGTATGTACATACAAACAGAAGCCCACTAGGGAGTTGCTCTTAAAGCCATTAAATTTTCTTATGCTGGCTGCATCATAAACTTTTCTACTTGTGACATGCAAAATTAGCATGCTAATTAAATTATTTTTCATCTCTTTATATATATATATGTATATGTATGTACGTACATATATATATACCTTGTGTGTTTGTTTCTTTGCCCTATCCATACTTATTTTCTGACGTCGTTTTATGACAATTGTCGGTCTGTGACTTTTTACGAGCTTCAGTCGTAAAACGTCAGTTGGAAAATTGCTCTAGTACCACGTTCAAGCGAAACTCTGAAAACAAAACCAAAAAAAAAAAAAAACAAGCAAAAAATAATAATAAAGAAGCATCAACGCGAAATAATGGTTTCTTCAACATCGTTGCTCATACGACGCGTTGGCCTGCTCTAGTTTAACAAATCTACATAGTATATATGCATATAAAAAGTATACACTTATATCTATATATATCTATATATTTTTTATGTCTTGCATTTCGTTTTCTTTTTTCGACACGTTCGACAGTTTTAATGCATAATTACGTGACTAGATAGCACATTCATCCGAAAAAAAGAAAAAAATAGAAAAAGAAAACTATAGTTCATAATATTTTACACAATTGTAACAGTTTTAAGATAATAGAAAAAGAATCTTGCCTTTATCTTCTGGCAAGAAGTATAAAAATAAATGAATTTTCCAGGACTAATTGAATACTAGAAAAGAATTTGTCCCTCATTTGAATGTAACATAAGCAAACCCAATTTTAAGCTACCTCCACTTATGTTTAATAAGCAACATTCTAGTCTTAATTGCTGCTGTCAACAGGTGTCCTTGCTTAATAGTTTAATTAATTATTAACTTTTAAAACTATGAATAACTAAATATTAGGGAACCAACAAAAGAATACACACTTTATGTGTGTGCAGTCAATTTTCAATTATGTTTATAAAATTGCAAAGTATGATGACTAATTACCCTTGCCCTACCACTCCATATGCTCAACCACCTCACATCTTATTAACCGATTCATGGAGTTTCTCTTTGTAGTTTCCTAACTTTTTTGCTTTGGCTTGGTTTTGCTTTTGTTTTTAGTTTTTGTAGTTTTTTATTTTTGTGTTGTTGGCGTCAAGGCAACGCAATGCAAAGTTCTAAAGCTGTAGGAATTTTTGTAATTAATTGCCATTATAATTAGTTATGCAGAGAGTCTGGGCCATTGTTTTTGTATGGGGTGTAAGTGTATGTGTGCGTGTTTTTATTGTGTGTGCATAGTTGATGCTTTTTGTCTTTCATTAAATAAGATAGAAATTTTACATGTAAACAACAGCAGTTGGAATGTAAACCCCCTTGTAACCACAAGGAAACACACACCAAAGCAAAGAATTGAGACTTGGCAAAATTATATATACCCTTTTTAATCCTTTATATAAGCCATTCAATGGATCTTAAGTTGGAAATGGTTGTAAAGAAACAGTGCAAGAATCAAAAGATGGTCTATGAAAAATTTGGTTTTAGATATCTAAGAAAAGTCTCGTCTATGAAGAATTTGAATCAAATAAAAGTAATTTCTGCTCACACATTCAGAAGATTGTGACAAATCTATGATTATATAGTAAAATGAAATGATGCTTAAGAATAATCAGGTATACTTTTCGAGTTGTTTTCCAATTTGTTCTCTATTTAAAATAAATTCTTATGCTCAACATAAATTGATTTTCCAGCATTTCATTTCATTAATAACCAGCACTTACAAAATTCATTCAACCGATATATTAGCATTAATCCGTTAAGATTTCCACTATACCATCTATTAAATGAATATACAGAAAAGAAAGAGTTAAATTTGAGACAGAATTTAACTTTGGATCAGTTGATTATTTTGTTTCTGTAAACCCTGTTACAAAATGGTATTAGAATCTGCAAAAAATACTGCAAAAACAACACACAAAACTGAAAGTGTACACAAAAGTTGGAAATTAGAATTTAATTATTACCGTCAATGGTTTCATGGCCAACTAATGTGGTTGGTCGTGTTGCCGTTGCTGCTGCTGCCATTTTCAACAGAAGTTTTTCTTGTTTTGCATAACTTACGTATGAAATCGAGTTGCAAAAACTAGCTCGGATTTTATTATTCATATTGCCCCATAGCAATGGGAATTACACAACTTATATACTTACATACATGTACATACAAATATATGTATCTGCATATTAATGCAATTTTACTAAATTCTGATCCCTTGTATTGTTTTCTTCTCTTTTCCAGGTAAGACGCGATGCTTGGAATAAAAAATGCTGTTATCATTGAACTGATAAGAGCTTCTTACTTCCGTGTGGGGTCAGGCAAAAAACAATTTGATTGCATCTACGAAGAGATTTATGTAACTAATCGTATTACAATTGGTTGCCGTTTCCATAGAAGCCATAGAAATCGTATAGAACATATGTATGTACATATATGGCAAAATGAATGCCACGCATAAAGTTGCATAATTTCATGCGCATAGAGCAAATAATTATTATAATTTTTCATACGCCCCGTTTGCCGGGCTCCACCTTCATACTCAACTCAATCTCCTTCCTCATATCCATGTGGCTGCTCTGAGATCGAGGGTGTCATTTTTCAAGCGTCACAATTTTTTTTGTTTTTGCTTGACATTTCAATTTCTCACACACATATTTGATGTGTGTATGTGTGTACCTACATATATTTTTACTGTTATTAATTTTGTGCCACAATTTGCGTGACTTTTCTCAATAACATAGATAGATACATATGAGACACTACTATGTACATAGTATTCTCTTTAAACCCCTGCTTTCAGAGCTTTAGAGTATGGAAACGTGTCTGCCTCATTACGCAGTCACAGAGAGGAATTGAAATTGGAATTGCTGTTGCAGGTGAAGTGTATCGTACTTAGATGAGATAGGAGCAAGTGTCATGTACATACTTTGTATAGATTTCCGCATTTGGTAAAACGCATTCCCAAACAGTTATATTCTTTTATTTACCCTTTGAAAGGGCATTTCTGATATGCTTGTTATCCCAAGAAGGAGATGTGACCTTCCCTTCCTATATTGGTCTGTCAGTTTAGGACTTGTTGTGATTATACTTGGTATTTAGGGTTTTTCTTTCCGTCTATAAGGAGATAAAGTTATTGGTGCTCTTCGATCGGTACACTCTTTCATATATAGATTAGGATTTAGCAGTCGATAAATTATTAAGAAATTCTTTTCTTCCTAAGGTTTTTGTGTGTAAATTCTTTACAAATAAGCCAAGCAAAAAATAAACAGACAGTAATTTATAGAGTTTTTTGATTACTAGGGTATATAAAATTCGTCTTAACTAAAGTTACCTTTTCTGATATCTTTATGTTAATTTATTTGAACCCAAAACTCTCGCGATATGTGTATATATTTTTTTTGTTGCATTATCGAAGGGGTTGTATTTCGAAGTATTTTTTAGAGTAACCGCAAAAATAATCACACGCCAACCCCCGCTTGCATTTTGTCTCACCTTGCTTCGGTTTATATATCCCTTCCCTCCCTCCTTTATTGTTGGCTTTCCTTCTTTCTACTGGCAGTCATCCAGAACGTAGCGGCAACACACTCACACACACAAAGACACTCATGCATGTGATATCATAATTCAGGTGCATTTATTGTTGTGCTACAAACTTCCGGTTAATGTATTTCAGAATTTTTAATTAATTTTCAAACTAACAAGTTTACCTTCCATTGGTTTGGATTTACGCATAGGTTGGGAAACCTAGAAAAATTCTTGTATAACTTCCTCCTTCAACATTAATTAACTATAAATGTGGCAGTAATTTAATCATCGACATAGTTTTGAAGCCAACAAACCATGGTTTGCAACAAATTTCCTCCGTTTTCCTTTTGCTGGCTTTGGAAAATTCTCTTAAGGGAAAACATTTAAAGTATTTATAAATACTTGATTAGGTAAATTTTACTGATGAAGCTCTTGCAAAAGGAGTATTAACAAAGACTTATGAGTGTGCTTAGTCAATATTTTAACTAATCCTTTAATGGTTAAACTTAAAAGAAGATCAACAAATAATAATTAATTACAACAATTTGGAAATCAACTTTTCTTTTAACTAAATTCTCTTTACAATCGCTTATAAGGATGAAATAAATTTGAGGTTTTGCCGTATAGTTGTTAGTACTGAAATCTTTTCATTTCTGTATTTACCTCAAATTTAAATCTTAAATCAACTCAATTAGCTGACAAAATTTCCGCATATAAAGCTTACGAAAATGAGGCAAACAAACTTGAAAGATAAAACCAAAAAATAAGAGATGAGCCTCTTTCAGGTGACTTTCACTAGCAAATGCATAAAAATGATAGATAATGAAAAATCATACTTACAAATGAGTTTGCCATAATGAGAAATTACTGTCTCAAATGTGTGTAGAGTGTACGGTGTGTGTGTGTGTGTGTGTGTGTGTGTGAACGCACCCTTAGGCCTCTTTTTGGCTCAACTGTCAAGGTAAATTAAGCTAAACAACTTGACACGAAGACAATTAAGCGGCTTAAGAGTATCAAAAATCGACCAAAAATGAAAGTCGCAAGTTCACTTTCAATTTTTCAGCTATGCCTAGTAGTTGTTGTTGTTGCTGTTGTGCAATTGCCGGCGCCACGAGGCCAACTGCAAAAAAAACAAAAAATATGCCGTAATCGTAATTGCGCTGGCATGTACCAAGACTTCAAGACTTTAACTTGGAGAGCGGGGGCGCATAATTTCAATTTCAATTTCAATCAAAATAAAAATGCCGCTCCAAAAAATGTGTGTGTGTGTGTGTTTGTGTGTGTTTGACGGCAGTAAAAGTTGAAAATTCAGTTTTTCGCAGCAAAAGAAAAGGAGAATTTCTGTTTTGCAACGATTACACAATGTTTGAGGGGTCCCAAAACGACAACAACAACAACAATCACAACAACGGCAACGGTTATCACAAAGTGCCATCAAGCATACGCCGCGTTGTCATTGAGATTGAGTTATTTTTAGATCAACCTAACCATAGCCCACATGCCAAGGCACCGCTGCTAGTGCCGCTGACGTTGTGCCACATTTTCCTACATACATGAGATTATTAATTTTGTTGCTTGTTGTTGTTGTTGTTGTTTTTTGGTTTTTTTTTTTTTTTTTTATGGAACCACCAACTGGTTTTTGGTGGCACCTAGAGATAGAGACCAGAAACCAAGCGGGAGAACTGTTGTAATTCATTTGTAACTTGCAACGTGTTTTGGCCGCAAACCAGTTTTCATTTTGCCATTCGATAGCAAATAGGCCCGAAAGGCCTCGTTGTTGTTGTTGTTGTTGTAGATCAACAAGCTGAGATAAAATGCTAAATGCTACGCAGATTGATTTCAACCGGCACTCTCTGGGCCAACTTTAGACATTTTCAATGAATTATTAAGTCATATGCAAATTGTTTTATTAAATTCAAATGAAATTAAGTGGCCAAGCGCATTTATCTCACACGAAGACATGTATAATTAAATTTAGTTTCTAAATTAGTTATATATAAATAAACCCAAATATGGCTTTGCATAAAGCAACAATTAATTTAACTCAAAGGCATATAGACAATCTCTCTAGTTTAAATTGAGAGTTGTCAGCAGTAAACGAATTTGATAAATTTCCAAGGCAATAAATTGCATTGCCACAAGGAAAGTTTATATGAAACTCAAAATTGGCCATTATATAAAGTAGTTTTGTAGCATTTTAGTTTCAGATTAAATTTTTAAACTTAGCTGGCAAATAAATGTTATTGCCTTTTGGTCTATAAGATTCATAAATGAAATGATTTAAATTTGAAATTAAATTACGATGAAGAAAGTTGGCTAATTAGCAAACAGTTGAACAAGTCTAATTGTTAGTGAAGACAAAAGATGTTTAATAAACAAATGGGAGTCATATGGACTTGTATAGGCTGTTGTCTATTTCCGTATTGATATTGTTTGCATTCAATTCATTGATGCAATCATATCTGTTGTTGATATCGGTGGCTCTTGTTGTTGTCCCATGCCCCATGTAATGCCCAGGCCCATTGTGTTTTGTAATTAACACAAAATGCTAAACAAGCGAATGACGGCGTTGCACCCCGTCCCCTTCATACGCTTTGTCATAATTCAGTTATCAGCTTCAGGCCACGCGCCAGCAATGAAATAAACTGATGATAAGTTTTTTGGCATTAAATTTTTCAAGTAGTCGCTGCACTCAGTGCCATTTCAATAGCTTTGACCATTAATGCACTTCTTTTCCTTCCTCTCCATCTCTCCCTCAGCAAGTGATTTCAATTGTTTTATACTTACCTGATTTAAAAATGCATTCATGCGTTAATTTCCCTCAACTTAATTACAGTACAAGAGCACGAGTTAAATTTGCATACTTGTTGTGTGATAAGTAAATCGATTGTCAGACTCTCCAACACGGGCTGGCCAGGATAATATAAACAGATTTCAATTGTAGTCCACAATGTATAAAACTAAAGCTTACTTAAACAAAAAAAAAAAACAGATGTTGTTCATGTAAATGGAAATTATTTTTACATTTTAAAGTACAATTGATATCACTGAAACATATTTGCATTTTGCATTGTTTTTCATCTGTCAGAAAATAAGCTTTCATAATCATGGCCATAGAGTGAGAATGAGAGGGACAGAACGAAAAACAACCTGCTAATAGAATATGGACATAATTGACAGAAAAAGAAAACTTATAACAAAGTGCCTTATAATCCGTACATCCCTCGAATCTGACAGCAAATCTGAAACAGTTTTTGTCTCTTATTGAATTTTGTGGCCCATTTAAAGGCAATTAATTTACGAAAACCACAGGAGTAATTGAACTTGTGGTTAACTGGGATTTTAATTAACTTTGATGAGACTGTTGCCTAGCTTAAGCTCAAGATTGTGGTCAATATTTTTGGACTTTTAACCTTTAAGCCATGCCACCTCTTTCAGTGTGTCTGGGTGTGTGTGTGTGTGTCTGTTTTGTCTTATGCACATGTGCAATAAACAAATTTAATTCAATTTTTATTCAAATTGCTTTCGGTAAATTGCCAAAGTATATGTAAAGTATAATAATATTTTTATGCTCGCGACGAGCCATGCACACAATATAATTTCATTCCATAAATTTCCACTTAATTAGCGGTCAGGTCACTATGGCTAATGACCTGCCAGGGAGTTGTTGTTGTTGTAAGGGAAGTAAATGAAGGTGTGGCTGTTTCTCTCTCGCTCTCTCTGTACGTGTGTGTGTGTGTTTGTCGGCTCTATCTTCCTGGGTTTAGCAATTTATGCTTAAATTTCCGTTGCACATTTTTCAAGGCGATTGCGTACATGCTTTCTGCAGTTTTTACCTACCACCCCCTTGAAAAGCCATTCCCCCTCTATTTAACCGCATATAATTTATGCTAATTTACGCAATTTTCTTCCTGGCCCATCTAAAAGCATATTTTAAGGGGCGGCGAGGGCGTCATAGTGCTCGATAAGTGACTCTATGTTGCTAGCGTTGCTAATGTTGTTGCTGATGGCGTGACCTGGCGCCACTCAATGCCTTTAATCCCTAAGCTAAATCATGTGAAATGCAACATGTGAAAATTGTCAGGCAAATGAAAATTGTGAAAAACTCAAGCACACACACACACACAGACACTCGTTCTGAGCACTCTCTCAGCAGGCGGCAGTGAGGCACACGAGGCCAATGAAATCAAATTGTAGATGATGTGGAATAAAAATTTATTTCACGCACCTTGGGCTACTTAGAGAGAAGCATAGTGTTAGCCGCCAAACAAGTTTCCCCAGCCTGGCGACAGTCGGCAAACGAGTTGCTCACGCACTTGCCGCGCCGTAAGATGACGCCTCCTCCTCCTCCTACACACCCAGCCCCACCCCCACCCAACATTTGCCGCACGCAACTCGTGCAAAGCCGGCCGGTCCAACCAAATGTTGTGAAAGAGAAATAAAACACACAGAAAAATCAAAAAAAAAAAAAAAAATGCATTTAAAATCGAAAACTCGACTCGATTAAAGTGGCACAAGCAACGGTACTTACACACACACTCGCACACACACAGTTATTTGCAACACAACAACTTTTCTATCACTCGCACTTAATTCATTTTGATTTCAGTGCAAAGTGGAAATTTATTTGCATAAATTAAAAAATACCCAGAGAGAGTGAGAGAAAGAGAGAGAGAGAGAGAGGGCGAGGAAAAGCAAGAAAGAGAGAAAAAAATGGAAAACAATATTAAATGTGTGCGTGTGTGTGTGTGTGTGATTTTTATATATTATTATTAACTCATGCATGTTCCCTACATGCAACTATGTCTCTTGCTCTTACTCTCTCTCTCTCTTTCTCATTCTCTCTGTCTCTATAGAGACCGCCCGCCCCACACTCCTCTTGCACCGTAAATTTATATGCATGACAAGTTGCCGGTCGGCCGCTTTTGGCCCGTTATGTTGCCTGTTGCCCGATGTTGTTGTTGCTGCCATTGCCACACCAACAGCAACAGCAACAGCAACAGCAACATCAGAGACTGCTCTATCGAGGCTGTTGCATAAATAGAAAATTTATTTATTGATTACGCTGTCTGAATTCGTATATATCTATGTAAAAACATTTCTGTCTCTCTGGCAAAGTGTATACGTAGATATGTGAGTGTGTGTGTGTTTGCTATGTTGAATAGTTTTAAGCACGATATAAATTTTTATATAAATTTTCTTCTTTTAATATCGCATAATTAGACAAAACGATGGAATAAAATTTTTATGAAACACTTTGACAAGTTAAGTACTCTTTTAGCCATATAAAAGATCTAAGTCATCGTTTTTAACTGATTTTTCATATAATCAATTTGAGTTTATGCAAATGAATTGATGCGTCAAAATAGTAAAATCGTTTTTATAAATTTTAAAAAAATATCAAAACTCAACTAACTATTGCACTTTATGTGTCTATTAAATTTATTTATTTTATGGGATTTCAATTCGTGATGGTATACGTCAAAGAACCGAATCAAATCCAGAGCGAAAGTAGACCTTTTCAATCAATTAAAAGCATAACGAATAGAATTATTTAGAGACCGTTACGGTATATCTATATAAACGGCAAAAAAACAAAAATCAAATCAAGTAAAAAGCAAAAGTAAATGTAATAAAATGATAATTAAAAATTGGCATTTCTTTTTGGCCATTTTCCTATCTTTCGTTCACAAAATTTACCTATAGGTCGTTGCAAAGTTCATCTATGTATTTTATCGGGTTTTCGAGTTTGTCATATTGGAATATTTTAATTGAAATTAGATTGGTAAAACATACAAGTTTATATATCCAATAAGTTCAAGTAAACTACTGAACCAAAATTTGTAATCATTTCATTTCAATATATAGGAAGAAAAAACTTAAATGCAAGATCACTATCAAAGTGTGTGTGTGTGTGTTAGTGTGCGAGGAAGACAACAAGAATAATTGTTAACATAAACAACAACATTTTGCACGTTGTTAAATTCAAGTCAGGAGAAGGAGGAGGAGCAGCTGCTAGAGTGGAGGAGGTTAGAAGGAAGAGGCATGCAACTGATCATTAGTAGCTTGTTTTGCAATTTGTTGTTGTTTGTTATTGAGTCAGTTATTCCAGTTGCTGTTGTTTTTGTTGTTGTTGTTGTCGACGTTGTTGTCGAGTTTCAATGTCAATTTGAATTAATTAATAGCGTAAACTAAAAAACAACACGAAAGAGGCAGACAAACGCTTAGAAGTAAAAACTAAACAACAACGAAAACAAAAAGCAAAAATCCAACGTAATGAAAATGCAACGAAGCGTTGCAAATCGCCTACACATAGCACATCACATCAGCTTAGCATCAAAACTTATCATTCTGAATGCAACAACGATATCCACACCAGACATCATTATCAACAGAGTTGCAGATGCATTATTAATGAATTTCATTGGAACAAAAACCCACAGGCAACATCAACAGGGGCAGCAGCAACAGCAACATCCACAGCAACAGCAACAGCTTAATGTCAATGTAATAGATACATATGTAGCTACGTTTTTCTTGACTGCTTCTACATCCAGCATAACCGTATTGAAGATACAGAAACTTGCCGAGATACATATGTACATAACCATGCTTATATACTCCGCATAAGTCCACTCTATTCTTTGATTCCTATATCTACTTCTATGTATGTATATACACACAAGGACTCTTACATGGGTTGCTAGTCGTGTGAAATGTATAACATACCGGAAGTAAATATAACAAGAACGACATTTATTCACTCTTTCTGTACCATATTAAGAAATGTTGTTATTGCAATTATCCAAACAAGCATTTTATAAAAGTTTCAGTATTTAAATCTGAAAACAAGCAAGTTTACTATCTCAACTAAATTCCTTAAAAAAACATCAAAGCATTAATATCGATATTTAAGGCTATATTGAAATTATTTGAGTAAACTGGAGTTCTGACTTTTTGATTCGTGAATCAAGTAAACATAGACTCGAAGAAAATTAATGATTATCCATTTCTGTTAAATAATTTATAAAACAGTTTTTGGTTTACGAAAAGTTTTGTATTCCCTGATATTGGCACTGAATGAAGACTTAATAAACCTACAATTCTGCATAATTCTTGAGTTCAAAACCCCATATTTGAAAAGTTATTCTATAGAGGAAAAGAATTATGGATAAATTAATAATTTTTACATTGACGAGTATTCCGAGTAACTTATTTATTACATAAGTATATTCGTTAGCATTTCCTTTTTGAATTTATGATTTGACAAGAAAGTCGGAAACAACTTATCTAGCAATGGATATTGACAGTAAAATTGCAAATGCTTTCGACAAGAATGTAAGGGTATATAATGCTCTGAGTATCAGGATACCCAGATGGTTAAAGATGCATGCTCAAATTCACAAGTTCATTGTAAACTTAAACTATTGTATGGCATATAAAAACATTTCTTTTCATAAACTTTTTTAACTTAACTATCATTTTAATCAGCTGGAAATTCTATGCCCTTGCCATTTCAGATTTCTTCGAATGGGAAAAGCAGAACTTCATTGATTGAATATAAAAAATGTTATGAAACTTTATGATTGGTGGCAAATTGAAAATTGAATTGTTAGCTAAGCTCCTTATATGTTCATAAAATAGGAATGTATCTAAATCTTCCTCTCAGTCTCTGTTCGTCTGTGTAAAATTGGCTAGTTTTCCACAGTTTGTTGTCTTCATCATAAACTAGATCTAATATGAGAATCTGCCATTGGCATTATTTCGTTCGTCTTTCATATTCACACAGCTAATTGCTAGTTGTTAGTTGCAACTGAGGAGCCCCAGCACATCAGTTAGCTTCCAGCTGCATATAGATACATACATATATAGACTGAATGTCTACTGCCTCCACAATAGTCTGTGTTCTCTTAGTTCAGAGTTAGCCACGGACTGGCTACAAAATGATTTACAAAAGATAGCAGAAATTGCTCGGTTCATGTAAGTTGGCCTAAAAAGCAAAAACAAGGAGAAAATAGAAAATAGAAAACAGACGAAGAAGGAACCATGAAAAATACATTGAGATTTGCTTTAGTTGTTATTGTTGTTGCTCGTTTGGTTGGTGCTTTTTGGCGTTTGCTGGTTCTATGCTGTTCATTGTTGCAACTCCGCCTCCTTCTTTAGTTGCACTGCACTTTAAAATCATTTTCGAAAAATTTTATAAAGCCAAAAAAGAGAAACCAAACAAGCAAACGTGAAGCGTTGAAAACTTAACTGGAAATTACATTTGATGTTGCTTTGGTGGATGATGATGTTGATGATGATGCTCGTAATTCCTTGCTAAATTATTTAGTTAGAGTTTAAGCTTTTTGTTTTGTGTTTTCTTTTTTGGGGGAAAGCTGGTGAAAGAATTTCAACCAGAGGTGAAAAATAATAATAAAATACTTTCATATGAAAATATTAAATTGAAAACTGTGTACATGCATAGAGTTTTTACTGTAGCTTTTTGGTGTTTTTCTTCTTATTTGTTTGCCATTATTTTTAGACACCTGGCCCCCATCCATCTTTTCATCTAAATGCCCAACTCATTGCATTTCAGTTGGCTTTAGTTCCTATTTTCTTTCTGGTCAAGTTTCTCCGCCTCCTTCGCTTCGATCAGAGGTTAAACATTGCGTTTAGGCAGCAAGACCAAACTTCATCATCCTGATGATGATGGTGATGATGATGAAACTGCATTGTGGTGCCTGATGATCAGTCTTAAAAAGCCAAAGCCAAGTGCCTTTAGCTCTCCATTCCATTGGTTGGCTCTGTCTTTGGCTTTGGCTCTGTCTATGAGTCTATGAAATTGCAGGTAACCTATATTTTTTGTTCATAACATGGAGAAACATTGCCGTTGCCGTTGTCGGAGTTGTTGTTGTTGTTGCATTTGAATGGCGTTGCGAAAAACATTATTAACCGATTTTTATTGTAATCTAGTGTTGTTGTTGCATTTTGAAGGCGGTTAACTGCCCATTAAGGGGCGTTTCTAATGCCAGTCTTGGGTTAACACAAATGGAGGAGAAGCCAGTCTTCTTTTGCTAGCATCGTCGTTGTCGTCGTCCCAGTTGTTGTCTCTTCGTTTATTCCTGCCACGTACTTAACAATGATGATACTGATGAAGAAGAGAAGAGTGCAATTTTATGGCCATTTTAGCTGTTGGCCAAATACAATACAAATTTCGCTTGCCAGCCGCTCAGACTTCTACTACTTCTTCTTCTTCGCCTTCTACCTCCATCTTATGGTTATCTTATTGCAATTGCTGGTAATAAAATCATAAAACAAATTAATTGACCATGTGTACTTCGCTCCGTCTTGACTTGGCCAAGTTGCACATTTTCTAATTTTGTTGTTGCTGTTTAAGAGTGTCCTTGTTGGCCATTTCCGTTAAGGTACTTTGTCTTTGGTTTTGGTTTCGTTTCAATTTGATGGCCAATTTTTGAATGCAACTCGTCGTTGATGTTTGGAATTGTTTATTTTATTTCGTTTGCTTATTTTTTTTTCATTTTGCGGCACTTTTAGTTTCTGGTTTATTTAATGACTTTTTGCAATTGTTTTCGTGAGCGGATTTTCAAAAAATCAACAAAAAAAAACAAAAAAATTGACTTAAATAAGCTTTGCTTTGGTCTCGATTTTTAACTTGATTTTCTGTTTCGGTTTCGTTTGGCTCAAGGTTAAGTGTCTTGGGTTGCGTTCGATTTGCCATTTGCAAGAAATTAAAGCTGCACCCCTCGCGTCATTTTGAGTTTTTATGATAAAGTTTCATTGAGTTTCGTTGCCAGCAATTGTGGCCAGATTGTTGTTGTGGTTGGTTTGGGTTATTAAATTGGCCGATTGCTTGCTTATGACTTTGTAAATGTGGGTTGAGGCAAATTGATAGGCACTGAAAATTATATGGTTACATATGCAACACAACAAGGCGTATACGCAATGTGGCACAAAGAAACAAAAAATAAAAGAAAAAGGTCATTAGGTAATTAGGTTTCTCGGGCACACTCAAATTATTCAACTAATAAATCGTTAACTTGAAGATCCTGGCAATGTATTTTTTTTTTTAAGACTCATTATGCTGTTCAAAGTCGAACCAATTAGCACATTATGGGCAAGGTTTTCCTTTACTCTCTGGCTCAAATTACCATCGTCCAAGTGCATTTAACTAACAATTGCAATCGTCATTGCCATTGGCATTGCCTTCGTTTATAGGTACTTGAGCAATTTACGCATTTCATTTGATTTCAGACAACGTTGATGTTGCTGTCGTTGATGATGGCGTTGCCGATGGCGATGACGTTGACATTGATGTTGATGTTGATGTTGCAGTTGCTGTTGCTGTTGTTGACGATGCCGCCGCCAATGTTGGCTATGCCAGCGGCGACCTTCCTTGTTACCAATGTGCCGTGGCGAAAATTAACAGCAATTAACTTGACTCGAATTGTGTCCAGATCAGGCCAATGCATTTTTTTCCACCACTCCTATTTTCTTCTTGCTGTTAGTCATTTACTTTTAAAATAGTTGACAAAGTCGAGTGGGTTTAATTTTTAGCCAACTAACTCTGAAACGAATTTCATCCGTATTTAATTGTGGGCCAGAGTATTTGCCATTCGTGGTGGCCTGCTTCTTTTTCCTCTCTTTTATAGTACACAAGCATGAGGTAATAATTTATAAAATTGACAAGTGAATCAGTGGCACTTGGCAGGGCCAAGGGGAATGAAGATGGATAATGAAGATGGATATGGACTGAAGTGAAGTGAAGTGAAATGAAATGAAGTGGGCCTTCAATGTTGGTGGTCACGGGCAACACGATGTGGCATTACGATGGCAACTAAAGTGCAAATTAACGCGTAATTAGAAGTTCCTTTTGAAATGCATTGTAATCTTTATTGTATTTCTCCATTATATTGTTGCTTTATTGCTGTTAATCGGAGACGGAAGAAGTGTCGCCAGCTTGTTTGTTTTTTCTTTGTTTCACTTTTTGTGTTTTTTTATTTTTTATTTTGTTCTTGTCTGAGAAGTGATTAATGCCTTTGATGCGGCAAATGATATTGCCAACAACAAGAACAATGACAATGAATGCAACTTTAAGTTGGCCATGATTCAAACGTTTTTTTTTTTGTTCTCTTTAAGATCGACAAGCAAATGACTGGAGTCAAGGGGATTAGGGGTAACCTGAAGGAGGCAAGAATCATGCAAATAAGGGGAAGACGTTTGACAGAATACAACATCGGTGTTTTCAAGGACATATATATATATATATGCTCATACATACATATTTACAGTCCAAGTTTCTGCTCTCTTGAGTTTTTGAAATTCAATTTGTTATTAAAAAAGTCCCCAAGCCTTATTTGGTCAAAAACTGTTTAAATTTGAGCACAAATCGTTTGTGACTAATTTACACAATGAAAGGTCGTCGTTTTCCACTTCAATTAGCCTTTTACTTGCCAACAACAACAATACAGACGAATCTCTGACCAAATTGGAGTGCGTTGTTGGTTTGAGGCCTGTCGCATTTGATGAACTCGAAGTCTCCAAGTCTGTCTTGGACACGACTGAGGCTAACACTCGATTAGCTGCCATAAAATTGCATTGCATTGCATAAAATGCCAAATTGTCTAGCCCGACAGCAACTGCGAAATGTTTTGCCAAATTTGGTCTCTACCAGGTCTCTCTAGCTATGTCTATGATAGTAGTTTATGGCTTATGGCAACCGGCCGGCCGGCTGGCTGACTGGCTGGATGGTTGACTGGTTGTTTTTTTGTTTTTGGTGAGATTGGCAACACGTTGCATGCAACAAAGTCACCGCAAGTCTAGACATCTTTGCCATATCGTAAGAGTCACTTGGAAATTAGCTTTCAACTGTTATTGTTATTGTTGTTGTTGTTGTTGTTATTATATGACAAAAGTTAACCGCAAGAGGCGCTCAAGTGCAGTCATAAAATTAAATTAAATCTCCTGCAATGAACAACACCTTTACTTCTCATGCCCCACCCACTTTTACACCGACGCTTAAACCGTTTATATGCCAACTCATTTAAGCAAATGACCAGGCCAAGACATTGTCCGCCAAGATTGCGATAAGTCAACACACACATACACACACACACGTGCCCACATGGACGTTGCCATTCAACTCTTAATAAATTGATGGCTTGTTTTCATTTATTTTTCTCGTATCGGTTTTGTATTTGGTTTCCTGACGGGAACAACAGGCTCTCGTTTTTTTGGTAGCTCCTTATCGGTTTGTCTTGTCTTCGGCTTAAAGCTAAAGTGTTAAATACATTTTTTCGTCTGCTACTTGAGCGGCTTTTCGCTTTGAGCCACAAATTGTGTTCATGTTTGCACTCTTGGCTCCAAATCGGTTAACTTTCAAGTATTACTTCAGTCTGATCTTGTTGAGACACATACTCGGAGAAGTAGCCAAAAACAAAAATGCTGACTAATTCTAATAAGCTTACAAATCGCCGTCATATATAAGTATGTACATATATATAGTCATTTTTGTTTTCATTTTATTGTTTCAGAGGCGTCGAAAGAGGATTTGCCACCGCTTTTGATTTATGTATAATTTTCTTAACAAAATTATCTGAGAGTTACTTTCGAATTTAATGTGATTAAATTTACATCAAGCGTATTAATTAGCTGCTCAACTTGTTTGCATTGTATATATCTGATGTGTTTTAAATAGGCTTAAAATTAAGCTCTAAATTAGTTTTCAATGCTTTTTTCGAGCAAATCAAGCGGCATCAGAACTGAACAGTTTTAGACTGAATAGATTCTCCAACGGTTTTTGAGTAACACTATAAAAAATGTTGCCCCAACTTTTTGTATACAACTCTAAACGATCAGTTGTATATATAGAAACTAATTTATTCTTCTTTACTCGACGCCCATGTCTACCACTTGTAGGCCTTCATGGTTAATTAAATCGCTTAAATTGACGC
This sequence comes from Drosophila insularis, assembly GCA_018903935.1. NCBI lineage: Eukaryota > Metazoa > Arthropoda > Insecta > Diptera > Drosophilidae > Drosophila > Drosophila insularis. The sequence goes on from JAEIFP010000752.1 coordinate 1,698,240, forward strand.
ATAAGAAGGTCAAAGTGTGGGTGTTGGCATTTATGAGGCAACCAACATACAAGCATACAAGCACACACACTCACACATTTACACCTTTATCATTTGCAGCTGCATTCGAGGCAAATATGTAAATTTTCTTGTCGTATTTCGTTAATAGTTGTCATAAATGAAAAAGTCAAGAATCACCCCCACAAAAAAAAAAATACTAAAAATATGTTACACATTGCTGAGTCTCTAAATCGGATGAGAAAATTACACTACATATAGCTACACACATTTATATATCTATATGATAAATCAAGGAAAAATTTCAAAAGAAAAAAAGTAGATCAAGGATGCCATGAAATGAATTGAAATTAATTCAATTAGAGATATAGAGAAATTTATTTACCTTTAGCAATCATCCTTTTTTCTTATCGTTTTCTCAGTCACATACCTTATGACATATGCTTCCTGATCGTTTTGTTGTTGTTGTGTTGCCACATGCAATAAAAAACTGCCTCATCGAGTAAAAAATGAAGCAATTAAGCAAATTGGTAAATTGCATGTCCCAGACAATGTTCCGGACACTTTTCCATGTCGCGGCCAGTTGGTTGGTTGGTTTAGTCTGTTTAATGGCAAGATATACATCGAACAAAGGTGCGAACAAACCCCCAATAATGATAGCAGCCATAAAGACAGAGAAAACGAGGGACACAGAGAGAGGGAGAGAAGCTGAATTTCACAAATACATCGAGATTTAGATAAAGATTCATTTGCCTTGCATGGTTATTTCATATGGCAAATTAAAATACCGTTAAAATGAATGCCAGCCAGAAATTTTCAAATTTTAATGGTCACTTGTTTGAGGCAAGAGTGAGAGAGATAGATTAAGAAGATCAGCTTAAATGTCATCTGAGGCAGCAAAAACAAGTCACAAAAAAAAAAACAGCGAACAAAATTGCTTATAAATTAATCAGGCGCCGCTGCAACCAACCAAAAAAATGCAAAACTTCCAAAATCCTCCTTCAACCCCGTTCCCCCATTCCAGCTCAGGTGAAGGCTCCCAGCCATTTGGCCTTTTTTGTGTGTGTGTGTGGCTGACATAAAATTTACTGCAACAATTTATGTGGCAAAGCGTCAAGCGGGCCAAAACGGTAAACCAAAAAAAAAAAAAACAAAACCGAAAAAATGAAAAAAAAAAATAAAGCGGCCGCGCCTGCGCACTTGGTTATTTTGTTGCCTGTTCTGGGAGTGGCGCCCATTTGGTCTGACCAGGTCTTCAAGCCGCTGCCAATGGTGAGGGGGGAAGGCTCAGTAGGTTCTTGGGCTGCTGCTGTGTGGGGAGAAGGGTGCACCTAAGGCCAAGCGGTTACGTTTTGTAAACATTTTTCATTTCTCATTTTTCATTTGTTTATGTGTTTGTGGCTTAAAGACCCAAAATGCTGACAGCCAGATGGATGGCGGAGTCAAATGCTCGTTTGCCAGTTTTTTTTTAGAGGCAACTGAAAAGACCTTGGACTATGATTTCTGGCTCTGCTGTATTTGCCGTTTGTTCTCCTCTATATTACATAATTTAGTTCAATTTTTTGTTGTCTCTTTTTTTTGTATTATTTTTTGTTGCTATGGCCATGGATTGTTAATTGAATCGGAATTGTAAATTGAAAGTGGTTTGGGGGAACAGACTGTTGCTTTCCAATTATATGTAATATGAGCTGACACTGTGTACACTCAAAGAAATCGAAGTAATGGCATTGAATAGAGGCTGAATTTATCATTGGAGATACTACAATTATTATATAGAATTTTTGATGGATTGGATAAGTAGCAAACGAAAGTTAGTTTAATGGAATGGAGATCATTAGATCGAAACACATAAATTTGGTGCTTTAACAGACTTTTTCATAGATTTATAGGATTATTTCTTACCTCCTCTGGTTGTTAATTAACTGAAATCAAATGGAAATTTTTTTTAGTGTAAAGACACATTCATATAATTGTCATATGCACTTCGACCTCTTTCTAATTCAATCTCAAGGTATTATGTTTCCCCGCATGTCTTGGACAAACTAAACTGACAGATAACAGAGAAAACAATTTTCAAAAAATAATTTTCTTGTGCCTCAGCATAAATAAATAAATAACGGTCCGTTTGTGGTTGGTTGGCTGATTGCTGCCGCACCACCACTGCACCACCTAATCCAACCTCCCCACCCGCCGTGTTTTTAAGAGTTGGTCTCACTTACCGCTTCGTCAGTTTTTTTTTTTTCCATTTGTAGGCTCTTGTTTTTCCACAAAGTTGACCTCATTTCCACCACAAAATATAAGTTTACATTCATCCCATGCCGGGAGAGACAAAGAGAGAGAGAGGGCCGAATGCTTTTCGGGATGGAGAAACCAAGAAATTAGTGTAGTATTTCGGCTAATTAGTGTGTATGTTGGTCTTTGCAACAAAAAATTTAAATACAATTTACAAAAAAGATGAGACTTAGGCAGATAGAGAGAGAGATAGAGAGAGAGAGAACCCTTGGCATTACAAATGACAAATAAATATGACAAGGGAAAAGCTATTTGGCTAAAGGGGCCCCTGTCAAAGCAGTTGAAAAATGCTTGACTTGTCTGATTTTGAAACCAATTAACATGACTTATAAATGTCATGTTGGTTTTTCTGTTTTGCGTGGTAATGCCACGCACACACACGCACGCACACAGACACACACACACACACTTTCATAAACTATTAGTTAGAAAAGGGGCGTGGTTGGATAAAATAATGCTAGTGACTTTTAGTTTGCTGCTGTTAATATGAAACATTTGCTAGCACTTCCTGGTTGCTTTGACATTTTGCAGCAACACACACATACACACACCGTCACACTTGTAGTCTTTGCCACGCCCACTTGGGCTTTGTCTGGCCACGCACATTCACGACGTTTCGTTTCGCTATCATAGTGCAAAGATCAAATAGTAAAGCAGCCGCAGCCGCAGCCGCAGCAGCAAAACTTCAGTAACCACATCGTCCAAGTTAACTGTCAAATGTTGTTGGCCCGTAATTAATTGCCACAACAAGTTGTTTGTGTTGTTGTTGTTGTTTTGCTGCTGCAGCTTTAACTTCAACTTTGGCCCCAACTTTGAAGAACTTTAACCACTCCTCGCACTTCACTCCTCCTCCTCCTCCTCCTCCTTTTCCGCCACAATCCTCCTCAACTGCCACAAGTTGCTGCTTAGCCTGTTGCTGAGACTGAGAGGTTGGACACTTTATGCGCCAGATGTGCTCGTAAAGATTTCCTCATTGTTGGACGTGTGCATAAAAAAGCATTTTTGAGCAACCTGCAACATGCAGGGAAAGAGAGAGAAAGAAGAGGGAGTGGAGAAACAGTCAGCAAGTGAAATACTGTAAACAATTACTAAAATAAAATCTGGCAAAATGTGTGTCACTTGTCGCTGTACACAAAGGGCTTAAATGTCGGGCAAAAGGGCAAAGAAAATCTATTAAAAACTATTGCATACGTTTATTCTACCCAATTTTTTCCATCAGGTGCAACTCTATAGAAGGATAAGGAAATTTCCAAGTGTGAAGTTTAAGTTCGATGTGTAAATGAAGTGCTTAGTTTACTAGGTGTTCTTACCAAACTTTTTAATTAATCTTACCTTTAAGTTGAAGTTACTATTTCAAGAATGGATAACATTTCAGAAAGCGGCATAAATGTATTCTAAACATTGGTTACCCTGAGTTCTTATTAATGAGTATTCAAATTTGAAAAAGAAATTCAGTTTTCCTGATATCGGAGCAATACTTCAATGAATTTCGAGTATATTATATAGAGCTAATTGGATTAATACTTTCAAAGATCCAAACCAAATTTGAAAATTTAAAAATTAAAAGACAATTTCCTTTTGCCAGGCTTTCTTGCACAAGAGTGTCATATTTTAATATTCTTTTATAATTGATGCTCTAATATATTTTTTGTCTAAATAATAACAGTTTAAATAAATAAATAAATTTATACCCATAAAATTAAGTCTTTTTTTGAAGAGTACAAAGAGATAAACATTGGTCAAGTGTGACATTTGATCTAAAATTATTCAAATGCTTGAACTATCTTGAATAACTAAAAAATGTATTCTAAATTTCAAGCCAAGATTTGTTTGTTTGTTTTTTCAAAACTAATGTAGATTGATCACTGATATATGCTCATAAAAAACTATTGACTGCATATATATTTAGATTATTGTTGACAATCAGTGTGAAATTGCGCATTTAGATGCATCTTTATATGATTTGCGATTACAATGGAATCAAGTATAATGAGCTAATTAGAAAAAAAGCACATACAACCAACTGAAAAACTCAGATAGAGGGGAGAAGGAAGAAATCAAATAGATAATATGAACTGACATTAAAAAAAAAACCGTTTGTTAAAAAAGTAAATCAGAAACGTTTTACTTGCAATCTACTCAGACACACTTTGTGGCCACTTCAAGTGCACGCAGCTGTGCGAAATATGCAAAAATTGAGATTAATGTCAACGCCAAATCCAAAGCAATCCGACCTCCCCCCCCCATTCCCATCCGTTGCAGTTGCCGTTTGCTATTGCCATTTGCCATTGCAGTGCGCTAAAACTGTCAACACACAAAATGGGGACGTGCCAAAGTTGCGATTTGTAAATGACACGTGTGTACGGTGATAGCTCGATGCAACTGGGTGAACAAAGCGCATGGAGAACGCACTTTGAACACACACATGCTCACAAAATAAAACTCTAAAGATAACTGACAATTAATCGGTGAAGCAAAACTTAAAAACAAAAAAAAAAAAAAAAAGAGTTTGTTTTTACTTGTAACAAGCACGTGAGTGCTGATAGCAGCGACAGCGGAAATTGTTGTTACTCTTGCTAAATGAAAAAGAAACATAAATACAGCAACAACAAGTTATGAAACTTTTTTTTTTTTGTTGCCTTCTCTTACTGATAACACACTCACACCTTTCAACAGCTGTTCCCGTTGGGTGATCGGTGCATCTTTATCTAGGCAGGTGAATGATGCAATTGGCCCCGATTACAAAATGCCAATGTCAAGCCAACTCTGGACAGCCAACTTGATAAGGCCAATCAAAGAAAGTTTTGACTGCAGATCGAAGGGAAAGGGAATAAGGTTGAAGTTTTCATGGAAATTCCATACAAATTGTATGCCAATGAAAATGGAAAGGAAGATTTTTTTCCTAGGCTGATAACTTCTGTTTATACTTATTAAGTGTTAATTTTCCTATGAAAATATATAATATATAAACTTTGCAGTAGGCGGAAATTCCGCACAAATTGTAACAATCAACCCTCAAGATACAAAAATCCCACTCAAATAATGTAAGCAAGTCACTTGGAATGTATTTAAAATATATTTCTTTGGCTTTTCTCAATGCACCATAAGGCAAATGACCCCATTAACATTTCCACACGGGGGAAAAGTCGGAAAAACTGGGAAACAACACACACAAAAAAAAAAAAAGGGAGAAACAAAAATGCCCAACTCGTCGCTTGCCATAAAATAAATGAGAACCGAAATAGGAGAAAAAAAAGAGACTCTAAAATGAATTTTTGGTTTTGTTTTTTTTTAAATATATTTTTGGTAGGCGCTAGTTTGAATAAATTAGCCAAGTGAATGAATGGTTATTTACAACCTTTCTCTCTCACACTGCCACTTAACATAGTTGAGTCCCTCTCTTTCTCTAGAGAATATCTCTCAAGTGTTTGCGTTTGTCTCAAAACTAAAGTAGCCGCAAAGCAGCCGCCGAATCTAATTAGGTCGGTCTAAGCACCTGAATCTAAGTATGTGAATACATCTACTATATGTCTCTATAGTTTTTTGTTTTTTACAAAGATAAAAGCAAACTAAGGAACCGAGCTAAATGTTTTTAGAATTCCACATAAAAAAGGTGTTGGTGAAGACAAACCCCCTTAAAAGAAACATGGTTATAGATAGCTCTATGAGTTGAATAGATGATGTGAATGTGAATGTGTAAGTGTGTGTGTGTGTGAGTGTGTGTAGGTAAACATTCCCTCAAGCTGGGTCAGAGGTCAATGGTATGACGAGAATTGTTTCCTGGAAACTGGTTAGGTAGAAACGTTTATTGTTCGCCTCTTTTATGAAATTGAAACAAATTGTTTAAATATTGACTTTTGTGAAACGGCGCACACATCTAAAAAATAAAATAAAAAGGAAGCAAAATATGAATTTCTTTTGTTTCACACTTTTGCTGGAGGTTCTTTATCTTTATGGCAACGAGAGAGAGAGGGAGGGATATAGAGATGGATTTAACCAAAATCATGCCATGAATCCTCTCTAATTGTCTGCCATATATACACATACCATATGTATATACATATACATTCTATTGAATTGAATAAACAAATATTGTTTGCTAATGTCAAGCGTATCTACCAGATAAAGATAAATAGCGGAAGGCCACTCAATTTGGTTTATGTGCATGTGAGTATGCGGCATGTCTAAACGAGCGTTAACATCATAAGCAAATACCAAAAAAATATACAATATAGGTATGTATCTACCACAAACTCATCGAGACAATCAGACAGTCAGACAGACAACCAGACAGTGAGACATTCAGACAAAGATACTACAGGCAGACATACATATAGTTATTAGATTTACCTGTTCCCTCTCTCTCTCTCTCTCTCTCTCTCTCTCTCTACATCTGCACTATCTTTTCCGCCTGGGGGTCAGGTAAATATTTCCGCATATAAATGCAAACTTAGCCTTCGTTTTTAAAGCTTGCCAATTTTTGGTTTTCGGTTTCTTTAATTCCCATACCCTTTCCCCTTAATGGCTTATATACACACATTGTGATTAGGTTTTCGTAAGGAGGTGATAAGGATGAAACGCCCAGTTTCTAATCTACGGGTTAGAGTAATTCAAAACAGACTGTAACAAAAGGTTTGCCCTTTGAAATAACTGTTAAGATTTTAAGATTTTGAAAAATTAACTGACATATTTTTAACACATGAGAAAGTCTTAAGAATTGTTTCACTCGTTCTTGAGACAATGAAGTATATTTTAAATTCAAAAGCAAATTAAGAAAGAAATTTTTGCTGCTTACTTATACTAATAAGATTCTAAAATTTTTAAAATATTGATCTAGTAATTAAGATAAAGAAAACTTAATTTAGAGCTTTTAGAAATCTAACTTATTAACTTCGAATTCGATTAAACAATCCTTTGAGCTTTTACTCCACGAGTATTTGATAAATTCTAAAAAAAATTCATTCAGTAGATTTTATTTAGTTTCAAGAGTATAGAATCTTCGTTTTAAATACAGTTGCTGTTACTTTTTCTGCGTCTAGTGCATGGAGCATTAATGCTAATCAGTTTATATGCTTTTTTTTGCCTTTTGTTGTTGGCCGTTTTGAGTTAGCTCAGTTTCGTCGGTTTTTGTTGTCTCAATTACAAACTGCGGCTATGTTTCAAGGTGTCTCTGCTTACTTACCTGCCTACCTACCTATCTATTAATAGTGATTCAAAGGTGGCATGAAAGGGGCGGGGAATATGGTGGGGAGAGAATATATCTAAGATATACAATTTCTTAACTGGCATCTTCAGGCTTATGTTGTTTTCTTTCATGTAGTCATTTAAGTTAGATTTTGTTGTTGTTGTTGTTGCTGTTATTGTTGGTCAATGCGGAATTCGTTGCTCGCGGTTGCAAATTGCGGTTTATCTTTGAGAGAAAATTGTTGGCATCGGCAGCAACAACAACAATGGCAATAGAAACAGGTGCGCTTGCAAATATTTTTTGAACTTTTAACATTAGATGTCACTATCTCTCTCTCGCTTTTACTCCATCTTTTGTCTGTCTTTGTCTCACTTGTATTTTATGCCAGTAAAATTTAAATTCATTCACCTGTGGAAATTTTTTAATTTTCTTTTTTTTTTTGCCTGTTTATATTGTTGCAGTTGTTGTTGTTTATGTCTATTGCCTATTGGCTACTGGAGTTGAAGTTGTAGCTGCTGTTGTTGTTATTGTTTTTGTTGCACTTTCACTTTTTAGTTTTTTTTGTTTTGTTATTCACATGAAGCAACGGTTTCTTCTATATCTATACATAGGAGGCAACTCCACCCTCTCTCTCACTATGTCCATGCCAAGCCATGCCTCGCTTTCAAAGTGGGGAGCCACTTGGTTTTATGCAACAACTTAAACAATTCAACTGCTTTATAGCTGTTGTTGTTGTTGCTGTTGCTGTTTCTGTTGAGCGAAAAGAAAACGCCAACGATTTGTGGCTTACAGGTGTTTGCCCGCAATAACAACAATAACAGTAATAGTAGCAACAACAACAACAGCTGCCACTTTAAACTGAGGAAAACTCTTGGCCAATTTATGGCATTTAAAACAAACAACAGCAACAAAAAAAAAAAGCACAAACAAATTCATATATAGAAACTAAAGTTATGATATTCGACTTAAAAAAAAACAACAAAAAAAATGTCATATTATTTTAAATTAGTAAAATAAATGTAATTAAAGCAACACTGATTCATACATTTTATAACATCTTAAATTTGAAAAAAATAATTGTATATAATTTTAATTTAATAATGAAATTGTGTGAATTTCTCTAATAATAAATTTATAGATGTTCTGGTTTGTCTTTTTGAGTTGAAAATAATTGAATTATTGCCAAATTCCAATATTTTATTAAATTATAGGTTAATCAACTGAGTTTGAGTGAGTTAAAATTTGCAATTAATATGATTATACTAAAATGTTTTAAGCAAAAATTAATTGCAAATTCTCTGTCTCATGCACTAATATTGTACCTGAAATACTAGATAGCCTGATGGAATTCTATTAAATATAAAATTTGGTTTGAATTTTTCAACATAAATAAAAACATTTATTTCCCTTCTCTCCGATATAAGAATAAAACAAATTAATATCAAACCATCTAAAGATTTTCTGTTTCTGTCTACTTATATGAAAAAATGTATAGATCATTATTATTAAAACTATGTTTTTTCTTCTTTCATTGCAGGTTCGTATTTTGTGATGTATAAAAATAGAACTTAAACTGAATTGAACTCAAAGTGGGTATGACCTAACTATAAGCAATTGTCTTAACACGTTACAAGAGTTAATTTCAATCGAAATACCTTTAAAGATTTCTAGTCAATTAAAGTTATTTTGCTGGTAAACAGAAACCAGAAAAATAAAAACAAAACAGGACAACAGTTTGGAAAAAAAGTTTTCAAAAGATATAACCGACATCGCCAACGCCATGTCGTCGCATCTTGGTAATTTCAAAGAGTGCAAATATCTTTTACTTGGACTGCAACTGCAAATGCCAATCATTGTTTGCGTAGCACATCAGCAACTGTTTGCAACTTGCACACACACACACACACACACACACGAAGAGTGTGTGAGAGAAAGAGATAGAGACACAAACACGCCATGCCGCTGAGCTATCCATGAGATAGATTTTTGTTTGCAAAGCCGCCGTTTGCTACTTACTCAAGCATATCTCGTGGACGAAGCCACTCGAAAGTGTGAGACTAATGTGAATGGCTCAACTAGATGATGGTGGTGCGGTGGTGGTATGTCTGGAGTGGCTCAGTGGCATGCAGGAAGCGTTTGTTTATCATTTGGCAATATATTTTGTATGCTAAACTTGTTTAGCTGACGAAATTTCTTAAACTATCGAAAACAATTACACATTTTCAGCAAATAAGTGAATGAATGAATTTAAAGACCTGTTAAAGTTTCTTAAAATGGATATATCTTCAAATTTAACAAATTTTATTAATACTTCCAAGGGGATCTTTGACTGAAAAATTAGGTAACTAATTTATACTAAGCCTTAGAGCTCTTTGTTCTAATTATGCATTAATCAACATATTTCGTTCACGTTTCTTATATAATATTATAATTTCTCTGAACATTTCTAATGAAACGAAATTTTTTTTCAGTAGGCGGAACTACAAAAACAAGGTTATAAGCAAGGCAAGCCAATCAAGGCTAAAATCAACCTTTTCCTCTGACCTATTTAGCATATTATATTTAGTAGTTCGTGTGTGTGTTTGTGTTTGAGTTTGACTTTTTGCTCAATTCTTTTTGTATATGTTTTATGCTAATTCAGAGACGTGCAAAAATTCGCACTTTCCAACTCGTTTGGCATGCCAAAATCGAGAAGAAGAAAAAAAAAATGCAAAACAAACAGCTTGGATTGTTTTGATTTTGATTTTGGATTTCGTTTTTTTTTTCCTTTTTTGTATTTTTACAAATTTTTGATAAGTGTTAGCCAATGAATGGCCCAAATATTAATTAAGGCCAGCCAGTCAGCCAGTCAGTCACTCAAACACTTTTAGCCATCATGTTTTGAGCATGTTTTCACTTTCCGTTGGCAAGTGGGTCAGGCCCAGATATATACATAGATACTGTTGTTGATATTTGTGTGGTTTGGTGTGGTGTGAGAAACTTGCCAAGAATGCTGGAAAAAAAAATCTCCTCGACATATGCATGACCCACTTATCGGCTCGCTGACCAAATCATATAAACCATAAATTTCCGCTTCTAATCGCATGGCAAACAAGTTAATTTGCCAACTCCAAAGTGGGACAGGAGGCCGGCAGCCACACCTGCAACATAGGCAACAGGCAACAGGCATACACACACACACACACACACACACAGGGAGTCACACTGTCAGGCCATGAGTCAGCAAACCCTCAAAACTCCAAACTCGAGGCTTACAGCTGCGTGCCCACTTGAGTTTTTCCGGGTTAATGCTAATTTAGTATTATGTCTCATTGTTCTCGGGCGAGTCGCAAAGATACAATTGCAAAGATAGACAGAACTGGCATGCAGGCAGTCAGTAAGACAGTCAGGCAGTCAGGCAGTCAGTTGAAATGTCAAAAGTGAAGCAAAATAATTATTATATTCAGTGTTTTTTTTCTACTCTTCGAGTATTATTAGTGCGTTAATACTTACAGCAATGCAGGGCTGGACTCTGAGGTGAATAGGGCCCACATCCTTAAAGTTTATCGACGATTTTCTTTTATACGCAAACAGAAAGTGTTTTTCTTAGTTTAAAGAAGACCATAGAAAGGAGCAAAGGAGGCTTAGAATATTATTTGCCTGACATAGCTGACATAGATAAAGCAAATATTATTTAAATCTTTATCTAGTTAAAGCAAATGCATAATTTTCTCTTTAGAAAAACAATTTCTCACTTTTGTTTACAATTTTATTATTTTAGATGATTATAGAAACATAATGAGATCTTTATAATGGGGGCCCATAATTTATAATTGACTACTCAACAGTGTTTGAAATCCCCTCCTGAATGCAAGCCTTGGCACAGTTCTTTTGCTCTTGTTTTGGCTTGTTGTGTTTCTGGCCCCAATTGTGACTCCCAAGACGGCTAACAAGCCGAGCATTAGCCACCACTTTTTGCATCTTTCATATCTGCTTGTATCTGGAAACATAAAAAATAATAACACGTCTGTTTCCCTGTTTCTCTTGCCCTCCCTCTCATACTATCTCTCTCTCTCTCTCTCTCTCTCTCTCTCACTCAGAAGCGAGGAGTTGACTAACTAAAAATTTGTCATGTTTCCCATTTGCTTATCGCCGGCGACAGTAGCCATAGACTAATTCGAAAATCATTAAGTTTTATGGCTCCATTCCAATGAAAGAAACATTTAGGCCCAAAAAAAAAAAATTAAAAGACTTCCGTGTTGTGCTGGCAGCAACAAACAACAACATAAAACAAAACTATGCCAAATTCGCGTGTCAAAATGGAAAATTATGGGCCGCGTCTGCTAATCGCTGCCTAAGCTGACGCTGACGCGACGTTGACGTTGACGTTGACGTTGACGTTGAATTTGACGCCGATGCCTGGCCGCAGGATAATGCAACTGGCTTTGGCTTGGGCTTCGTTTGCTTCTTCTAATTTGCCGTTTCCTGTGCCTGTCGCCTGCCCGTAATTATATGCCATTGTTGCACTACTGTACCCTCTGCCTCCCCAGCCCTCCCACCGAAAAGCAGAGAGCCAATTTTGAAATGTAAGCGCTGACAAGCGCATTTGCCTGGCTGCGTGTTGGCAACGAATAAAACACTGCTGCAGTTACCGTTAACGGCATCTAATAGATACTTTGCCACCTTGGTATTAACAATGCTGATATGCAACCTGCCTTAGTCTCTGTGCATGTGTGTGTGTGTGTGTGTGTGTGTGTATGCATCACATAAACTCGGGGGATTTATAATTGAATGAAATGAGAGCAAATTGAATACATATTGGTCTATTTGATAAAACAATTTGTAAGGCTTGCCATCACTTTATTACTCATACGCAATGTTATCATACAATAATATCGACTCGATGAATAATACTTGGAAACAATAACTAAGCAACGTCAAAGAATTTTTTTTAAATTACCATGAGTAATTATCAATTAATAGCCATTTAACTTTATCAACAATCTGGCTTAAGGAACTTATTGAGACTTTGAAAACTTTTTATTGTTTATTGGAGACGATAAACAACTTTTTAATATAAACAAATAACAGTAAATTCAACATTTTTTTATAAATATTTAAGTCTAATATTTCTATATTTCCTTCTTTACCATTGAAATTAATATAAATTTTCAAATTGTGTCAGAGAATTATAATATTTAATATAATTTCAGCAAAGAGTCAAGAAAATTGGTTTTTAGTAGATAGTTTGGATTGAAAATTAATGTTAAAACCAAATTTCCTATTTTAGTTAAATTTAAATTTATAATTTCGTTTACCGAATGAACTATTTTACTACATTTTATCTAAATATACATAAACCAGTATGAAACAAGTTTCATTCGCTCAGTTTTATTATTGAATTTGATATAGCAAATGAGACTGAAACTGGTCTTGAAAATAGACAAAATTGAAAGCCTAATTCTTTTTTCTTTCAAAAAGTTTCCTGTTATTTTCTGCCATACAAGTCGGTTATTGAAATCTATAAAGACTTTATAGGAACTTACCTTGATTCAATTGCAAAATTATATTTTATTAATTAAACGACTTAACGAGTCTATTAATAGACTCGTTTTTGCTATTAATAGCAAAAACTCTCCTAGATTTTTGGCAATAGTGATGATATTAATAGAATTTCTGCAAAATTTATTAGTCTTAATTGTAATCGATTGAATATAAAAAACAAAATAAAAAAAATTTGGCTAATTGCGGTTTCCTACTAGCAAATTAGATAGTTATGGCCAAACAAAAAAAATTCAATGGAAGTCATTAATTTAAAGTCGTAAGGCAATCGCTTAATTAAAATCTTTATTGTGGCCAATGCCACCTGCTCTTGGCAAACATAATAACCAACATGGCCAAAAAAAAAGAGAAAAAAAGTGAAAAAGAAATAAAAATAGATAACTGCAGAGAGTAAGTACAAGCCAAGAGATTCAAGCCATGTCTACCTTGCATACATACATATTACAACAGTTCCTCAGGCCAGCGATTTGAAGTGGGTACATTGTGAAATTGCCGCCACTCCACTCTGCACTCCACTTCCGCCTTGCTACGCTCGCACCCAAAGCCAACTGGAATCTTGTCGAGTGAAGTTTTGAAGCGGGAGCCACCCGCAAAATCTTTCTTACCTGCCTTCATTGCCGCCATCCAGTGACGGCAAATTACTTGGGCTACAAATTGAGCGCAAACGCATAATTAATTTCACCGGCAGCAGCAGCAACAGTAACAACAACAACAACAAAGACAACAAAGACCAACTGAGGGGAGCAAAAAAGAAAAACCTGCAGATACAAATGAGAAAAAATTAAGTTAATGTTTGGAAATCAGCAGGTAGCTGGTACGTAGCTGGTAGCTGGTAGCAATTCTCTGTTGCCAATGGGGAGGAGCTGGCTAGCAGAGACAGCAGACGCTTAGGCAAACTAGCGGTACTTGATGAGGTAGCTACATAGACTAAACGGGCCATGCCTCCCAGCAATTTGGCTACCAAAATGTACATGTAGTAAATTTAGTGATCAAGAGAAGTTTTAAGAAGTGTGTGAGTGAGCCATTCCATATTCCATTCGGAATTGATCTCACCTTGATTTCCCCTACTCCTAGATGGCAATTAACCGTTAACTAATGCGTGGTTATGGCCTCCAATTTTAAGACGAGTGTTTGCCAAATGTGCGAACAACAACATCATCATCAGTAGTAGCAGCAGCAGCAACAACAACAACAACAACAACAACAAAAGTTGAATTCAAATTTGAAGTCAATGCCGTTTGACTGTTGAAAGTTTTTGCGCACCTGCCAAACATCTTTGAGTCTGCGCAGCGTTTGCATGACTTGCCATGGCTGGAGTTAGAGTTGTTGTTGTTGATGTTGATGGTTTTGGCGGTGGTTGTGGTGGTGGTGGTGGTGCCACCTCTACCAACCACCTGGCTAACAACACCCTACCCTACCATCTCCTCTGTCTCAAGCTAATGCTTGACTGACTTGCGTTTCATAATACCCATGAAAGCCAAGTTGTTGGCGCTTTTGGTTTTTATTTCACTTTTTATTTATATATGTATACACTTTGTTTTTGGTTTTTTTACTTTCACTTGACTGCGGCTGTTATGTTGCTTTGCTTTCCGCCCGGGTCCCCCTCTTGCCTTCTTCTTCTTCTTCTGCTACCACTCTACTACTTCTTCTTTTGAACTAATTCTCTCTGTCTGGCTTTCTAAATTGAAAGCAACAACATTTGGTTAGGCTTTTGATTACAATTTGTAATTGTACAAATAAACATCAGTTTTCAAATTAAAAAATTACGAAAAAATAATATCTACCTTCCAACCTAACAATTTATCTATTTGCTATACTTTCATTTTTAGTGTTTTTTTTTTTTTATTAGTACGAATTGCATTTGTCTTTCGAAAAGAGGTTATAAATGGCAATGACTTAATTGAAAATTGTTGATGTAAATCGTTTTCTTTAAAGTTGTAAAAATTTGATAAGCTTTTCCCCCTCTGTTGGCATCGCCAGCACCACCCACAGAGGGAATGTAGCCACTCATTAATAGTGTCAGAGGCATAAATCTTGCATCATCGGCATAAAGAAATTTTTCATTTCGGCCAGACCTGACCAGGCTAACATTTCCAGCCAGCTGGTCATCCATTGCGAAACCAAAACGAATTGCCATGTGTGTGTGTGTGTGTGTGTGAAGCAAGTTAAAACGATCGTTGGCCCGATCGTAGGGGCCTCCAAAATATCATTATATAATGACCCACAAAATGCTTCATCGGCCCAAGAGAAACAGTTTCTCTCTAATGACTTTGTTCAAACTTCATTAGCCGCATAAATCAAAATAGACGATAAAAGCACAGTCGGCAGCCGGCAGCAGCATCTCTGATCTAATAAGCCATAAACTATCTATCCACTCTCACATCTTTTCCACATGCCCCATCTTTCCCACATAATAGACAGCTGCCTGTCGCCAGTTCAAACTGCTTTGCATTATGCCCAAAATGGGTTAAGTGGCTTTCAATTTGCCTATATAAAGGGGAGGGCGATCGAAAGGGGGAAAGTGCGAGACAATCTATATATGTAAAATTCGACAGGGAGGGAAAGAAAAAGAATCCACTTCAATTGCGCTGCAACTTGTTGAATGACTCAAAAAGAAGTGCGACGAAAACATTTCCGGAATGCAATATCAACATTAAACTCGATACACTCGTACGATGTTTGACTCATTCCAATGTGCCAAGACAGTTTATCATGAAATGTGCATTGGCCAGGTGCAGGACTGAATTGCATGATCGTTGCATGTGTCCAAAAGTGAGAAAATTCAATTTCCAAACCCCACAAAACATGCAAAAGCGCCATGAAATCCAGTCAAATGACGCCGCAAACAAACAAAAAATTGGTTTTTGAGTCGTCAAAAGGTAAAGGCAAAGTTCAGTTTTAAACTGAGTCAGCCCTGTCTATATAATCGTAGTACCCCATGGAGGGGATTTGGCAGTTCTCATATTTATGACTCTGCTCGAGTATTGGCAGGCTAAGCGCGTGTCAATGGCGAAGGCGTTGGGGTCCAACAATGGTGAGCTTGGTCTTCTGGATCCATAGACAATTAACCCAAATTGTTGGCCACAACACGTGGGCCACACTTAGAGACCAAAACTTGTCATGTGGCAGCAGCTGCCTGACAATGCCTGCAATTGCCAAACTGCATAGGTTTGGTCTAACATGGCCTCGAATGTCTTGGCTTGGCTAATGATCAATTAGTTGTAATTGGGTTGGGCCTCAGTCGATGGCATAACTAGATTGATTATTGCAATAAGAATCCATTTAAATAAGTCTTATAGGAATATCATCAAGAAAAGTTTAATCAGTTTTATTGCCTATTTAGTTTCTAATTATTTACTACTTCTATTTTGTTCACTCAGCATTTCTTACATGCTCGATTCGATTGTTTGTCATTCATTTAATTAATTAATTATGTCTGTGGCACATTTAACGCCAAGAGACTCCAAGAGTCCATCGCATTAATATGCAAAAAGGTTGAGACTACAAAATATATGCGAGAATTTCTTGTTCGTTGATTTTGATTTTTTTTTGCATTTCGCATGCGTCTCATGTTTCCGGCACGCGTTCACGCATTTCAAACTGATGGCCAGGCAGCTCAATTCTCTCCTCATTTTGATGATAATGACGATGATGATGATGAAGTTGCAGTTGACAAATTTGTAGCGCATGCGCGTAATTTATATTTATCACCAACTGATACAGAAGTGACAACACAGCTGACAAACCACAAAGGAGGGGAATGGGGGTAGTTGGATGGGGGATTTTAGTGTTGTTTACTCAAACGTAATTGCTGACCGCCTGCCCTTGCCCCAAAACAAGCCCACGGTCGTCGTGTGTGTGTGTGTGTACAATGTACATATGTTTTCTTCTTTTTTTTTTTTTTGTAGACGCTGGCTTATCTCTGTTTGCTTATCAGTTGCTGGAACCACACATGACTCTTCCACAGTCGTATGGTATTCCCAGACGATCGAATGGTTGTACTCGGCAACGTTTCAGGTGCGGTCAGAAAGTCAGAAGGTTTGCCACAATAAGAGGACAACATCTAACCGCATAACATTACTAAACATTTTTGCCTTGTTATCAGCCAAATGAAGTGGTCAGCATATCAGCAACGAAAAGGCTTTTTTCGATCTTTTGGGGTCTTTTGTCTGACCTTTTCGTGGGGTGTAAAACTGGAGCTGCAAGTTTCCACTTTCACTTTAACAAATATGCCAAGAAGACCTGATAACCCAGAACTGGTTATTGCGGTTGATGAAATTCCATTAAAAACCTCAGAAAAAAAAAGAAAAAAGAAACCAAAACAAAAGCAAAACTCAAAACAATATAACATTTCACACGGAATTTAAATTGGGCTATGCTGATAAGCCTCGTATTATATGTATATAAGTATGTCTATATAAATCTACATACATACACAGAGAAAAATCAAAATCATACCCTTTTGTTATATCAACAGTATGCGGGATCATTGTTTCGCCCAGTGTGTATGGAGAAGAGCTTATCAGTTTCTATAGTTTTGTAGATGGTCACCCACAGATGGAAACATTTACAGTTTGTATTATCAGACTCAAATAAATACAATCTAATTTTTAGAGTCATATCTCATTAAACATCATTTACATACTGTAGGTACATATATAATTGTGTAGAACTGTTTAAATCCCGGTACTGTCAAATCGCCTTATTAAATAAAATTCTCTCTTTGTTTTTAAAAATTCTATACAATAACCCTTTTTTTTTGATTTGTCAACCATTTACAATAAGCCTTGTAAAAGGGCTTTTTATATTTCAACATATAGCGACTTTTTTGACCATTCAAAATTGATAAAAACTGACGGGCATACCTTATTGATTAAAAATACACATAGATTAGCATGTCGAGCAATTTTTATATATTTCTATTTATCAAATTTTGTATTTATTTTCAAAGATATTGCTAAATTTTGATAAGAATCGTTACTACATAAAAATTATGAAAGAAGTAAACTTCCACAATGCCCAACTTTATATAAATTTGTTTTCATTGACCATTTTATATACGAATTAATTATTTAATAAGTTTGATTCTAATAAATGTCAGTAAGTAGTTAATAAGTAAGAAGCGTAAATTCAAAGCCAATTGTTGACAGAGAAATACAATTTTATACCCTTATCCTAACTTTGAAGGGTCCTAAATATACATAAATCAAACATTTGATGAAAGCTTTTCCGAAATAGGTACATATATTCTTCTAAAGAAACTTTAAATTACCCGAAAAATGTAATTATTTAATTGATATCATACGATGAATTCAATTTTATTACTAGCAGAGACGAGGCCAATAGAGGAGCGGGTGGCATTACCGAAAATTTGAATGAGTCTTAAGTCATCTGTTAACTAATTCCATCAGCATTTAGTTGCCTCGTCATAAACACGGCATAAACATGATGGCATTAACTTGGCAAAAACTTAAAAATCCCCCTCCTACCGAATGTAATATAAAATCCCAGCATGAGCTCAGCTTTAAAATCGAC
The DNA here is from genome assembly GCA_018903935.1 of Drosophila insularis. Taxonomy (NCBI): domain Eukaryota; kingdom Metazoa; phylum Arthropoda; class Insecta; order Diptera; family Drosophilidae; genus Drosophila; species Drosophila insularis. Next base: position 1,716,790 of record JAEIFP010000752.1, read on the forward strand.
AGAGATAGAGATAAAAACGGGGACAAGAGAAGGAAGAAGAAAAACCCCAAAAACAAAAAGACCAGAACCAGAAGCAAAAGCAGAAGTAACAAACAAACAAAGCGGCAACGGTCGGTGTCGGTCTCTGTTTCGTCATCTCATAGTCAGTCACCGGGAGCACCGATAGCAGCAGGCCGAAGCGTCATAAACAATGAGAATATCTTCTCTTAAGGCAAAGTTAATTGCTCTTAAATCAAACTCAACAGTGCGATCGCTTGTATAGCGGGAGGGCGGGCATCAGACAGCAGGCAGCAGGTAAGCGGCGCATTATATAAAGCGGGTTTTGCGGTAACTGCAGCAGCGCTGCTACTGCCGCTGCTGCCGCCTGCCTACCTGCAATACAAACAAATCTCAAAGTCAGCAAGAGATTTTGAGTTACGTAAAGCGCTTTGGCGCTTTGATGCTTTTGGCGAATGTTTTGAGAGTGTGAGTGAGTTTCCTTTTTTTTGAGTGAGCAAGCAAGCGACACAGCAAGGGAGAGAGAGAGAAAGAGAGATGGTGCGGGAGAGAGCTCGGCGGCGGCGGCGCATTGAGACGAGTGCAATTGAATGCAGCAATAGAGGTAGAAAAAGAGATAAGCTGAGTGGGAGAGAGAAAGAGTGCGAGATACATAAACAAAACATACGAAAAGCCAGCACAAAGCATAGAAACAAAAACAAACGAGTCCGTTTCTCTAACTCTCTGTGCGTGTATGTATGTGTGTGTGTGTGTGTATCTGTGAGGAACCGGAAAATTGCAAAATGGAGAGCGGCGCAGTGAGAGAGATAAAGAGCGCAAGAGACAAAACGAAGCCGAACGAGGCCGGCCGAAAGCAGAGCCGAGTAAATGGCGACCCGGCAGCGACCAACAAACGCTGCACAGAATCATTCTTGAATGCGCGCGCGAACGTTTCGCACACTACTAACAGCAGCAGCACTAGACCAAGAAGTGAATTTGGCTAAAGCCAACATAACAAACCGAAATTAACAACAACAACTCTCTACAGAGATTTTCCCCTGAAACCTTCCCAACCACCACTCTCTAAATAAACTTGGGAAGCGTGTGAATTAGCCCAAAAACCCCCAAGAAGGAGTGTTACCAAAAAGTGCAAGTGTACGTGAAGTGAAAACAACAGAAAGAAGAAAAATACAAGAAAAGAGTGCGAACGGGAATTCCCCATTCAAACTCTCTGCTTTTGTTTCGCCCCCCAAATATGAGCAAGAAACAAGCAACGAAATAAACGACAAAAATCAAATTAAGAACAAGGCCTACTAGCCCAAATTCATCAGCCCAAGCAGACGACGGTTAGCAAAAAAAAAAAATACTGAATAATAATAATAAAGATACAAAGCAACAACAACAGCAACAAAATTCTCTTTTCGTCTTTTTTGTTTTTTTTCGTTGAATAATTAAAAATAAACACATACCGCAACGACGTCAGCGGCAAAAAAAAATTCATCCAAAACGTTAGAAAAGCAGCGCATGTGTGTGTGTGAGTGAGTTTTAGTGTGTGTGTGCGTTGTATCTGTAAGATACGCCGCTATCCGTCGCCGCCGACGACGCCGCTGCTGACGCATTTGCTGCTCAACTGCCGGCCGGCGTTTTGTGCCCAATTAACGCACATTCAACAAATTGCCGAAAGCCGAACGGAACGGTTCGCACAACATTTCTTTCTTTCTCTCTCGCTTTTTGCCTGGCAATTGCAAAGGAAAAATTGTGAAAATTCAGTGTAAAAACTGAAATTTAGTTTTAGCCAAAGTTCTTTTATCTTATCGAGCATCACGGGCCTAATAAATAAATATATCATACATACATAAAAACATTTAAACAATTCAAAAAATATATATTTTATCTATACATTGTGCATCGTCTTGCGCAACAACAATAACAACAACAAAAAAAAAAACAAAATATCAAGCAAAAAGGTTTATAAATAAATCGACAAGAAAAAATTGAAATACATAGAAATACAAACTAAGTGCAGATGTTTGGCATAATAATAAGTGTCACAATCAATTGCTAAAGCAAATATTGCAGAATTTGTTATAAACGAAAAGCAAAAACAACAAAAAAAAAAAATATATATATACATATATATTATTGCCAGTTGTCTTTTTGATTTTAGGAAGGCGCAACAAATGCAAAAGGTGATTATATAAAAGGATATTAAAGTGTTCTTCTCTATTAATAACTGTAAATAATTAGTGGAAAATCTATCTAGCCTTGAACCAAGTGGAGTTTTTAGTTAACAATCGCAGATCATTACAATATCAATTACAATCAAAATTTTATTAATAAAATTCCGAAAATTACGAAAAGTTTCGGTTTTAAGTTTATACACTTATAAAGTTTTTAAACAAAATTTGCAAATTAAATAACAAAAGTGGCTAACAGAAAACTCAGTGAGTTATTAATTGGCCACAAAGTTAGCGGGCAAGAGTTTTTTTTTATCATTCGATTGTTTTTGTTTTTACATAAATTTTACAATATAATTCTGGCGTTTTGATAAATCTATAACTTAGAGATATCAATACATACGTAGATAGTGACTAAAGATTGCTATCTTATGTAGTTATAGATAAAAGGATTTTAATGAATTATAAAATTAGGGAAGTATTTCTTTAATCGATTAGACATAATTTGCCAAGAGAGACCTTTTCAGATTTAGTAACAACCAGAAGTATGTTTCTTGGCTAACTCAAAAATATATTTGGAAAACTAATAGATTTAAAGACAAATAAAAATGTTTTATAATTTTTTTTTGAACATAAGTACATATTAAGATTGAAGTTTATTGCCATAGTTCCAAAGTTGTGTATATATCCAAAGCCTTCATCATTGCGACTTTAATTTATAGAAAAAAATGGGTCTAATATTTGTTCAGACTTACATATTTACACATTTTTTTATGCACAAAGAAGTACAAATGTATTTGTATCTATATACATATGTGTGTGTATGTAAGGGCGTGCCCTGTAGCCAAGTGACCTCATTAAATGAACAACTGCTGGCACAATTCAAGGTCGTCGGTCAGACCCTTGCCGCTCTTTTCACCCTCTATCAACCAATATACCTTTCCAGCACTTATCTAGTATTCACTTTTCTCCCTCCCCTGACCATATCATCATCTCTAGACTCGACTTGGTTAGTCGATTAACATCACCCACGCAAATTCATTCAGTTTTGTTTGCATATTTATTTAGGTATACTTGGACTTTACTTGATTCATTGAGTCGAATGGCTTGTAATTACCCTTGAAATGCTTATTTGGCATGGTTATGCATTCAATTTGAAATTGGCCTTAGTCTTTCCAGAAACTCATTAGATAGATAAGTGTATCATACATATATACATTTTACCCAATTGTCGTGTTTTGTAGTTGATTTCAAATGAAAATTCTAGGGAATTCATATTTAATTGATATTAACAATAAGTATATTGAGTAAGTTTGCGTGACAATTCCCCATCATCTAAATATTTGGATTTTTATTCTGTTCTGCACAATATTTTTCGTGGAATTTTTTCAAACAACTTTAAAAAATTTCACTTATTAGGGAAAAATTTGTGCTAGAAATTTTGTCAAGTCATTTGAAATGAATGATTTCATGGAATACAATAACTAACTATTAAATTCACTCTCGTTTTTTGTTTTGTTTTTACAGGAACCCATTGAGCTGAAGAAACGTTTGGACGAAGTTCGTCTGTTGGAGTCGCGTCGCTCCGCACGACTCGCCGATCAGGATCGCGATACAGATTTTGCACGATTGGCCGACATGGGTGGCGATCGTCGCCGTACCACACACAGTATTGAGGTGCCATTGACGCCACAGCACAAGTAAGTAACTAACTAGTTAACCAGTTACCAGATACCAGATTTGATATTGATATGCAACCAGAATGTTGACAGAGACATGGACAGAGAAAAAATTAGAGAGAGAGAGAGAGAGAGAGTCTTTTGAGGTCTATCAATAATTTATTAGCAAACGGCGACAGCGGAACCAGACGACAAGTCACAGACATTGGCCTTATCTAAGCCGCGCCCAGCTGTTTAGCATAAGGAGCCGCAGTTGTCGCTGCATTTAACAAAAGTTTATATAAAACAAATGCTTTATACCCAGACGACTACAGACACCGGCAGCGCAGAACTATGGGGCGGGGAGTTGAGACGCTCAATCGAGGCACTACAACTGATTACAAAATAATTCAAATTTTCAATTACTGGCCGCTTAGACGTCGCGACGACTACGTCGTCGACCCAGCACAACACAACACAATAAAAACAAAACTACTACGAACAAAAAACATTTGATTACGATGGCAAATAGTCGAACAAGGCATCATCAGATTTTTGGGTATCATAGTTAAGGCAAGAAACTTGCCCCATTTCCACACGCAGTGACCTAAGAAACTCTTGAAGAGATCGCTAGACTTCTTTTTGCTTCTTACATGCGATGAGTAATTTGACTGTAAGTGAAAACTGATAAAGAAAATGCCTCATTTTATGCATTATCCATGTATAGAAAGGGCATTTGGTCTTCGTTTTGTCTTGGGGTTTACTTCATGTCAATGTGTGGCGTATTTTATTTCAATTCCAATTGATAAGCCTCGTGCGGCACAGTCCAAAACTATTAGTCAAGTGTGTGCAAAACGCAGCGCAAAATAAACAGCAGAACGATAGAGGAGAATGTAGCAGGAGAATGGTGATGGGGGGATGGGTTGGGGAAGAGAGGGAAGCAGAAGAGTTGCGGGGATTGTGAACGAAACCGAATGCCGGCCACGTTCTCAATTGATAATAAAAAATAATAACAATAATCATAATCAAAATAAAGAAAGCAAAAAAAAAGGAAAAAATAAAATAAAATAAAATAAAAAGAGGAGCAAAGAAAATATGGCGCGTCATACACACACCCGTCCGGGAATCTGCTGTTGTCCGGCATTAAACCTAAAACGATGGCTGTGAGGGGGGGTTAGTTAGGGGGCGTGTGGGGCGTAGACGATGATCGGTCTTAGGCCATTCAATTGCGTCGTAAGTACTCCCAGTCAAAGTCGAAATAAGTAAAGAGAAATAAAAACAGCTGGAAAAACCAAAATAAAAAAAAAAAACTGGGAAAACTGCAGTGTCCAAAAGGGAAAAAGAATGAAAGAGAAGGCAAAGTCAACTTCGATGGTTGACGTTCGTTTTGGGTTGTTGTCGTCGTCAACGTTGTTGTTGTCTGTAATAAAATTCAAATAAAATTCAATTGAGTTCAGAGCGAGTTGAGTTGTCGGTGCGCCAGTTTAATTTAATTAATTACACTGTGTGTGTGTGTGTGTGTATGAGTGTTTGCGTTTTCATATGAGACACCCTGTAGAGTGCAAAAGAGAGATACAACTACAAGATGCCGGTTCTTGCCGTTGCTCCCTTCCCACACACACACACACCCTGTCTTTTTCTCTTACATTTTTATCATACTGTCGTCGCACATGCTCCGATCATGACAAAACGAACCTCCAGCTGTAGTTTCAGTTGTTGTTGTTGTTGTATCATTGAATTCGAACTCGAATATACAAATACCGAATGTGAACGCGAATGCGAATGCGGAAGTGTTTATTTCGAATACAGATACGCAAATAAGCTGTAAGCAGAAATACACATGTATAAGTGTCTATCATCGTCGCCATATTTGTGTGGACGACAGACAGACCATTCCACCGACGTCTTCGTTTATGCCGCGTGCTGTTTTGATACACACACACACACACACACACACACACCGAGACGGCCATAAGTGTAATGATAACAACAACACTTCGTACAGATACTGACAGAAACTCGCTCACCTTGCACAGAGCCATCTCCCGACACTCGCCCGTTCCCGCAAGAGCCCCCTTCCTTCAGCACGCTGCCCAAATATATATATCACATACACGCGCGCGCGACTCTGCGTATACGTAATGTGCGACGTAATATCAAAGCCCTCTTTATAAATGCTGAAAGCCCCGTTCCTCCTCCCGCCATTCATTCACTGACTCCTTACCTGCCCGTCCACCCACCTAGACACTGACTGCCGCCTTAATCTGAAATGTGCTTTTCTCGCTTACGTGTGTGCGCGCTCTTTTGTTAATAGTTATAGGAATTTTGCTTCTTTTTATTCAGCAATAGTAGTATTCGTAATAGATGGATGGATGTGTGTGTTGTTGTTGTTGTTATTGTGGTTGCTTTTCCCATTTTTATTAATTTACATAGTTTACTGTAGTACATATACATATACATATTCCAAGTGCGTGCTCTGATAGTTTGTGTAAACACAACTCACGCCACAAAAGATGATGTTGTTTTTGTTTTTTAGTTTTTTCGCTAGATTTTTCCTTTTATTTCCCATTTTGATAATTTCTTTAGCACACACACAGGCACACACATAACTTTATTTATTAAATAATATTTACCGATTTTTGCAATAACAAAAGAGCTACAGAAACAGAAAAACATAATAGTTTTGAGCTCTCTTTTCAGTGATATACTTCCACAAGCTTTTCGCTTTTAGCCTTGACTTTTGACTTTAAAATATGTATTTCATTTGGAAGCACACTTGGCAAAAAACTCTGAAGAAAAATTGAATTGATATAACTTTATATTTTATAAAAATGAATGTTTATGTCGTACCTTAAACTTGCCATTGATTGCACTAAAAGTGGTTGCAATTGTTAAAGCCATTTTGTACAAGTTTTATTTGGTTTCATAGTTGGTCAAATCATCTTATTTAACACGCACAAAAACAAATTATTTTCTCTGAGTGCATTGACAACTTCTTTAGTTGTGGTCTTTCACATTTTCCTCCATCTGTCTGTCTATCTGCCATTTGGTCTTTATATAGTTTCAGTTAAATGGACATCTCAATGCAGCCTTGACAGTTGGTTCTGAGTGTGTACGTTGTCAGTTTTTTTCTCCCCACATTCCCCACAAAAACCCCTTCATCCCCTTGAGAGTCATTAAAAAAAGAAAATAACATAGAAGTGCAATTTAACTAAAATGACAGACAAAGCACTCGAGGGCACAAAAGAATCAAATGAAAAACAATATATGGTTAAAAAGAAAGAATGAAAAAAAAAATTAACTACACATTATAGAGAAGTGGAAGAGAGAGAGACGAGTAGAGGAAAAACAAAATGGCAAAGAATTAAATGCGGAAAAAACAGGTAATAAATATAATAAGCGCGTAATTATCGCGTAAATGTCAATTTACGCGGCGAACGCGTTGCGTCAGTGCTAATTTTCAACGCTAGAGTGGCTAAGACCGGCCGGCCAAGTTGCACCCACTCTTCGTTTTTCCATCCCTGCCCCCTCCCCGCACTTCAACCCGTCCATCATGCTCTGCCAATAAAAGCGTGTAAGCGTCAATTGGCCGGGTTTGTTACCCAGTTGTTGTTACTGTCGCTGCTGTTGTTGTAATTGCAATGATTAACAATAAAAGCAACAACAATTGCCTTAGCTGCGGCCGCTGCTGTCGTTGTTCATTGCAAAAACAAACAATATGAAGAAAACAAATTGCAACGAGCGAGAGTAGGAAAAAAAATGAGTAAAATAATAATAATAATAATAAAAATAATTCACAAACAAGTTAACCGTTGCAACAAGCACTGAAATGCTAATTATTATGCCGAATAATAAATGCTCTACTTGATTCTTGACAGAAGCCGTAAGAATAATCCACTGGAGCTGAATTCTCTTATCAGCTGAGTTTGCCAACCACTCTACAATTGTAATCACTACTTCACCCCTAAAACGAGTTGGAAATCTCAACTAGATAGTACAATATGAATAACTTACAATTCCAAATTAGGCTTTGAAACTTTGCAGTAATAAGAGACGACAAAAATAAAGTCGCAATATGATTTCCATTAAGATTTTCAAACTGCATAAACAGACAAATATACCCTATTCAACTTTAGTCTTAATTCCAATGTTGAAAATTGCATAAACAACTTCAAGTTATGACGTCAAAAGGCCAACAAAATGGCAAAAAAAAAAAAAACACAAACTCGAGAAAAAGGCAAAACGGGCCAATTAGTAGCCCGAGTTTTTTTAGAAAAATGTTGCCATCGTTTGCTGCTGCCAAGAATGTGTACAAATATTATTATGAGCGACTGTTTGTCTTGCCCTCAAAAACAAAAGCACACACTGAAAACTCTAAGAAGATGAAGAAAAAAAATATATAAAGAATAATACTTAATTTCAGTACAATAAAAAGTCAAGTCGAGCGCAGAAGTGGGTCAAAATTATTATTGAAGCAGAACAAAAACAAAGCCAGCAAGGCAAACGATAATAGCAAAACTGGCCGATGAACACAAACGGACTATGGGGGGGCGAGGTGGATAGTCAGTCGGTTCGGGGCAGAAGGAGGTCTGTAAAATTTATAATAATTTTCTAAGCGGCAATGGCGGCCCCTCGACGGCAAATTATTGAAATGCATTCGCATTTCGCATTCAGCAGGGCAAAGCTCTGGGCAAAAACAAAAAAAGATACTCGGAGGGAGACACAGACAGGCAGTCAAACAGACAGACAGACAGAGACCTCCTCCTCTAGTAGTATCTGGTCTTCTTGTGTGTGTGTGTGTGTGTGTGTGTGTGTGTGTGTGTGTGTGTGTGTGTGTGTGTGTGTGTATGCCGTTCCAATGAACGTAAACACAATTTCCCGATGTTCTGCACGAATAGTTTGTTTGATCATAAAATTTTATTTTCACATTCAAATCGCAACGAATGAAAGAAAAAAAAATAACTTTACAAAATAATACCCCAAAAACGAAGAGAAAAGAAAACGAAAGAAATTGCCATTGCATTTTGCTGTTGCAGATTTTTTTTTTATGATTTGTACTGTCTGAACACACAGTTCGGATTCGAATAGGAGTTGTTGTATTATTGTGTCGTGCACGAATCAATGCGGTTAGGTTCATGAGATGCCAAATTATGACCAAAGCTAAAGTACAATGTGTGTGTAAAGAGTGTGGCTAACCAATGATGCCAAGAAACGATCAACACTTTTCTGAAACAGCTCAAATGATTGCATATATGTATCTTAGATTAGGTCAAACATTCAAAACAGTCTTCTATTGAGTATAAGATTTAGCTTACATACACACATACATATGTATGTATTATTATTAGGCTGGTGAGGAATTTTAGTAGAAATGATTTTATTGGTAATTTAAAACAGGAATTTTAGTTTCTCTTGTTAAAATGACTCATTTCCTGGCTAAATAGCCTAAGGAATCTTTATTTATATCTCTTAGATTTTCAAGTAGCTCTTTTACCTGTAATTTAAAAGTCATTTCATTGCACTATTAAGTGAGTTGTATTATTTATGTGCAAATGTGCATTAAATTTACCCCCACTAGCAAATATATACCCACTAAAAATTCAACAGCAACGGCAGCAGCAGAGACAATTGACGGGTGGGAATGGATATATGCATCCACGTATATGTCTATATAGATATCTAAAATGAATGTGTTGACGTTTAATGGCTGAAACAAGCTGTTGAAAATCACATAAAGAGCAAAACACATCAGCGAGTGTGCAATGCAATAGAGAATCATTTTCGTCAGCTAGTAAATTATTAGTACTACTAGCTACTGGGTCCAGTTTTTGGGGTTGCCAAATGGGCACAACCCAACAAAAAGAAAAAAAAGAAAACAGACGAAAAAAATACAGATCAACTGCAATAGCAACAGTTGTTCATAAATTAAAGTTCGCTTCATTGCTGTCCGTTTGCAGTGCTCTCTGTGCTGATTTTTCGAATTGCAGGCAATAAAATTTAGCGTGTTTCCTCTAGTTTTTGTGCCTTGGGCTAGCTGAGTTAGACTAGGCCACAGATTCGTGTGTATGTGAGTGTGTGTGTGTGAGGAGATGTTGGGGTGACGTACAGATGGGGCAAAGGCGTGGCCGCTTGGCCATTTGCCGCATGCAACAGTACACGCAACATATCCACAACAACTTGAGGCCAAAACGCAAATTCTAAGAACAAGAAATGTGCAAAAATTAGATTGAATTGTTCTTGAATTGTAGGCGCACTGACGGTTAGAGGGGGAGGAGCCTGGAAATGGAAATGGACGCATAATTGCAGTACCAAGGCACCAAGCAACAACTAACCCAACTTGGCCTAAGCAATTTGATTGAGTCGTTTCCAATTGGAATGGCAAAACGCTGCGGGTGTTGGCACTGGAGTCGACAAGTCGCCTCTGCTTGGACTCTTGGAAACAAAAGTCATTTGCCAATGTCGAAAAAACGACGAAAGACGAAAAACTGCAGAAAAAAAGGAAAAACCAAACCGCACACTATAATTTTCAGTTACAGTTACAGATTTCTAGCCTTCTAGCGGACCATTTCTGATTTGGCTTATTTTGGCTTTGCGGTTGCCTGGCTGTTTTGCCGATTGCCTTGGTTTTTGTTGTTTAAACCTTCTTTTAACCAATTTCTGTATTTCTCCTCCAACTCTTGAGGTCTTCGAATGTGTTGTCAATTAAAGTTGAGCTCTCCGCTATACCCTGCCTGGGGCATTGTCATTTAGATGAAATTGTTGTGTCACGTTTAATTCGGCAATTTGAATGCAAATACATGAGTAAGAGCGTACGCCCTCGCTGTGAGCTAGCTAGCTCTCTGGTCGTGTATTTCAAAAGATACTTGAGACTAATGAAGGGATTTTCACCTTGACGTTGAAGCAAGGCAAATGCCAAAGTCACTACCAAGAGTTAGAGTGGTCGTAGAGTCAGAGTGTCGGCGACTTTTCATTAAATCAAAATTCTCAAAACACTTTACCGGTCATCAAGCTAAACTAAAGTAATGAAGTGCTGCCCTCCTCCTCCTGCTCCTCATTCTCATCATCATCTGCTTCGTCTATCATCATAATTAAAGTGCCTGGCATCGTTCGTTGCTGTTCCTGCTGCTGCTGTGGCTGTTGCGATTTGTTAATTGAATTAACTGTGTTCGGCCATGCCACAGCGAGCGGGTCATCAAAATGCAGGAGACATCGTTGGAGCTGGAGCTGGGACAGGCCTGGGGAATGGTGCATAGTGCAGTAGCTGAAGCAGCATACGAAACTTAACTGTAAAGACAAACGCACGTACACCAGGCCACTGTGACTAGGCCACGAGGTTTTTGTCCGTAGGCACAGTGTCACAGTGGTCTCTATGCTAACGAAATTGCCATGAAATGTAAAGTGTCTTAGTTTTTATGCTTCTACCTACCACTATGCCGTTATCGGGGCGACAGCGTGTTATTCCCACAGTTGTGGTCAAGTCAAGTACCGCTAAATTGTTGCAGCCAATTGCGGCAAATGCAACAGCAATGGCGACGCTTCCTTGTCGCTTGGCGCATTGCATGCTAAGCAGCTGGTGGCAATTGTTGCCGGTGACAACAGCAGCAGCAGCAGCAGCAGGAAAAGCTGCCCACACACACACACAAGCTAAGTAGAGCTGCATGTGGCAGGTGTGTCTGGCAGTCTGTGTCCCTGTTTTATGTCCATGTCTATCTGCCAGCTTGTTACGCCCTTTTTTTCACTGTCACATTGCTTATTGCTCTTGTCACCGACTGTTGCTGCTGATGTTGAGTGTGTTGGGTAGAAAATCGAAAAATTCTGCACGTCACGTGCGACAAAAACTTTTCAAATTCAATTTCGCCGATTTATCAATAGACAAACAAACAATAGAAAGTGGAAATGAAAAGATGCGGGACTAACGATTGTCTGCCACGGCTAATGACATTTTGGCCCGATTGTATCCACCCCCCTCAGCGGCCCACACACCTTTTGATTTAAGGCTAGGCCTTCATTTGGCAGGCGCCCGGGGGAAAAGCCAAGTTGAATTTCCAACTGACAGTAGCAACAGAGTCAGCTCATGTCCGCGCATTTCTAATAAGCACACCTAGTCAGGAGTCCAGCTACCGGCTGTCGGCACTCGACTCAAGTTCAAGTTGATGTCTCCTCGAGGCCCTTTGCGAGAAGCGAAAAATCGACACTGTCGCGAATTAATACGATTTTTATTCATGACTACCAGGCAACGGCAGGCAACAATAGCCATGGCCCGAAAGGGGGCAGGCAGAGAAAACAGGGACATTGGCTACTGAGGGCCCATGGGGCGATTGCCAATCTAACGCCGCTGCTGCTGCTGCTGCTACTGCTGCCGACTGGCTTCCGTTTCTTGCCGGAATGTGGTGACAATGTCTCTCGTTGGGAGTTTCTTTTCCTTTTGATTTTTCTTTTTCGTGTGCCTTTTTGTTGATGTTGTATTTTTGTGTTTCTTTTTTATCTGCCTTTTGGCTTAGACTATTGCATTTGGCCGTCTTAGTTGTCGACGTTGTCGTTGTCGCAATGCTAGTAATTTGTGCAAATGAGCCTCTAAAAGGCGTGGAGCTCTCTGGACGTTAACAAAAAAGAAAAAAAAGAAAAAGAAAAACACCAAAAACAAATACCATACAAAAAAATTAAAGGAAAATGGAGGAAAATTTAAGAGCGCCATTCCGCTATGTAAACGATTCGGCGGGCCTCCATTGTACAAGAAAGGAAAGCTGTTAAATGCCTATTTCTAGTTTTTCTATTTCGATTTAGATTTTCTTTTCTTTTTTTTTGCCTCTAAAATGGAAAAATGTTAATGGCTCTGTTGCCAACTAAAAGAGGACGGGGAATGGCCTGATAGAATGGCCAAGTGAGTAAGCAGGGTGGCTAAAATGGAAGCAAAACACTGGGAAACATTAGAAATTCATTCAAAAGCGCAAAATTTAAATTGAATGAAAAGAAATCAATTAATAAACTCACTGCCGGGTGCGGATCTACCCAAAAAAGCCTTAAAATTATCTTGCCTAGTGGCTGTTGACTTTGCCTAATTACTTACCACTCGACAAAAACCGCCCCTGACATCCAGTAATTAATATTCCATACATCAAAAAGTAAAGTGCCAAAAGCCAAAGCACGAAAACGAGCACGTGCTCTACAAAGACCCGTAACAAAAGAAAAAAATAATAACAAAAAAACAGAAAAACAATGATGCCTAAAAAACTACGTCTCTAACAATGAAAAAAAAATGTTTAACGGCAAAAACTATTTACAACGATTTTTCGTCTCTCTCTCTCTTTCTCTGACGTTGGCATTTTTATCTATGGCAAAAAAAAAAATATATTCACCTGAAATCCGAATCAAAATAAACCGAAAGTAAACATTCAAAGAGAAATAGAAGCATAACAACACGCACCAAAAATGGCGTGATAACAGAAACAGAGAAACCAAAAGAGATATGAACCAAAATCAGCTAGCCAGGCCAGACAAACTAACCAAACAACCAACTACGCATGCGCCATTGAGTCAACATAGAGACACACACACACACACACACGCAATAATATAGTATCGTATATACTATATATTTTTATGCCTATATAAATCTGCCTCTCACGCAACAAATGCCGCCGCGCACACATTTTACAGTTACGCACAAATTGGCAGTACGTTTTAGCTGTTTACCTTTTTTTGTTGCTGCTGCTGCTGCTGCTGTTTCCGCCTTGTGGCCAATTTGTCTGCGTGGCGCTTCACCTGCCATTTTGCCTCTCACACTTAGCTGCCGCCGCATACATGGGCGTAGAGGTTATCAATGTGTTTGGGAGGTAGAGGACAGCTTTGGCTATTGCCCTTGAAAAGCGCTTTTGGTTAAAACAACATTTTCATTTCAATTGTACCACCATAAATATCGGTTTAATGACATTACTTTTTTTTTTTTGTTTATAACGTATTTCAGCGATAGTTTTTATCGATTTGTATGCGTTTGAAAAACCCTCAGGAAAATTCCAATTCCGATTTCCAACTTTATAATCATATATAAACAGGAATATTAGTCAAAATATGTTGTTATTATTGGCTTTGACTGTCAAAGCTAATCACAAAATTTGTATTAAAATATTAAACTTTTTGAGAGTTTTTTAATACGATTGTAATTAAAATAAATAAAATCAATTGAAAATTTTTCCTGTACCCTTCTCCTACGCCCATGACCCAGAAGAACCCGTCTGTCGTTTAGTCAAATTTCAATATTTGTTTACATTTTTTGTTTCATTCCACTCTCTTCTTTTTATTTTGGCTTTTGTTTTGGGGCGCTACCTGGCTTTAGGCTTACCAAAAAATGAAAAAAGGAAAGAAAGAAAGAAAGAGAGAAAAAAAACCAGGCTTTATTTGCTTAACTCAATTTTATTGTTTTCTTTCTTCGTTTTGCCAACTGAAAATGTGTGTCAGCAGGCAGGCAGGCAAAAATGAAACCTCCAAATTAGTAACAACAACAACACAACAAAAAAGAGGTCGTCTTGTTTAAATAAAATAAACAAATAATATCAGCAACAACAATGAGAAACTTTGAGAACAACAACAACAACAACATGAATTGACTCACCTCACGCAATGGCTGCAACAACAGAAAATTTTGCCTTGAACAACAACAACAACAACAATAACACAATCCCAGGCACTTGTCTGCGTTTGCTTTGCCAAAAATAATATGAAACATAAAAAATGTCTGCCAACGTCATGGGCGAATCGTAAAACCCCCAAAAAAGAAACAAACCCGAAACAAAAACGAAAAATACTACAAAATAACATTGTATTTTTATATTTGCATAGAAATATGTTTGATTATGAAAATTAACAACTGTTGTCTATTTTTTTTTTTTTTGTTTTTTTTTTTTTTTTTTTTTTTGTTTTGATTTTGGTTAAGCTGAATTAACGTATACGCAATGTGGGACTGCTGAAATTTCATCTAACACAATCCAATCAAAGTGAAATCGTATAATCAATAACTGTGTACAAATAAGCACTCTCAATCTCCTCCCCTTCCCCCTCGTAACAATTATCAGTTTCCGCATCAAACATAAATTAATATCTTTGATTCCATGTGAAATCAGACAGATCAAAAAGAAATCGTTCAATATAGATCAACTTTGCTGAAAACTAAAAGAGAGAGCAATTTGTCAATATCTGTAACTCTAACTGGATATCTGTTAAATTTTTATTTATATCGGTTTTTATCTGTCATATCTGTATATTTTTTTTTTTAATTTTAAATTTAAACTTAATCTAAATGGCGTAGACTTCATTTATGCTGAAAGAATCGTTAAGTACATAATAAAACTTAAACTTGATTGAAAATCTTCTCAAACAAATTCGCTATTTTTTTTTTGCCCTACTTGTTTATTTGTTTTGATCATTTCCGCTTTGGTTGTTGTTGTTGTTTTCTTGTGATTTCACGGTGTCTTAAATATTTTTGTTCACTTTGCTTATCGTGCAAACTGATAAGCAAAAGCTTTTTACGGAATTCATAGAGAAAGAAAGACAAAAAAAACCTCAATGAAGTTGACGCAAAAGTAAAAAAACACACAAACACACACACTCGGTTGTGTTTCGCCTTCAAATGGTCGTTGGTCGTTGGCCCTGTGGCCGCTCCCATCTCTCTTCGCAACGTGCCCCCTTCTGTGCCCCTTTCTTTGGCTCTATTCTGATGCCTAATCAGTTGAAATCAGGCAATGACTTTGTTTTTGCCCATACGTATAAGTATATATAAATTAAACTTGAAAAAGTGCTTAGATTTCTGCTGATATTAAGGGGCCTTTTGTATTTGTATAGATTTTTGTGGTTTTCTATTATATATATTTTTGTTCGGAGTCGCGCTGTCTCGTTGATATACCATATTCTATTTGAACTTTTTACTTTTTGGAGAGACAATTTGGTGAAAGTTTTCGAGTAAATTACAACCTTTTTTTTTGTTGTAGCTTGAGCACGTGGTTAATTCAATAAACATTAATTGCATTTTCTGTTGTTGTAGTTGTTGCTGATGCAAAAACCGCAAATCAAGTCAAATTGGAGTACAGTGTACAAATTGCAAATGCAACTAATTTTTGTGCTGCATGCAAACGGCTTACTGACTGCCACCTCCTTCTTCTTCTGCTCCTCCCTCTCCACTAACATTTGCTATCTTCCACTTTGCAAAGGCTTTTCAACTGCTCGGCATATCATATCGCATCTCTTGCAGCTTTGTGAGCGCGCATATTTCCTGACATTCGCTGAACACAACAACATTGCAATGTAATTTTGCTTTCAACACCTTCTTGTGTGCCGCATGCTGCATGCAACGTCTCTGCTGCTGCTGCTGCTGCTGCTGCTGATGCTGTTTTTGCGGCAACAACGTGGGCAAATAATTGCCAACAAAATAGCAAAACAACTAAGCAAGCAAACGGGCCAAAGTTGCACGGCTTGAGGTTGGCGGCTCATCTTAGCCTGGCCAACAAACAACCAAGCAACTAACCACGAGACATAACCAAGTGAAAATCATGGCGCATTTCCCAGGCTCAAATGCGCAAAGGCAAGCTGGCCCCAAAATCGGGCGCGAATATATCGCATTTCAATCACGCGCCACAGCACTCGCTCTGTCTCTGTCTGTCTCTTGCCATCTCCCTCGCGGATCTCTGGGGCAATTTACGTGCTGGCCACGCAGCCACCAAGCCAAAAAGAGGAGTAAGTCTTGGCCAGATCATAGAAGACCAGAAAGCAATGTTGCTGAACCTAACGGTACCGATTGTGCGCGCATAAAATGGCCAACATCGTGATGGCTATATAATATCTCCATCTCCCCTCCCCCTAGCCATTACAAGCAGAGCCTATCCATATATTGAAACATCCGCATCTCTGGCTCCTTCTCTTTCTCACCTCCTCTTGCTTGTGGCACACGCCTTTTGCCGGCCGGCAAATTTCAATTGCAACGAAAAAAAAAGTAAATGCAACACCCAACGATTTATGCGCAAATTTACTTTTATGCGATTAGAAACGAACAGAGAACAATTTATCGTCAAGTTTAGTAAATTTAATTGGGCCGCAAAATGCAGCACAAGGTGCTAAGAGATGCAACAGGCGCGCAAAATAAAGTGAAACAAAAAAAAAACAAAAAAAAAAAAAAAAACAAAACTAAAAGAAAAGAAACCAGCAACCAACTTTGAAACCAGGTAGCACAGTAATAAAATTTTATGGCCAACTCTTTCGAGATGTTGCTGGCATTCACTTAGTTGCAACATCAGCAGCGGCAACTGCAACAGCAACGGCAACAGCAACGGCTTAGTCTTTGTATGCCTGCGGCCTTTGAGGTTGCACAATTGTGTGCCACATAGAGCAGGAAGAGAGAACTATCTGGAAATGTTTTTCTTTTTTTTTTTTGTTTTCACATTTTAGTGCTAAAAGGTGTACCCTTAGACAGATGAGACCCATTAACTTGTAGGGGAGCTCATGATAATGAAATTCGGTTTATTAACTTTGAGATTTTGAGATAAAAATAAATTATTAGCTGACTCACTCGTTTACCTAACTCTAAGTGCCCATGATCGGCTAAAGTTCAAACATCATTAATTATTGCTACCAGGATGAAATTGTGAACTAATTTGAACGACTAAAGTCCGCTCCTGGCTACTATAGTATAGTGTCTGCACTTAGAGGGAGTCCATTGCCAGGCACTTTGTGCGTCAGCTTGTGCCTTTTTAATCCTGGCATCCTCAGCGTTCAATGAGAGACCAATTTCTCTTGCCATTTAGAGGAGTTACCCCATGACCATGGCGACGTCTCAATTGTTTGCATGTTCAAGCTGATACGCACTCGACTTGATTATGGAGAATTTCAAATCAGTTTTTCCGTTTGAAATGTTTTGAATTTATGACGCGACTGTCGCGTCTTTATTGTCCTCCCACACACATACACAAATACTTATATACACACTGGCCCTCTTTGCCACTCCCTTTAGCCATTTGGCCATTCAGTTTGACGCTTTGACCCTGCATTCTTATGCGAACTTTATGCTATTGTCGTTTGTTGCCTTGGTTAAATTTATTTGAGCGTAAAAATGTTGTTCATAAAGCAAAAATGCAGAAAAAAAAGAGAAAAGCTCAAAAAAGGATGGCTGATTGGTTGGCCAGAGAAGGTTGTTTCAAGGTTAACTTAAAGTTGGCCAACAAAGCTGCAAGATTAGTGCCGGGTGCATTGAAAATTCACTAACCAAACAAATTAGTTAAATGGAAAAATAGTTTTCTGCCATTTTGCATTGAAATGCCGCAGTTGAGGCGATTATCGCTTAAAAACAAAAGACCTTGCCGCATTGTTGTTGTGCAAATTACAAAAACACATCAAATCAGCAACAACAGCAACAATGGCAACCACAAATCGGCGGCATTAGCTTTGAAGTACCGCCCACAGTAGTGAGAAGGAGGAGAAGGGGAGTGTGTACACAATTAGAATGAAATCTCCGAACTAGGCCAATGCCCAACTAGTTGATATGCATTTATTTGAAATTAATATTCACTTGACTCATCATCCATCATCTTTCTGTCTCTTTTGCTTTTTTTAGCTCTCGCAAACGTCCGCCCAGTGACACCCACGAATGCGGCAACGATCAGTGCAAAGAGGACGAGATGAATGAATGCCATGCAGCTTTGATTCTAATGAATCTACACAATTCACCACATGGTGGTAAGTACATCTTAAAGAAAGACCTCGCCTCTGAATGTCCACTAACTCGATTATGTGTTCTGTTTCCCATAGTGAACGATAAATGGCTGGCCTCCAGTCCTGGCAGCAGCTCATCGGCCTCTTGGAGTTCTGGCTCGGCCTCGCCGCCATTGAGCGATGATGGACATGCTCATCATAGTCATCACATTCTATCACCACATGATGCAGCCAATGCACGTATACGCACAACATCGGTGTCCACATCGGATGAGGGCATTGTCAGTGATTTCAAGGAGGAGCGCAAAAAGAAGGTAGGTCACAAATATCTTATGCAAATGCATTTATTCAAAAGAAAAAAAGAATGCGGTCGCTTGGTCTGTCGATTTGTCTGTCAGTTAAACAGTCGCTCAGTCTATCAGTTGTTCGCTTTGGCAAACAGAGCGCAGAGCATGCGAAAATTTGTTGCATTTTAATTGCAACTTTGTATATAGATTTTAATTGCTATAATTATGTAAATGTCAGGAGGCCTTAGTTATATGTTAGGTATTTTTGGCACTCGAAGACACTTTTTTTCTTGTTTTTGTATGATTTGCCATAACGCATTACTCATACGCAATGTGGGACACATGTGAAAAGAGAGGGGGGATATATATATACTAAAAATCAAATAAATGTCGAAAATTCTATGCGCCCTGTGGCAGCAACAACAATTGCCAACGCATCAATCACACAAAGGGCAACGTCAGCAGCTCGTTAACTTTACGCACACGAACAAACATTACAAAGAGAAAAGAAAGAAATCAATACCCTGCTCACATACATATATATATATATAACAATAAATATCGTGTCTATATGACCTAAGCACCCCGACAGTCTAGAGAGTCATGAGCATTTTGCTTATTTCCTCTTTAATTAATTATGTTTGAACTTTAAGGAAAGAGTCCAAAATGTGGACAAGGGTAAATGAGTAGGGCTAAAAGAGTAGCTTACGCAACTGTTAACCGGCATGGAATCGAAAACTCTTGACACTGAAATGTTGTCTGCTTCTTGTTTGCCCACAATCTATATGCCCAACGAGTTAGATACAACTACACTCATGTCTGTGTGTTTGTCTATTTTTCGTTTGGCGCTTTTAAGGGCTCTTAACAGCAAACACACAAAAAAACAAAATAAAAACGAAATACATACCAAAAACTAGCAGCAAAGCCAACAACAAATATCAATGTGAGTAGCAGCTATTTCATTTTTTGTTTTCTTTGCTAACCTTGAAAGTCTGATTAGATTTTCATATGCTGGTTATTTGTTTTATATTAGTTACAAGTTTCGAAGTGCCACACACACCCAACCTGAGCAATGGCACGACAGAGAGAGAGAGAGGAAAAATAACAAATAGTTAGTATTAACCTTTTGCCAACTAAATAATGAGGCTTTGCTTAAAGATCAAACTCGTAATGCCAGTTGAATGATGATTCATAGCCAGCAAAAGGGTCAAAGTATAATAAGTATAAGCCAATAGCATTGTCTGCCATTTTCACTTTCACTTTATTCGATTGGTTTCATACCTGTTGCACAATCAAACTGGAAAAATAAAAAAACGAAATGAAACGAAAAGAAAAGAGAAACGGCACACTTCCTTTAGCTGCTGCTGCTGCTGCTGCTGTTGCAGCTGCTGTCAAAGGATTGCGCATTTGCAATTTTTGTACAAGCACGCCCCATAACACGCCCCATTTTGGTTTCCATTTAGGTTAGGCAGTCAGGCAGTTAGACAGTTTGAGTGCACAAGCTCGTATAAAAAAAAAAAAAAAAAAAAAAAAAACAATGCCAAGTTTATTTATTTTTGCCAAGGCGTGACACACCCCAATTGAAAAAAGATATATGCAACATTTCCGCATAATCTTCAATCTCAAAACAAATGAACACAACACAACACAAAGCAGCAGATAGCTACAGATAAGTATATACACAGATATAGATATGTATAGAAACGAGGCATCGCTAGATTGAGCCGCAAAATGATCTCAGGCTGGGTTGGCAGCTGGCAAACTAGCAAACTGGCAAACTGCAATGAATGCAATTAATGTCTAATTGTGCGCAATTATTGTCGATTGGCGGCAATGCACGGTGGCATACAGTGCGGCAGAGACTTGCATGGAGAGGCACAAGAGACGAATTCCACAAAAAAAACAAAAAAAAAACAATTTATAAACTGCTGCTGCTCAAGGTGGCCACGTGTCGTATACGTAATGCGAATCTATTTTCAATGGAGATGCAGCAGGGAGGCCATTACTCATACGCACTGTTTACACTGCGTGTACAGTTCACGACTATCATTCACTTCGAATGCATTAAATGCTTGCGCAACATGACGTATGATTAACCTTCATTACTCAGGCGTCAAATGGAATAAAAATAATACAAATTACTCATACGCCATGTTCGTCCGTACCGTGCCATTCTGTTTGTTTTTGTCACCATCGTCATTGTCATGGCAATGATGATCATACGGAGAATTATTTTAAATGCAGATTTATGTACATTTGCCCACAACAATGACAGCTGGCAGACGGCAAGAGCAGCCAGCATAAGCAACCACACGGACTTTTGCCTTTTAATCAAGGCTGCAATTGCAGGAAAACGCAAGGCTACCCATTAAAATGAAAGCCAAGTCAACCACAATGGTTGGTTAAATGCTTGGCCATAAAAATACAGCGCGCACACACACACACACATAGACACCAACACATATGTAAGTGAAAAGTGCTGCCAAAGGCCAAAAGTCATACACAGAAGTGAAGTATGAATATGCAAATTGAATATGTTTAATTCAACTGTTGAATATCGAGTAATTAAACCTCAAATTGTATACTCCAACAACATAAAGAAAAGTACAGTTACTTTACCTACTAAATCCAATTGCTGCCGCTGTTGATTTTCATTACGAATAAAAATCCAACTACATACATATACGAGGCAGCTAATTGCATGTTATTCATACAAATACATATGTATGTATGTATGTGTAGTATAAACTTTTCATATTCAACCAATTTTATATATGTAGTATGTAGTTTTGTGTTCTTTTTTTCCAACTAATTTGTTTTATAACATCAAAAGCTAAAGCTAAACCAAAGCAAACACACACACATACAAACTAACAGAAATTATAGTGCAAAGCAAGGCAGACAGTGCGGCGTGTGCAAAGTGATGGCAACTGGGATGGTTGGATGAGGGGGCAGGGCCAATCTAAAGGTGAAGAGGTGAGAGAGGGAGAGAGAGAGAGGGAAGGTGGGTGAATGTATAGAGGGGGGCATTTTCACTGTTGCGGTTAGCTGGCATTAAGCTTTTGCAATGCCTGACAGTTGCAAATAATAACAAATAAACAAAAACCAAAAAGGGGGGAAAAAAACAATAGGAAAAATTGCATTCGCTGCCAGCCAACTTGGCGCGGCACACGTGTGTATACTCATGTGTGTGTTTGGTGTGCATGTGTGTGTGTTTGTGTTGGCCTTTTTTGACAAATGCTCGCACCAAAGAAAAAGGCAAAGCAACACCAAACCAAGAGGCAAACCAAAGCAACTGCATTATTTGCATTTATTTTTAAACAAGCACAAAACATTTTGCTGCATTTTTTGTTTCGCTTTTACCTTTGTATTTTTACCTCCCTTGTTCTTCTCAGTATATACATGCCATTTGTTTTAAATAAGCTTAAATATATTTTATTTATGATTTTGGTTTTGCTCTACGTGTCACATGTTGCCTACATTACCAGAAGCAGCGGGCTGCCACCTTTGATTTCGCCTTCTTTCTTCTTTACTTTGTGCATTTATTTTTAAACCTCAAAAAAAAAAAAAAAAAAAACAAAAAAAAAATAAAGAATGAAAAGAAAACCAGAAATATGGCAAAATTTAATTAAATATCATACAATTTTTCAAGTGCTCTGCAGCAACCTTGAAACAACATTCACTTGACACACACACACACACACACACACACACTCGCACACAAACTGAGAGTAAGAGAGATTGGCAAGCAAGTTGCTGCCTTTGGCAGTTGGTACATCGACATCGTCAGCTTTGCCGTCGTCTTATGTATTCATTTCACTCATATGGCCAGGCAACCTTGAATTCTGATTAGGAAGCGATTTAAATTTATCTATCAGTCATTTTTTTCTTTTTTGCCACTCACCTCGCTCGACATTATTGAGTTATTATGATTATTAAAGAAAAAAAAAATGAATAAAGAAATATTAATGGTCTTGCTAAAAGCCATTTATTGCCCCTGCTGCCGCTTCT
Organism: Drosophila insularis; assembly: GCA_018903935.1. NCBI lineage: Eukaryota > Metazoa > Arthropoda > Insecta > Diptera > Drosophilidae > Drosophila > Drosophila insularis. The sequence continues at coordinate 1,739,590 of JAEIFP010000752.1, forward strand.
ATTTCTAATTCTATGTGCAAGCAATTTTGCGGAGCTTTAGCTTAACAATTGCAAATGACTTGGCCCAAGTGCCGACATCTTGGCTGTGACTGTGGCTGCTGCAGCGTTGGTTGTTTGATTGGGCAACACGGGGCGTATGAGTAATGAGCGTAGAACAGCTGGGCACATATGTATGTAATTATACCCTAAACTGACGACTGTCAGTTCTACCCACACAGAAAAAAAACCACACACACAAACAAACACTAGAGACAGTTCTATTTGACTTTGCAGGGCATGACATGTTAAAACGATTTCATATGAACAATTAGTAAATTAATTATACAGTCTATCGAGAATTGAGAAATTTGCAATGATCAATCGTTTTTTTTGTTTTGTTTTTACTTAATTTTTTGTGCTTAGCAGTTTCAGGTAAAAATAATTTGTTTTTAATTTAGAAAGTAAAAAGCTTTCACACTTCACAGCCAAAAGAAAAAAAATGTTTTAAACCTTAGAATTATATAAAATCATACATTCAACTTGTAAAAGATTTATTTTACTCTCAAATAGTTTCTATTTGAAATCACAAAGAGCCAAGAGCTGAAGTTGATGTTCTAATGCAACAATTCAATTGCAGTTGAAAGTGATTCACTTGAAATAAAGTTGTTATAAATGGTTTTAGTAAAGAGAATCAACTGCAAGTGAAGGAATAAGAGAAGAAGATTCACTAGCGAGGAGGAGTGGCAAGCCATACAATTGCTCATTCGTGCATGTCTATAATATCTATATATAATATAGAGTAGTGCGTTTAAGTGTGTTGTGTGTGTGTGGGAGAAACGAACTCATAAATTTATCATAATTGCAAAACGGCACCAGCAATGCAAATGAAAAACTCGTAAAGCGAAAACGAAATGCAATAAAAATAATTCGCCATACGCAGCGCAGAAGCAACAAAGGCAACAACACAAAATATGCCATTGACGGCTTCCCATCACAATGAACATAATAATAATAAACATAAATAAAATGCCGATGTGCATAAATTAAAAAAAAAACACACACACACAAACAAAAAACTTGAAATATTTTCCCATTTTCCGCCATTCAAAGCAAAGTTGCAGCTGAGTCAGTTCAAATAGTCGATGCGTTGCCTTATTGGAAAAATTGGTTTGCTACTAGTTGGCTAAAAACACACAAACACACTAGAAAAACAAGGAAATCTATGCCAAGTGCAAACACACATCACACAGAGGCAAAAGTCGGCAATTTTCATGTTCAAGGTGACAAAAAATACACGGCAACGGCAACGGAACGGACACTTGAGCCAAATGCCACAATCGCAGCGGCAGCCACAGCCACAGGCACAGGCACAGCCCCAACCACAGAGCTCATCGTTTGGCCTCGTTTCTATTTATTTTATTTTTTTCTGTTTCTGGCTTGTTGCAGTTTTGGTTCGATTCTCTTCTTTCTATTTTTTTTTTCTTTTTTGCAACTATTTTTGTTCAATTTGTACAATGGGCGACAAAAGTGCTTAATGACCAAAATGCTAGTCCATTATATTGAATTTAACGAGTGAAACTTTCTCTCTTAGATACAAGTTTCCTGTATATTTCCCCCAAATTGCATCTATAGAAACTTGTATTTTGCTTTCAACATATTCTTCTTAAGAATTATGCTTCTATAAAGTTTTGTTAAAGAAAGTTTCTTGATATTTTGTTTATCTTTTGATAACTTTTTTTTTCAAGCTATTAATTTTTTCATCTGGTTGACTCAATTCAAAAATTGTATGCTATTTTTGACAAAACTTATTTTAAGGACATTATTTTAAATGTCGAATCTATCAAGAGCTATTTAAGTTATCCCAAAATTAGTTATTTCAGTCTGCCAATTGCGACTTGTTAACAGAATTTACTTGCAGTGTTAAAAGTATTTAAATTTCCACTAAAAACAAACAGGCTATATAAGTTTCTTGGGTTTATTGATATCAAAATTGTAATAAAAGTACAACAATTTGGCAAACAACTTGCATATTTCAGTCTATAAGTATAATCAAGAAAAATTATAAAAGCAATGATTAAAATATTTTAAAATTTAATATTTGGAATTTTTAGCATTTGCTGAATACATTTCTTTTGGTATCTCTTGTCTTTTTTCTTGTTGATTCATAATAGTTTGAATTTGTTCCATGGTTTTTCTCTTGCTTCCTCTGTCATCTTTCAGCGTCCGCATTGACAGAGCCAAAAAGGTGCATCAACTGTATTTGGCATGAGGCCCGCGCCTCTGACACAGTTTTTCTCGTTTGTTCGCATCAAGCAGAACACCTCCTATGGCCAAATTAAAAAAATATATATACATATCTACGGATATGCACAATATATATAGTTAAATTTATATACACTGACTGTAAAGACAAATGCAAATTGCAAAATTAATGAGATAAAAACAAACTGAAAAAAAGAGGCAAAATATGTGCGCATGGGAGAGGTTTAGGGCAGGATAACATTGTGTGATCAATGCACAGAATTGTTGTACAGAATTGTTTGCGAAACAATTTTTGGCAAACATTTTTGCCACGAGTCGCCATCGAGAATGACACACATTCCCTACAAAACATTCCTCATTCCCCCCTCCTCGCTCCTCCTCTGGCAAAAGCTTATAAAGTTGCATTTCGATTTCATTTACATGCAAATAACTTTCAAATGCAAATGTACATATGGTCAAAGGGAAGGGCCTCCAATTAGATGAGAGAAAAAAAGGGCACATCCCGGCGAAATGGCCTAGTTTCACATGCCTCGACACTGCCAACGAGCACCGAATTGTGGCAGCCCTTGCAACTGTTGGCGTGGCTGTACTTTTTCCTCCATACATATACAATGTTCCACTCTTTGCCTGGGGCCCCCTGCTGTTGCCAGTTTTCTAGGTTACCGACATACATACAGACACACAGAGCTTTTTATTATATATTGTGGGTACATATAGATATATAGTTATATGGACGCCGATGCCGATGCCGCACTGTTGCAGGCTAGTTGCGCCGGCCGGCAAAACGAATGTTGAATGTTGCGCAACAAGAAAAATGCATTTTCCGCTCTCTCTCTCTCTCTCTCTCTCTCTCTCGTTTGCTCTCGCTGACGTTTACTCGCTGATGCCATGCGCTAACTTACTCACTTGCTTCCGCTCAACACACACACACACACACAGTTAGAGAACGACAAAGACAAAAGAGGTTGGTGTTGCAGGGCAGGGACCGTTGGAGGTGTCGGAGGTGTTACGGCACGTGTTCGCACACAAATGCATTCATACTCTCCGTGTGTGTGTATGCAATTTGTCGCTGCCAACTCTGACGTCGACTGCAGTCCATGTATTTGTTCAATGCTGACGTCGTCGTTAGTGCAGCGGGTGGGCGATTAAGAGGATTTTATACAGGGGAGACGGCTAGAGGCTGACCTAAGTGTGTGTTAACTACAACAAAGCGTAAAAAAGTAATAATAAAAATATTTCCTCTTCTTCGTACCGACATTTTAGTTAATACAAAGAAGTGGAAATATCAATGCGAAATCCTACGATCTGTGGGGAAAAAACAAATACCAATTACATGTTATAGTTAAATCATTAAAAACGCAAAACTATATATTAGAAGAACTTAACAGAGATGAGAATTGATTCAAATTTACCCCTATGAAATGAAATCTTTTGTAGCACAAAATGTATCCATTAAATAAATGCTGCTAATAGATGTCTTCAATTTTTTACGTTTCCTAAAACTAAATCGGACATTTCTAAAAACTAGCTTTGCCTTTGAATTTCGAGCATATAAAAACTATAGCATACTTTTTGCAGCACATTCGTATACATAATCTTTCCAAATTGCAGTTAATCAACATGTTGTTCGAAATGGATAAATCAATGCTACAAATGGCAACACATGTATTTTAGCTCATACTTAAAAACAGATTCTAGCCAAACATCGAACAACAGTCATAAATTAATTGTTTGGCCGTTGTCAACGGGTTTAGTTAAATAAATACAAAAAACAAACACACGAATGAAAAATTTGTTGGTATGGTGAGAACTATATACATATATATATATATATATGTATATGTTTTTAATTGTACGATAAACAATTTGCAAATGGGAATGCAACGCTGTTGATGTTGAATTGTTTTGCGGTCGATTCACTTTTCATGGCTAATTAATTTTTCGCATTGCGCAAAATGAATTAATAATAATAAGGCAAAAATTCCATGAATATGCAAACGTGCGAGTAGAGAACGCATATAAACATATGTATATACATATGTATTGCATATTATATATATACATACATACATATATGTGTATGTATGTATATATCAAAATTTATTGCTGGCGTCGCCGCAGCGCCATAATTAAAAGCCAAACAAGCAGCAGCGACTTTGCCAGGTGATTTCATTTGCAAGTTGGCTGGTTTTTTTTCTGTTTTTCGTCTCTCTTATTTTGTTTTTTTTTTTTTTTTTTTTGATATGCCAATGTTTGTTAATTATAGTATCTGTTGGGTTGTGTTGTGCCGGCGAGTGGGAAAACAAATGCAGGCAGCCAAACAATAATGAAATAGATACTCCCTGTTCCGCTTACATCATGCACAAACTAAAACAAATTCGGTTAGGTTTTTTTTGTTTTTTTCCCTAGTAAATGTGCAAATTTCTATTTAAGCAGCCAATTGCAAGTGAATTGCATTCAAATAGATAAACAAATGATAGCTAAAATCCACTCAGAGAAAAAACAATATGAAACTAACCAAGTAGATAATTTTATAAATGCTATTTTAACAAATATTGAAAATGTTATATATTTCAAAATCATCGTTTAATCGTTTGCTACTTAGCGTTGTAGCTGGAAACAAAGGGTAGGATCTGTTCTAATGAGATCTAGATTTATTTTTATTTGTGGAAAAAGAGTTTTTCTATATTTTTAAGGTAAATAGACAATGAGACTTTCTTATTTAAATGGCCTGAAAATTCAATTAATTGAGGACTTTCAGTTGAAAGTTAAATTTGAAATTGAATAAATGTAATAACTTTCTTAGCAAACGTTTAGAACAATAATACAGTGAATCAGTATATTTTCTTTGAGTGTAGATATGGCTTTACACCACTCGCGACTACGACTGGTATGTAGGGGAATGAAGGAAGGAACTAAAACGTGCCATGTACAGACCTTCCCCCCTTTTTCTCCACTCTCTCTGTCTCCCTCTCTCCTATAATTGCACATACAAGTCCCCGCGTGGGCAGACAAACCTTGTTGACATTTGCATTTGATAGACTTAAGCGGCATAGTGGGAACCAAGGCAGTGTGCAGGGCGTGGAGTGGGTAGCGTAGGGAATGGGGTAAAGGCATGGCTTAATTAAAGCAGAGCAGCAGCATTGGCACGCCTCAGAGCTTAGAGAATTGTGCTGTTTGTTGCTTTCTGCTCTTAGCAAATGTTGACAGTTTTGTCAAGGCATTGCATACTTACATATGTATGTGCTTGTGGGAGGGAAGCGGCAAAAATGCACATAAAACCCAACAAAGTCATCAAATGCCGGCAATGTCAGGGTTTCATTAGAACGAGAACTAGAAAAATAGATGATGAATGTCCGGAGATGGATCCAGTGAAAGGGGCGAGCACATTTGTACGTAACGATTGCCATTCATTCATATTGGCTAAAATATATTTTCAGTTTTGTCAAAGTAATTAATTTCTTGTTACCACCTAAACAACAAACATGACAGCAAATTTTCGAACATTTGTGAACACATGTCACATGAAAAGACAACAACAACAACAACAGCAGCAACAGAATTTTGAAAGAATGAAAGAAAAGAACAAAATTAAAGGAATTAATATTGGTATATAATTAATGTTTGGTGATTGTATAAGAGTTTTTTTTTCCGCTTGCCTCAAAGCCAAAAGTCAGTCGGCAACAACATCGAAGAGAAGAGAATTGTGGGGCAAAAGTAAAATGCCGACAAACACACTCACACATTGACAAATAAACAAACAAACAAACACAGGGATACATCTACACACACACACACACACACACACACACACAGTTATGCAGCGCATAGAGAAATTGCAAATGTATTCAAGGTCAGGGCATGAAAAAAAAAAAGAAAACGCTAGCGCAGCAGTCAACGCTGACTGAGCACCCGCAAAACACACACACACACAAAAACAGAATGAGTATAAATGAGAGAGAGGGCAAATAAAATCGATATAGCAACACTTTTAAGGGTTGCGGCGAATTCCGCAACAACAAACTACCATTTTAATGAAGGGATGGGGTAGGAGGTCAAAAACAAACCACAAAAAAGCAAAATCCCTCCAACCCCTCAAAAAGGAGGGATGGGAGGCGAAACGAAAAAACGTCATTCAGAGTGGTTCAGTGGGTCGTCCTGCAGTTCGTTCTTCGGGTTTCCCGCGCATTTTCCTGACTCACTCGCTCTCTCTCTCTCTCTCTCTCTTGCAAATAAAATGGCGGCAGATGGCGAACTCCGAGAACCGAGGGAATCTCCTTGCATTGCGCATGACAAACTAAACTAAAACAAAAATTATGTTGATATCGGGGCCAATTTCCATTACTTTGCCAAACCAAGTAACTCCTTTGTAATTTGGGTGTGAGTAACGGGAACTTACTCTAATTAAACCAAGCGAATTACACGCACAATGTAAAAATGCAAATCCAAATATTATCCAAACCCAAAAACTGCACATTAACTTAATCGATATTACCCATTTTCAAGGTTAACTTTCAAAACAAAACAAAAAATATGCGAAAGATATTAGACTTTTTACTCTACACCTTCTTTATGACTCTGGTTGGCTTTTTGTTTTTTTATTTTCTTCTTTTTTCTAGACATTGCATGTCCAATGGCGTTTGTCATGCGATTCCTTATCGGAAAGGTCGACTGGCCACGCACTTTGCGCGTTGTTTTAGTAATATTGATTTTCCCTCTTCTTTTGAATCCCCTTCCCCTTGCTTCTTTTGCAACAATAATTACAGTTATTACCATAATTAGCTCAAGTTTTTCTTTGTTCTTAATTCCAAAAGCAAATGCAAATTGATTTAATATTCAAATTGCAGATTTTAAACGCACATTTAACATTTATTCCCATCAATTTGTTCTCTTTGCAGGTGAGTGAGTAATAATTTATTGCATTGGACAGACAATTTAATCGAGTGAAAGAAAAAGACAATATGACAAAAGAGTTCTGTAAGTAAGTATGGAAATTCAAACCAGTTTTAATATCATTATTTCCGTATGAGACGAGAGGGGGCAAATGAAGCCTTGATGTGTCAACTAAAAGGGAATTGCTGCTCAACTGCAAAAGTGTGTCTTTTGAAATTTATATAAATGATTTAAGCTACTGTCAGTTTATAATCATTAGACCATATTGGCACAACAACAACATTGATGGCAAATGGCGTCAAGTGGTCGGGGTGCAAATCCAGGTCCATGCTCTTTAACACAGCTGGAAACGTAACAATCCACGCTTGAATCGTTTTAATTAGCATAATGACACTTAAATTTCGTCTAGACAGAACAACAAAAACTTAGTTGTGTATTTCTTCATCTAGTACTTTTTCAAGTTTATTTTTTTTCTTGGTTTCTTGTGGGTTTTTAGACCAAAAGCTAAAATTTAAGTTTTTAGTTCTCTATCTCTCTCTCTCTCTCTGTATAATATTATAAATTACAATGCACAATCTGCTAAAAGTCAATGCTAAATGGCATAAATCAATGCAAAAATATTCGTGAAATAAAAATAAAAAACGAGAAAACCAAAACGTATATAAAACAGTGCCGGCAGCTACATCCGCGCCAGCGTTTGTTCCGATTCCGATTTCGATTCCGGTTCTGTCTGCGTGCAAAAGCTTTTTTGGCTATACATACCCTTGCTAAATGGGTATAATTCGATTATCACAAGAAATGGCAGTAAATAAGAATTGTTTAATGCATACTTTAGGGAGCCATTCATTCAGTAATCTAAGGATTTTAATAGTGACGGTTGGAATAAAAAATGTTCCTTGTTAAAAACAGTTTCAAAAGTTCTTTGTAGTTCTTAAAAATCGAACTTTTTAGACGGCCTTTGCATACTTTAGGGGGTAATCTTTAACCATTTTAATTACCAAAACCGTACTCTGGCTTAAACACATTCTTGCTAAACCCAGTTTAAGAGTATAGAAATCACCACATGAAGTCAAAAGTTAGCTTAGTGGCTCTGCTGCTTTTTTGGCGCTACTGCCCATTTAATTGCAAGAACATAAATCAAATATATGTACCATACACTCATACATACATACATATATAGGGGAAGCAAAAAGAGTTTTTGCAATGGAAGCAAAAAATTTAACAAAAATTTCATTTGCTTAGTTGGCATACGGGAAACCGGAAAAACTGAACAATTTGTTAAACTATATTTAATGTGATAGAGAGAAAGATATCAAAAATTGAAATTTATAATGCTTTAATAGAAACTAATTAAATACAAACTATATTAAGCTATTTTGGCCAATGATGAATAGGTTTCATTTATTTTTTTATGTTTTCCCCTGCAATTCATATATAATTTATGATTCATTGTTTCATAACTACCTATACTGCCTGACAACAAATGCAATTTATTTACTCTAAATTGTGGGTAGAACGCAAAGTAATGTGAAATGACTAAGCAAAGTAAGCAATTAGTCTAATAATTACAATAGGCTATACTTTCTTGCGACATTTTTATTATTCTACTTTTGATTTTGATCGGTTAGCTTGCCAATACTCTCACACACACATATCTGAGTATATATATAGCGAAAATAATATTAATAATAATGCGAAAAGAAAAAAAATGTATAAAAACCGCTGGCCACTTGGCCTTGGACTAGGTTGATTGCATTCTAGCGGTCAATGCCGCCGATTCCGTCGACAGCGACGCCAACGTCGACGTTGACTAAACAACAAAATATATATATGTATATATATATATATTGAAAACGATCGCCTCTCACCGCCTACCACCTTAGTAGTGCCCATTCACTCACACACGGTAGCTTTGTCTTTGTCTCTATTCCAAACTTTCGAATGTATTTTCACTCACTCGCTCGCTCTCCCACTATTTGGTATAGATCCGTCTCTCTTTATCTATCTTATTTTGTGTTTCTCACCTTTTTTTTTTTTGTTTTGTATTTTTCTTTTCGGTGTTTGTGTTTTTGCAACAAACAACTTATATACATACATAGATATATATTGTTTTGTTGTTGTTGTTGTTGTTTTGTTTTGAAATCATCGGCAGCAGCAACTATTTATAAAATGCGCTTTCGGCTACCGCTTTTGCCTGGCAAATTGTATCTCAACCCGCGCGTGTGTATCTGTATCTGTATTTGTATCCGTATTTTGTATATGTTCAATTTGTGTGAGAGTATTGCAATGCCGGAAAGCGTCGTTTTTTTTTTTTTTTTCTTGTTGTCGTCGTCGTCGTCGTCAGAATTTGTGACGCTAAACGCTGTCCGCTGCCTGTCAATGACGACAACTCTCGCCTATACGCAAAAAGTATCTGTTGGACACTTTTCAATGTTTCAGCACTCGGCTTGCCATAAATTTGTATAACATTTGCATAACCAATGCTCTGGACCAAAACTTCCCGATCCCGTCGTAGATCCTTGTTGCTGCTCTCTACACATTATGTTCCCCGACGACTACCTATTCGTCCATATAAATAATTCAGATTTAGTTTCAGAACCAGATCTACACACACACACAGAAGCACAGGGCACAGGCCACAGTGCATTCAACCGATGAGGCGAACGTTCATTCGCTTCGTTTGTGCGGTTCATTCGCTTTTTGGCAAACATTTACAATTGGCATAACTAAAAGCAAGTATTATTAACCGTAATTCTTCAAGTGCTCTTGCTTTTGGCATACAAATTGTTGTATTTTTTTATTGTATACTTCGACTTTTTAGCATTTTGCAATCGTATTGTTGATATTCGCATTTATTTTATAGCATTTTCATTCGCTCTATGCATTGTTTATATTTCCTGTTCTTTCTTATTTTTGTTGTTGTTGTTTTTGGATTTCATTTGTTGCTTTTTTTCTTCTTGGCGTATCATCAGCATAATTTGAGAACTATTTAAGCAGGCAATGATAAATTGCCACTTAGAGTTAGCCAGGAGCCTCTGAAAGTGTTTAAGTCTTTGTTCGAGAGCTAATCGGTTTGGTCGAGACCGGCTCAGTCAGTCGATCGCGTCATCACCACAAAAGACATTTAACCAAAATCAAAATAAATTAAACAAATGAATAAAGCTAAATCTATAAGCCAATACAAACTGGTTGCAAAATGTAGTAAATAAAAAATTAAAAGAAACTAATTTACTCCCCTTTTGAAAAGTGTCCAATTGAACTTTACCGTACATCAAAATCTCTTATAGATAAAATAAAATTTCAACTTGTTTACAACCAAAATATATATAAAATTCAATTTAATAATAATAAGTTTTTTATATATATATTTTATATATGAGTTGTGTTAAACGTCAAATATGAGTCATATGCAAATAATTTATTTTGCAAGCTAATTAATCAATTTTATATTGACCTCGAGCAAACATTTGATGTATTTCAAAAGTTCACATAATCAATTAATTAAATGAAAATTCAAAAAAAAATAAATACAATCTTATATTCTGATTATATATTTAAGGACTTATATATTAAAATAGAAAGTTTTATGTAACCCAATGCAACTAGTCCAGTTTTTTATGTAGTTTTGCATAATTAAAGAAAGATGCCAGCAATAGTGCGGAAGGCAGTGAGTTGAAGGTATAAACTACTAACCTTGACGTCTTGTTAATTGCCTTTGCAATTTGTTAGATAAAAATATGAAAAACACAAAGTCACTACCTCTGGCTTAATCAAATGCTTTTGCATGTTCTCGGGTTTCCCTAGTCTGCCGTGATTTGTTGTCATATTTTTGCACGATATAAGCAAAAAACAAAAAAAATAAAGAGATCATTTGATATGTGTGTTACATTTGGCTTCGTAACTCGTTTGCAAGTAGAGTTTTGCCTCCACTTCCTGCTCTGCATGTGGGCGAAGTTTAGTTTACGGCATGATGAATGACTGCAGCACTTATAAATAAGTCTCTCAAGCCACACACACACACACGGATACAAGCACATACAGCCGGCCAGTCATCATCATCATCATAATGAAATAAGCTAAGCATAACAAATGCGTCGAAATATTCGCGACAGGTTGCAACAGCAAGCAAAAATTGAACAAAAAAGCAGTCAGAGGAGCAAAATGATAAAAAAAAACTCTTCAAGCTAGCCGCACTCTATATGCCCTAGAAATATGGGAAATTTATTTTATTAAAAGATACTTTTCAAAAATCAAGACAATGAAATCAAGGAGACCAATATTTCACTTAAAACATAAATTTTTTTCCTTTTTTCGGACCATCATATCGACAAAGACTATCCTTTTTGGTGAGGGTATCCAGAAAATACAAAACAAAAATATAAACACACGACAAATTATATAAAAGCACAAAAACGAAACAAATCGGCAAAAAGTCGAGTCAGTAGTCAATGTGCATGGCCTTGAAGATTTCACCGCAGCAAAGCAAAAAAAACACACACACACACTCACACTCACACCTACAACAACAATAACAAAAAAACATAAAAATATCTACACAAAATTCACACAATGCCCCACCGCAAAACGGAACACACAAAAATTATATTAATGAAATTCACTAATTTGCCAAAAAGAAAAAAATATAAAAAAAATACCAAAATGCATAAAATACAAAACACCAAAACTTACCAAATTTGTGAAAATTGCCATAAGAAAAATAGACAATAAATTCAAAATTTGCATACGACTTTTTCAGTTTTTTTTCACATCTTAATTTCATATCTAAAAAGCTACCTAATTACATACTATTATTTTGTTATTTATTAAATATTCTAATAAATATTTTGTATTTTTTTTTTGTTTAATTAAATGTACAACACTTGAAAGGTGGCCAATTTGTTTTGGATAATAACCCCCAAAAAAAAAACATTTGATTAATTGCAGTCAAGAGGTTAATAGGATTAGTTTTTGTTTTTGTTGTTGTTGCTGATGGTGTTGTTGTTGCTGATGTTGTTGGCGTTGCTCATGCTGCACGCTAGGTGGCATGTCAAGTTTATTTCTTGTCAAGTTGTTAGCATTTCATTTATTGTTCTTTATTTTGCATTTTTTTTTCTCTCTCATTTTTTTTGACAAGTCAACAGCGATTGGAGAATGAGGAATGATGGCTGTGATTTGGCACCTGCCAAAACATTGCCCTTTGGGGGCTTATCAAAACAAGGTTTTTTAGCCTCAAACTTTTTTTTTTTTCTTTTGTTGAATGTAGTTAGCTAGATAAAGCGTCATCAGCATGACTAAGAAAATTGTGGTTATAGGTACATTTATTTAGCATCTAATTTCATGTCACAATTGATAGATAAACTAAATAATATAAATCAGCTGATATAAGTATACCTTTTATGTTTGCTTCATTTAATCGAAAAGTATAAAATTCCATTTCCAGCATCTGTAAACTTGCATATTGTAATATTTGTAATTCGATATTTTTATTGTTTATTCCGTATACTTTAAACTCATTTAAACTCGGCCATGGACCATTGTTAGATTTGTCTCATAATCATAAAACCTAACCGCAATTATTTTGGCCTCTTTGTTTTTCTATGTCTCACTGACTCTTTGACATTCTCCATTTGCATTTTTCTATTGCAATCTGCCTTTTGTTATATTTGTGTTGGGGGGAATTTCCATTGGCAGTGGCTGGTCTATGTAATTGCCATCGGATGACTGTTGTTGACTTTAACTAGTTAGCCTGCAATTGCAAATGCTTCATCATCATCATCGTCATCGTCATGGTGATCATCATTACGCGTTGCTTGTTTTATTTGCCATTTGGCGTCAAGCTGTCTGAGTCAAGTGAGCGGCGGCGGTGGCGAGCATCGAGTGTGTTAAGCAGCTTTTCCACTCATATCACATGCAATTTTGTGCCCACTTGCATTTCACTCGAGCAACAACAAACAAACAGCTCGCCAAAGCTATAATTAAGTAAACCAAGCCAAGTTATTATATTTCATTTGTTTGCATTGCCAACTACCACAACTGGGCACTAGGCAGCAGCTGGCAAACTGTGAATATTGCTTTATGGAGCATACAGATACCGCCTTTTTCAAAGGCCCTAACCCTCTTTGCCCTCCCTTTTCTTGCTACATTCTGTTTAATTGAAAAAATAAACCCATCCAGTCATAAATCCCCAGCTCAAAGAGCATTACGTGCATATCACATTTCCTTTGAAATATAGATGAAAATTATTTCGCTATTTACTTTATAAATGTTTTGAATGTCATTCGACATGAATGAAAAACAAAAACCAACAAGATATAACTTTAGCTTTGATTTATTTTTAAAGCTTATCTATTTTACAAAAGGCTGTTAGTGGCATTATGTGTCCGTTTTATAGTTAAGTAATCTTCTGAACTGAATGACTGCATTTTCCCATCGTTCTTTTGGCCAAGTTATGTCAATTATTTGCTATCAAAATCAAAGCGCTTAAAATGGCCAGCAGCTAGTATGCTGCTCTTGACCAACATTTCATTTGGCCGACAAAAATCCTTCACTGAGTGTTAACCATTTCGCATAGAGATGCAATTATATGAAAGTGCTTTGACTGTAAACAAAATGTCGCTCTGCATGTGGCACAAAGGGGAAACGGAAGCGGAAATCAAGCGCCAATAGCAAAAAGTCGACGAAAAGGCATCAGGCAACAGCGATCCCAAAGGGCAAGCAAAAAATACATTGAAAAGCAAATCTAGTTTGCATCACAAAGGACCCGCTCGGTCGGTTTACTGATCCGGTCTATATTTTTTCCTTGCAAAATTGTACACCGCTCTTGTCATCTGAGCTAAACGTAGGATATTCCAATATAGACGGCATTCAGCTCTATCTATCTGTATATATGTAGAAAAAGTTGGGCACTTCAACCAAAGCAAAGCCTAAGCAAGTGCTAGATATATTGAAGTTGTTGTGCAATTCTCGTTGCCATGGCATGGGATTCAGCCAGGTGAGAGAGATATGTACGTATTTCTGTTTTCTGCTCTGATAGGGACTTCCCTTGACTGCTTAAATATTTAAAAGCCCAATGGCCAAGAGCTGCTGTTGCTGCTGCCGCTTTGGTGTGGGTGTTTGAGCTTAAAGTGTTTGAGTGTGAGGCAAAAACATAAAAATATCAGCATAAAAATAAATGATGGCCTGGTTAGCGAAAATCAACGGAGCAGAGCAAAGCAACACAGAGAGCTGAGAAGACTGAAAATAGCCCAAAAGTAGGCGTGGCAGTGTTTCTGTTTCTGCCGTAACAAAACTAAATGGCCTGGAAAGACCATTTGCACCACCTTGAAAACCGTTAAGGCAAAGGAGTTCAGCAAAAGATGGCCTCAACTTTCAAAATCTTTCAATTCGCCCATCACAAGAGTAGGCTCTTGAACTTTTATTGAAATTCTCAATCATTTTGAAAAGACAGCTGCTTCTGCATTCCCAGTTCTCTTTTCTAATGAGTCATGACATTGATGATGATTTCAATGCTGATGTTGCTGCTGTTTCTTGTGCTGAAGGTGCATGATGAAATCGGCGGATCATTTGTATTTTTACCATGATTATGCAATATTCGTGCCACAATTATCGCCAGGCATTTGCATAAACGGACACCCATCCAGCTGGGTGAGTGGCAATTTTGCTGGCCAAAGAAAAACCAATGGAGAAAACGGTTCAAGAAATCAACAAATAAACAAACGAGCCAACGAATTGCATAGAAAATAAAGCAGCCAAAGAAGAAAAAAACAAAAAATAACAGAAAAACCAAAACAAAACAGCCACAGAGGAAGGCAACAAACGAGTTACGACTTTTAAGACGACAGTCAAGCCAACAGGAAGCTGCAAAGAACTGCAGGCGGGCCAGCTTTAGCCTGTCCTGGTCTGGTCTATACTGGACTGGCCTGGCCTGGCCTGAAATTGGGATTGGCACCAGCTCCTCCATCTCCATCTCCATTCAAACTCTAACTCTGAGTCTGTCTTTAGCTTTGGCTTCGTGTTGCGCATGCGTCGCGGCGAGTGACAGCTTGGACAGCGGACAGTAGACACTTGGACCAAACTAAACCGGCCGGCTGCCGGCTACAATGACAGCTGTTGATTGATGAATCCTACAGTTTCGCTTCTCTGTCCCCTCCCGCCTCGAGGCAAGATGGCAACATCTTTGGCCTACGGGTGCATAGAGAGTTAGAGTTGCCATCGCCATCGCCATCGTCGTGGTCATCAAAGTGGACGGACGGTCTTGCAGCGATCGTTAAGTAAACTTTTCCTTTGCCGACCTCCTACTCCTCCTTCTTTCTCCTCTTGCTCCTTCTTCTTCTTTCTCTCTCCCCATAAGATTGATGATGACGCAAGACGCGAAGATGGTTGGGACACTGGCTGGCTTTAGATTTTATGGCCGCGCTTAAGCAATAAACACTTCTAATTGTAATTAATGAGGCGATTGTTTAGTTTTTATGTGTTGATTTTTCTGATTTAGCACCCTACCAGCAATGGTGCATCTTTGGACGGCATCTTTTGTCCACCATTGTCCAAAGTCATGGTCCTAACTATGTAATTAAATGGAGCACTGAACCCCTTTCCGATAATCAGCACCTGAACAAAAAACACACCACACACACACACACCACACACACAAACCTTTCCGATTGGATAAAGTGAATTGGTCAATGTCCGGCAAGTGCTGACATTGCTTGGTTGTTTTTTTCCCCCTTTCTGCTGCTGGTTTTCAGAGCTGTTCCTATTATTCCTTTTTATTTGGGGCTGACAAGCCAAAGAAACAACTCCTAACTGCAAGAGCTTTAACATTCTATAAACTTAGTATTAATAACTAAGATATAGATTAGATGTTTTGAACCCCCGAGCAGCCCTTTACAAATACGCCACTGTAAGGCCCTATCAACTGTGTCTCTTGTTCTTGTTTTTCCTTCTACATATCTCGTTCTCTCTCCCATATTATCCACGTTTATATTCTGCTGACTTGTTTCTGTGCATTGGACTTGATTGGCCGTTTACCTTTACCCAGTCTCTTAGCCCCTTATCCAGTGTGTGTGTGTGCGCGCTATCGATGCGAATTTATCTTGAATGCTACGGTTAGGTTTTCTAAAGTCTCTGGTTTTTTTATTTTACTCCTCCCATCTGTGTTAGCCTTTCCCCAATTTATCCCTTATACCTTCTCCTCCCACCCTACACCATCGTGAGTTTGTCTATTGACAAACACTTTTCGGGCTGCCACAAATTAATGGCTCCAGGGTGCGCCTAATGATGCCAGTTGGAACCTCAATTCTGATGTTCCACCAATCTCCTCCAATGAAAATGTCAGCTAGCTAGCTTTTTATTTGCTCTTGCCATGCCATATTGCAGACATGGAAAAAAAAAAAAATGTATACAAAAAATTGAAAAAAATAATAAGAAATATGTTTAACGAAAATCTAAATAATTGCATTGCTGACGCGTCACGCCAAGGGGGCTGAGAGTATGGTTAGTGGGCGTGTCAGTGTGTGTATGTTGTTGACATGGCGCTTTTTGCATGTTGCCATGAGTTGGCCACATAAATCGAAAAGGGGAGGCGTTTAAAAAAAGGTCAAGCGGTTGAACATGTTTAGAGAAATGCAAAGAAAAAAAACAACCCAAAAAAAAGAAACCGCTGAGCAACGGAAAATCTTGATAGCTATCATGGCCAGGATTTTCAATAGGTACCTACCTAACCTATCTATCGACTGTCGTAAGCAACGACAACCACAACAACAACAACACCATGGACTTTCCCCCACGAATTGAGTTTGCTCCGTTGCTTGTCTCGTTTTTGGTTGTCTTGACTCTTTTGTCAACATTAACATACGTAAGTGTCAGCTGCATGTTGCTACTGTGAGCAAGATGCCGACAACAGCAACAGCAGCAACAGCAGCAGCAGCAACAGCAACAACCACTCGGTTCGATAGCTATCCAATCGCATGTGAGAACGAAGAGGAGGAAGAGGAGCAGGAGGAGAAGAAGTTTGTCTGTGAAGGAGTGCAAGAGGCCAATTGATTTATCGTGACAGGGTGCCTAGCTCCTGAAGTTGCCTATCGATGTGTAAATTTGAATTTCGTGGATCATAAAGAAAGGACAATAATGACACGGGGCAACATGTTGCAAATGTGAATGCCCTCGCCAACTGATGATGATGATGACGTCATCAGAGCTGCCTTTTTATTTTTGCTTTGCTGCAATTATCAGCTACCAGTGCAAACGATGAGCAAAATAAAAATCCAGAAGGAATATGAAAAGCAAAACAAAATGCATAATATCAAAACAAAAGAGCGAGGAAAGCGAAGAGGCAAAACGAGTGGAACGAACTCTGTTGCACTCTGTGGGAAAGGCAATGTGCCGGTGCCGTTGTTTTTGTTGTTGTTGCTGATGTTGATGTTGATGCTGTTGCTGTTGCTGTTGCCGATACCATTGCCGGCAAAACCGGGACCCGGGTCGACGGGTGTTGAAGTGGAACGTAACGAATGAGCAGGCAAACTCTCTGATGACGATGACGAAGAGGAGCTGTAGTAGTAGTAGTAGTTGTAGTAGTAGTCGTCGTTGCAGTCCATAGCCAAGAGAGATGGCAAAGGGTTAAAGGGAAAGGCCAAGAATCGAGACGTAGAAGGAGGACGATGACTAAATGCAACAAGCAGTGGCTTTGACTTGCATTTCGTATTCCAAAAGTTGATGAGCAACTCCAATGGCAAGTGGGAACAAAAACAACAATGTATGCGAATGTATAAGTGTGTGTGTGTGTGTGTGTTTGTATCAAAAGCAGCTGTAATACTGGCAAGAGGCTTGGCCGCCGCCTTCGCCGCCGAGTACCCGAGCACTCGCCAAGTTGCACAAAACATGTTGCTCACTGGCTCCGCGACATGATTCTGAGGCGCAGATATAAAACCGAAATACAACAACAACAACAGCAACGGCAACTGCAACGGCAGCAACAACACAACATCTTGAAAAAAAAGAACTTTCAGTTTGGATATGGGTATGGGTATGGGGAAGAACAAAAACAATGTTGGGCTAGGTTCCTGTTCTTTTCTCAGACCAAGCCAAGACCAAGACCAAGACTAAGACCGAGAGACCAAGATGCCGCCGCCTGGCTGCCAACCATTCGGCCAGGCCATCGTCATTATTATCATCTGGTTTAGTCTGGACAATTCCTACCTTCAATCGCGACAACAACAACAACAAGTAACAACAACCAACAATTGTCCATGGCTGCTGTTTATTTATTTATTCTTTCTTTAGCTTTGGTTGTTTGTTTTTTCATTTTTTTGTATCTTTTCTTTTTGTTTTTTGTTGTTTGTGCTTTTAGTTAAGGTTCTTGTCATTGTGGCCGTTTGTTTGGTTTAATTTAGATGCATCTCAAACAGTTTTTCTACTCTACTAGGGGGAAGGAAACGCGATATAGGTGTATAGAAAATATGTATATAAGCGAAATCTAAAGAATATATTACCAATTATTACTTAACTAACAACAATTTTTTCTCTTTTTCGTTTCAGGTGAGTTTATGTCTATTGCCCATGTCCCAAGAAACGGAATTAGTAAGTGAGTTGATCAAAAAGAAAGCTCGAGCAGAGACGTATTTGATTTAAGTATCCTTATTGGCACGCCCACTCATTCCCTCACTCCCTCAGCCATTTCAACTGTTTCTTTTTTGATTTAAAGAAGTTGAAGAACGAGACAGGAAGCAAGGAGCGCTAAGTTGTGACTGAGGCAACTGTTTTTAATCGCCTCATTAAGCGGAACGCAACGCCGCGCCCCTGATCCGCCTCCTTCGTCAAATAATAATTGCAACAGAAGACAGAGAATGGAAATGGACAGCTTTGTGCAGAGGGGGAGTCAAAAGGGGGAAGGGGGAAGGGGGCAGGCAGGGACCGTGTTACGCATTTTTAATTGCCAACTTTACGCTGACACAGACAAAAGGCCAGAGCAATTAAAAAATTAAGCAAAAATAAAAACAGAAAAGAAATTGCACAACAACAAACAAAAGGGAAAGAAATTCAAATCATCCACCGTCATCATCATCATCATCATCATCATCATCATCATCCATAGGCATCCATATGTACATGTATGTATGTGCATAGACATCAGCTGTGATGATGTTAATGGGTGTGACAGTGGCAAGGTGGGGGCGGTTAAGTTGATTCAATGCAATGCAATGTCAACGATGCAAGCGGCATTTCCTGCCAACAACCAAGACGAAATGTGGAGAAGAAGGTTCTCCCTTCGCTCTCCTCCCTGCGACCATTTCTTTGTAGCCATTCGTTGGTTTTTCTTGTAATTTATGCGCTTCTTCGACGCGCTTGCCAATTGCCATCCGCACTCTCTTTCCAAGAAGCAGCCGGCATCCACTGCTCATCCGCCTTCCACCATCCACTTTGATTTGCCTTCGCCCCCGCCAACAACAACAACAACAAGAACAGCAGCAAGAACAACAAACGATGGCAAACGATTTCTTTATTACTTGGGCACGTTCACTATGTCTTCGTATTTTACTTCTTCTTCTTCTTTTTTTTTGCTACGTTCTCTTCTTGTTATTATTCTCATCGTCTTCATCTTGGTATATTTTTCTTTTTTTTGCTTTACGTTGGGGTCGAGGCCGGTCATTAATATCCACGCATGGAGTTCACCACAGTACGCGCTCTCTCTCTCTCCCCTTATCTCCACTCACTCCTCTTCTCTTCTCTTCTGTTCTGTTCTCCTTCTTTTCTGTTGTTACATACGCCAACATCAGCCCACCCACGCCCCATCATGATTTCGTTCCAATCTGAATCAGCTGTATGCATAATATTGTTGTTTGTTCATTCTGTCAGCGTACTGAGGATCCGCTTCGTCACTTCAGATCTCTCTCCCTCTCTCTCTCTCTTTCTTTCTCTCTCTCTCAATCTCTTCTTGATCGTCATTTGTTTTTTTTATTCTTCTGCTCTTGGTCTTCATCTGGAACTCTTGTCCAGGTCAGTGCTGCTGTGAGATGTTGTTGATGTTGTTTGGCATACGTGAGTGGCTTTCCTAAGCGAATCTTTATACGAATTTCGATAGTATAGAATGACTAAACCGTATGTTTTCAATTGATTTAGTTTATGGCAGATTGTTTTTAATGAAATTTTCTATGAAACAGAAAATCAAAAACCAAACCGAATGCATCTCTGGTGACCAATGCCTTACGGATAGATAGATACATAGTTGTTTCTGTTTTCTTCATCGAACGAGCGACCAATCGGCCGGCCGGCATTATATCTCATTATAGAGATCAGCATAAATAAGCAATGAGGACGTTGCAAGAAGAAGAAGAAGAACAACAACAACAAACGATCATGCAGCGATTAAGCCCAAGTACATGTAATCCCCCAAAGAGACCAAGACCAGGCAACATAGGACTCTAGAACATTGCGTAGACTACACTGTGGCAAGGCAATTGAACCTTAACTGAGTTGCACTGCACTGAAGGTGGACATGACGAAGCCAACTCGTTCCCATTGCCACCCCCCTCTCTTCTTCTTCTTTCTCTCCACCCGATCTTTGGTCGCTCTGGTCGCTCTAGTCTCTCCGTGTCCAAGCGAATAAAATTGACTTAGCTGTTGTTGCTGTTGAGGCAGGGCAGTGCCTTGGTCACATGCGTCATCATCATCATGTTTGCTGTGTGTGAAAACACGATCATTATACTCACTCACACACACACACACACACACACACATTCACTCATGAAACCAATGGACAACTGGACAGCTTGGACAGCGCTGCTGTTGCTGCTTCTCCTCCACAATTTGCCTCGTTCAGGCGTTTTTAATGATGCGTCAGAATATTGTTTACGCATCATTTTACATGTCGGCAAACGGCTACAGAGGGACAGAGACAAAGAGAAAGAGAGTGAGACGGGGCCATAGAGTAAGACGCATAAATAGATAGAATAAGTATCTTGCCTTTGGGGTAAATTATGTATATGTGCTGCTGCAGCTTTTGATTTGTTTTTTTTGCTTTTAAGACATAACCCTCCCAACAAAATGCCATCGTGATGTGTACATTAAACCAAGAATTAGCCGCCAGTTATGAGCACACTTCACTTCTTTCCATTCACTCTACACAACACAGAATATGAAAATATGTTTTGCCATAGTTTTATAACCGGATACGTTTAAAAAAATCAAACTAAAGCATACCTTTGGGAGCCATTATGCTTACAAAAAAAAAAATAAAAATCAATCCTCAGACAGACGTAAACTGAATCTTCTACCAAAACTCGTAGCGCATTTTGTTAACAAAAGATTTCATCTAGCTTTTTATGTATTTTTAATGCATTTTTACTTTATGTATTTAGCTTAGAGCAATTACCTTTAGGCAATTGCCTTATCGCCTTTTTTTGTGTGAACACGTTGCCAAAGTTTATGACACAAAAGATATGTTTTAGCAATAGAATGTTTTCTTTTTATAGTTTGCATATGCAACTTGGCAATATGTGTGTGTGTGTCTGTGTGTGTCTGCTTCCCTCCGCTTTCTTAAACAGTTCATTTCACTTTGCTACACTTTGGTTGACTTCTACAATACCAAAAAGGAAGCTACTGGGCTTCTATTTGCTACTATTTGTTACTGTGGAAATTAAGCGAAAAACTTGTCAAAGCCGTGTCCTGTTCTGACTTACCCCCAAAGCGCCAACCGTGCAAAGTCAAGTGCAGTTAAATGGAGAAAGAGAGAGAGAGAGAGACAGACTTTTGGGTTTCTTGACTAGCTAGCTAGCTAGGTCCCTTTTACGTTGACATGCCATCCAGGTATACATAAAGTTACCTGCCTGCCTGCCTGCTTGCCGATTCTTTACAACATGAGTTCAACGACATACAGGATAAGCAACAGCAGCAGCAATAACAACAACAACAACAACAACAACAACAACCGGCATAAACTTTGCTGGGGCAACAACACAAAACATACACAAAACGTAAACGTTGCAAAAAAAAGGAGGGAGAAAAGAAATAGGCGGCAAGCAAAAGCAAAACGAAGCACAAACCGAAAACAAAGCCATGGCTAAAGCGTCCAAAAGCAGGCTTGCAACACAAGGGGAGCACTGATAGAGGGAGGCAGAGAGAGAAAGAGAGAGAGAGGAATGGGGGCCTTAATGCAGCACGTACCATGCTACCTCCTTCTGTACTTGAGGTTAAAGGCAGTAGAGCAACAACAAAAACAACAACAACAACAACGAACACAACAGGAGAACCAGCTGAAAAACCTGTGTAGAGAGGCAACTTCACTGCTCGACATGCACGATGATGACGATGAGGCTATGACTATGTATCCTGTGTTTCATACCCAAAACCCCCAACCAACCAACCAACCAACCAACCAACCAAACTCCATGCTACCAGCAACCGGCATTTACATTGCTCTGGCCCTGTTTCTGGCACACGTTTTCAGCGCATATGTTCAAGTTGAATGGATTCTTTGGCCCGAGTTCTGAGGCTCAACCTGGACATGGACATACATAGACCAGGGCGACAACGGGAATGGGTAGAAGGCACATGATTTTCTTTTGCATTTACATTTTGGTACCACTTTCCACTTGCCTTAAGCGCAAATGCAACTGCGAATTATGAAATTGTTGTTCCCCTTGCCCGCATCAGCCCCCAATCTGCCGCCTTCTTCCCCACCTGCCGAGTGAGTTAATAAAAGCTCTTTTGCCTTTGAATTGCCAGTTATTAAAAATTCTTCAATTCATATAGAGAGACAAATATGAAATATAAAATTCAATAACAACATATCACACAGTTCATCAATGAAGGGAAATCAATAACAAATTTTTTTTAATAACTATCTTAAATCAAAGCATAGAGAATAGGATCAAAGCATCATGCAAAGGGAATAAGTAATAAAATTCTATATTTATTTAGAAAACCAAGCAAGCCAAATAAATTCAAATTTTCATTTATTGTTTTCATTAGACAGAAAAACTTTGTTTTTCTTTAGATTATAGGCACACAAATAGTAAATAGACTGTCTCTATATATTAGAAATCAGTTAGGTATATACAAAATGACTTTAAAATTGTCCATTTGCACTACTCGAGACCTAGATGAGGCTGTCAAGCTGCAGAAACGCGAACAATATGAAGAGGAACGCAAGAAACGTATTTTTAATGCAAAGCAGCGTCTGTTTGGCGTAAGTTATTAAGGGATTCAGTGTATATTATTCCATAATCCAATTAAACTATGTCTATTAGCTGGATCTGGACACCTTAGAGCGTCAAATATTGGAGAAAAAGAAGCAAAAGAGTGTGCAAATCGAATGCGATAAACGTTACGAGGAGCAGGAACAATTGCAAAAGCGTCTAATCACCGCCAAGGAGAAGGAACTGGAGAAGGAGAAACGCATCGCTGATTCGAATTTGAATTATTATCGTTGTCGCTTTCAGCGGAAGGAACAGCGTCGTGAATTCGATTTGAATGATCCCGATTACCTGAAGAAGGCGAAACCCATGCGTGTGGCTGATGATGACATAACATTGGGCATATCCAGTGCCCAGGTATTTCACGGTGAGGATATTTATAATACCGATCGTAAACAACGTCAGCGAGAGCAGCAACGTGCCTGGCTGGATCAACAAGTGGAGGAACGCAAACAGGCTGAGGAGGCACGACGGGCTGCCGATAATCTCATTATGGAGAACATCAACTGCCGGGATAAACATCTCGAAGAGATGTCCAAATCGCAGCATTTGATGCGTAATCAAATAATCCAAAAAATACGCCAATATAATGTCAATTTGGCCAAGCAAAAAGAAATGGATCGCGAGCGTGTGAAACGTGAAACAAACGAAGATGATATGGCCGAGATCTATAATATGTTATCGAGCGACATGCTTACCGAAAATCCAGATGTGGCCCAATCGCGCACTGATCCCAATAAGAAAATTGCCTACATGTATCGCGGCATGAGTCCGGAGGAATTGAAAACCTTCCGTAAGGGTCAGGAGCAACAATTGGCAGACACCAAGCAACGCAAAACGGAAGGCCTATTGATGGACAAACAATGGGAACAATATGCCATCAATATGGATCGCACTTTAATGTTGAAACAGATCGAAGTGGATCGCCGACGTCAGGCCCAGTTCGATGAGTTGACCCGTGCCAATGCCCAACTGGCAGTGGATCAGGATAAACAGCGTAAAGAAGCTTTGATTCAGCTAACGAATACAGTATCCGATGACTTTTACGATCAGTTCAATAAGAATTCACGTTAACTCGTTGGTTGCCATTCGACTCTTTTTTTTTTTTTTGTTCGATGAAGTTGTAAGTCTTATCTTAGGGTAATCCACCATTAGTGGTTGGGAATTAAATTTCCATTTTAAAATAAAATTGACAACAGTTTGAAAACCAACACAAAAAAAAAAAACAACTATTTTTAAAATTGTTGGCCAGGTCTAAACAAATGCTTTTGAGATTCTCATTCTATATATTTTTGCGACATTACTTTACAAGTGACATTTAAATAAAATATGAGCCATTACACATGCAATTTTTGAATAATATATTGACCCAGCCATTAGCTTTAGATCGCGCTACACTTTTCCATAACAAAACAATTACAAAAGAGTGAGGCAGAGGTGGAGCTTAAACCACAATAAGGGGGTGAGGTGGTGGGAGGCCTGTGGAGGAGAGTGGCAAGCAACAGCATAAACCGGAAATCCTTTCCAACTCGCATATGGCACGCAAAACGAAGGCAACAATGTTGTTTCTGTTGTAGTTTCGGTGCCGGGTTAGGTGCCCCAGAGCGATTGTTTTGGTGCCTTGGCAGCGCCGCGGAAAATTGCCGTTTTTAATATTACCTTTTATTTGCAATTGCTATTCGTTGTTGCTGTTGCCTTTGTAATAATGCAGTGCGCATGTAATAGGAGCCAGGTGCCATAGTGCCGAGTTGCCTCCTGGCTTCTCCCCTGTACTCCTCACTTCATTGCCAATCTAACCACCCCATATAAAAATAGCTGCAATCATTTTCACCCCTTCCTATCTATCACTGTGCCCCCTCCACTCCCCTGCCCAACTATTTTGTCTACCTACACCGGTTGTTGTCATCTGCCTCTATTTGTAAGCTATTATTAACTACCTTTACCATAATACAGTATTCATATTTCTTTCTTTCTCTCTCTCTCTCTCTCTCTCTTTCTGTTCTTTGACATTATATTGGCATGATATAAAGCAATGCAATGCAATACTTCAATATTTCATCAAATTAGAGAACAAAACGAAATAAAAAAAATAATGGTGGACAAGTGAAGAAAGTCCAGGGAATGCACTTTACGCCTTGGTAGAGCTTTTTTTCTTGCCAAAGTTTATTAACTTCGATGGTGAAATTGTCATATCCTATGACTAGTCTAGTCATTGTACGATAATACGAGTAGAAATGAAATTGCAGCCAGCTTATTGAACTCTTTTTGAAATTGCGTTCCAATTGTATTCAATATCTATTCACCTTTGAACGAGGGTCACACTGAAAGTTGTTTAGGTGACAAAAAAAGAAACTACAAAACTCAACCAAGATTAAAGTTTTGTTTTCAAGAAGTTATATATCAAATCAGTACTCTGTAGTAATAGAATTGAGATTGACCAACTATCAACAGAGCTTAGAAATGTGTAGTCAGTTCCATAAAATAGAAGAGAAGACTTTCTCAACGGCTTCCACGTGATTTAATGATAGATTGCCCCTCGGAGTTTTTGTTATGCGTCAGGGTATCATAAAAATCAAAGTTATCGCTAATAAAGCCCAACTGCAGTTCCAACTCATCGCCTAGCAATGTCCAGGAAAGAAAAAAGCAACTACCTTATAGTAAAAACATATACCTATAAAATATCAAAGTATAAAATCCCCAAAGCAGACTTCTTGACTGCACTCTGGAATAGAAGTGAAATACATTTGAAATAGTTACTGGGTTGTTTTTTCTTCTGTTTATTTATGGTGTAGTTTTTATTTTGTAACTTTATGATGCAAATTGTTTAGCTATCTTATCAGTGGCAGTGCCATAAAGTACATGTTTTTATATGCATTTATTTTCAGTTGTTGTAAGCGATACTTATGTATGTATACCTTGACAATGGGTTTAGTGGGCGAGAGTTGTAGCGATAGTAAGTAGAAGGAGGAGACGGTTCATTGTCATCAAGGTCGAGCTGTTTGCTGTTTGCGTGAAAAGCTGCTTATAACCAACCCAGAACTACTTTAGCTTAGTGCAGTTAATGGGTAAAAAAAAAAAAGGCAGGCCATTCAGTATGTGATGGCTGATAAAGCAAACACGCTCGAAATATATAAAACTGAACTTTGATAAACTGATTTGCCAGACACAACAAAAAAAGTGAACACATACATACATACATATATATTATGAATCTGTTTGTTTGCCATTGAGGGCATTCAACTTTGTCATGCAGTTTGTGCACTACATGCGAATTTAGTATATTAATTAACTGCATTAACATGCAAATTAAATTTAGTTTTAATTAAATTATACAGCAAAACGCAAAACGAAAAAAAAATAACAGAAAACAGCAAAACAAGTTGTTGCAAAATGTCAATGGACTTTGTTGTCCAAGGAAATGAAATTCAATGAATGTCGAATTGAAAGCTTTAAGCGAAACGAATTCAAATTGCAACCGAATGATCATAGCGATCATCAACCTCCTGCACTTTCAAGTCAGAGACTAAATCAAAGCCACAGATTAGTATCCCCCTCGTTCCGTCTCCCTCTCACTCTCAGTCAGTCTGTCTCTCTGTCTGCTGTCTAGGTATAAGCAAACATTTAGCAAACAGTTTCATTGACTTGTGCTAACAACAGTAACAACAACAACAACAACAACAACAACATTAACAACAAATAAATAAAAAAAAAAAATCCATGAAAAAACGCAATTAAAACAGCATTTTGTTTGCGATAGGTACTGGTGACTTAAAGATTATTTACGAGCACCGCGCCTCTTAGTCACGTTTTCTCAGCAGACGTTTGTGAATCGTAAGTAAATCTCAGTCTCAGTCTCAGTCTCGAATTCAAATTGAATTCAAAATGCCAGAGAAATGTCAATTCAAAATGGCAACAAAAACAAAAAAAGAAAGAAATTTCCTTCTTAAGCAGAGCGAGAGGGAAAGGTATTGAGATTGAGTAGGAGCCAAGCCTCCTACCGGCAAATGCACCAGAATACCCTTAACCGTTATTTCAAATGACCTTCAGTGTCTAGACATATTTGACAATACTTACACACAGACATAAATAATGCGTGCGACTTGTGTAAAATTCATTTGAGTTTATTCAACTTGCCAAGTCTCTGTAGTCTTGGCACTCAATAACAGATACCAAACACACACAGAAATAGAAAGAGAGAAAGAGAGAGAGAGAGAGAGAGAGAGATAAAATAAGAAAGAAGAGAGCTAAATTAATGGTTACATAGTTACAAGACTCCTCTTCACTCCTTGTCCATGGCTTGAATTTAATTAGTAGGTAACAAAACTTTTGCCTTTTCAACTCAATTACTGTCAAATTCTAGTTCTAGGCCTTTAACTGTTACTAATCCTTAAGCATTTTAACTAAACCAATTTTCGTCTTGGTTAAACCTTTACATATTTCTTTGCATGGCAATGACACAATAAAACAGCCAAAGGCAAAAGGAAAGTATAAAAAAATTGTATCCTTGAAATAAGGCATTCGCATGCGAAGAGAACAGGAGATAGAGAGGTCCCAAAACGCAGACGACGCCAACGCACCTCATCGTCTGCCTTTAGGCCGTAAAAAATCAGAACGGCAAACGGCAACAAAAGTGGAAACTTACGCCCAAAGAAAAACAAAACGTGGCCAAAAACAAAAAAACGAAAAACAGAAACAGAAGCTGTGGCCATGGACTAGCTGATACCCAACAAGGAAAAAAAAGAATCTGTTCAAACAGTTGAAAGCCTTCTCTAGTCTGATATGCCTCGGGTTTATATTTTTTGCTAGATGTATCATAAGTGCGTGAGGCTCGTGCAATGACTTTTCATGAGGCTTCTCTTACTGCTTTTTATACTAGTGGGCACAGCAGGAGGGGGTTATTCAGAGAGTCAGCCAGGCACCCAGCCTCCCATGGAACAACATGGAACAGTGTCAATGGCATTCAAGCTGCGTTGAAAAAGGTTATTGGACCGCCATTTCGTGTGTTTGTTCCATATTTTTAGCCTACTTTGCGGCACGGCCAGCCACCGAGAATAAGTTTCAACAGCCATAGAGTGTTTGTGTGTGTGTGTGCGTGTGTGGGTGTATGGGTGTTTATGCGTGGGTCCCAAGTATATTTAGAGGTCAATTATCTCAGTTAGCTGCGACCAAACCAATCTATCATTTGACAACGCCCACAAGTATGCAATAGGTTTTTGCCTCTACTGTTGCGTGAGCGTATTTATGAGTGTGTGTGTGTGTGTGTGTGACTTTAATGATGACTAATTTCATTTCAATTTTAGTCATGTCAAATATCGCCCAAAGCATCTTTAATACCAATTAAGAGAGCGAGCTAAATACAAAAGGAACGACAGACAAAAAACCAAAAAAAGAAATGTGGATTTTCGGTTCATTCAACTTTTTGATTAATTGCTCGAGCATGGCAAAATTATTCCCCGTCGCTGCAATCATCCATCGTAAATAAATGTTGTTTTCCACTCTGAAATTTTGTGGCTAATTAACTGAATTCATTGTTGGCTGACTTAAAACATTGACTCAGTTTTAGTCATGCAGCCGGAATTCTGATCTCAAGATTTTGCCAAAAGGCCTTAATTAAAACATGATTTTAATTCCAAGAATAAATTGACTTGGCAAACACAAAAGCCAACAACTAAATGGTAACCGTAATCGCAACCGTAACTGTAACTGTAACCGAAACCGAAAACCAAGTCCTTGTGGATCCTAGCCACGACATGCATTCGTGTGTTGTTGGCATATGTACTTTTGTGCTTATAATTACACTCAATTAGCCGATATGTAAAACAAGTTAGTATGTTTATATTTCAATTCATGTCAATGCCTGACATTTAATTGTAAATGAACAATGACATGAAATGGCCCATGCGAGAAACAGGAACCGATATGAATCAAACAAAAGAAAGCAAAAAAAAAAACACCTAAAGAAAAACGTCAGTTAAATGCAATGCATATTTATAGGCCCCGGCAAAAAAAAACGCCGCATTTTGTTTGCGCACGTAAGTCGGCAAACTATTTGACCCCGACATGGTAAACTTGTAAATGGGCACACCGAGGCTATCTCTCGCTCTCTCTCTCTCTCTCTCTTTCTGTCTCTTACCCTCTCTCATCCTTGCCACCAAGCATGAAGAGCCAAAACAAAAACCGTTGCCAGTTGTGCCAGTTTCACAAATATTTCGCCATGGCCGCGCCTCACATAGCCTCGACAAGCTCGGCCTGGCCTCGGTATTGCGTTTAACGCTGCTTCAATGTCAAAGCAAAAAGAAGAAGGAAAAAATGTCAAATAGCTAAAATGGAAATACCATCAAAAATATCGAACTGCGTGGGTGAAAAGCTCTGAATCCGAATACCTGGAACTTAACCATGACAGCATGGTGGATCAATGCCGACAAAACCCTCTCTATGCCACAAGGCTTAAAGGCGAAAGAGGGCGAAATCAGTGGTAGTGGAAATTGATTTTTAAACCTCACCCCTAGAACAACAGCAAGCAAATGCAAAGTGAATTGTCTTGTCTCTCATATTCATAGATACATTTGACTGTTGTAGCAAATAACTAATTTTTGTTGTATTTTTCTTTTACATTTTCCAGGTGAGTGGCATGAGGACCATTATATCAGATGACTCCATTATCATGCTGAATAAATCTCCAAATTCTGTAAGTTAATATTGTATTGTAAAAACCTTTGGGCAAAAAAAAACCCTTAAGCAATGGCAGAAACAGCAACACTTCAGTTCAATGGGCGGGATTCAATGACTCCTCACCCCCCAAAAAAAAAAAAAAAAAAACAAAAAGAAAGGAAACTTCGAAAAGAAAAAAAATTGAACGAAAATCGCCCACTCAACCAAAAGAAAGTAAGAAAGAAAAGCCAAGGCAATTTAAGTTCGATGTTCAAGTGTTTTCATTTTCTTTGTTATTGCGCATACGCCGCGTTAACCGGTATATTTATCCGCGTTCAGTTTCGCAGTCTCAGGTTGTTTTTTACTGTCCCTGGCCATTCAAATGAAATGTTTGCATAGCCCATTACATCAGCAGCAATTCGGTTTTTTTCATTTTGAAAAAGGCGGAAATTTAGCCAGTTGAAAGTTGGAAAATTTATGAAAATTGCTTTGGGGTGGGCAAGCAAAACGTTGTCTATCAGGCATTAAGTCAGTCAGTCAGTTTTCCCTGCTTGACGTTAGTCAACAAAATGGTTTTAACCAAGGCAGCTGTTGGCCTTCTCTGACCGGTATTTCATTTAGTTTTGCATGGCCATTGGCCTGCAGGAGAGAAGCCCAACAATCGTCAAATTGTTTGAGCAGTTATTGAAACGCTTAAAGCCTCTACATTAGACAGTTGGCCTGTTATTTAACTGGAAGTAGATATGACCATGTTTTTGTCCAGTATTTTGCCCTCGATTCACGTATTAAATTACAATTGCACAATAGTCCCCCACAAGCAAATTGAATTAATTAAGAATTGTGTATTAAATTACCAAAAAGGAACAAGGAAAAACAAATCAAAAATGGGAGAACGAAAAACGGAAAAATGATGAAAGCGGCAAACCGTCAAAACGAACGAAAAGTTAAGCCAACAAAAGCCATGCAAAAATTATGAAAATCATTTTAAGCTGCTAAATTGCTTTAATGATTTTTTGGGTTCACATCAACAACAGAGGGAAAAAAATAGAGAAAGAGAAAGAGATGAAAGTAGGATGAGATACTGGCATTGTTCTTACCCTTTTTTTTTTGTTTTTCTCACTTGAACTCTGAAAAGAAAGTTGTGAAGGCAGTCAGGGACCTCCTACCCGCCGCCACTTGGCGCCTTGTTAGTTTGGGGTTATTGTCGGAGTCAATATGTGAAGAGCACAAAAACAACAACAGATAAAAGGGGGAGCCAGAAAATACGTCAGTACTTTTACTTAGGGGAGGAATAAACGAAAAGAAAATTCTAATTAAAAATCTTCCGGCATTTGGCACTTTTATCTAAACAGGAAGAGGAAAGAAGCCGCATATTTGGTGGCAGTTTTTGCCCCCGAGACCCACAATGCTGAAAGGAAGCCAAACGGAGCAGACATAGCAAAAAAAAAAAGGAGAATGCGACACTTTCGCTCGAGTCCTTGATGCTGTTCTCCTGCTTGCCACAAGTATAATGAAAAATCCAACAAATTGGGTCAGATGCAGAAGCACTCAACCAGCAAGAAAATTAAAAAAGACAAAAAAACAAGAATGGAAAACTTTAAGCATGGCCCGTTATCATTTGCAATTAAACACGCTGACACTTGGCCACAACCAAAACGGAAAAGTTAGATAATTGTGCCAGCAAAAAGTTTAAGTCTAAAACAGAAAACTTGTTCAACCATCCGCAAGTGAAGGCGACGATGTGACACAGCTGTTTTCTATAAGGATTATGCTCGCCAAACTGCAACAAATTGAATATTTAAATCCTAGACAAAATCCTGACAAAATCCAAAAAACAAAAAAGGGTTTGCTCCCCTCTTTACTTGAATAATAATACATACAAAGGCAATGCAAAATGGAATGGAAACCAAATTATCTATAATGCAAAAAGAGAAAATGTATTTCTTGCTTGTTTTTTCTTCAAATTTTCTTTTATACCATTTTTTGGTTTAGTCGTTTTTTGTTTTTTGCTGTTCGTGCGTGCTCAATTTCAAAGTGCAATGAAAATGAAATTGAAAATTTTTTCAGCCTCTCAATATGTAAATGTATCTTATCTATATGTAGGGAAGTCTGTTTGAGTGTATGAATGGATGTGTGTGTTGCAAAGTTCTCCATTTTGTTTCGGATACTGTTGTGCCCTTTCGGTTTGTGCAACGTGCCGTCTGTTGCAGCTCTTTGCCAATTGCATTTTTTATGGCTTGCACACACTTTTTTGCTGTGTAAATCAAAACTTTCATATATAGAACGCAATACCTTTTGGTCGTATCAAATAACAAGGAGAAAAAAACTATATTTTTTTTAAGATTGCAAAGATTGTAACATACATTTTTATTACTTTTTTCAAATGTTGCATTTTTGGTTGTGCGTGTCTTTAAAGTAACTCCTTTTTTTGACACTTTTTTTGTGAGTATTTGCCTAAGTCGGCATTAACCCATTTCTGGAGAAACGTTTTTCCTTTTTTTTTTACATGTTATCTGCCTTTTTAAGGATTAAATGAGAGGAAACTTCCATAATATTGCACATGTATGGCGTATTGCAACATTTTGTAGCTTTAAAAGCTTCTAATTTTGCTGTCCATAATCAGCTTAACAATTGACCCATCTCCTCCGTCTTGTCAAATAGAATTTTTAAAGACATTCATTCGAGTGAAGAGGTATACATACATACATACATATATTTTAATACCTAAAACAGGCTTTCATGAAATGAACCAACAGTTTGTTTCCTTTTTTTGGCCACATGATAGACATGGCACGTTTTGGTCTTGCTTCTCAATTTTTCGTTCACAAAATATTATTATTTTTCATATTTCGTGTTCTTTACCTCTGTGGTAGCTACATTTTTTGTATAGTCCTTAGTTTGTGTTTGTGTGTGTGTTTTTTTTAAATTATTATGCGACCATTTTTCCGGTAGCTTGTCACAGCCACATGTCCCTTATCTCATTTCCCCCGATCCTGACTATGTCCCTGTTTCTCTTCCTATACCTTTTAGCAACAACAAAAAACGTCATGGATCTATCTCTCTCTCTCGCTCTCTGTCCGTGTATTTTTTGATGCGTTTGCCTTCGAGCTCTAAATTGAAATGTGCCTCAGGAGACCTTAGGAGAGAAAATGTAACTTGAAATATTCTTTGGCACAGACCTTAAAGGCAATTTAGAATGGCTCTGGCGATGGCAAATAGCAAATGGAGTTGGGGATTATTAAGAAGCTATTTTGTCCAAATAAAAAACGACGAAGAGCCCTTCAAATGAAAGTCAAGCGTATGTTTCCCACAGCCTCAGCATAAATCTGTTATAT
Source organism: Drosophila insularis (assembly GCA_018903935.1). Lineage (NCBI taxonomy): Eukaryota > Metazoa > Arthropoda > Insecta > Diptera > Drosophilidae > Drosophila > Drosophila insularis. The sequence continues at coordinate 1,772,897 of JAEIFP010000752.1, forward strand.
ATATATATGTATATATATATATATATGTATGTATACATGTTTGGTAGTTGCCTACGCTTGACCTGGTTTACTTCTGCCTTCACAGCCCGCTCCTATCATCCTTCCCATCTACTGTGGCAGGCAGCATAACTTTGGCAAGTACAGTTACTGCAATATGTATACTTGCAGGCCTTGATGAAAATTTTCGCATGTCTATGTATGGGGAAAAAGGGAAGCTTTGCAATTGCAGTTTACAAGGTCGTTGGGACTCAAAGTGTATCTCTCGCTTTATCAACAGTTTCAGGCTGTTGTTGTGACCCAGTTACTGGAACGCTTGTCTTACTACGGAACTTGCATTCTGGGTCAAATGCGAGATACGGGGTGGCGAATGCGGGTCAGGCCACCGACAAGTGAAGCCCCAGCTCAGGCAAGTTGTCCCCAGTTGCAGCTTAAATGAAAATAGATGAGCTGCCAGCCTGGCTCCCACTCACACACTCACACACTTACACACACACATATATTATGAGAGTGTACACTGTACATTCATGCATTGCGGTTTCATTTTTCTGTCCCTAGCCTGCCACTTAAGCAAGTGCAAAGAAATGTTACTCATGTCATACAATTTGACATTTTATTATAAGCCAATTACTTTTGGGGTTAGTCGGCAACGAATAGTTGGATTCCCGTACCCGGCTTATCCTTACTACGTCAACCGATAGCCCGTTTACTGTTGGGGTTCATTCAAGCTCCATTTGGCAATTACCGCAGCAATAAAAGTCAATGGCAGAGAGGCAAACGGGAGACCAGGCACACAAATTTTATTATCACCCACACAAAATTTACGTGTGTCAAATAATAATTTTGCAGTCCTTTCTTATCTGTCAAAACCCTCCAACCCCATCCTTCTGTAACCAATTTTTGGTTGAAAAGTGTTGAGCTAAAATTTACATTTTACAATTTACGAAAATTTTTATGTCATAATTGGATTTTGTGCGGCAAGTTGAGGCAACATTTTTGTTGTTGTTTGTTACTTAGATGTGACAATGGGCATTGATAAGCACAGAAACTGTTTCAGAGTGAGATTGGAGGGGATGACAAAGAGAGTGAGAGAGTGAGATGAGATGACAGACAAGGGAGTTAGGGTTGAACCTGCGGTTGTGGCTAAAGCTTGCCTTTTAAGTAATTCAAGCATTTTCCACTGATAAGCAATTTTATGCGAGGACCACCCCCAACCCCTTGCTGTGTGTGATGAGGGATAAGGGAGAGGGTAAATGTTGGAGTAAATTGAGCGTGGATGGATATTGTCAACGCCTGCTATCAAACACACACACGCACACACACTCACATCTACTTATATACATTAGCAAAGGGCAAAAGGATGTGAGTTTGTCTACCAAATGGACATCGTATCCAGTCAGTGGTCAGGTATCCTGAGACCGGTTTCTCTTCTTTGTCTTAATTAGGCAATTTCCCCTTAAATTTGTTGTTTTTTTTTTCGTCTTTTTTTTTAATAAATTCATGTAAATTAATGGAGTGAACGCTAATTCGTTTGCTGTTGCCTACTTTTAAGGGCTACATTTCCGTTGTGTTTTCATTTCCCCTTTGGGTTTTGTTTTGCATTATTTCTTCAAACTTTTTGCATAAATTTTCCATATGAGTTTTTGTAAGCTCTTAAGTTGTGTGTGTGTGTGTGTGTGTGTGTGTGATATCTGCCAATTTTTGGCAAGTGAAAGTCGGTTTACCATTGTCATTCCATGAATGAATACTCAAACACGAATTCACATGGCAACGTTGTGTGTGTGTGTGGCAACACCATCATCCACATGCTCAATCACATAAATGTGTATGCTATATATGTATATATATAAAGGCCACCCTCTTCTCCATCCCAAAAAAAAAAATGGCAATGACAATTTCGCGACAATGTCACATCAGTTATGCATATACGAATTTACACACACAAACAGCCAGACATACTCAAATATACATAGATGGGATATATATTTATGACAGTTTGTCACTGTCTATCCCTGTCTCTGTGAGTGTGTAAGTGTATGTGTGTGTTTATTTATGCGCCATCAAATTTAGTTTTAAGCAAAACAACATTGAGGTAATCACATTTACACATTTCTCTGTTGCTAAAAATCAAATACATATCAAATATAGCTTTGCCTCCACCTCATTTCATTGTCTCCTCGTTTCTCTCCCTCTCAATCTCTATCTCCCTTTCCCCCTTTTTTTTTACTTAACTGATGTGACCCAATTTTCAGTTGCTTTTACCACTCTCATTGCTGTCTGTTGGCAACCATGATAAGAACTTGCCGAAAAAAAGGAAAATAAATACATGCAGAGTAAGAGGGAATTGGGCAACCCACATGCAAATCGAAACATGGCAACAACTTTTCCATCATCAACTGCTCAAAATTGGATTCCAAGATAGAATAAAGTAGAGAGAGAGAGAGAGGGAGACAGTGGTGTGGGGGGCGAAGCAATCAATTGCAAGTTTTCCTCAAACTTTTTTCCTGCTCAGTGAAAATTGCCATGACGCACTTAAGCAGCTTTAATGGGGCAAAAGGAAAAAAGTATAAGTATTCTTTCTTCAGCCTCCCCTATCTGGCCAAATGAGGTAAAAGGCAGATGGAAAGAAAGATGACGATAATGTTGAGGTACTCTGCGATTCGTTGCCTACTTTTGTGCTGAAATAAAGTATAAACGATGGCCATGTGGGTGCCATTTAAATTTGCCAAAAATTAATTCCTATTAGAGACGTTTGCATATGGCCGTAAGCGGCAGGTAAACCTTTTGGGTTTTATTATTAGGCCAAAATCAAGCCACAGTCACAGCCAAGAGTCATGCTCATGTTGAAATTGTGCTATTTTTGGACAAAGTCAATAATTTATGCTTCCGCTCCATTTTGCAGCCACAAAGGGAAAAAGTGGAAGAGTGGGAAAGCTTACCCAGCGGGAGCAGGAGAGGCAACATAATAAACTTCCATTGACCCATATAAGTTAACAGAAAGCATAATAAAGATACTTCCAGGCGCACGCTCTTTCGCTCTCCCACACTCTCTCGCTCTCTCTTCTCTCTGTCACTGTTAAGGCCTAGCCGCTCTTTTTGGCCCAGTTTAGTTGTTCGCAAGTTAACAGTTAACTCTCTTTCGATGACGTTTTCATGTGACAGGGACAGGGACACAAATACATAAATATATATATACATATATGTATATATGTATATAAGCACTCTGTATACTATATATACAATTGACCCAATTTCGTGTCTGTCCTTCCACAGCTGTTCTGGTTTCGTTTTCAATTTCGGTTTATATTTTTGGCTTGATACATTTTTTTTTGAGGGTTTGGGGATGTTTATGCTTGCCGCCCGCCGCAAGACGCAAAAACCCGGAGAATGAAAGAGGAAGAGAGAAAGAGAGAGAGAGAAACTTTTTATTTATACAACTCACGTAGCTTGTCCGTGTTTCCCCAGTATATCTGTGTGTATATGTATGTGTCTGTGTGTGTGTGTGTGTCAAGTAAATTTTCATTGAATGGAAAAGCAATAGGAAATTGTATGGCCAACGTAGTCAACTGATATCGTACCAATAAAGTAAAATGTTTTTTTGGGGGCCACAACCAAATGAAGAAGAAGAAGACGAACAAATGTACAAGGAAATGGCATTTCATGCTATTTGATACTCACTGCGTATATCTTAATCAATTAGTCTCAAAATGCAGCCTGTTCAATATTTGAATCGTATAACTGAAATTCAACCAAGCTCAGAGACATCTTCATTAAAGTCTGGGATAATCCAACCGATATGGAATACATGAGCTCAGCATTATGCCTGGATCTAGAGCAAGGCAAAATGCTGGCACTCAGCTAAAATTGACAACTGCAAAGAAGAAAAACAACAAAATAAAGGTCAGAGCCAAAGGCAAATCTCTCTCTATCTCGCCATCTCTCTCTGTCTCTCTGGTGTTTCTCTCTGGCTCCCTTTTTGCGTTTCACATTCTTTTGCAGTAAAAGTGCCTTAAAGAAGATTCATGTTATGCCCGACCGCCCATTCACATTCACGTTCCTGCTGTGCGGAGCCAAATCAGTACATGGTGCGGTAGGAAAACGGAGACCAGGGTTGAATTATTATTCCTCCTGCTAACCATTGGAGGGATGATGTGGATGGGGGCAATGGGAAGTCTACTGCCAGCTGGAGTTTTTGCGCCGGCAAATGGCAAAAATGGTTTTTGTTTCATTAGTAGACAAACGTCGTTTACTGCTCCCCCTGCTCCCTATTTGCCCATCCCACTGAAAGCCTTATTAGAGTCAGATAATTAACAGTCGAGCAGAAAAGCAACGGAGGCAAAGTTTATATACACAAATGTACATATATAAAGCTTAAGCTGATTTAATTTACTTTTCGATTTGAGTTACCTGCCGGTCCAAAATCAACGAAATTGATAGTCCCCACTCTCTGTCATTTAGCATCAGCATCATCAGCTTATTAATTGAATTTCATTTGCAAATTGCGTATACGCAGCTTGCGCCAGATGAAGAAATCAAATTGTTGGCTTAGTCTCTCGAAAGCAAAATGAGGATATTAATAAACCAATTTGAGGACACGGCAGCACACACTTACACACACACACACACACAGACATACATACATTAGCACTGCATATTAATATGCGGGTCACAAATTTCAAAAACTGCAAATAGCTAAAGCAACAACACCGATAGCAAACAGCAAACAAATGCTTAACTGACACACACATCTGACACAAATGGCAACAATTCTTGCCTATACATGTCTGTGCGATTGTGTGTGTGTGTGTTTATATATGTGTATTTATGGCTCAGGATATGCCCCATATCCTGCCTCAGTTCGCTGGCCGCAAACGAATTATGGTCTCCCACTAATTGCACAAAGTTAAAACGAAAACTGTGTATAGTAGAGTCCGGGAATGCTACACTCCCGCCCATGGAGGGGCAGTTAATGCCTTGCCACACCCACACACACATACATACACTCTATTTTCCGTGTGCGGCAACCACGTGCGTTAACAATTTACGCCGCTTAAGTAGCGCAAGTTATTTATGTTTATGATTATGTTGCGGTACACAGCAGCTTTCCCGTTTTTCCCGTTTTCCGTCAGACACACAACTTGAATTTTTCAACCTCTTTATGTTGGGATATTTATGTACTTGATGTCATCATTTGGAAAATGTGAAAATTTATGTATTCAAAAGGTTAAAACTTTGGATTATCGCTCTTCTTCAATATTATCAAAAAGGTTCAAATAATTCAACCCTCTCAAGTAGTTGGAAATAATTCACTGAACTATGAATTCCAAGTAGAGAACTTACTCAAAACTAACCCCCAAAAGTAGGCGAAAGCAATAAATTTGTTTACTCTACTTAAAAGCATAAGAATCGAGAATTTAAAGTGTTTAATGTGTATGAGAATATTTACAAGTTTTATATATTATAGTGGTTAGTTGGTATTTTTCTTTTAGCCCAACTTAAGTATGTATTGATAACTTATTCAAATGGTCCCTCTCAATAAAGTGCTGCATTTCGAGTACTTATCATAATTATGACATAAACGCTTATGCCTCAACAAAGAAAATGACCCTGCCCTAGCCCTCTCTCTCTCTCGTGTGGGTGTGGGAAAAGTTGTAAACAAATCGTTAATCATTTAGGCCGCCGCAAGGCCAAAAACGAATACCGAAAATTGAATTTTCAGTTTGTGCACCACACAAGGCTCAAGGACACAATCGCGCATCGCGTTTGTTTGCAGAGTGTGTGGCCCGAAAAGTGTGGCACATTATGTGGAAGGGGGCTGGTGGCATACTGCCTCGAAACTGGGTCAACAGCTTTGCTCTGCCAATCTAACCTTCAACATAAAGCGCAGCAGCATAAATGCAGGCGCCCGCCGCATAAAAGTTGCAAAAAACAACAACAAAAAAGAAAAGCATGTCAAGGCAAGAGCACCAAGTGCTGATGGGAGAGGGTATTGGCTAGGGGTATAGACCACAAGGTGACCCAGTAAATAGCCGAGAGCCAATGCAATTTGGGACACAACGATTCGGCTTCTCTACAAGGACGAACCAACGAAGCCGGAGCTGTTATCAGTGCAGCCGGGATGGCATGGCATGGCTTGGCATGGACGGCTCGGCTCCTGCGCGCGCGCCACAATGCACAGCCAGTTGCATTGCCATTGTCCGTGGCACCAACACAGTCGCATTTTGCACCGGGCCGGCACCGGTTGATAGACGCGAGTGCTCCTGTCCACATATTCCATCGAGCAACATGCACACAATGGCGCTAAATTACTATGTGGAACGCAACGACTACGATGAGAGGAGCTATGGCGCCGCCAGTGATAGTGAAGCCAGTCCGGAACGGCATTCACAATCCTTGACGCCGACTCCCATTTCAATGTGTTCCCTGCTGCAATCAAATCCCTACCAAAGACAAGTACGCCACAGTAGAGACCCATCTATCCAATGTCCTTCTCATTTCACATAATGGTAACTCGCTTATTAATCTATTTTCCCTTTTCTTTCAATCTCATTGCAGTCAAAGAAATTCCGTTGTACCTGGAAAGGTTGCCATTTTGTGGAGCACACACAAGCAAAAATCGAAGTTCACATTAGGAACAAACATTTGGGGTAAGTCGAGAAAATAATTCCTTACACAAAATACACCAAGTGAAGCCCACAAATCGTCGTGGTCAATCATCAACATTCGGAGTAGCTCACAACCAGAACCTTGACTTAGCCTGTCGCCGTGTGTATTTCGCGCAGGCCCAAAAACAAAAAGAAAACATGAAATTTATGGCACGTCACTAGCTGACAGTGGGGCAAAAGGCAATCGCTTTGGATAAAATTTTAATTTCTTTCGAAATAATCCAACTTAATGTAGTTTTCATATCTTCATATACTTCTCTTGTTTATCAGTTGTCAGCATTAAGTGTGTTACATAAATCAGATGACATAAAATAAAGGCATTGATTGAGTCGAACTTGAATGAATTAGATGCATGCTTAAACTTAGAACTAGGATCAAATTAGTTTAGTTGTCTTCTACGCCAATTGAAATTAACATCTCGTTATCAGAATAGATGTCAACCTTGATTTCATATCAGAATAATAAGCATAAAGCATACCCCCACCCCTCTCAGCTGATTTTCCAGAGTTTCCTTGAAACACAATGAGCGAATTATATTATGAGCCCAGCCGCTGTTGCACTTCATTCGCACTGTGCCGAAGCAATTGAGCTTTGACTGAAAACTAGAACACTTGTACATAAGTAGTAACCAGGTCACATACACACATACACACACACACACACACAACGACTGACCGAACGAAAGAGAGAGAAGCGCAGATTACTTGACGCACCTGCATGTGTTCAAGTGTGGGCAAAGTAGGAGGCGTGGCACATTCTGTTGCACTTTTGAGGCCAAGGTCTCAAACGCCCACCCGCACTCGATCCACTTGTGAATCTTGTTTCCTATGTAAATCGAGTGCAGCGCCAAGCGACAAAATGAAAGGCATTTGTTTTTAGTTTTTGCTCTTGGTATTATTTTTTTTTTGTTTTCTCATTTTTGTAATTTGTTGTTGTTCTCTTTTCTCGTATATATATATATGTATATAGTTGTGTGTATATATGTAAAGTAATGTACGTATATAGTATGTGTTGGTGGTGTGGTTGTTATTGTTGTTGTTGTTGCTGGCAAACAAACAGCTCGACTACTACACTAAATAGAAGTACAGTACACATATGTATATGAGATGCGCAGGAATCTATGTATATACATATACATATATATATATATATATCTAATGTTTATGTTGTATATATATGTGTGTATTTGTCTGTGTTTTTGTGGCAGGCTAGCATCTATGGTTTAAGGATCTAAACTTAATGGAAATATAGGAGAATCGGTTTATATATGTATATGTATGTTTTTTGTTTTTGCATTATAATCTCTCCGATTGAATTATTTATAAATAATTATAGCTTAATAACTATATTCTATGAGCAATTTGTTTAATTTCATACTTTAAAAAAAGCTAAAAAATGCATTTTGCAGATCTGTAGACACAGCATTGCGGCTCTATATCTTTAGTATCCATTCAGAATATATATACTTTTTAGTTAATGCGAGTCCGGATTCCAAATCATATGAACTATAAAACAACAAGATTCCAGCCAAAAATTATTCTAGGCAAAACAAAAGCTAAATTCTTTTCTTTTTTAAATTTGAAACAAATTTCAGGAGAGAGTGAGTTTTGTAATCGGTTAAAGCTCAATTGCCTTTCAAATCGGCATAAAGATATAAAACCAAAATTTGCTTTTGAATTGTGTTTGTTGTTGCAGCTCTACTTGGTAGTAAAATAAATTGAAACTAGTTCTGGAGGTACACACAATCATAATTATAGCATTAATATTAAATATAATAATCGTAATCATAATAATAATAATAACATAGGAGTAACAACATACATATACATAATTATTTGTTGCCTTGCTACTACTATTCCAATCTGGATGATCATTTCGTATTATTTCGTTTTCGGTTTTCATTGTTTTTTTTTTTTTTTTTTTTTTGTTCAAAGCTGCAATTGGCATTAACTAAGGGACTTCCTGAAGCTGCAGTCCTTGTTTTCTTGGGGACCTTGATTAGATATTCATTATTACATTTTACATATATGTTTTAAAATACTAATGCTAGTAGCTAAAATTAGATTATGCTTAGAATTTATGCTGCGCTTTTATGTACTCATTTGTTGTATTTTGTTTGTGTGTGTGTGTGTGTGTGTGTGTGTGTGTGTGTGTATGTGTGTTTCCTACTACAACTACAATATTAGTCTGCTGGTTTCATGATTGTTTTTTTTTTGTGTTTTTTTGTTGCTGTATTGAATTATTGTTTAACGAAATCGTTGAAAGTACAATTTCGAGGGCTAAGTTTGAGGTTGACGTTGAAAGGGAGATTTAAACTTAAACAAATAATATACAATCGTTGAATAAATAAATATAAAAAATCTAAACTATAAAACATTTTCAGGGACAAAATGATAATGATAAAAAAAAAAGAAAGTAAAACCAATTAATCGCTCGATGCAGACAAATTTCCATTAAGCTTATGCTTTACCACCATTTCGATTGTGTAGTCTTTAGTGTGGATGGATGAGTCCGTGGGTTATATCCATGCCTCCATCGCCAATGCCATTAACGCTGAGACCACCATTGAGCATGCCAGTAGCTAGAGAGGAGTTATGAAGAAACCCGGTGATTCGATCAGATAGTTGAGCAAGATTCAAACCCATGACTTACTATTACGCGTGCCCTGCGTATCCATTTGGGTCCAGTACTGCTCCGACGGGCTCTGCGTACTGGTTCCCGGCGGCGCCTGCACCGGTGCCCCCGTGTACCGAAAATACGGATTCTTCAAGTCCAATGTGTTGCTAGAGGATATCAATGTGCCCTCAATGTGCAAATCAATTGTCACATCGTAAGATTGACGACGATTGGCCTCCAAGAGCACACGACCAGTCAAAGTCTGTCCCTGCTTAATAAAAATCGGCATCGGCAGCAGACAACGTACTTGATACCAATGTGTCAAAAGTGCGGTAGGTGAAGTGGATAACCACACGTTTTGGCTAGAACCACTAAACTCCACATCGAACCAAAATGCCAAACCATGACAGATGCCTGTTTGCAAGATATGAAACTGCAGTGGGATATCTAAAAACGGTTTAAAATTTAGTATTGTGTAGTCATTTCATTTGATGATATTGACCACTCACCAATCTTATGCAGATCATCTTCCTTGTCATTAAGGAAATCACAAACGTGTCTCACCGACTTCGCCATACATATGCGTATATCGAAGGTGTCCACTATGGGCTGACGGAAATATTCCTTCATGCCCTCCTTGTGCAACGTGGTCAGATCCACACCATGGAAGGCCGATTGATACCAAAAGTTAGCCTTATTGTACTGCTCCGAGTAGAGGGACTCATCCGAGAATGGAGCAATGTGCAAATCCCCATGTGTTGGATACATCTTGCCCTGTGGCTTGAGCCACTTTCGAGCATGTAAATACGTCTCCAGCATACGTTCATTGTAAAGCATATAACCCATAGGCTCTGATATGATAACATCCACTTTTTCTGGCAACTCAATCTCTTCTATCTTGCCGGGTATCACAGAGATCTTGTGCTGCACATTGTTCGACTCAACCAGCTGCTGGGCATACTGAGCCATATTGGAAGCTTCGATGGCATACACTTTGGCAGCTCCTGCCTGCACGGCAAAAAACGACAATATGCCCGAACCAGCCCCCACATCCAGAATGACTTTGTCCTGTTCAAGAAAAAAACGTTAAAGCCAAGGCACTCACATAATCAAGTCAGTGAATCAATCAACCTGGAAATCAATAGCATTTCCCAAAATAGCTCTCTGATAGGTGCTCGTTCTCACATAATCCTGCATCATGTTCTGCTGCTGACTGAGGTAGCCATAGAACTGGAAATACTGCGAGGCAGATGATTCCTCAGTGCGTTGGGAAAACACGGATTTCGGTCGAAGATGCTTTACATTCTCGACCACCTTGCGGAACAGCTGCTGGTCTTGTTCGCTAGCGAATCTCAAAACTAGATTATCCGATTCCAAGGAGACGGCATAGCTTCGTTTGCCCATTTGGGCTGCATCCGTATCCGCCGCTATCATGTACTCCTTGAGCACATGACCGTGATCGTTGTCTGCAAAACAAGGTCAGATATAAAATAATAAATAAATAAAAAAAAACAAGTAAAATTTCCTTGACAACCCACCTAAGACAATCCTTAGGACAACTCCCTGAGAATCGTAGCTACAGAGCAGGGTGCAGCTGCCCTTATATTTGTTGGTGAATTCCAGCCTTTGTTCGTCCGCTATTTGGCTGATTACGACTCCACTAAATTGGCAGTTGCTCAAAGGGCAGAGGGCGGCGGCAGTGGCGGACAATTTATGCGGCTCATCGTTGACTCTTGAAGTGGACATGTTTTCTTTTTATGTTTTGTTTAAGGATGCGGAAGTACTCAAAAAATCACAATGCTTTTTCTTAATTGACACAGACACACACATACACAAACACAGCCAGAGACAGACGCGCAAATTTTTCTTCTTTTTTTTGCTAAAATTTTCCACGACTTTATTTAACTGGAGTGAAACAGCAGCTGGACAAGACGCAGACGGGGGAAAGGTGACGCGTTTGTTATATGCAAAATCAATAAATTTTAATTTAAATTATTTTTTCTATATTTTTATATTGATTTCGTGCCGTTTTTTTGCAAATGTGCGATAGGGATGACATCGATATTTCGATTTCTCGATATCGATATATATCGATAGCGATGGTTCGCAGCACGAACGAGTGAGTCGAACTCGAACAAGTGAGTCCAACAAAAGAGTCGAACTCGAACATGTTCGCGCGTTTTACTCACATGTTCGGGCCTTTTACTCACGCGTTTTTTCCACTCTCGCCGCAATTCCATGATCGCCGCAATTTCTTGCCGACGCATTTCCCATCTCTAGCTGTTGCCAATGAGTACAAATATATCGATAAGTTATCGATGAATGCCTTTCAGAAGTAATTAATCGATACTCATCAGTAGTAATTTTCTGTCTCTTTGGCGCCATTCTTGGATTGAAGTTAAAATTTTTTCCCCGATGATTTTGAGCTTTTCTATTGAAATTGCAAATAAGACTACAACAATTTTATTTTGATTGGTCTGTGGCTTAGTTAATTTATATTCTTTTAATTTATTTTAGTGGTTTTTAATTAAAATTAATTTGCAACTTTTTTTTTATAGCAAAAAGGCCAGACGGTCGGGAGATTGTGACTCCTGCAGTGAAAATGAGCACGAGGAAGAATTTTATTACACTGAAGACGATGACGACGATGAGTTGGTGAAAACTACGCCTAGTCTAGCCCCGGAACCCACACTCAGCCACAGGGATATGGCGCGTCCGCCAACTGAAGATCCAGAATACCAAAATCAAATCGTTGGCAACTTCAAGTAAGTGAACTAAGGATTACAATTGCATTTCAGTTTTTCATAATTCTCCTATCTGTTACAGACAAGGTCGTGCTTTGCATCAACAGCAACAACTGCCGTTACATCACAACAACATCAACACTAACAGCAGCCGGGGCGCACCTCACATCATTAGCTCCCATCAGCAACATCAGTTGCAAAATAACAATACCAGCTGTATTCCGACATCGCCGCTGGCCCACCGCACCCATCAATGGTCATCGTCCGGCTCGGCCATCACTGTGACGGCGTCATCCACGCTCAACAAGCATCCACGCCAGTCGTCGTCTCGTCCGTCCCACTCGGTAGCGCCATATCCACCACAGACGTACGTCCAGCATCACAATCATCACAATTATGCCGGCAGCGGGGGTAGCGGTAGCGGTAGTAGCAGTATCAGTGGCAGCAACAGCAGCAGCCCGATAATCCACAGCAATAGCAGTGCCAACAATATGCTTCAGCAGCTGTCGCAACAGAATGTCACCGTTACGGCACATCACAGCCAGCAGCAACACAACAACAATCACCACCAACAACAGCAGCAGCAACAACAACAACAACAACACCTGTCTAGTGTGACTATCACGGCCAACTATCAACCAACGCAGCAGCAACAGCAGCAGCCGCACCACAATCAACATCAGCACCAACATCAACATCATGTGCGTGGCCAGCAACAGACAACAACTGCCAGCAACCTGGTTGCCAACACCAATACCAACAGCAATGCCAACGCCAGCAATATATCGCTGCAACATGTGGCCGTTCAACAGGCAGTAGCCAAGCATACGCCCAACTCACCGAATCGTCGTACTCGCGGCGAAAACAAAAAGTGCCGCAAAGTCTACGGCATGGAGCGGCGCGATCAATGGTGCACCCAATGCCGATGGAAGAAGGCTTGCAGCCGCTTTGGCGACTGAAAGCGACAGAAATCGTCGACGGAGGCCACCACCAATCAGTCGGCGTCATCGTGTCTGTCTAAGGCATCAGCAGCAGGAGCGGCAACAACAACAACAACATCGACAGTAACACCAACAGCAGCAGCAGCAACAACAGCCGCAGCATCATCAGGTGGAACGGGTGGATCGGTAGCTAAAATGACTACAACTGTGGTGAGACTAGCAGCCGAGGTTGCCGCCGGCAAGCAATTGCCCGCCTCTTTGACTATAAAGACAAATCGAGCATATGCATTGAGCAATGCGATAAGCAATCGCCCAGTACGTATACGCAGTGTGGCCACCTCGGTAATAGTGGCACCACAGGCATCGACTCCGACACCGACACCGACACTGACAACCACACCGACGCCCGCCACCACGCCCCCCTTAAGCAGTTCTGCGGACAATGAGGAGCAAGTTGTGGCTGCTGCCAATGGGCTGTTGGCTTGGAGTCGAGCAGCTGCCAATCAACAGCAGCAGCAGCAACAAAATCATAGCCAAAGTCAGGCAGTGCTCATGCAGGGCTAAATGCAGATTCCCACCACACAAAATAATATATATATATATATATATATATAATTTTACATATATATGTACATATATACAGACACAAAGTTCGATTGTTGTTCTTGTTGGCCGCGACAAAACAAAAAACAAATGCAAACGCAAATGCAAATGAAAAATGGTCTCTTCTTATTTACTCTGCATTAATTATGCACCTTAAACAAAAGTAAAAACTAAAAATGGTAAAAAAAAACAGCAAAAATATTAAGGTTAAAAAAAACGTAACGGTATCTCTTTGTTGTTGCGCCGGTGTTGCCAACTGCCGTGCAAATGTTGCAAAAAAACATTTGCGCTGGGCAACATTTGCAATCTACAATAATAATTAATTAATAATAATAATTACACATCTATTATTATACATACATATTTATTATAAACAAATGACTTTGTTAATTTTTATGTTAAAAAAAAAAAAAACACAAACAAAATTGTTGTTACCAACAATTTGTTTGGCCGGCAATTCTTTTTATATAAAAACCAAACCGAAAAAAAAGCAAAACTGAAAAAACCACAAAAAAAAAAACAACAAGAAAACAAAAACATACAAACACATATATATAAAATAATATATATATAAAGCAAATATACATTTGATTTTTTTTTAGTTTTAAGAAAATCTAGTAAATTTTTTCATAGTATTAAGTGCAATTTTTGTTCTACTTCTTGCTCTAAAAAAGAAAACCAGCAAACAAACAAATCAAATCAAAACGACAAACAAAGAAGCAGAATATTCAAAAAACAAAAGTGAACAGAAACAAATCTAAAGATATCTAAATGAAATATTCAACTGCGTTACATCTCTACATATTATAAACAATAAAACATAAAAATGTAACAAAAACAAAAGGAAAAATAGTTAATTACTTGCAAAAATACCGTTCAAAATCAATTTGTATGTGTGTGTTAAATAAAACAGAATAATTTAAAACAAAAAAGAAATAACGACGAAAAGATATATGAAAAAACGCTAAGAGTTAAGTATTAATCTATTTCATATGCATACAAAATGGCAATAGTTGAGCAACACAAAACTAAGAGTAAAAAAATATTATAGTTAATTAAGCGCCACATACAACCACCCCAACCCACCCCACCACCTAAAGACACATGCATCTATAGAACAATTCTCCCGCAATCCACTCCCTCTTCCACACCCCCCTTAAACCACCACCAACCACCCTCTAATAATAATACACATTAACCACACAAAACCACAAAATATGTAAAATATAAAAACTTAAATGTAGTAAATGAAAATGATAAATGGCAAGGGGAAAAAATGAAGATAAATCCACATAAAACGAAATGCAAACAGTAAAATGACAAACAAAACAAAATTTGAAATTCAAAATTAAACATCTGATGAAATTAATATTTTTTTTTTGGAGCCAAGAATTGAACATTATTATTTTTAAAAATTTTTTAATTAATTATTATTGTTTATTGAAATATGTTCAATTTTATTTCAACTAATTTGTTAAGTTATGATCACAAGAAACAAAAAAAGAAACAGAAAACCAATTCGTCTATTAATTAATTTGTAAAGAAATCTAACATTTAATGAAACAAACTTTTTGCATTGTGCAACTATTGTGAATTGTTCAAATTACGGTATAGACAATGATGACGTCACAACCTGAAAGCAGATGGATAGATAGTTGGATCGATTGATCGCTGAGATATATACATATATATTTAAAGAGGAGAAAAGATATGAAAAATACACAAGGAATTCTTAACCAAATTGGAAGTACAAACTAAAACTAAAAAAAAAACTAGAATATGCATAAACATAAAAAACAAACATGATATACCTACATATATATGTATATATACATACATAAAAGAGAAACTGAATATTGCATATATAACTATATAAAATCGAATTAAGTGGAAAAGTTTTGGTTCAGAAGGCCAAGTGCAATCGAAAGAAAATTGGAAAGTGAAAAATGAGAAAGAAAGAAAAATACAAACGCGGCAAGAGCAGAAGACAGAAAGTCAGACACAATTCCCATGGAGCTTAAGCAAATCAGCAGCTTTAAATTATTTTGAAAATTACAAAACTGGAAACTGGAAAGTGCATTGATAAGAAAAAATAATGATAAAGATTATCGGGAAAATCGCATAAAATTGATGATGATGATGATGATGAAAAAAGTTGAGAGTAAAGTTGAGGATAAAAGCAAATTTCTTTGAAATTGTTTGCCGTGATTTGAATGAAATTCATAATGGTGGCCATTTTTGTATAATGCGAGAGAAGAGTTTTTATTAACATTTTTATCACACAATTTGTATTTCTTTTTTTTTTTAATTAAAAATTAATTAACTATAAGTTTCAAAAAAGAAAAAAAAAACAAAAAATATACATATACAAAACAAGGAAAATGAAAATGAATAACAGAGGAAAAAAAAAAAAGAGAGGAAAAGCGTTGGTATGAAGAAAGAGACAGAGAGAAAGGCGAAAGAGGAAATGCAATACATTTTGGAGCATTCTTTATTACAATTTATGTTTATTACGTTTATTATTGTTTCTTCTTGTACTACACACACATAAACACCCACACACACAAACACACATACTCGATGTATTTCGTTGCGTTCTGGAAATTATTTAAATTTTAAGTGATATTTTTAAAAACAACAAAAACACGAAGAAGAAAATGAATGATGACGATGATGATGATGATGAGAAAACAACTATCCATTATTGTATAATTATTGCTAATATTTCGTACTATTTTATGTAAAAGCGAGAAGAAACAATGAATTCTTCTATCTATCTATTATCTATTATATTGCAAACAAAAAGAAAAAAAAAACAAAAAAACAAAGAAATATGCAATTAATCACATGTCCAGATATCTGAAGTTAGAGAAAAGTTTTTGAAAACAATAAATCCAATCCAATATACATACATCATGAATACAAACAAAATTGGCAGTGAATTGGCAAAATGATTTTCGATTTGTAATCGAATGATTTTGTTTTGTTCCTGGGCAAGTTAAATAATTAACTATATAGTATTCAATTACAACAAACAATAATAAGAATAATAATAATGAAGAACCGCAACAATAACAGCAACAACAACAACAAACAAACAAACAAACAAAATATACAATTGTTATTTATAATTAAAAAACCAAAAAACAAACAAATTTGTTTTTTTTTTTATTTCAACTCGTTCGTATTGTTTTATTTAGTTTTTCAGTTTCAATTTCACGTCGACTTTCACTTTGATTTTCCTTAAAGGCAAAAGGTTTCGTCTTATTATACTTTTCTATTGATTATTTTATTAACCTCTTGAAATTTAAGGCATTTCTATATCAAAAAATACACAGTCATGGTTTCTCATCCAGGGACTAAAACGATTTAGATATATATATATATCTATAATGTATGTAGATGATGCAAATTAGATATTTGCCAATGCATTTTCCTTGTCTTTTGTTCAACTTTCCCCAAAATATCGAAAACAGAAAATCAAGCAAAAAACCAAAAAGAGAAAATAAATGAAGATGCAAATGGAGAAATTGATTAATATTGATACATACATATACATATATAAATTGGGCATATTTGCCCCCTAATTGTATGTTTGTATGTGTTTAAGCATTAGTAGATTGATACTTATGATATTTCCTCTGATATTAACTATGTATATGTATCTAAATGTATGTATTGTCGTCGTTATTGATATGTGTGTGTGTATTTAACTTTAAGCAAAAACCCCGATAGGAGGAAAGGATCAAGGGACACGGACACAGAGTTGTGGTTCCCATATCTGGATCTGGTTAAAATTTAGAAATCTCATCTGGCAGCTGGCAGTTGGAATCGAGTCGAAAGTTTGGCTCGAGTTTTAACGCAGCACATTGCTGGTACAGCGCGGTATGTTGCATCCACTAAAAAATGATAACTAAGTAAATTATATATACATAATTATACTTATATACATATATATATATACCACATACATACTTACGATACATACACATACATAAGTGCAAATTGTACGAGTATCGTGATTTCTTAATAATTATTTAACTGCATAAGCTATATACATACATCCAAAAAGAAAACAAGAATATGAATATATAGTTATGTATACTATATGTACATGTATTTCATATATCAGTAGAGTTGACACTGCCTGGGTCTGAGCATTCGTGTGTTGGCCTTTATTTATAATTGGCAATTGGCAAGAAACAAAATTAGTAATTAATATTTATTAACATAAATTGCATTCAAAATAAGGCTGATTTATTTGACTTATTCATTTAAATACTCTAACACCTTACTCTCGCCCCCGCCAACACACACACCAACACACCCACACAAACACACACACATTATCGGCAGACCCGGTTTTTGTAAGTGTAAACGAATTCGTTTTTAAATTTTAAGTAACATTTTTACCAAGTGCTCGCATTGCATACAATTAATTGTTTAGTTTAGTAACCAAGCAAAAGACTTGCGCATATAATTCATTCATTTCAAAACGCCTAAGACACTTTTCCCATTTTGGCATCATTTTCATTCTTATCTTCCTAAAAAGTTTGATCTCGAGTTGGCAAAATAAGCAAGGTTTGTCTTCTTTTAAAAACTGTAATGGTTAAAAACGAGTTTCAATAATTTAAATAAAAACTCATTCCATTTCTAAGTAAGAAAACGTTACAAAATATTTAATAGTTTGGATAAATTTAATGGCAGAAAAGTTGAGTTTTTCAGTTAGGCAGACCAACGCTAAAACTATTTGGAAATTACAAATGAGCGATTAAAAATAAAAAGTGAATAAAAAGAAAATTCATATCTTTTCCAATTTCTAGCAGCAATAGAGGCAAAAAATATTGCAGCAAAGTGAAAACTTTATTTTAATTTAGTTTAGATTCACTTTTACTCTTTGTAACTTCTTCATTTATTTAGTGCCAAGAAAACTTTGAAAAAACGTGTTAATATGATGAATAAACTTTCTTTTCTGTTTGAATTTGTTTCAAACAGTCTAATTAGTTTTTTAAATTTTTTAATGATTAGCTTGAATTAAAATTCAAAGTCTATGATATTGTCTAATTCGTTATTTGTTTTTTTCTTCAGACAATCGATATCCTTGAACTCGATCTGCTTTACACTGCCAGCAAAAAAATTGCATTTGGTTGCTTCCCCTGCATTCTCCTTGCAATATATCCACGATCCTTCTCTGTCAAAACTATATTCATCATTCGCTCATTTGAATACTCTATATGAAATCTATATGAAAGCAATAAGCGGTCTATATACAATCATATGTATGTGTTTTATGTTTATGTTAGATATTTCAGTGTGAGATATGGGATATCATAATTTCATAACTATTATTATCATCCACCATTTCTTATATGTATGTATAAACTGACTGATAACTTCTCAAAAACCAACTTAAGAAATTAAAAGAAAAAAGATGAATAATTGAATAAAACTAAAAAGGCACGCCAATTTATATCTTGGCTATTTAAGCTTAAGTTAAGTGACAAACAAACGTAAAATAATTTCAATAATAGTTTTTAAATAAGTTTTTTCTACCCACGATAGAGAGAGAGACACAGATAGATAGAGAGAGAACGTGAAAGAGAATGTAAGATGGCCGAGGAGTTGTTGTAACTTTTTTACGATTCAATTTTTTAATGATAAATTGGCAAAAAATAATGAACAATTTTTTTATGTAAACCCAGAGAAAAAAAAGACGAAAATCGATAAAACAAAATCGCACGCGCGTTCAGTGTAAGCTTTTTGGCATTATTAATTAATCAATTGGATATTGTATGCAAAATTATTTAGTTTTTTGCATTAGATTGGCAAGCATAAAGAGAATAAAAACCACAAGATGTCTTCAAAATTCCTTAACAAACAAAAAACAACCAAACTTAAGACTTTAAACTGGGCAAAGCAACTAAATTAACTGCATTTGGCTCGCACACACAAACTCACACACATACCTACACACACACAGAGCTAAAGTCCAGTAAGAGAATATTGTACTGAGCGTGCGTCAAAAAATCTTAAAATTAAAATTTAATATATACATATATATGTAACAATAAAATCATTTAAATTTAGTTTACACCAGTCAACAAGATAAATTTTGAAAACGTTTTTTAAGAATTAGGTACATCCGTATAGCTATATAAATATATATAGTATATGAATGAAGAACCCTGATTAAACCTAGACTTTGACCTGACTTAACCTTAACTTAACCTTAACCTTCACTTTGACTTGACTTGAATCGATCTAACAATAAGTTAATGCTTACTTTGTTATATCCCACACAAAAATCTTCGGCATCTAACTACATTATCTACAAGTAATTGAACTTTAGCATTAGCACCAGAAGAAATCACATCTAAACTCAAGTTTCTTCAAAACAAATTCGAGATTTGGATGTATAGAGTTTCGAAACAATTCATAATGAAACTGCATACACACATACATAAAAACATACATGCATACATTATTGTTGTTGTGTCTTCATAAAAAAAAAAAAAAAAGAAACAAAAATTATATATAACAATCTAAACATTTACATACTACCCATATACATTACATAATTAGTTATTAAGAGCCATTCCTGTTATGTTTATGGTTACATAAATACTTTCCTTGTTTCGTTTTGAAAACCATTAATATACTGTTGATTATTTTGCTAACAAACACGAAAAGAAATCATTTCTCAGTTCGGGCTTTAACTAACAAAACTCAAACTAGTTGAACTGGTTGTCAAAAATGTGAATCTACATAGTTAGACTAAAGCGAAAATAAATAAACCATAATTTAAAAACGAAATATTGTAATGATATTTGTAATAAATGATCACCACATAACAAGGTACAAAACAAAAGCTAAGAAAGAAAGAAAAAAATACATGAAAAATAAATGGCACAAATAGCAGTGAGGAAACCTCCCTCTCCTAGCCATCTCCAGAGAGACATGGCGGAGGGAGGTGGAGCTGTAAAAGAGGCCAGGAGCAGGTGAAATGCAAATCCGAAAGATAGACACTTACACACACACACACACACACACTAGCAAGAAAAAAGTTAAAGTTACATCTAAATAAATAGAAATTTGCATTTAACCACATAAGAGATGAAACAAAAACAAAAACAAAAAAAAGAACAAAATAAATATATAACTAAAAACCAAGAAACAAAAAATAACCAGCAAACTAAGTGTCGTGTAAAATTCATGTTAAAAAATTTATGCAAATCTATATATATACAAAAATATATATTACCATACACATACATATATCTAACCGAAATTATGAATAGACAACAACTACAAACCAAAAAACCCAAAATAAGAAACTCTCTAGCTACTTTTTGACATCACGTAGAGACAAAAAAAAAAACATACATACTTACATCAAAAAATGTGTAAAGCAGCAAAGAAATATATATTCAATTGACATAAATAGAGATAATCGTCTAGAACTTACAACAGCAGCAACAAAAACAACAACAACTAACATGGACCCAAAACAAAAAGAAACAACAAAGGCAAAAAACCAATCCAAACAAACCCAATCTTCCCTAACTAACTATATTATATACAAATAAGAAACCCAAGAGATAATCTAAACCAACAAAGAATAAGAAGAAAACAGAGCAGTAAGCAAATGTTTAAAACTCTCAATTAAACATAGGTGAGAATCGTGTACCTACAAAAAAACAAAAAGAAAAAGTGCATATATGTAAAAATATATGCCTATAAATGTGCTAACAATATATTTTTTGCAAAACATAAATTACATAAAATGCAAACAGAAAACGCAACCGAAATCACAAATAAGAAGCAAAAGTTTTAAAATATGAAACGAACAAATTTTTAAAAACCAAATTATTAATCAAATTATAAACA
Source organism: Drosophila insularis (assembly GCA_018903935.1). Lineage (NCBI taxonomy): Eukaryota > Metazoa > Arthropoda > Insecta > Diptera > Drosophilidae > Drosophila > Drosophila insularis. The sequence continues at coordinate 1,794,350 of JAEIFP010000752.1, forward strand.
GGCAAACAGAACAAGTAACTTTCAATGAGTAACTATAAAAATTGTATTTATATACATACATACATACAGACAAAACACACATACATACAAACAAACATAATATACATATATATATTTAACAGATGTGTATATATTTTGCGTCTTTATATATGTATACAGGCAGCATCAAGATGCAGATACAGATAAGCAGAAATCGATATACATAGATACAAAATGAATATTCGTAATTGTTGCTTGGTTGAGCTTCGTTTATACTCAGTTTTTTGATTCATTCCTATCAACAATCATCAGATGCATTCACATACAATACACAATATTCAATTTCCAATATTCTCATATATGGCTACACCCCCCGCCCTCTTTTCCTTAGGATCAGCACAGTTTCTACTTTGTAGTAGTTAAGTAAATGTCTACATAATACTTAAATGGCTGTACTTATGTATGCAAATGCTTATATACATATATCTAAAAGCTCCATTAAATACACTCTCACACAAGCACACACACACACACACCCATACATACATACACACATAATTTAAGCCAATCTACACACACACACACACACATACATCTCCTTACAGACAAAATAATAAGTCCAATTTCCTGTAAGATCATTTCAATGATTGTACAAGTATTTGTGAAAATTGATTTTAAAAAACACAAGAAGAAAAAACATCAAAACAATACAAATTCAAGAAGAGACAAAGAACATTATGCCCAAACAACAGAATGAAACATACAAAACTACTTATACATATGTATTTATGCATAAGCAAACAAACAAAAACAAAAACATACGAAAATGGTAAATTCTATAATAAAAATGAAAACACAAAAAAATATATATAAAAAAAATAAAAAACAGAAATGAATAATTAAGAGAAATAAGAGCAAAACGATACTTTCAAAACTAAAAACAAGTTACAAATTTATTTTTTAGAAGGATGAAATCGGGAATGGATAAATGCTGGTCTTTTCTTTTATAAAACAGGAAGTTTTACATTTTTCTAGGAAAACCATTTAAAATTTGCCACTTAATGAGATTACCTTGAAGAAGTCCTGCAAACACTCACACTTTCGTTTTCTGAAAATCCTTGAATAGCCCAGAGTGAAATGGAATCGCCTGTCCCTCCACCTTTGACCTGTTTAGCTGCGAATTGGCTTAAAACGTTTGGTGGAATTTCGAATTTTGTTATGCAGAATGTCTAAGAATGTCTGCGACTATTTTCCCAGTTGCTCATAGATTGCTCACCAATTTTTCACTCTCTTAACCATTAAAAGAGGAAACACTCACAGAGCACCTTTATATTTATTAGATTACAGATAAAAAGACATGAGAAAATGAAAAACCAATCAATTTAGCAAACAGTCGCTGGTAAAGTGCAGTGCACATTTAATTTTGATTTTCTAGCATATTTTGAAATGGCATCAAACACTTAAATAACACTAGTTTACAGCAAAAGTGATAATCCAAATTGAAGAAGATCGAAAGATAATCAGATGTAAATCAAGTGCAAACAACATGACCTGAGTGCGACCACAGTCGAAGTTTTAAGATGAAAGAAGATAAGATCATTAATATCGGGTAAGTGGTGCAGATGTTATGGGCTCAAAATTGTTTATACATATTTCACAATTTCCACATAAAACAACTGCAAAAATCAACTCCTAACTTTTACATTAGGTTAAGTCAAAGAACACACTTTTGCTAACGTCTTTAACTCGGAGTTATTCTAACTTTAAAATGAGGTCTTGAATAGACTTGAAAAAGAGTCAAAACAGTGGGATATCGTTTAAAATTGGCCAATTTACAGACCCAAAAAGTTAACAGTTTCTGAGAATTTTTTAAATAAAAAATGTTGTCTATTTACCTCATTTTACTTAGACTGTATTTTGGCATTCCGACATTGACAACATTCCTTTGCAACAAATGCTTTCAATGTAATGAATTGCTATTGTAATGAGTATTTTGTTTATCTTCCGTTTAGATGTAAGTTATAGGGATTGGTTGTAAGTGGTTTATGCAATTTTGAGCTCCAAACTTAATTGATATAGATGATATAGAAATAATGGACTGACTGTGACTATATCGATTCAAATGAACACTACTGTATCAAAACCTGTTAAGATGGAATTTTAATCTGTTTAAAAATTTCATTTTCAAGAGATAGTTTGATACAAGACAAGAGAACTTTATTATTTTTCAATAAAAGGTAGTGCATATAATTCAATTAAATTGTGAAAATGACGAAAAACATTCAAAAGAGGATGATATGGAAAAGCACTCTTTATTAAATCCTAATTTGACGTCCTTCGATTGAGTAATTATTATCCATGTCCCATTGAACCATAGAAATGACATGTAGGAGAATCGCAGATACACTCACAAAAACCAGGCGATGATTGATAACAAAAACGCCAAAGACATTAACCTGTGTATCCTGATATGAGAGATGTAGACCAAAGAACTCCGTCTAGAGAATCAGACTTTGTTTAGCCAACACACTGATATTTTAGATTATTTTGTTTATGTTTACTTACACTTCGTTGAACCAGAAGACCGTGTCCAAAAGTCTGCCCTAAAATGACCCTTGTTTGTTGAAGCATTTGACTCATGGTATTTGCCATAGTATATAAGACCAACGAATCAATGATCGAAGCGCCACAAGCGATAGTCATATGAATCATAAAAAGCGATGATTCAAATCGAAAGCGTATCAAAATAAATGCCAATTGGGAGCTCCACGACACGGTACGCAAAATAATCACAAAAAGAACGTATGTGAAAACAGAAGAAAGCTCTTTGACCAGGGACAACAAATCCTGGTGCTTTCTTTGTAACCACTGAAGCTCTTCGAATTGATTGCACCTTTCCATTCTCAAGGGGTTTTCACTTAATGCCAGAACCCGCTCCAAGCCAGCCTGAAGTGAGCAACAACAGAAACATATTAATGCCACTAAACAAAATATCAGAAACTCTGACGAATACACAACGAAGGCCGCTAAAATCCATTCCAGAATCACAATACTTCTTTTACGGATAAAGATGATGCTAAAAAATAGTAGACCTGTCAACGGATGCAACATTAACTTCATATATATCAGAGATCTCAGATGTCTCCGTTGACCCTTCGATGCCAAATTTCCACTTTCGCTATTCTGTTTCTCTAATCTCAGGAGACAATTAAACATATTGAAAATTTTCTTTTGCCACCGACACGCAACCCAGATACCAGTCAACAGAGATGCAATTAAAATTAAATCAAAAATGCGAGTACTTAAAATCCATAGCTTGGGATTGGCTTCGCCAATGATGAATCTCTCCGTAAGTATCACTAAAATTGATATAAGCACTGCAAAATGATGAAGTCCCTTGTAGTATTTCAGTATTCGAGACTTTTTTAGATGACCCGATGTGTAATTGAAATAAAAAGAGATACTACCATTTGCGACAAGGTAGTAGCTAACACAAGTGTAAATAAAGTTTCTCTTTTGTAGCGCCATGACCAACTATAACTAGATTAACTCAAGTTTCAATTGCTTTTAGTTACTCGTCAAGTCGGGCAAGCGCTTTAGCTAATTAAAAAGCTGAAAATACACAATTTATAGATTATTTCCGTGAGAAATGTAAAGTATTCTTAATTGCATTTTAGATAAAATTTAAGTTATGGGATGGAAGATAAGAGCGCATAATTGTGAATCAATCTTAAATCCAATATTCATTCGTCGTTGTATCATGAAAAGAGCCAGGCAAAATTACTAATCCAGGAGGGGAATCCAGGGCACTAAACTTCTCATTTTGATGAACTGACTTAATTTTTAACAAGTTTGCAATTTTATTAACTCACCCATTTGTTCAGTCACTTATTTAGTTGGCTCACTGAGTCATTGATTGTTTTTTGAGGTCCCTGAACAGTTCTTTTGCTCTCAAGAAAAAGGATATTTCAAAGATTGTCCAAAATTTATCCCAATTAAAGCATCTCCAACTATACAATTAATGAAGCTAAATGTGTGGGTTTAGATTTTAAAATTTAGTAATTAATTAATCAGATAATCCTTTTCATCTCCAATAAAAAGTAATGGAGTGAAATATTTCGCAGAAACTCAGTTTATACGTTTTTGAAAATACACAATTATTTATATATAACTCGACCTATAGATGGCGCCAGCGGTTGTAGCGCCAGCGGTTGTAGCGCCATCTATACGTCAGGTAAACGTGTTTTAAATAACAGACAATTTTTATACCCATTTTTTGAGGGTATATCAGAACAGTACCTCATTCCGCATCGAAGAGATTAAAAATAGAAAATGAAACTAACTACAGATAAAAGTTTAAAATAGACGAATAGAGAACTCATAGCTGATTAAAGGATAAGCAAAAATGCAATTAACGTAAAGAATTCGAAAAGATAGTTATTAATGCAGTATTTAAGAGATGAAGATTTATAATTCGTATTAATTATATAAAACATTTGCTGATCAAATAATCGAAGCACAGTTCCAATTTATTCATTTGAAATAGTGAGAATTGTGGCTTTTCAACTTCTCAACTTCTTTCTATAATTCGTATGGTTTATTATTTTATAAATTTCTTTAATTCCACAGAAAATCCATTCTTAGGCAATCCCCTTAAATAAACTTTGTAATAGTATAAAGATCTGGATCCAGTGGATCCTCCACTGGCAGATAAAAAGTAAGTACTTTCAAGTAAGTACATCTCATATAACCATTATCTTCCTGACATATCTATCTTCTATTCGTCTTTATCTAAAAATTCAATCCAAATCGTTCATCTTGTGCGTCTGCTTCTTCATGAGGATTTTTACCAGAAATAGACATCAATACGAAAATATTTGAAAAGGCAAAACTGATTATGAGTGCAAAATTATGAAGACGTAAATATGAGATCTCGGAAATGATTTACATTTGTTTTCATTTATTGTTGATGCGCGATGCAAATGAAAATGTAAATTGTGTCAATTTTGTTGACAAATGAAAATAAATATTGGCCATAGAAGAGGCCAAAGTTCTCACACAGAAGTCAACTGAGCGAGGTCAACAAACCAGAAGAAAATTTATCCGAATATTATCAAAATGTGAGAGGAGAAGGAAAAGGCGATGAGCCTGAAGTGAACACTTGACTTGATGAGTATTTGTTCCCAAGACCAAAAACTACTTAATGTAATTGAACTTTGAGATACCCTGTAAGAATTCGAGCTGTAAATTAAGCCAACTTCCCGACTAAGCTATATATCTTTTAGGATGGCTTCTGCTTTCAACAATATGCCCATTGCCCTGTGATCCGGGGGAGGGGTTAGAGGGTAAACCAAAGTGGCCTTTGCCTTCGTATCAAGATGAAGCATTCTAATGAGACAATTATTTCAAATTATTTCGCTGCCACTTCAGAGTCTCATAGCTGTCCCCAGACACGTTACACCCTCTCACATTCAAGTGGTAGAAATCAATTCGATTATTGTATAATTCAGCTTGATCTTCATTCTCACAGGGATTTGTATGGACAGTCCTCCTCCAGGCTGGCACACACAATGCATTGATTAATTCCACATGAATGACTTTGAAGAGTTGCCGGTAATTAGCAAGCGGCGATGATGTGAATGCTGGGATTTCAAATAACCATAGCCATGTCT